>CAWUFW010008732.1:0-600000 GCA_963921515.1 Calotriton arnoldi | reverse complement strand
GTTTATGTTTCATGCAACATCCATAAAAAAAGTTTCTTTTAGATCAAAACAGGATCTCACATATGAGAAATGGGAGGGTGTCGGAGATTATTTGCTGTAATATTAGTGAGGTGCTGCTGTGTTACAATATTGAAAACACAGTTCACTATCCCTGAATATTAGATGTAAACACATTTAGAATTTTGACAAGTGTACCTGTGCACTGTCAGTGACCAGGCCAAACGGGGCACGAAAGAGCTGAAACTGGATCAAAAATTCAAAGCTGTTCTGAACAGGGGCCCCCAAAATAAGTTTGGCCCAGGGCCCCCAAAATCCTTAAGATGTCCCTGGCCTCCCCCCTGCAGACCCTGTGTGCTGTGCAGTCCTATACCTGCTGCCATTGTGCCATGATCCTAACTCCCTGTAGCCATACTTTTTGCCCCATCATCTATCTATGTGCCCTCAGTCCTCTAGAGAGGCCTTTTGTATCCACAACTCCAAAGGAAGGGTTGTATTCAACCCTTTCCACCAACCAGTCTTTAATCTCTATTGCTAGTCATGGAAATGACAGGATTATGTTTTTTAACTGACCTGAGAGGATTGGTGGATTATTTTCCTAACACCCCGCCCCCCCAATCACTTGGCTCATTTCTATTTTTTTAAATTCTCTCCCAATGTTTAAACACCCCTCTCCTTGCCCAGGTACAAGAGGATCTTATGAAAAAATAATAAAGCTAAAAGTGAGTGACCTGGCAATTCGACCTTTCACTTGTTCCTGGTTCAGGACGGGCGCAGGAATGGGTGCTATGTGACGCCCGTCCTTTATGGGCTACACAATGTTGTGGGCCATGGAGTAGAGGGTCAACTTCATCCTTTGACGAGGTGGGAGGATTTAAGTCATTGTTCCTACCTCCACTTCGGCATTGTTAGGGTGACAGGTCAAATTCTCTCACCTCACTCTTGGGCAAAGTTAGGAGGGTTCAAGGGATGTTCTCCCCTTCACTTGCGTAATGTCACCCCCAACCTTGTGCAAGGTGAGGGAAGTTTATGCTGTAGTCTCAAAACACTTGTACAGTACCAAGACAAAGGGACTTTTTCTCACTCCTTTCGCCCCCCTCTTCGACAAGATGAGGGGGGCACAAGTAGAGGTGATTGATAATGGCCACCCTGGGGGTTGTGGGTAAATGTTATTCACCACACCCCAGCCTGTCAAATATACCAGAGGGAATATTTATAAAGGGACTGACTTATCCTCTAACTTATGACTATAGCACCGGCTTTCTCGCCTTGCACCTTTCTTAAAATGTCCTGGGTTTTTTGCTTTCTTCCCAAAGTTTGTGAACATTGGAAGGAAAACACTTCAGAGAATCGAGAATCGAGCTTAGGATGTAGTGCTTGTCTACTAGGTTTCTATTCTCTATGCAGTCTATTTTGGTGTTGGAAAACGTATTAAAAAATGAATAAACGTTGACCAAAGCAGTGGACGCTGACTCTTTGCTTTATATCTCCAGAACGAATAAACGTTTTTCCACCAAATCAAGAAAATACATTGAATGACCATAAGGGCTCTGTGCCTTAAATATTTGGTGGCCATTCATATAGTAATTACTCACGCACAAAAATTTCCTAATAGAATATATTTGCAAGTGAAAAATGAGTTTGGAACTTTCCCTTCTGTGTAACTTTTGAACCATTTCCCAAACTACACAAAATTTGCTGATCTCCGAGATGTTCAATGCATTGTTTCTCCTACGTATGATGCAGATATGTATATAAATGTAATTAGAACATTGGAATGTTGGGAGCTCCATTGAAGACAATGGAGTTGCTCTGGGCTTATAATGGCTGGTATAAGCCCAGCACTCCAACATTCCAATGTTTGTCTTTTGTTTCTCCATTTTTAATTTAGAACATTCTACCCTTAGTGGGTGGAATGTTCTAATAGCCTTATAGCCCTTCTCCCTCAGGCTATACCAGTTGTTAAAGGCCCTCTCCCTCGTTATAGGCCCTCGCCTGCGGCTCGGGGCTGTAACTCGGGATCAGGGCCTTTAACAACTGGTATAGCCCTCGGCAGCGGGCTATAAGGCTATATTAACAGACATGCAGATGTGCTGAGTGTAACATGCTGTTAATTACTACTGTTGAGTGAGTGGAAAGGCCATGATTCACGAGCGGCAAAGCCTCGATTTGGCCATCATGCCCCTCCCTTAGCTCAATTTAAATAAATTGCGTGGTACACACAGCAGGTCGTCATCTATGTTTAGGACATGCTGTTTTTCAGTTGCAGAAATTAAAGACATAAGTCATAACCAGAGCACAGGGGGATAAAGCAATGTAGTGAGACAAAATCACAATAACAAAATGTTGTGAGTATGGCGCCAGTTGTTTTCGTCTGTCTTCTCATTCCAGAATGAAATCTGCGAGAAAATAAGCATTGTTTTCTCAAGTCAGATAACTTTTACTGTGATGATAAAATGGAATTTGACGTTTGCACTGTAGAAATAAATAAGTGAATGAGTGTTAATGAGTTCCAAATAACATGTAATTTAGCCACATTTACTTTCACTGTCATGGCGTAAACCATACATTGTGTAACACAAGTAATACTTTGTATTTCCAGAAATCCTAGACTATCAGTCCATCTTTTGGTAGAGAGCCACATGTCTCAAAATAGGAGTTTTGAAGAGGAAACATGGTCAATGTGAACCCCGGGGAAAGGAAGATTGTGTGCCAACAGGCAACAACGGATACTATTTTAAAATACACTTTATCCGTGGTCAGTAGGACTGTGATGTTCGAGTAAAAAGCAAGCTGCACCCTTAACAATTTGAATTTTAAAAAACGACTAGACCGATTCTTTAAAAAAATATATAATGTAGGTTAAATTTCAAACCAATAAACTTCCTAATGATCTCTTACTGTTAGAACTTTTTGGAATAGATTTAGTATTCCACTTGTAACATCAGGACCAGAAACACAGCAGTAACCCATAAAAAATGAATCCTGCAGTAATCCTGTGTTTGTAGTCTTTTTTCACTATTTCATTATCTCCATGAAATTATAAGAAGGGCTCAGAAAATAAACCAAAGGTAGCTTAAATTATTATAATGCAATATTAAAATATACTTCACTTCCAGGTAAATCATTATTTGGAACTTTCAGATTTGAAAAAGATTGCGCAGGATAATTACATTTTGTCTGAAAGTAGAGGACTGCAGTTTTACACTAGCGGAATATTGTTAAAGCACGCTGCAATTGAGAAATTCAGCAAACCCATATACAATATATATGCAGATACTTGAGTATTATATGTTTTATATTATGATTGTTGACGAGGGAAGAGGCCATGATTCATGCGAGGTGACGCGCACTGTCTTATAAAGCTTTGATGCTCTTTTCTGCACATTTGTGTTGATGGCTGTTTATACTTAGCATATGCATTATTGTCGTATGTTTTTCTAAGTTTTTCTTCTAAGAATGCACAAATGTCAGAGTAGTGCCTATGTGGTGAAATAGGGTGACAATCTTCTGCAAAAGATGCTGGTGTCATCAATCGAAGTAAGTCACAAGCAAGTAATCTTTGGCTCAAAGGAGTAAGTAATAAGTAAAGATACTTTTATTTGATTTCATAAAATCATAAAAGGGTGGAACATACCACCATGGGATATACAATGTAACACAGTAAACAAGATTAAAAATTGCTGCAAACCTTTTTTTTTTATAAATAGTGAAATAATTAATTCCAAGGGCCAAAATCTTGTAGAAAAGATACCTCGACCAGAGGTCTTTAAAACTGAGTTGTAAACATGTCTATTCCTCCTGCTTCTGGTAAAGTTCTTGTGCCAAAGAGGGGAAAGGGAGACAATAAAACTGATTAAAAGTTCAGAGGAAGACTCAGCCTGACTGCGTGATGGAATACTGGTCATCTGTCCTTCTTATCAAATTCTTTGATCACTGAGTCCTTCTTTTCAAGTTCTTTTGCTGCTATGTTCAAGAATTTGATTGTTTTACAAGACAGTTGAACAGAGGAACCACTGAGACATTTTATAACTGCCGCTCTGCAGGTCCTTAATTGTTCTTCTCTCAAGATTGTCCGTAAAAGGATCTTCCTCGTATTGTGTAGAGCCGGGCAGATACATAGTAGATGTAATAGAGACTCTACTCCATTTCCAAAGAGGCGGCAATCCGTGGTCGACCAGGTCCGTAGCCATTTTGGAGTAAGATCTTTTGTGGTGAAAGACCCCAGTCTCAATAGGGTCAGTTTCCACTTGTAGTGATCTGAGAAGCCCTCTTGTAAATATGGTTGCGGTTTCAGCAGTTTGTAGGTAGGCATTACCATCCATGCATGACTTCGTCCGGCCAATAAAGTTTTATCTGTTTGCAGCGATTGTTGCTTGATGGCTTTATTGGTGATTTGTTTAAATGCGGAGTATGGCATTGATGTATGCCAGGCTTCCTCGAGCTTTAACGTTCAAAGGGCTTGCTTTAAAATTCGAAATATGGACTTGTTCGGTTTTGATTGTTTTTCGACCTCCTCCCAGCAGTGATGGGCTAGCGTGTTTTCTTCAGCTGCCCTCATCCTCCAGTAGTATTTGGCCAGGGCTCCTTGTCTAGCCGGTATCTGGTTTTTTAGACCGTATTCCAGGCGTATCTGAGCCTGGGAGATGTAACGTGGGATTGTGAACAGTTTCTTGAATAATCTGGATTGGGCTGTGTTTAAGGTTGTCGAATCCTTGGTGTTTAGCATTTCCGAACCGTACGTGCTGGATGGCAAAAAATTGGCTGCTACGACCTTCAATAGATGGTTTGTTGAACTGCTGCCTAGTTTTTTCTGCAGAGTTTTAAAGGCTAATTGTAGTTGTTTTGCTTTTGTTTGCCCAAGGTCTTGATGTAGTTTGTAGCTGAGTTGGCGATCTAAATGGACCCCCAAATATTTGTATACGTCCACCTGAGATAGGATGCTGGAATTTATTCTCCAAACAAATTTGGGGCGTTGTTTATGGGAACTGGAGAAGCATAAGACGCTCGATTTTTTTAAAGTTGATTATTAGTTGTTCTTTTGAGATGTATAGCGCTAGTTGAGAGATCAGCCGCTGCAGACCAAGTGGCGTTTGGGAAAGCAGCACAATGTCATATGCATATTGCAGGCTAACTATTGGGGTATTTCCCAACTTAGGGGGATCGCCCTGAGTTAGACATAGATTGCTTTCTAAGTCCGCGTGTTGTATTCCTCTTAGGGTGTCCGTACATGGGTTTTCCTGTATCATGTCCTTATATAGGCACAATTCGCCCTGCCCTTATATAGGCATAAAATCCCAGTCCTTATTTAGGCATTAAACCGTGCACTCCAAATACAGGCATGGTCTCCGACATCCGTCCACCCTAACGTCACAACGAGTTCTTGAAGAATAGACTCTTAGGCTTCGGGAGTTTCCCTAGCACAGGACTATTGATTCCTTCAAGGACTCATCAATTATGCATGAACCGTTATACCTTTGGGGTTCATTCATGACGTCTTCCGCAGTCCGATTCACGTCAATGCTAACATTCTGAGGTACCTCTCAGGTATAAATATACCTTCCCTAGCCCCTGTAAATCAGAGGAGACCTCAACTTCAGAGGAGCCCGTATCCAGGCCTGACGCACTGAGAAGACGCTGTCATCCCTGCACGCAGAGAGTCCAGCTTCCAGTGATCTGACTTCCCTCGCGGGGTGTTGGAGTTCGAGTCTGGCAAGAGATTCCTACCTCTCTCATTCTTAAGGTATGGAGCTGACTAGAAACCTAGAGGGACTCTTGGCATACTAGGCATACTAGGCTTAACATACTCTTAGTATACCATAGTAAGGAATACTTCACCTACTTCATACCTCTCCCTACACTTAGGTTAGGTACATTGGGGTAGAACTAGCTTAGAAACGCATCGTATGAGTACTCGCATTTTTAGTCTATGTTATTTATGTAAATGAATATCTACTAAAGATCATGCTAGCGCAGTATTATTTATTTCTACTGCTTACGCTGTACATTATTTATCTTGCATACTGTCTTGTGATCGTAACAGCACATATTACTTACACGAGAAACAAGACTGTTCAATAAATCTTTTATTGAAACGCCCGTCTATTCTTTCTGTGTAACTTTGAGGAAAACTAAGTATGCACGAGTGAGCTGAGTGAAATAGTTATCTATTGTTTCCACGACTCTGGGACACGTTCTGATTCTAAAAGGGAAACAAAGTTGTCATGTTTTGCGGCTGCCAGAAACTACTCCCTTCTTGTTAATCAAGTAGTTTCTAGTGGCCTCTGAGCTAGCTGGCACAAGTAATTAAGTTTAATATACTCGATAGGGACATATTGACCTTAGTCCTATGTCAAACCTATAGGGTATATTATTCCAATGCGCAGAGCCTATTAGGGAAATAGGAGCTACACTACATGGCGCCCAACGGTTTGGTAAGGCGGTAATTTAACGTTAGATACTGAGTAACTCAGCCGTGCCTTTTCTCTCAGAGACCCCTACCCATATACTCCAAAAGACGTCTGGAGTGGGCAGGGTTAAGTATCCGCCACAGCTACATAGGGAAGCACCCTATATATTAGCTGTTTGGTTTGCTCAACGTTGAAGGATACAGTGTTCCAAAATATTGTGCACCTTATCTTTATTTCCTTGAAACGTGTTCTACATTTTTCAAAAAACAAAATGCCTAACAGCTGATAACATCACAGGTTTTATTGAAACCGAGGAGGGTGTCATAGACATCAATCCAAACTTAAGAAGAGCCATCACTCTAAAACTCATAAAACACGGCCTACCACCAAGAGGAGGTAGAGCAGTTTTCGTGATAGAGGCACACGAATCATTTCAGACAGAGGTATTCTATTCATGGGTAATATTTCCTGAATCAAATTCAGTTACAAAACTGTTTCACTTCTACAAAGAAGATGATCCACCAGAGGAATACATCCCGTTCGAGGATATAGAAATTCCATTAACATACCAGGAGCATCAGCTCTGGTTTAAAGGCGCCCTAAAACATCACAGAAACATTACCAGGCTCGGTCCACTAGGTAGACCAGGAGCAACAAGGCCGATTCTAGCCGGCTACACACCTCATCCTGAACTGGATATAATGTCAGATGAGGAACTACTTACTCAACTCACAGAGTTAATAGAAATCTACAGACAATTGGTCCAATATGTCATGCGGACTTTCACAGTCCAACCACCATTAACAATTCCAAATCAAACTCCTCAACCGGGGAATACACAAAAAATTACACCACAGACTCTATACGCAGTCATGGGTAAAATGCCCACAAAACGTGAGCAAATTCCATTCTGGATAGCTAAAAAAATTACTCAAATCGAAGCAGTATTTCCGAATACTAGCCCATATGAGAAACACAGAATACTAACCATCTGTTTACCAATGGGGATCACACCACAACTGGAAGACTGCACCACTTGGGGCTCAGTCTTTGCTGCCATCTATACTAAAACACATGGCATTCCGTCAATTGCGGTAATACCTGATGTCCTGAAACAAATTCAAAACGAATACGGGGCAGAGCCTGCTCTGAATTTAGGTATGAAATTACTGAAAAATTTCGACCAGGTCTCAACAATAATATTATCTAATATTAAAGGGGAGGCAGCAGCAGTTGCGATCCGCCAACGTTTAAGGGAATTCGATGTTACAGAACATCAAACTGAGCTACCCAGAATAATTGAACAATCTTATGCAGAATTAGGCAGAGATAGTTTGGGTGGAAGACCAGTGAAGCCGAAACTATCTGAAAGTCCTGAGAAGGACTCTATTAAACAAACTCCTACATCTTCTAAAAAGAAGTGGGAGACTAATAAACAAAATTCAAACAAGAAACGTTCTCAATCCCGAGGTAGGTCTCCTCAAAAGGAGCCCTCTGAAAGGAGGTATAACCTCAGGAACAGGGATAATTTGAGAAAACCTGACAGGTATCAAGATACTGATACACGTTCCTCTCGTACCTTTCAGATCTCATCACAGACTTCGGAAAGAAGAGGACGGTCAGAACATAGAATAGAACGCGTGAAATCCAAGGAAGAAAAACACGCTCCAAAAAACAAATCAAAACCTCAATTCTCCAAAAAGAAAGTAGCAGGTCTGAAGATCAGACATGCCGAGAATACTGAGAACACAACTCAAGAACGGAGAATGGGCTCAGACAATGCTGGACAGTGCAGCAGAAGTCACAATAGCTCGCCAGAACCTGAAGGAACTTCTGGAGATAGTGGACTTGAATGAGTACATTACAGTTGAGACTGTAGACACCAGGGTTAGTACTCCACAAAAATTATATGAAATAACACTCCAGATGGAGGGAGACATACCTAGACAGGTGAAAGCACTCTTTGGGAAAAACTTTCAAGGGGCTATGACATACTTCTAGCAGAAAAAGACTGGCCACCACAATTTGTCAGAGAGTGCCCACACGGCGAGGACATTATTATGCCCGCCTTCTCTAACCATATTCCAATTCACCTAAAATATACATATGCCAGAAATGGGCAGTAGCCCAGGCCCCAGCATTATATAAAAATCATGTAGGATGGGATGAGGACTCACCTCACCATAAAATACATCTGAAACATGAACCAACTGCACAAAGGCAGTACCTGATAAAGCAAGAAGCTAAAAAACAGGTCAGGGAGATCTTAGATCAACTTGAATACCAAGGGGTGATTGAAACATGCACCTCCTCAATGAACAATCCTTTGTTTCCTGTCTCCAAACCAGACAATACATATTGTCTAGTTTTGGATTACAGACACTTAAACACTTGTTCTAAAACTTTTGCAGTGCAAAATGCACATAGCACAGCATTAATGAATAACATTGTGCGTAAAAAATATAAAACTACATTAGACATCTCAAATGGTTTCTTTTGTCAAAACATAGCACCTGAAAGCAGGTACTTAACAGCTTTCTCCATAATGGGGACCCAGCGTCAATTTTGTCGACTCCCACTAGGGTTCAAGAACAGCCCAGGTTTATTCTCAGCGAGGGTAACGGAGTTACTACAAATTTATGACAATAAGGCATTGTCCTATGTCGATGACATCTATCTGACAGACGATGACCTGGATAAACACTTGAACAGGATGAATACCATTATATTGGGCTTCGCCTCTGAGGGCTACAAATTCAACTTCAAAAAGTCCAGAATTGCCCATCTCATGGTCCTCTTTCTAGGATGTGAGCTTTCAAGTGAAGGCAAGAGCTTGGCAGCTAACTTTCTAGAGAAATGTGCGCTGCTCCAACCTCCAAAAACGCTAAAAAACTTACAATCCATCCTGGGTTTCCTAAATTTTGGAAGAACATACATTCTAAACTACGCAGAAAGGGTCAAACCTCTCTACGCATTAATCAAACCTGATTTTTCAATCAGAAATTGGACACAGGAACACACAGAAATCTTGCGTTCACTCCAAGCTAACATGTTAGCAACAAATCACTTACAAACACGCGTAAGTCAACGCAACCTGGTGATCCGAATAATTTCGGGTCAATGCGGATTCACCTACTTAACATTTAATGAGGGTGAAAAAATACCAATCGCATACAAATCTCATTTGTATATACAAGCAGAAATGCGCTTTACTTCAACTGGAAAAATTCTGACAGCAGTTCAAACCGCTGTAGCAAAAGAAAGAGCCCTAGCCCAAGGGAAACGCATTATTGTCGTAACCCCAGTACCAGCTTTAGAAGCGGTCACAAAAGCAAGCATTCCAAATGCTAAAGCATTACATCCAAGATGGATACAATGGGTTAATTCTCTTGCTGCAACAGATGTTGAATATGTTTTTGATCCTGATTTAAAAACACAAGCATTCCTGCAATATGAACAAGAATGTCCTCTGCCCACTGAAAATCTGCCTCTCGATCAGTACGAATTCATAATTTACACTGACGGATCCGCACAACCCGCAACAGGGAGTAAGCAAGCTTACAGTGCAGCGTGTGCAATCGTTAAAGGTCGCATGCGAGATGGCATCTTCAGACCTATGGTCACAAAAACTCAATCTCTAGGAGATTGTACAGCTCAGCGAGCTGAACTACAAGCATTCAAACTGGCACTTGAAAGTACAGATTGAGAATTCCCCACACTGATAGTGTGCGATTCCTTTTACAGTGTTCAGTCGTATAATGAATATATACAAAACTGGCTTGAAAATGGTTTCAAAGATGCGAAAGGTGGCACAATAAAGCACAAAACGCTTTGGGAACAAGTAGTTCAGTTGAAAAACGAACTACCAAAGGCTCACGTGATCCACACACTGAGTCATCAACGTGATGGCGTTCACGTTGCAGGAATTCACTGGCTGACGAAGCCGCAAAGGGGCTGTTCAGACGGCTTTCGTTCAAAAACAAAAATAGACAGTGAGATAATGTTGGCTGTCAATGCTACGAGCAAAGGCAGTGGTGCAGCGTTACCAAAAAGTTTCCACTCAAGTACTCTTATGTAATTGATGCGAACAGCGTTCCTTTTGCTCGAATCCCTGGAGTGGGGGATAGGGTAATCCCAAACATGGAACGTAGAGCAGCTTTGATTTATGAAGCACATTTGGGGGAGGGTCTGTCACATCAAGGGATCTCTAAAACAATCTTGACGTTAAAAGAGATGTACTGGTGGCCTGGGATGAATACAGAAATCCACATCTTCATCAATAACTGCATAGACTGTAGGATACAGCGTGATGCTGACCGCCACCAGACACCATGCTACGAATGTAGCTGCCCAGTACAGACACCACTGTTAGCATTAGACTATCTATGCGCATGCGTCTTTCTGGACAAATGCAATCCCACAAATACTGAATCAAGGTTCCTATGGATATGGCCTCAGCGCTCGGCTGACGCTCGAACTGTTATAAAAGATTTGTGAGTCTTTATCGGCACATACGCAATAGGCACGCTACATTCTGACCAGGGCCCTGCGTTTAGCTCTCGGGCTTACAAAGAAGCCATGGCCAGTCTGGGCGTTGCATTGCGGTACTCCTCTCCATTCCATCCTGAGGGAAATTCGGTTGTGGAAAGGAAAAACCGGGACATAAAGCAGTCTATAACAGCTAGGGTATTAGGTTCGGGTGATGGGTGGGTCAAACATCTTTATGGGGTCCAACGCTCATTAAATAACCTGCCCAGAAGTTCTCTAGGGGGGGTCACTCCATATGAGGTCCTATTTGGGACAAGAATGTGGGTACCAGACCTCGATCACGTAGGCACAGTGGTGGAAAATAAACGTTTGATATCAAAGATCGTTTGGCTGTTTTACAGGAACTCAATGAACTAAGATCGAAACAAAGCAACGTATTCCTGCAGCCAACCACCACTGGGGAAAAACCGGCGGTCCCAGCAAGGCCTGTTTGGATTCCAAAAGTTGGGGATCAAGTCAGAGAAAAGATTGCGGACAAGAAGGAATTTGGACCTTCTTACAGACAACCAGTACCTGTCCTAGCAGTTCAAGGAACAAGAACAGTACTTCTGCCGCCCCTTGCTGGAAGAAAGGAGAAAAGATTTGTGTCCATCGACCTCATCAAACCACAGTATGTGGCCAATACTAAATAGTAGGCCTCGTGGACTCCGACCTAGTAGCAGACGCACTCCTCTCGCTACTATCCAAGAGGTTCAGACTGAAAGACTGATAACCATCGAGAATTCAGCTGTAACAGATGAAGGACTAGGCAACAATGCAATGGAACTCATCCCTCTTGAAAATCAAGTAACAGTTCGTCCAAATACACCTGTCTACACCAATGTAGCAAGTGATCCACTGGTTCCAGCGATTTCTACAAATCCTGATGCAATTCCAACAATTGACAGAACTGCTTCTGGCTATTTCATTAACTTTGATACGTTCTCAGAAGATCCGAGTGAACCTGAAACGACGCAGCATCATTGAAATTCAAGCAGCAAGTACAAGACTTTCTTCACTTTTTGAAAAAGACTTATCTGGTTTCCCCATGGATTGAACTCTGGATAATTTCTGGACTATTTGTTTTCCTGCTTTGGCTAGCTTTGGTTACAACTATGAGCGTGCTTTTAAATGGCAGATACATCCATGTGAACACTGAAGGAAAAGATGTGAACGTCCTTTTGAAACCACATAAATCTTCCCATCGTGAAGCAAGAGACTTGTCAACAGTGAACATCACAGCCGTTCCTATACAGGATGGTATAGTGTGGGACAAAACAGATTTTTATATTTTTGGCCCGACGGAACAAGTGAACATTCCACATTTGTTTAAAATTTCACTAATGATCTCATTTCGTCCAGTACCTATTCTGATGATTGGGACTTTGAGACTGTTAACGACATAATGTTTGACCTAGAAAAATCTGCTGCATTTTCTAAAAATGAATATTTAGAGGGTTCATCAGACTATGAACAACTGTATTGCCATAACCACTATGGTCATCATTATTTGCATAAATCTGCATACCCTAGAAATGTGTTTATGTTTTAACCAATGGGAGCATTGTCCTACACCACCACAAGGTAGTTCAAAAACATTTGCTAACAAGTTTCCATATTTTTCAGGTTACAATACATCTGATCCAGAAACGTTTTACTATAAAAATGTAAACAAAACAGGACTGAAAATTATGTTAACAAATACAAAACAGATTTACTCTGCAACATTTATTGCCCAACTGTCTAGACAGGGTTTCGACTTGTGGAAAGACACAATAGACACAAAAACTGTCTGGGGTACTAAAGATTGGCAAGTGCAGGGGATAGAAGCTTTGTTTAGAGCCTGTATCATCCCTGAACAAATAATGTTTTT
Source organism: Calotriton arnoldi (assembly GCA_963921515.1). NCBI lineage: Eukaryota > Metazoa > Chordata > Amphibia > Caudata > Salamandridae > Calotriton > Calotriton arnoldi. The sequence continues at coordinate 587,193 of CAWUFW010008732.1, read as the reverse complement.
GAATGAAACTGTCCAACAAACATCTTGTCTTGGACTAGCCAAGATCAAAGAGATGAAAACACCTTCTGTACCAACACCTGCAAGTGATAACAATACACAGGCAGCGGTTACAGTTGACAAAATACTACAACTCAACAGATCTAATCCTGATTGGAAAAAATGGTTGATCTGGCCCACAGACACGAACAACTGTCAGGAAAGATTTCTGAATAAAACTCAGGGTTTTACTATTTATAGGCCAGACCCAAGATACGTCCAAAGACAGCATCCGGGGGTAGTAACAACAAACAGTGTAGGAAAATTATGCCTCGATTGGCTGCAGACATCTACACTACAGGATGTGAAACAACACTTATCCTTACTTAAAGAAGACGCAGACCTTAGGGAATTCTTGCTTGGACTAAGAAAACCGCGTCAAAAACGTTTCATATATGCCGGCATTTATGCTGCCTATAATGAAGCATGGAAAGTGTCACAGATGGAGGCCGCAGAACGAATACGTGAACTTGATCGTATTAATTTAGAGAAAACACTCACTGTGGTCAACAATGGGTTAACAACTTTGTCCTCCAGAATATATTCATTGGACAACATTGTATCCTCTGCTATCGACATACTAGAACAAGATTTGGCGATGTTACAGCAAGGCCAATCACAATTACGTTCTTATTAAGCTGGACGCTGCAATCTTTGCGTGCGGGCTATGTGCCTTGGCGTTTCATCAACACGTCAGCTCTGTTTGCAGAATACAATCTAACTGATAAACAGATCGAACTGGCACAAAGAGGAGCAAAGTATACAGTGCTGAGCATTGAAAAACTGGAAAAGTTACCATTCACAGTGGCAGAAAAACCAGCTACAGAATGGCTCATTCATGGCAAAATCACACTACCTGTGACTACTTTTCAGTTTCAGTATTGCCTCAGACAAATGCAAGCAGGCAAATATGAAAGGTTGGGTAAGGAATACATTAAGACGTCTTGGAATTTACCGTATACATATAGATGTTGGAGTGGGGATCGTGAAGTGTTTTTGAGCGGTACACACTGTAAAAGTGCACGGAGCGGTTCACTTATATGTCAGGACATTTCTTTACACGGGGCTTGCAATGGTTCTGTGGCAAATTTGTCTTGCCATCAGCAGGGTATACCAGCTGCTGTGATTAATCCGACGTTTGGACAACTTTCTAATGGGAGTTACCTCATGTTGAATGATCAGAGTTGCTGTGGCATGTTGCCAGGCATCCCATATCTAGTAAACGGTCAACTCCAGGGTCACTTGCTGTATGCAAGTATTGTTTGCCCCAATAGACACAGTCAGGGAGTCGCCTTTGTGGCCTTCGCTGAACGTCTCTTTTATAAGATTTGATACTTTAAGCAGAATGAAAGCCATGCTTTTGCAACAAACCGTGCCTTTGACCTCGGCCAAAGAAACCTATGATCTACAAGTAGCAAGGACTTCGGCTGAGATACAGACTTTAATACGTACAAACTGCCCTATACATTTTGTGGAAATGATAGGACGTATCTTTAACATGTCTGATACAAGCGGGATTGTACATGTATTTAAGAGCATCTGTTCCGGTCTGTTAGCACCTTTCCAGGCAATACTCGGAATCATCCCGAACTTTGCACATTCGGTATTTGGTGGTATACCATTACTTCTCGCACTTGTTGCCGGAATTCTATTTCTCTTCCTGCTATTACGCTATGGGCAGCCTATTCGCAGATATCACTCCGAGTGAAATGGAGAAAGCTCTCCTTGGACAAAAGTGCAGTGAGCGAATAGTACAGCTTTTGGGCATGACTCGTCTACGGGACCTTAATACCACGTGGTTCCTGTCATTCAGACCAATCTGGCAAGATTGCATCTTACCTGTTCTACGAGGCCTGCTATGCGGTGAAGAATGCGTGTTAGATACCTGTCTAACATTTCCATCAGCAACGCCAACGGATATCGATACTCTGCTGGACCCGATAACGGCCCATGCTCTGTGTTGTCCCCAGAGGCTACCAATCCTGATGACGGCATTCATTGAGATCTCACAGACGCTTCCAGCTGCTGCTGAGGTACGAGATGGATCTATAGGCACACAGGTAACAACGGACACGAACATTGCTGCGGCTTCCTATGCTGAAAGCGATGCTTCACATCTCTGTGCAATTAACCTACTACACGAGGTGTTCCAACTGACACCAACTTCAGTGGACGATATTTTGTCTACAGAAATAGATGATCTCATGTTTACACCAGACCCGTACACTGACTCTGATTCCACCCACAGTGTACCAGAGACGCAGTAAAATTTGGCCTTCATATTTCAAAAACTTGGAACTCTTCCCAAAGTGAACTTTTTTCCATTTTTCGAACTAAATGGCGATTCAATCTGCTTGAAGTAGAACTAGCCTTATAGTACAGACTTCGCGGTACTTCCTCAGACACTTTGTCATCTTATTTTGTCTAAAAAGTTCATTAATTTTCATGACACGAAATGACTTTGATTTTTGAACAACTTATCGATCATTTTCTGTCAAATGTAAATATAACTGCTTATTTTCATTCAAATTGCATTTTATTTCCAAATATATGCCTGTAATGAAAAGCAATGCTTGAAATGTACAGTACCTTTTGCATTTTAATAGGTTTTTAAATGCTTTTTAATGCTTTTAAGAAATGTTATTAGTAATATGCGGTACTCCATTTTATGTTTAGCATATTAAATGTTTAGCATTTTATTATTATCGTACACACGAAAGTGGAGTGGGTGTTGTATTCCTCTTAGGGTGTCCGTACATGGGTTTTCCTGTATCATGTCCTTATATAGGCACAATTCGCCCTGCCCTTATATTGGCATAAAATCCCAGTCCTTATTTAGGCATTAACCTGTGCACTCCAAATACAGGCATGGTCTCCGACATCCGTCCACCCTAACGTCACAACGAGTTCTTGAAGAATAGACCCTTAGGCTTCGGGAGTTTCCCTAGCACAGGACTATTGATTCCTTCAAGGACTCATCTATTATGCATGAACCGTTATACCTTAGGGGTTCATTCATGACGTCTTCCGCTGTCCGATTCACGTCAATGCTAACATTCTGAGGTACCTCTCAGGTATAAATATACCTTCCCTAGCCCCTGTAAATCAGAGGAGACCTCGACTTCAGAGGAGCCCGTATCCCGGCCTGACGCACTGAGAAGACGCTGTCATCCCTGCACGCAGAGAGTCCAGCTTCCAGTGATCTGACTTCCCTCGCGGGGTGTTGGAGTTCGAGTCTGGCAAGAGATTCCCACCTCTCTCATTCTTAAGGTATGGAGCTGACTACAAACCTAGAGGGACTCTTGGCATACTAGGCATACTAGGCTTAACATACTCTTAGTATACCATAGTAAGGAATACTTCACCTACTTCATACCTCTCCCTACACCTAGGTTAGGTTAGGTACATTGGGGTAGAACTAGCTTCGAAACGCATCGTATGAGTACTCGCATTTTTAGTCTATGTTATCTATGTAAATGAATATCTACTAAAGATCATGCTAGCGCAGTATTATTTATTTCTACTGCTTACGCTGTACATTATTTATCTTGCATACTGTCTTGTGATCGTAACAGCACATATTACTTACATGAGAAACAAGACTGTTCAATAAATCTTTTATTGAAACGCCCGTCTATTCTTTCTGTGTAACTTTGAGGAAAACTAAGTATGCACAAGTGAGCTGAGTGAAATAGTTATCTATTGTTTCCACGACTCTGGGACACGTTCTGATTCTAAAAAGGAAACAAAGTTGTCATGTTTTGCGGCTGCCAGAAACTACTCCCTTCTTGTTAATCAAGGAGTTTCTAGTGGCCTCTGAGCTAGCTGGCACAAGTAATTAAGTTTAATATACTCGATAGGGACATATTGACCTTAGTCCTATGTCAAACCTATAGGGTATATTATTCCAATGCGCAGAGCCTATTAGGGAAATAGGAGCTACGCTACATGGCGCCCAACGGTTTGGTAAGGCGGTAATTTAACGTTAGATACTGAGTAACTCAGCCGTGCCTTTTCTCTCAGAGACCCCTACCCATATACTCCAAAAGACGTCTGGAGTGGGCAGGGTTAAGTATCTGCCACGGCTACATAGGGAAGCACCCTATATATTAGCTGTTTGGCTTGCTCAACGTTGAAGGATACAGTGTTCCAAAATATTGTGCACCTTATCTTTGTTTCCTTGAAACTTGTTCTACATTTTTCAAAAAACAAAATGCCTAACAGCTTATAACATCACAGGTTATATTGAAACCGAGGAGGGTGTCATAGACATCAATCCAAACTTAAGAAGAGCCATCACTCTAAAACTCATAAAAACACGGCCTACCACCAAGAGGAGGTAGAGCAGTTTTCGTGATAGAGGTACACGAATCATTTCAGACAGAGGTATTCTATTCATGGGTAATATTTCCTGAATCAAATTCAGTTACAAAACTGTTTCACTTCTACAAAGAAGATGATCCACCAGAGGAATACATCCCGTTCGAGGATATAGAAATTCCATTAACATACCAGGAGCATCAGCTCTGGTTTAAAGGCGCCCTAAAACATCACAAAAACATTACCAGGCTCGGTCCACTAGGTAGACCAGGAGCAACATGGCCGATTCTAGCCGGCTACACACCTCATCCTGAACTGGATATAATGTCAGATGAGGAACTACTTACTCAACTCACAGAGTTAATAAAAATCTACAGACAATTGGTCCAATATGTCATGCGGACTTTCCCAGTCCAACCACCATTAACAATTCCAAATCAAACTCCTCAACCGGGGAATACACTAAAAATTACACCACAGACTCTATACGCATGTGAAACTTTATCCAAAGCGAGTTATGCGCTTGTGCACATTTTTTTTAACAACAAAGTCTATACACCAGAAGAACCCCTGCCCTGTGTATCCCCCTTACCCTGACTAGAATCAAGGGTCCCTATTTGGAGAAAGGTACCTACTTCTGCCAACTAGAGACCCCCATTTCTTACATTGGTGGTCAGCGGTGAGGATTTGAACCTGTATATGTACTTGACCCACAGTGATTGGTGTACATCACTAGTTTAGTGCAGACCACTATGCAACCACATACTGTGTTTTGTTTTTGGTTCTATTTTTGAGTGACCCATAAAGTATCCACGCATCATGTCTCAGAAGGGTAAACCAGCAAGTGAGATGGCAGAATTGGAGTTTGATATTGAGGTTTTGCATACCTACAGAGTAGATCTGCTCAAGCAATTTTGCAAAGATTTTGGATGTCCCATGAAGAGCAGCTCCAGGAAGGAGGAGCTACAGAAGGCCTTAAGGACCTGGTGGGAGGCCAAAGAGGCTGGGGAGACAGATGATGCAGAGGTGGATGAGGATGCACAAGGGGATGGTTTCAGATCACAGGATCTGCCTGTGGGAAGAGCAGCCTCCAGGGCTGGCAGCAACCATTCCGCTAGAAGTTTTTCCCCAGAGGAGTTGGAGGAAAACCAAAGGGTTAGAGATCATGAGTTAGAAGTCATGAGGCTCAAGATGAAAATATTGGAAATGGAGAACCAAAGAGCTGCCATAGAGAGAGAAAAGATGGAAGAGGAGAGCAAGAAGACTTATGCCTTGGAAGAAAAGAAATTGATCTTGGCATATGAGCTGAGAATGAGAGAGCTCGATGAGGAGTTCGCGAGGCTTGAGGCCCTGAGTGTCTCAACCAAGCAAAAAGAGATTTATGTAGCTCAGGAAGTGAGCTTGGCTGGGTTGGAGGTGGAGTTCAGCTCAGATGCTGGCAGCAAAACTGTGTTATCTAGTGCTGAGGGAGAAGTACACACACCCAGAGATGTGGCACCTGACTTGAGGGAGGGAGTTAACATACACCAGGGGGTTCAGGTTTATGAGGTAGCTCCAGTGGTGTGCAGTGTCCCTGAAGTGGATTGGGGAACTGACACCGGGGATCATATTCCTAGTGGTGGGAGGGATACTCTACTGACTCTAGATGAGAGTTGCAGGGAGAGGGGTTCCCCCATGGTAGGAGTCCTGGTGTGTGTGTGTGGAGACCGCCCAGAAGAGTGTGGGTTGAGTGACAGAGACAGCAGACACTGTCTTGCCAATCTCAGGAGAGTGGTGTAGGGTACTTGTGTGAGGCACTGGTTGGTGAGGCAAAGGGTAGCTTGGTTAACAACTGTGGGGGGCTGTGTGATGCAATTGTTGGAGAGCATATTTTAAGTCCCTGTTTTCCAGAGCTATGCCAACACCCGGTAGAGTGTGAGTTCTCTGATTCCAGGAAGCTTGCGCTGGAGGCAGACCTTTTGGTGGAATCCAGAGGGTCTGAAGAAGCTTTTGGGAGTGATCCTGAAGAGGGTGGCTCAGGTTTTCTCCAACCAAGTGAGGTAGGGGAGGTTTGTGGTATCCCAGATAGGTCCCAGTGTAGTGGGAGGGGTGTAGGGTCCCACGTCCTGTCTCAGAGGAGAAGGACGGGGAGTGGGCTGTTTCCCAAGGTGCCCAAAACCCAGTCCCAGGGCCTGGTTGGTTCCATAAGTGAACACCAGGAGGGGGGCCTGGTCTGTACCGGGAGGCCATTTTCTGAGAGGGATCCCAAAGTGTCAGGTGAACTGGGGAGGGCTGCTGTAACAAGCATTCCACCAGTTCTGGTGTCTGGCAGCACTGCTCCAGTGGGGAGGGTGCATGATTCCAGAGAAAAGGGTGCAGACCCCAGTGGAAGGACCAGTGGTTCAGGGGTTGCCAGCTCTGAGGTCAGAGTACCCCAAGACTGACCCGGGTGAGGCCACTTCTGGCCTGGGGGGTCTTCATGCTCTGTAAAGTGGACAGGAGGCTGGAGACCTGCGCCAGGCAGACTCTCGTACCACTCATGAGGAGTGTGTTTCCCTTGGGGGGGCTTGGTGTACTCCCCCGGAAGTCCTGGGTTGCCAGGCACAGGTCCAGCCTAAGGGTACAGACCCTGGGTTGGAGGACAAGGTTCAGGGTTTCCCCCCTAACCTGGAGGAAGGGGCGACTGCTAACAGTGCCCCTACCAAGTTGTCTTCTGGGGGTACCACTCCAGGTGGGAGGGTGCAGAGCCCCAGGGAGGAAGACAGGGTGTGGGAGAGCCCACCCCAGTCTCTTGTCCAGCTGCAGGGTACAGACCCTGGGCTGGTGGGCCAGTGTCAGGATGCCATACCTGACTTGGCAGGAGGGAGAGTAGAGAAAAGGTGTCAGGCACCTGGGGCTACTCCCCCCCACTTTCTGATGCCACAGAGGTTAGAGGGGCCTGAAAGGCATGAGGCCTGGCTCTCATCACTGACAGCTGTCACTGGCCACTGGCTGTCTGTCAAGTGGACAGAGTTGCCCCTGGGAGGGGGGCAGGAGTCACACCCTGGGGGTGGACTGCACCACACCACTGTGTTGGCCATGTGGGTACTGTCTACCTGTCAGGATGCATCTGTGAGCAAAGTAAGTTTAGGTGCTGCACAGATGGGGTCCCCAGGTGAGGAGAAGGCTCCCACATGGTTTAGCTTAGTGGGCCCTGGGATTATTGATAGAGGGATCCAACTGGGTTCAGGAAGGCATAGAACAGGAATAGACCCCTGCTCTTCGGGCCAGGTTCCATGTTCTGTCGCCCCATGCCAGGAAGCCCATCGAGGTATTGATTGGTCTACCCTGGCTTTAGGCTGGAAGGGGGTTGCGTTGGAAATGGCCCTTTATGCAGGGTTATCCCCAAACTTTTTGCTTCTTCCTCCTAGTTTTCCTGACCGGTGTTTGTTGGCTATAGGACTCTGGGCACTTTACCACTGCTGATCAGTGCTAAAGTGCATATGCTTTCTGTGTAAATTGTTATTGTGATTGGTTATCCATGATTGGCATATTTGATTTACCAGTAGGTCCCTAGTAAAGTGCCAGGTCTGGTAAATCAAATGCTACTAGTGGGCTTGCAGCACTGATTGTGCCACCCACATGAGTAGCCCTGGAAAGATGTCTCAGGCCTGCCATTGCGGTGCCTTCGCGCAGTTTGTTAACTGCCATGTCGACTTGGCAAGGGCACCCACTTGCCAGGCCCTAACCTTCCATTTTTCTTACATATAGGGCACCCCTATGGTACCCCCCTGGGCAGGGTGCAGAGTATGTGAAAGGTAGGACATGTACTGGTGTGTGTAACATGTCCTGATAGTGAAATACTGCCAATTTCGTTTTTCACTATTGAAAGGCTATCTTGCCCCATAGGACAGATTGGGAAATGCTTTGTAACATTTTACAAGCATATCTTCCCATAGGCATAAGATCGAAAAATGGAGTTTGGTATCCCTGAACTCAGAATTTGATAACACATCTTTTAGTAAAGATGGTTTTTAAATTGTGTGTTTGAAAATACCACTTTTAGAAAGTGGCTATTTTCTTGTTCAACCATCTTGTGTGCCTCTGCCTGTTTGTGGGTTGACTGTCTGGCGTTGGAGTGACAGGGGCTGGGGAGGTGCAGTGGCTCCAGGAGTCTGGATGAGTTAGCACCAGGCTGAATAGGCCAGACTGCATTTGGAGTGGTGGGAGGAGTAGCACCTGTCCCTGAATAGGGCTGTGCCTGCCTTCCACAATGCTGGCTCCGCCCCCCTGAGGTGTGTCTGGAGCCAAGGCTCACACTGCCAAAGGATGTTGTTGTGCACTTGCAGAGTGCCCCCCAGAACTGGTTTGAACTGGGCTCAGAGCCCCTTGCACAAAGAGAACAAAGACATTTTGGGGTATAAGTATTAGACCTAAAACCCCTGAACTTTAGATCATTCCTGGAATTCCAGAGGAACCTTTGCCAAGGAGAAGAGTTGGAGAGACTGAGGAGAAGTACTGCCCTTGCTGTGTGTCTGGGGTTGGCCTGCAGTTGCTGTTTCTGCCAAGGAAAGGAGAAGGATTTTGCTGTGTGCTGTGTCCCCTACTTGAAGGAGATCTCTAAGGGCCTGAAGTGAGCTGGCCTCCTGTTCTGAAGTCTCAGGGACACAAAGACTTCACCCCCAGCTCCCCTGAACTCTGCTGCTGTGAGTTCTAGCCTGCCAAGAGGTGCCTGTGCCAGTTTTTGGCCTCTGGAGGTTGTTGCTGCTGTTTGGGAGCTAGAAGAAAGAAGAAGCTCAAAGAACTACAGAAACCTACGCATCGAGGGATCGCGGCTGAAGAGGACCGACACAGCACCGCTTGATGCTGCCGCATCGATCGCCGACACATCCCGGCCTTCCACGGATTGTACCTGTGCGGCAAGTTCTTCCGACGCATCACCCACGGACCGGAACCGTCACGAAGAATTGACACAACACTCCACGTACAGACCGGATTCGACGCAACCCTTCCTCTGTGTGCAGTGGGACTGTTGCATCGCCTCCCCAAGGTCTCAGGAGTGTCGCATTTCTTTGTTTTCCAACGCTGCGGCTGTTTGGCTTGTGAACTTTGGCGCATCCACAGGCACTTTGGTGAAAAGTCACGCATCCATAGTTTTCTATGGTACAAGTTCTTGAAACCTTTTGAAAGTCATATTTTTAACTGTGTATGTTGGATTTTTATTGTTTTGGTCTTATTTTTCTAAACTGGTGTGGTGTCCATTTGTGGTGTTTTCACTGTGTTACTGTGTGTGTTGGTACAAATACTTTACACATTGCCTTTGGGATAAGCCTGTCTGCTCGTGCTAGGCTACCAAGGGGGTGAGCAGGGGTTATCTAGAGTGTGTATCCCCTTACCCTGACTAGAAGCAAGGGTCCCTATTTGGACAAAGGTACCTACCTCTGCCAACTAGAGACCCCCATTTCTAACACACAGTCATTACTCTCTAAGTTTTGATGCAGAGTTGTCAATGATAACATTCATTACGTTTAATTTTTGCATTTTCAATCAGCTCGTAAGTCATGTTTACACGTTTGCAGCAGCATTCCCAAAAACTAGTTGTGAAACTTTATCCAAAGTTAGTTATGCGCTTGTGCACATTTTTTTGAATAACAAAGTCTATCCACCAGAAGAATCCCTGCTCAAACTCTTATCTCTCATAATTCTGGAAAAAGCTGCAGTTTAGGGGATATTTCTACAATTTCGCTTTGTTGGAAGCTTGTAAGATGACATTACATGACTTGTAATATTTCGGCACACCTATGGACAGTGAAATGAGAGTCTGTATTTCGGTAGCACAGGGTAACCTGCCTGGGAGCTTTAACCTTACACCCCAAATGGACACTTTTTTCCCGACCCCTCCCCAACTCTTGTACACCATCTCCTGCTCAAACACCATAGGACATGTGACAAGCATTTCTCTCAATAGTGCCGTTCAGAAGACCTCTAGAAACCTACCACTTCAAAGGACTATGGGGAGTGCAACAGGCTCAGTGGCATTTAGATCCAAAGGTGTGAGGGGCCCACTGCACCCCAATTATGGTTGTCTTTTTTGCTACTTATCTATGAGGCAGGGGGCCTATTTCCATTTCCTGCTTCAGGGCCCACTCCACTCTTGCTGGCTGCTGACGTCATCTGGTAATCTTCCACCCGTAACCTACTAGTGACCCTGTTCTCTGTAGAGTGTACTCCAGCCATGACTGCGTGTAGAAAATTCAGTAAGCAGGATATGTGCCACAATCCACACATGTGGAATAAATACATAAAGCATTAACTTCAAAGAGAACAAATAGTACAAAGCGGAATGAATAGCACAGCATACTACCTCATTACGCCGACCGTTCTCCCACACGAGACAGTTCCGCCATTATGCTCGCACTTGACTAACGTTAACCTCTTTAGGCGTCAAATAAAACTGTCCAGGGTCCTCTAGCCTTCGCTGTCATCCTCCTGTTTACAAACCCTGCGTACAGACCGGTCTCCTTTCAGTTAATTAGTGAAACTGTTTGATGTTTCCTAAATGGCGCATGTTAAAATCGCACTCTCCTTGGGTCGAATGAAACCCTTACCTGAAAAACATGTAAATGTCAAACTTCCTTCGCTTCTTGTCCGCCTGGCACAGCGCTCTCCGAGGTGGGGGGCTCTCCATAGAAGTTGTTCTGCCATTAATCAAGCGGCATTCATTGGAGTGCTATTGTACAGTGTCCTTCAGCAATGAGTGACAATTGACGTTTCCTTTCAGGCGCTCCTAGAATGCATACAGTGATAAACGAAGTGGCACTGCTCAAGGTTTGTGCAATGAAAACTAAACTTCATCTCTCGTTTAACCCTTTGTGCACGTTTCTGCAACAATCTCCATAGTCTCTGTCTTGGAGCAGCGCCTTCAACCAGGGTTGCTTCCTGCAGGCTTTGAAGGTGTCACAGGCCTAAGTTTATTTTTCACAGAATGAGGTAAGTACAATTTGGGAGGCATTTTCTCCTTAATAATGAGTGTGTCGCCTCTCTTCAAATCCTCTGTCACTGTTCATCCTATCCAATAGTCACATGTATACCCCTTTTATAAACACCCCTGGACCTGTCCATATTTTGTTTACATCTGGTGCTGCACTCCTTGATTCCCACAACCTCATGTCCCTGGCTTAGGTAACCGTGACCGGCCCATTAGACCCCGCAGCCAATATTTTCATAGATTCTGTGTTGCTCTCTGCTTGTGTGGCAGTTCTGTGACATGACAGTCACTTACCGGTGGTGCCCCCACCCCTCTCTCCTTACATATCTCAGAAATTCAGACCATAACATGATTGCTTTGTGAGAACAAAACCTTCAGGTTTATTGCTAATGGTTCCAGTTTCAAAAAAGCTTAAATTCTCAGCTCTGTGTCATACGTCAAAGGCTCGACGTCCATAACATTCCTTGTAGGAAATCGTTTATGGTCAACCCTACGACTCTCTCTAAATGGTGACTCCGCTGTTCCTGTAGCTTCCAAAGATTCCTCCAGTCCTGGTGAACGTTCAGCCTGAATAAACCTTAAGTTATGGGTTATTTCACAATCATTGTTTTTAGGTGAGTCCCTCATTTCCATAGCAGGTTCTTTTCTCTTTTAAAGTGCTCAGTTCAGGATGATTCCGAGGTAGCTGTCTTTCCCTTGATTGTACCAGTTCTTTGAGCAGTTCTGCGATTGATAAGACTATTGTCACTGTGCTCTTTCTCCAGCCAGGTCATCATGACTTCTCATTTATCTGAGGCTCTGATTCTAGCACTGCCCTCCACGTCCCGTGACCAATGTTCCTAGCTGGTAGGATTGCCTTTAAGGCTAAACCTTGCTACTGCAAGAATGAAGAACTTTGGCAAAGTCGAAAGGTCTGGAATTGGCCGTCAGCCTTTTTGCATTGTTGATGCTAGGTTTTTTTTCTCATGATGTTTTCAGGAGTTTGTTATTGAGAAAGATGACAGACCCTACAATATCTAACAAAATTGGCTAAAAGTAAAACAATTTTTTGGTCTTAAAAAAGCACACATTGCCATAACCGGCTGTAGCACTGAAGAAAACCACTTTGAAGGCGAATGTGCTCCTCCTGATAGGCCATCACTCACAGTGAAATTTGGCATTGACTGAATTTGGCTGACCCATTCCTCCATGCTTTAAGCTGGATTGGGCTGAAGAAGAATGTGCATGTCATAATCACAGGCCAATTAGAAGAAGAAAGCTGGCTGAAAGCCAGTATATGTGAGTATATTATATATAAAATGTTTTGTAAAATGAAAAGGGTGTTGGCTCACACCAAACCAAAAAAGTAGAAGTGCATTAACCACTCCTCTGCTCTAGAAATGAGAGTGGGGCCCTGCCGACTATCCAGGAAAAGAGAATTCAATGGAGGAAAAAAGAGATTTAGTAGAATTCTCTGCTTCCCGCTGGGACATGCTTCGTACTGGCCTTTCACTGGAAAGTGGGAGGGAGAGAAGGGGTAAGCTGGCTGGTGAGGAATACTCTCCTTGCTTTATTGAATAGCAATCCCTTAAGGTCACTCCCAACAACCCTGACATGCCTTGCTGTGAGAGTGGCAAGCTCGAGGCAGGTTTTACTCCCAAGTGAAGCTAAGGGTATCTATGTAGCTAATCGGTGTGACAAAGAGAATAGGAACAGATAATAAGTGTGATTAAGAGTATCTGAGTAGCTAATAGGAGGGTCAAGAGAATTGGAGTAACTAACAGTAGCGCAGAACAGGTCTACCCAGAAAGGATAATGATTTTGGGGGAATTCCAAATGCCACAATTTAACATACGCAAACAAATGATGGACCGAATGCTGAATAAATCATACATTCACCGCCAGTCAAGAGATCTGTGGTAAATCCATCATTCTTTTGCTCACCATGCCACCCCCAGTTTAGATCCAGCCATATGCAAATCAGTCTTGACCCTGCTCCTCATGGGAACAGTCCAGCCCGAACTGCTAAGCCTGATCCTCCCAGGACCGGAAACAAGCATCCTGGGAACGGTTTCAGGGTATTACCCCTCATCATATATATATATATTTCAGGGTATTACCCCTCATCATATATATATATATATATATATATATATATATATATATATATATTACCTACTGGCGGTCGCCAGTAGGTAGTTATAGTTAGGACCTATTTTCCATAGGAAATTCACAACATTCTATTTCCAATAACTTTGGTGCCGGTTGATGAATCTTCGCGAAATTTTCAAAACTCGTGAGGTGCTCCGGTCCGCTCCTATCCTGAAAGTCTCTGGGTGATTCAGGGCCGAGAAAAAAGGGGGGTCCCAAATCGTGTTTTCCCCATGCAATTTTCCATAGGAACCTTTAGTCGCAGCTACAGCCCGAACTGCTGAACGGAATTACACCAAATTTGGCAAAAAGGTAGCCCTTGGTTCAGAGTCATGCCTTTTGGTTAAATGGTGTAAATCCGTTCAGTAGTTCCTGAGAAATTTGAAAAAGAAAACACATATATATCTGGGCGGAGCCTAACCACACATGTCATCGTGAGATCTGATTGGCTGTCAGCACTTCATCCTGGAATTGCTGGCAGCCATCTTGGGACCAATATAAATGATAGTACCCCATTGAAATGCATTGTAGTGAATCGAAGATTTTGAGGGTTACCAAAAGGAGAACTATAAAGGGTGATAACAGACTTTAGTTCCATTAGAATTCATTTGTTGATGGTACCATACTAATTTCAGGAATTGTGGTGTGTTCTAAGGTGATTTTACCCTGTGAAAAACCTTCTGCTGGGATATCATGAATCATGTTTGAGAGAAAACTATTTTCACATGCTTGTCCCATACAGTTTTGGAAGGTGCTCCAGAAGCTAAAATGAGAGCATATTTTCTGTAATTATCTTTCTCAGTCATGTGAGAATGAAGTCTGACATTCTCAGTAAAACATGTACATCCAACAAGGGCAGAGACTGTCAGTTGATGCCTTTGTGTTCTACTGCAGCTTCCCAGAGTGTTCTAAAGAACAACTAGAGTGCTAACAGCCTTACTTATGACAAAAGTATGGCACACCTGAAGCCATCTTGATTGGAATAAACTGGTAACACTTAAAACATTTAATTTAAAAAGGAACAAAATGATGGGGTTCATTTTGTCATAGAAATTATGGTTAGTGCTGTAGAAAGAAAAATTAGGACATGTTTCAAGTGTGATCTCAAATATCTTCCTGTTATATTTCAACAGGAGCAGCCTGTCAGTTGATGCCTTTGTGTTCTACTGCAGCTTCCCAGAGTGTTCTAAAGAACAACTAGAGCGCTAACAGTCTTACTTATGACAAAATTATGGCACACCTGAAGCCATCTTGATTGGAATAAACTGGTAACTCTTAAAACATTTAATTTAAAAAGGAACAAAATGAGGGGGTTCATTTTGTCATAGAAAGTATGGTTAGTGCTGTAGAAAGAAAAATTAGGACATGTTTTAAGTGAGATCTCACATATCTTCCTGTTATATTTCAACAGGAGCAGCCTGTCAGTTGATGCCTTTGTGTTCTACTGCAGCTTCCCAGAGTGTTCTAAAGAACAACTAGAGAGCTAACAGTCTTACTTATGACAAAAGTATGGCACACCTGAAGCCATCTTGATTGGAATAAACTGGTAACACTTAAAACATTTAATTTAAAAAGGAACAAAATGAGGGGGTTCATTTTGCCATAGAAATTATGGTTAGTGCTGTAGAAAGAAAAATTAGGACATGTTTTAAGTGAGATCTCAAATATCTTCCTGTTATATTTCAACAGGAGCAGCCTGTCAGTTGATGCCTTTGTGTTCTACTGCAGCTTCCCAGAGTGTTCTAAAGAACAACTAGAGTGCTAACAGCCTTACTTATGACAAAAGTATGGCACACCTGAAGCCATCTTGATTGGAATAAACTTGTAACACTTAAAACATTTAATTTAAAAAGGAACAAAATGATGGGGTTCATTTTGTCATAGAAATTATGGTTAGTGCTGTAGAAAGAAAATTTAGGACATGTTTCAAGTGTGATCTCGAATATCTTCCTGTTATATTTCAACAGGAGCAGCCTGTCAGTTGATGCCTTTGTGTTCTACTGCAGCTTCCCAGAGTGTTCTAAAGAACAACTAGAGCGCTAACAGTCTTACTTATGACAAAATTATGGCACACCTGAAGCCATCTTTATTGGAATAAACTGGTAACTCTTAAAACATTTAATTTAAAAAGGAACAAAATGAGGGGGTTCATTTTGTCATAGAAATTATGGTTAGTGCTGTAGAAAGAAAAATTAGGACATGTTTTAAGTGAGAACTCAAATATCTTCCTGTTATATTTCAACAGGAGCAGCCTGTCAGTTGATGCCTTTGTGTTCTACTGCAGCTTCCCAGAGTGTTCTAAAGAACAACTAGCGCGCTAACAGTCTTACTTATGACAAAAGTATGGCACACCTGAAGCCATCTTGATTGGAATAAACTGGTAACACTTAAAACATTTAATTTAAAAGGAACAAAATGAGGGGGTTCATTTTGCCATAGAAATTATGGTTAGTGCTGCAGAAAGAAAATTTAGGGCATGTTTTAAGTGAGATCTCAAATCCTCTTCTATTTCATTAGAAAATTCTGACATGCAGACTGAAACAATCACTTTCAATACCAGCAGTAGACTTCCAGTTAACTCCCTGGTGAGCAGTAGCTTTACTACAGTGATCTAATGAACAACTAGAGTGCTAACATTCAGAATTTATGGAAAATGTGTGACACATCTGAATGCCTTCTTGATGGAATCAAAGTAAAAACTGAAAGCATTTCCTACTGAGGAGACTGCAGTAAATGACGAAATTAGGAAACTTCATAACAAATAAGTCTCCCAAGATGGCCACCAGAGAAAAAGAGCCCAAATGTAGCACAAATATCACCCAGATGTAGCCCACATATAGCCCAATGACAGAAGTGTGCAAAACACTTTTTATTTTTAGTTTTTCTGCAGTTTTATATAGTGCAAACTGGTCAGGTATTGGAGCGTTACATCTTACTTGGACCCCTTATTGCGTATTTTGCACGTAAGTACATGAGATTGATCTTGCGAAACATTGAACTTTACGATTCTGTTAACGTGAAGTTGCTCTGAACCGGGCTTTGTAACACCCGCTTTTACCTACTGGTTTTAATTAATTCTCACTGTATTGTATTAGGAAAGAGGATTTACTGTTTTTATGTACACTTTTATGATCTATGTTTCTAAATCAGATCAAATAAAGTTTAATGAATTCTATGGCAGGACGGAGGCGAGGATTATGCATATCTTTCCTCACTTTATTTGCATAGCAGTTCAAAGAAAACGTAACACAACAATCATTAAACAAAAGACTACACAACCCATGAACCATTAGGGGGTAGTCTCCAAGGCAACTATAGTCCAATCATATCACAGTCCATCGTATATAATATCGTGACGTCCCTTCCGCTTCCTCTTTCTTCACTGCTCGTCAGTTAAGTGCATTCCTTACATTCTTGGCTTAATCTGACGTTGTTGCTGTTTGTATAGCGGTTTCTTGTGCACGTTATTAGCATTATTGCCTTGGTATTGTTTCATATTCCCTGCGCAGCAGGCTCTTGCCCGAGCGCGTTCTCCCCTCGCAGTTTCTCCCGCTGTGTGCTCTGCGCGCGGTGAGATCCTGTCAGGCGTGTCTGGTCCGAGCGAGGCAGCTCCGTCGAGCGCTCCCGCTGGTCTTTACGCGCGTTTGGGAATCCGGTCACTCCTTTAGTGTCCGCTTGATTTCCGACCAACCTCGCCTGATTTTGATCACCGCTACGCGGTGATTTCCCCACACGGCCACGTTAGTGACCAGCGCCACCTGGTGGTGGTAATTGGTATTGCGCCTCAGTCTATTCTTATAACAGCTTTGGGGAAAGCCCAGCTGTTGGAGAACCGGCGAGGGGGCTGTCTTAAGGATTTTAAGGGCATTTGTTCTGTGCTCACACCCTCTGCTATCATGTCTTCTCCAGAAGACCATTTTTACTCCTCCTATCCAGGAAGTGGAGGAGGAATGGCCCCCCAACTTCTCACTCCAGCAGTGGACCAAGCCCTCTCTCTGGCTATTTCTAGGGCGCTGGCTCCTCTTAGGGATCAGGTTGATAAGCTGGCGAAAAGCATCCCTGGGGTGTTCAGTGACCCAGATCTGGTGGTGGCGGGTCCAAGTAGCTCCCAGATGGGGAATAAAAGGGCCGTTAAGCATAACGCAGGGCACTTGGAAGGATTTGATAAACTTACGGAGACCTTCCTCAAGAGTGCGCGAACGCACCTTGCCGGGAGGAGGAGGGGCCCGGAGAAAATTGCGACACTGTCACCACTATTGTAGACCCCGACGGCGGGTTTCCCTTAGAGGGAGAGGGTGTATCGGAGGACGATTTCTCCACCGATGAGGATAAGGACTCGGGGCGTCCCTGGCATCCAGAGTCCCACTCCTCTTAGTCCCTGGTTGGGGATGGGGTCCACTCGGAAATGTTCGAGCCTACCCAAATTTACCATCCTAGGTCGGCAGAGTGGACACCTGACGCCAAAGTGGCAGAGTATGTGGTGGGGAAAATCCATCAACCCCTTGAAAGGGAGGTCAGGAATAGGATGAGGGGAGAATGCCCAAGGCCCTCACTGAAGGGGAAGGTGGCACACACGCCTGAAATTGATGAGAAACGATGTACCTTTTTCTTCAAGTATATGAGGGATCCCAAGAAAGGAATTGATAGGTCTTGGACGTGGTAGGGCCCTTGACCCAAATTATTCAATTGACGGAGCGCTCCAAAGAGTCAGGATCCCCTTTGTCCACGGATATTGTGGCTGGTTGGGCGCACTACCCTAAACCCTAAAACACTACCCCCTCCACTACCCAAACACCACTGCACTACCCTAAACCCTAAAACACTACCCCAGCACGACACCCTACACTACCCAAACATAACTGCACTACCCTAAACCCTAAAACACTACCCCCTCCACTACCCAAACACCACTGCACTACCCTAAACCCTAAAACACTACCCCCAGCACGACTCCCTACACTACCCAAACACCACTGCACTACACTAAACCCTAAATATACCCCCAGCATGACCTCCCACACTACACAAACACCACTGCACTACCCTAAACCCTAAAACACTACCCCCAGCACGACCCCCTACACTACCCAAACACCACTGCACTACCCTAAACCCTAAAACACTAACCCCAGCATGACCCCCTACACTACCCAAACACCACTGCACTACCCTATACCCTAAAACACGATCCCCTACACTACACAAACATGACTGCACTACCCTAAACCCTAAAACACTACCCACAGCATGACCCCCTTCACTACACAAACACCACGGCACTGCCCTAAACCCTAAAACACTACCCCAGCACTACCCCCTATACTACCCAAACACCACTGCACTACCCTAAACCATAAAACACTACCCCCAGCATGACCCCCTACACTACACAAACACCACTGCACTACCCTAAAACACTACCCCAGCACGACCCCCTACACTACCCAAACACCACTGCACTACCCTAAACCCTAAAACACTACCCCCAGCACGACCCCCTACACCACCCAAACACCACTGCACTACCCTAAACCCTAGAAAAGAAACCCCCACCCCATGCCCAATCCTCCTTACCTCTCACTCCTCATGGTTCCTCTCTCCCTCGTGGTTCCTGCTTCACGTCATCTCTGAGGGCGGTGCACGTCGTTGTGAGGAAACGGAACAGCCTCTGTTTCCTTACAACGACATGGATCGTCTACATGCTTTTAGAACGCATGGTCATTTACCATACATACCTTTACAACAAAATTCATTGTAAAGGCATGCGTGGTAAATGACCATGCGTTCTAAAAAATGCGTAGTAATGACTTCGTGATGTACAACCCATGCGTGGTAATGCATGCGTTGTAATGGTATCGCAAAGTAAAAAGTCGTTGTAACGGCTGTTTACCGATCGAAGCTGGCCCCTGTTCTTCAGTGAGACGTTTATTTGATTAATTAGGAGGAAGGAATGTGGTTTTTACCGAAAAGTGCATTCCCGGCTGTTGTATTGTGAAAGTGTCTGCGTGGCCTGGTTTCACTTCCGGTGAGAGAGTGCAAGAGTCTGTTTGGATCTAAAGGAGTTCTGTTGTTGGACGGGGCCGGCGCGACATGTCATCAGAAAACATAGCTAATGGAAAGTGTCCTCCCTGAAGTGTGGAGCAGTGCCATGAGAGGTCAACGAGTGCGCGTCCCACCGCAGTATGACCGTACCGCGTGACCCATGTGCCGCCTCCAGGGTACGGGAGGCAGAAGCGGCATCGCAGGTCATCTTGAAGACCGTTGTAGCACTAATTCTACATTTTGGTACTAGGGCATTTTAACTTCGTTGTTCCTGCCAGATACAAAGAGAAGATCCTGTGTTATTCAGTGCCCTCGTTACCTTTTTGTGGGTTGTGGTGCTTGTCACTTCGCTGCCCCGCCGGTGCACACGACTGGGCACCCCACCTCGTGTGCCATCTGCAGGGCCTCTGCCCTCGGATCACTGGTTTCGGTTTCTGGAGTGGCAACATAAACAGTTGCTCCCAAAGGACTAGTCTGAACACTTAGGTGAATATCCCCTGCACCAGCATTCCACGGAAATTCTTTCCTAGCTCTCCCACGTCAACGAGCACGGCTCCGCTCGCGACACCGTATGACGTCATCAAAGCCATAAGAGGACCTCGTCGGCGTGCTGACGTCAGTTCCACCCATTTTTTCTGTGCCACTGAGGCAAACAGGGGACCGAGACATTTTCACATGTACACATAGTATAATAAATATATATATATTCACTGAAAAAACCATAGGTTTCAGGCACATTATAGTTAAAAATTAGCATTTAAAAAACCTTAGAAATTCACTGAAAAAACCATAGGTTTCAGGCACGTTATAGTTAGAAATTAGCATTTAAAAAACGTTAGAAAATCACTGAAAAAACCATAGGTTTCAGGGGCGTTATAGTTAGTTGGACATTTCACTCGTACAAAACCATAGAAATTCCCCCGTTATAGTTAGTTCAGCTAACTATAACTTGCGCGCCCGCAATGCACTGCTGATGACGTCACATATTACATCACTCATGACATGGTCAGTGACATCACTCATGACATCACTGATGACATCTCAAATGACATCACTCATGACATCATCCAGTGAATGTGTGTTTTTCCGAAAATTAAATATGTTTTATATATGTATATCTCAAGGTCGATGGAAGAATAAATGGGTATATAAGTGTCTAAATGGATGATTTTTTTTGTAAAATTGATTGTATAACTGACTAAGTGTATCTTAGTGAATACATGGGTTAGTGAGTAATGTTTAAATATGAAAATATCTGTATCAGTCTCTCACTTTGTGTATAAGTGGCTGCATGGGTTGGTGAGTAGCTACATGAGTGTCTATATGGGTTATTAGTTGGTTTTTTGAGTATCAGTATGAGTGTCTGAGTGTCTGTATGGTTCGGTGGGGGTATTACTTAGTGCATAGATGCATGAATGAGTGACTCACTGTTTGTATGTGTTGAAGACCGCATATGTGCAGGACTGCATAGGTGGATGAGTATGTGTATGGGTGTGTTAGTGAGTGAATGACTGTCTCAATAGTGTCTTTATGAGTAACTACATATGTTTTAAACTAGTATATGTGAGTATTGGTGTATATAAGTGAGTATATGTGAGAGTGAGAGATTGGAAGAGTTCCTGTACAAATAAGTAGGTGTTTCTATAAGTGATTGTTTAAGAGAGTAAGTATGTGTAAGTTTCTGTAGAAGTAAGTGTGGTAGTGTGTGTATAACTGTATATGCAAGTAAATGGATGTTTGATACTTTGTTTGCATGTGTGACTATGTGTGTGAGTAACTCTATGGATGAGTGGCGGTGTGTAACAGGATGTATAGGTGTTTGAGTACATATGATGAGTGAGTACATGTATGAGTGACTGTATAGGGACTGTTGGTGAATGAGTGGATGTGTGTGTAGATCTTGGAATTACTGAATCGGTGTGTTGTAACTGGTATTGGTATGTCCATTGTTTTGAAAATGTTAGTTTGTATTTTTGAGTGTGTGTATCAAAGGTTATATTAGGGTAAGAGGAGGTCTGCCACTCTATCATATATACATATATAAAACATATTTAATTTTCAGAAAAACACACATTCACTGGATGATGTCATCAGTGATGTCATCAGTGATGTCATTTGAGATGTCATCAGTGATGTCATGAGTGATGTCACTGACCATGTCATGAGTGATGTAATATGTGACGTCATCAGCAGTGCATTGCGTGTGTGTATCAAAGGTTATATTAGGGTGAGAGGAGGTCTGCCACTCTATCACAAGGATGATGTCATCAGTGATGTCATTTGAGATGTCATCAGTGATGTCATGAGTGATGTCACTGACTATGTCATGAGTGATGTAATATGTGACGTCATCAGCAGTGCATTGCGTGTGTGTATCAAAGGTTATATTAGGGTGAGAGGAGGTCTGCCACTCTATCACAAGGATGATGTCATCAGTGATGTCATCAGTGATGTCATTTGAGATGTCATCAGTGATGTCATGAGTGATGTCACTGACCATGTCATGAGTGATGTAATATGTGACGTCATCAGCAGTGCATTGCGGGCGCGCGAGTTATAGTTAGCTGAACTAACTATAACGGGGGAATTTCTATGGTTTTGTATGAGTGAAATGTCCAACTAACTATAACGCCCCTGAAACCTATGGTTTTTTCAGTGAATTTCTAACGTTTTTTTAAATGCTAATTTCTAACTATAACGTGCCTGAAACCTATGGTTTTTTCAGTGAATATATATATATATATATATATATAGCTTTCACTGTGCTATTGAATTATCAAATACTTCTGAGCTGCTTGTATCTAGACATGATGTAGACCCATTTCTACTGTATACATTTAGATACTCTTCGGCATCAAGTCAACCATGTCTAACATGTTTAGCATTGCCGACCAGTGGTGCTGGAAGTACGGGTGCGGGGTTCTGGAGAACCTGTATAAATCCTTGCTGGAGTTCAGATGTAGAAATAACAAATGAAAGGCCTTTATGTATTAGTCAATCATTTACTGCATGTTAAAGTATAAACTGTCTAACCAAAGGCAACTTCATTTGACAATGTGCTAATTCTTTCAAAATGAAGAGCTGTGTTTACTTTTCCTTTCTCGTATTGCATGTAAGGGTTTCTTGCAATTTTAACTAGTGACACTTTCACTGGGGTACAGGTGAAAGAAGTAGTCAACAGTATTGCAGAGATTTTCTAACATACTTGAATAAAGATGTGATTGCTTTTTAAAGTAGACATATCAAAATAAATATCTGCACCTTGAAAAGTACAAGCAATGCATTTAAGCCATGTGATGTCAATAATGATTAATTTGTAAATAAACGAGTGCCGGTGCCCAAAGCTCTACTTGGAAGCCAGCAGTCGGCACAATTAAATGTCAGCGGGCCAAATACCACAGTTGTGTAGTGTACAATTTACTTCAGGCCTCTTTAATCCACCGCCAGATAATCCCTCACCCTTTATCTCACTCTTGCAGTTTCCTGCTTTTGGCCTTTGCGATGGTTCTTCCTTCTTTCTTTTCTCCCTCTTTCTGCTTTGCCCGTTTTTCCCTCTATTGCTAATTGACTGATGCCGAAAGATAAGTCCCCCCAAAAAAAGGAGGAGCTGGTGGCCTCCATCAGCTGAAATTAAGCACTGGATGTCGCTGACCAGCACCCCATTCAACTATCTGTTGCAGCACATTTAAATAAAACTAGGACCTGTGCGCCTCCACTTCCGGTTCTAGGCCAACTTTAAGTATTATATTTGAAAATGCCCCTTCGTGCGCTTAAACGTTGAGCAGGAAAAAAACCTGTCGTCACTTATGTTTAGATCAAGGTGACATACTGCAACGTCTTGAGCACAATAGAATGTAAATGACGGACACGAGGACGGGGAGCCCGGACAGAGCAGCTGAGCAAAGCGGCATGAACATACAAATACATTTTACTGCGCGCCTTGCCGTTTCTGACAGGTTTACGGCACGGCCGTCAAGTCATCAGTCATTCCCACCGCTCCAAGTATGAAACTGCCACAGTGAAATACAATAGCGCCGCTGTACTCAACATCTTAATATAATGCCTATCACGATTATAATGCCATCCATGGAGAATCGCTCAAAGCCGGTGTCTGCCCGGCAAGAATTGATCATTTTGATGGCTGGTACCAATTCAGAAGCATGAAATGCCTGCGCGTCGCCCTCGCGCATTTGGATGCTCCGCACAGCGAGCGCAAGATTAAAAAGAGAAGGGCTGGATTTGTATTACACCTGTAGCTTGTTTAGTCTGTTAAGTTATTGATCCGCTCATAATTAAATGTAGGTATATCTGAGCGAGCAAAGATTCAATTTCATGTAATCCTCTCGACCATGAAAGGCGAACGCCTGGGCACTGCCTGTTCCCCACGTCAATGTTACTTCTTTGGTATCCCTTCCAATATTAATTACCGAGGCTAAAACATGCTCAGTTCTGCAACCCTGAAATGCCAGGGCCTTTTCTGTGGCTGCTGCAAAGCTAAAATTAACACGTTTGTGTGAAGTTTAAGAACTCTGTCTGCTTTCAAGCCTTTTTTGGTATGTAGACTTTCGCCCCAAATACGGTGGGACCCGAAAACGCAGGTGTAAATTGTGCACCTTGGGCCATATGCCAGCGGCGGCTCCTTCGCTAAGGCAGAGACGCGCCGCCCCACTGCTCTTTGAGCAGTGCAAAAGAGAAAAATAAAATAACGCAATGCTAATATTATATTTTTCCGTACTGAGGCAGTTTTGTTTACCTTGCGGGGGTGGGACACGGCGGGGCTGGGCTGTCTTCACAGCCAGCAACGGGGGGGGGGGGTATGGTTGGTGCACTTAAGTGCGCATGACGGTTTTGCCGGCTGTCTTGGGCCAGCCAAACAGACTTGCGCACTTAGCATTTCTCCACCCAGCTGTATTGCACATCCGGGTGGAGATCACGCACAGGGTCTCACTCCCTGTGTGAGCGCCGAACTAGGCCGCTCAGACCAATCACGACTCTGCTGTCATTCTGGTGACAGCGGCTTCGTGATTGGCTTAGTGGGGTCTGGGAGCCTGTGTGCATCCGTGCGTCAACAGAAGAGGACGGAGGAGAGTCGGCATTCGGCAGCCAGGAAGGTGAAATATAATGTTTTTCTACCCCCTCGTACCCTTGCCCTACCCGTACTATTCTGAGGCAGCCTCCACTGGCCATATCATGATCCCATACTTTGCACTGCGACGATGCAAGGCGGCTGCACATTTCTTTTTTACCGTCTGTAGTGCATACATTAACTTGAAATCTCTCCAAGTTAGTGCATGTGCTGCTTACAGAAGAGCTCAGGCTGCTGCCTGCAAAGTGAAAGGAGGGTTTCGAAGTAGGGTTAGGAATGACCTGTCTAATTTCCAGTAGCATGATTACAGGAAAATGCAACAAGATTGCTCTCAATTAGGCACAGAGAGACACCCAGCATTTAGCACTATTTTCTTAGAGCAAAATGCACCCTTGCATCTAAAATAGACCAGAAGATCCATTTTGCGGTATGAAAATAGTGCTAAATCCAAAAGAACATGAACAGCAGGAGCCAGCAGCTGCTTGCACTCTGATCCTGTGCTCTTGCAGTAGGCATTTTTGCCCCATATTACATGAGTAACACATTTTTGGTAATTTCACACACTAGAATAATGTGAAATTAACAAAATGACTCCAGGTTTACTGCAAACAGAGAGTTTGCCCTTTAATAATGTTTGCGACTGCAATGAGGGCAGAGCATTACCTGTAATAGGGTTCAGGACCTGGTTTGTGATTGGCGCATCAAGTTAAAGGTGCACCGTGGCATAGCTTGGAGTAGTGCGTCCCAAACACAATTATTATTATTAGCAACTTGTTAGTTTGCACAGCTACCCCGAGGGGTTTCCCGGCGCAAGGCGGTCACAAATTTGCTGTCCCACAAAGAAGGCTAAGACTAGCTAAGTTTTCAACATCCTACGAGAGGAGAGAAATGATTTACAGTTCCTTAAGTCGATTCAGTTCAGGACCTGGAGCTGTGTTGCACTGAGTTCTCTAGGGGCACAGGGAGCACATGCTTTTGCTTCCTCCACCCCTGTGTTACAGAAGGGGCTGCAAAGGTTTGTGCAGCCCCTTCTATAGCATCGATCGTGGTAGTGCTACATGTGCACTGGAACTATCCCAAAGGGGCTTTTCTTCATTTGCGTGGGGGTGGCCCTGTGCAAATGTGGGAACACTTTGCCTCTGTACTCATGCCATGTTACAGATACAAGCAGAGAGACAAAGAAGCTGTCAGTGGAAGCACTGACTGTGCGCCACAAAGAGGTGGCAGACAACCAGAGTGCCCCTCTGTGGGAGACCCTTTGATGTGGGTCTCATGGACACCCCAGACTTTGGTCTGCAGGAGGGTGAAGCCACTCACTGCATCCACCTCCAGGGGAATCTCTTTCCCTCTTTTGAAGGCAGGTTGCTTTGGTCCTTGCAATGTGCTCCTGCAATTTCTGCCAAGTCACAGACACAAATGCTCGCAACTTGGGCCTGTATGGTAATCCCGTTTTGGGCGCAAATGGGCGTTTGCACCTAACAAGTGATTACCTGGGCTTTGGACTTACATTATATCATGTATAATTGCTACAGCAAATGAAAGAGGGTTTCCTGAACATAAAATCTTCTAAGAGATGTTTTATGTGATGATAATATTTATGTTTTCCAATGTAAAAATAAAAGACAAGAAGCAGTTTGCTTCTGCTGTGTGAACTTGCTCGCATAAAAGCGTTAAAAATGTAATGAACTGCTATGTGAGATCTTACAGTTGATTTGAATAATAACTTGTTTTTATTTAAAGCTTCATACCGAAACTTGACTGTTTCCAAGCTCTGTTAATGTCACACATTGTGCTTACACATTTTACTGTACTCAATTTACTGCCCTGAGGAGGATTGAAAGCTCAGTTTCCTTTGCAGAGATTCAACCTCATAAACTGCAGTTTATTGCAGATGCCAGCAGTGAGTGCAAACTCACTGAGCGGTCATTCAGACTTGGATTTTGTATCTGTTTATTGTTGCCTTATGGTCTAGAACGATTTTAGTTGTTACATTTACCTAAATAGTGAACCTTTAAATTTTTGTTTTTACTTGCTGCTTTTCGTCTAACGTCCAAAATCATATGCCACATTTAGACACAGTACAAAGCGTTTTCAACTTCTCAATGTTCATTTCTACAATATTTGCACTTAGTAGATTATAAACTGCAGTACGTCTGTGGTGTCCACTGACTAGCATCAACTAATGAGAGTATCCCAACGAAAGAGTCAACCCAGAAGATGTAACAGGAGCTCGAATTCTGCATTACACAGTTGCAGCTAGTAGCATGGACCACTTTCTAATGACTACTCTACTTGGAAATAGCCCTTACACTTTTAAGTGGAACAGGTGAAAATTGGTCCCCAAAAACCAAGGATTTATTGTGGAAATTGTATATTAACCCTTTTACTGCCAGGTTGTTTACGGACCTCTGTCCCGCAGCTTTTTTTTTTTTTTTTTAAATCTGCATTTGTTTTTTTAAACACATATACCTCTTTGGTCTCTTTGTGCATCTATACAAATATTGGGTCAGAGTCACAAGAGCATTTATGAGTATGGGAATTAGTACTACAGAACTCTTCTTTCCTGTAATCGTGCAGGCTTTTGTAAATCAATCCCAAAACACTCAACTACCTATCAGTAAAAGTGCATGAGGGGTGCAGTTCTTTTTAGTTGTACTAATTGTATAACAATATTACATTATTTTCAGAATTATTCCCATTTTGGATGTTTTGAATCCAATTCATAAGGGCATGCAAATGTATGTAAAAACTACTACAGGAGTGCTACTTCATGTACTCTAAAATGCCTGTATGAATAGGCTCCAAGATGTTTATTTCAGTAAGTGCAGACCTATGTATTGGTGCAAATCCTGCATCATTATTTCATTGCAGCTTGAAGACATAATGAGAGTTTCATTTTTTAACAGATGTGCTCAATATTTTACACAAAAACTCTAGAGAAGTAAAGAGAACACTTTCTGGGATACTGCCTCCCTAACATTAAACATATAGAACAAGAATCATCCTAGGGAGAAGGAACCCATTAATGTATGAGGCATGGTTAGGTTTGCTCATCTCAAAGAGTGAGTTAAAGTATTTGTCTTAAGGAAGCTTGGCTCTCACCCACCTTGGAGTGCCATGCTTCATTATATGGCCCATTCCTCATTTGTGCCTGGTATTGATGACATGAACATGCTCAATCTTTACAATAAGAGAGTTCTTGCAGTATCAATGGCACACTTGGGGGGGAATGATTACACTATTATTCAATGTGTTCCTGGGATAGGAAAGAGTGATGGACATAGAACAGGTGGAATAAAACCTACTCTGGGCTGCAATTTTATTCAAGTCACCGGGGTAGGATGAAAATAGCCTAAAATAAGAGGAATAATTTACATTTTAAAGCCCCTACTATGAACCCAAACTGGGTTTAGGGTTTTTATCAAGGCCCAAGACCCTTTCATTAAGACTGACTAATGGGCCTATGGATGGGGTCTCCTTGCCAAGAATATGACAAACAACCACATTAACAAACCATACCATATAATCTGTGTTGGACCCAGTGGTTTCCGGACGGCTGGGACACATCGAAGCCGGTTAGAATCCACCGTTCTGCATAGCATTAGTATGGTACACATGCCCGATAACCTGTGCTCACCCTTGGGTAGCTTGGCACCGAGCAGTCAGGCTTACCCTCCGGGCCCAAGTGTAGAGTATTGGCAAAACACCACCCTTGCAATACACTGCACATGCCACAAAAAGACTCCACACCTTATGTATAAAACACTGGTCTTTGTATTACACATGTATTATAATCAACAAAAGAGTGTGCCTTTATAGAAAAAGAAGAGCGAATGCGCAGAATCTTACTAGATTCTTTAGAAAGCCCTCACTCACCAACCTGGTTGGTGACATGCTTCATCATTGGGCCCCACCGGGGAAAGCCGAATGCCACCCCGGTGTGCTGCGACACCAGAGTTACTGCGGAGCTGGAAAAAATTATGATTTGATAAGAACAGTGAGAGTGAGTTTAAAAATGTCTAAATTGTGTCAAAAAATATACTTTATTAAATTGCCAATCAGACATGGTTAAAAATGAAGTGTGTGGACAAGATACTGAATAAATTGTTCAGTTATGTCCTCTGAATTCTGGTCAACATGTTTCTGCCTATGTGTCCGTTATTATCCAGGCATTCGTCAGGACCGAAGGTGTAGTGAAGTGAACCCCGGCGGTATGGACGTGCTAAAGCCCACCCTAACCTGAGGTTATGAATGTAAAAAATAAATACCGACTGTGGTAGTCATAAGAGCCTCGTGTTTGAGAGGAACCGAGTTTATTCTGTAAATAATACAATTGACAATGACAAACAAACATACAGAAAAACACAAACAAAGGTTGTTTTTAGATTAGATGGTCGCAAGTATGTTTATGAAGCAAAACAACATGCACATGTGCTCTTCGGAGTGCACTTAGGTTGTAACACTTAGTCACGTAGGCTACGGTGCTAGATCCTGTGCACTTAGTTGTTAACACAGAGTAAAGTGCCAACGATTAGACTAGCATTAATCAATAAGCCCAATCGGACGAAAATCCATAACCGGTAACAAGTAGTGACTTATTAGTCTATGGACGAAAAAAAAGGGGGGGAAGTGGTGCTAATGGGCGCAAGGTTATGTCTACTAGGAAAGGATAAGAAATATATCTTACATATGGTGTAACAGCTGCTTACACCATGGGTCTCGGGAGGGGGGTGGTGGCAAAATGGCACACCCTACAAAGCAAACGGAAAAACGGAGAAAAGGTCAAAGGGTGTAACCGATAAAAAACATAAAGATTACTTATCTCAATAGTGGCTCAGACAGGACTCACGCCTTCGCTGCCAGGCACCCGCTTGGAACCTGCGCTGACCCTCGTTTTAACGGACCCCGCTGGTGCTGCAAGGTGCAAGGCAGCTGGTTTTAAAGCTGAAGCCGAGCACCGGGAGGAAAAGGTCTTCCGCATTCGTCATCAGGCGTGTGTCATTGCAACAGTGTAGACGTGCGCGCGAATGACGGGGAGTGACGCTGAGCTATACTGTATACCAATGGTACAGCAGTCCCGGCTGACACCTGGTTATCATTGTCAGAAGGACTTTCAGTGATTAACGAGCAGATCTATACTTATACCGTCAGAGTTACAGAAAAGAAGGGGAACATTACTTAAGGTCTGTAAAATTAATCTATTGAAAAGGTCCATAACAAAATATGGGGTGAAACGAACTGTCGTCAACTCGAGATAATACAGGCAAAACACAGTCCTGTTTGACAGCTGATTCATGCCAGTCGTTTATAAAAGAGAAATAAACGCTAGCAGAAAAAGGGAGGCTCATGGCATCGAGAGGCCAAACAACGTTGGCATCAGAGGGTTTTAAACAGAGGTGTTTATTATATAGTAAACCGGGGAGTAACTACAAAAGAGATATTTCTCATTTCTCAGGTGACATCTCATTATGAAAAAATCCTAGCAAGGGAACACACATGGCTTCTATAATATGGTGCTGATATATCATGATTAAGAATGTTGTTTTACGATAAAAAATTATTTTAACAATAAAAATGTATTTTACAATAAAAAATCATGTATTTTACAATAAAAATCATTATTAGGCCATCACATAGTCCACTCTGATTCATTCAGGTCAGCTAACCTGATGGAATATCAACTAGCTCATCAAAAAAGATGTAATGAGTGGATGATGTATGTATACGTATATGAATACGAATGCATACATGCGGTTAGCGTCGTAGGACTGTACCCCATGGAATATTATCGTTCAGACCTTGTCTATGTGTTCCCAGACGATACACCCACCTCTGCTCTTTCTCATATAGAATTTGTTGTGTATTTTTGTGCGTTTTGACTTGTTCAATAATTGTCCACCTCAAGTCATTGGTGGTATGGTTGGCCTGCAAAAAAATTTCACTTAATTTGGTGGTAATCCGCTTACATCTAATGTTGCTTCTATGTTCGCACACACGTAATTTGACGTTACGTGTGGTCATGCCCACGTAGCGCAAACCACATGGGCAGCTTATAAGATACACAACATTAGAAGAGTTACAGTTTGTATGGGCACGTTGGGTCCATACTTTTCCTTGTTCCAGATTTAGTGTTTTTGTGCTTGTAGTGAGGTGGCAAATACTGCAGTTGGTACAGGGGAAATGTCCCGTTACCTTTGGAAGGCCCCATGCGTCAGTTACAGATGGGGTATCTTGAGTGTAATTGTCTCTGGGACGGGTGTGGACCAAACTGTCTTTCAGACTGCGTGCTTTTTTAAATGAAAATACAGGTCTATCCCAGTCTCTTTTATTACTGGTTAGTATTCTCCAATGTTTATTAATGACTTTTTTCACAGTGTTGGACGCACTGCTGTAGGTCGTCACACAGGTTAGTGGCATTTCCTCCGTTTCCCTTGGGTTGTCCTCCAATAGGGCCTCTCTCGGTTGGTTCCGTGCCCTTTTATAGCCTTTCTTCAGGACACTGTCTGGGTAGCCACGATGTCTCAGTTTCACGGTTAAGTTGTCTGACTGTTTACGAAAATCTTCTAGATGACTACAGTTTCTCCTTAACCGTAAAAATTGCCCATATGGCAAATTTTCCCGTAGGGATCTCGGGTGAAAGCTAGAAAATTCCAAGAGGTTGTTTTTAGCAGTTGGTTTATAGTGGGTCTTTGTTGTCAGACACCCATTATGCTTAGAGATTACTACATCCAGGAACACAACTTCCTGTGTACTACAGGTATGTGTAAACTTTAAGTTCAAATCCAGAGTGTTGATCCAATGTAGGAATTCTGTAAGATGATCCTCCGATCCTTGCCATACCATGAGAATATCATCTATATATCTCTTCCAAAAACTTATGGAAGAGACAAAAGGGTTGCTCGCATTTTGGTGAACTTGCGTTCAAAATTATGAACATAAAGACCGGCCACACTTGGGGCAAAGGTGCTGCCCATTGAAGTTCCAGTGGATTGAAGGAACAGGTCACCTTTGAATTCAAAAAAATTATGTTTGAGTGCCAGAGTTGCACATTCCAAGATAAATGATTTGGGTGTTTTGTACTCCCAGTTAATTTCATCCAGAGCCTGCCCCAGGACACTGATGGTATCGTCCTGGGGGATACTTCTATAAAGACTCTCGATGTCGAGGGTTACCAGTATGGTAGACTCTGTGTCTATGGACAGAGCCTGTAGTAAGTTGAGGAGATTTTTTGTGTCCTTCAGATACGTGGGAGTTTGTTGGATCAAAGGTTTTATGAAATGATCACAGAAGCGTGATAGGGGTTCCAAAAGGGAACCGATACCTGAAACAATTGGACGTCCGGGAGGTGGTGTACGATTTTTGTGGATTTTTGGGAGCGTGTAAAAATAAGGTATTACACTCTCCCCTTCAGTTAAAAAATCTGCTTCGTGTTTGGTAATATGGTCATTTGCTTCTGCTTCTCTTACAAGGTTGCTGATCCTCGTCTTAAGCTCCTGGGTGGGATCCCTAACCAGTGGCGTATAGTTGGTCCTACCACCAAGCAGGCGTTGACATTCAGTCTCATAGTCCACTGTGTTTTGTATGACCACACCACCACCCTTATCAGCAGGTTTTATCGTGATGGTAGTATTAGTTTCTAACCGTTTGAGTGCCTCGAATTCCTGGGCACTCAGATTTTTAAAGGTCTTAGGTTCGGCAAAACTATCGATTTCCAAAAACACTGCCCGCTCAAATGCAGTGATTTCCGCTGGTATGGTGTGTGGTGGTGGTACAAAGGTGGATTTTGTTCTTAGATCAGTGTCTCCTTGGCATGATCCCACCCCTGTTGTAGTGTAGCTCCTATTTCCCTTATAGGCTCTGCGCATTGGAATAATATATCCTATAGGTTTGACATAGGACTAAGGTCGGTATGTCCCTATCGAGTATATTAAACTTAATTACTTGTGCCAGCTAGCTCAGAGGCCACTAGAAACTTCTTGACGACAAGAAGGGATTAGTTTCTGGCTGCCGCAAAACATGACCACTGTGTTTCCCTTACAGAATCAGGATGTGTCCCAGAGTCGTAGAAACAATAGATAACCATTTCACTCAGCTCAGTCGTGCATGTTTTAGTTATTCTCAGATTTACACAGAAATAACCAGACGGGCGTTTCAATAAAGGATTTATTGAACAGTCTTGTTTCTGTTGTAAGTTATATGTGCTGTTACGATCACAAGACAGTATGCGAGATAAATAATGTACAAGGTGAGCAGTAAAAATAAATAATACTGCGTCAGCATTATCTTTTAGCATATATGCATTTACATAAAATGACACAACCTAAAAATGCGAGTACTCATACGATGCGTTTCTAGCCTAGTTCTACCCAGTGTGCCTAACCTGTCCTAGGTGTAGGGAGAAGTAGAAGTAGGTGCTGTATTCCTGACTAGAGTATACTAAGAGTAAGTTACGCCTAGCATGCCAAGAGTCTATTATGCCAAGAGTCCCTCTAGGTTCTAGTCTGCTCCATACCTGAAGAATGAGAGAGGTAGGAATCTCTATCCGGACTCGAACTCCAACACCCCGCAAGGAAGTTAGATCACTGGAAGCTGGACTCTCTGCGTGCAGGAATGACAGTGTCTTCTCAGTGCGTCTGGCCGGGAATCGGGCTCCTCTGAAGTCGAGGTCTCCTCTGATTTACAGGGGTTTGGGAAGGTATATTTATACCTGAAAATGTTAGCATTGACGTGAGTTGGGTAGCGAAAGACGTCATGAATGAATCCCTTAGGGAATAAGAGGTTCATGCATAATGTATGAGACCTTGAAGAAATCAATAGTCCTGGGCAAGGGAAACTCCCGCAGCCTGAGGGTCTGTTTTTTCATGGACTCGTTGAGACGCTAGGGTGGACGGATGTCGGAAGCCATGCCTGTATTTGGTATGCATAGTTTATGCCTAAATAAGGTCTGGGATTCTATGCCTATATAAGGGCAGGTTGGATTGTGCCTATATATGGTCATGATTCTAGAAAGCCCGTTTAAGGACACCCTATGAAGTACACAACACTGTCTGTTCTTTACCTTCAAAAAATGCTTTCAGCTTCAGCTTTCTAAAGAAGTTAGCTAGCTCACAATGGAGCCGGAATTTTTCTAATCGGGGAGTAGGTACAAACCCCAGGCCCTTTTCGAGGACTTGTACTTCAGGTGCGGTTAGGGTCACATCAGAAAGATTGACAATCAAACTCCCTGGGCACTCGTGCTCGCTTGTGGCGATTTGCTGCGTGTATAGTTGCCCACTGGGTCGTCTGGTTCCCATCGAACTTGGTTCTGTCCTCTCCTTTTGCCCCTTCCTCTCCGACCTCTCTCTAAAAAAGGAGGGCGGTAGCTGTTTTGTTGGAAAAGTGGTGCTTGAGCGAAACCGGGGTTCCAGCCCATCATTGGGACTTGAGGGTGCTGAAAGTGCATCTGATGCATCCCACCCATTGGCATCGGGTAGGGTGGCCATATATGCTGTGAAAAATTGGACCTATTCGCGCCTCTCGTTCCACCCCTCTGCCGTTGTTTATGGCTGCCGTGAAACTGAGACATCGTGGCTACCCAGAAAGAGTCCTGAAGAAAGGCTATAAAAGGGCACGGAACCAAACGAGAGAGGCCCTATTGGAGGACAACCCAAGGGAAACTGAGGAAATGCCACTAACCTGTGTTACGACCTACAGCAGTGCGTCCAACACTGTGAAAAAAGTCATTAATAAACACTGGAGAATACTAACCAGTAATAAAAGAGACTGGGATAGACCTGTATTTTCATTTAAAAAAGCACGCAGTCTGAGAGACAGTTTGGTCCACACCCGTCCCAGAGACAATTACACTCAAGATACCCCATCTGTAACTGACGCATGGGGCCTTCCAAAGGTAACAGGACATTTCCCCTGTACCAACTGCAGTATTTGCCACCTCACTACAAGCACAAAAACACTAAATCTGGAACAAGGAAAAGTATGGACCCAACGTGCCCATACAAACTGTAACTCTTCTAATGTTGTGTATCTTATAAGCCTCCCATGTGGTTTGCGCTACGTGGGCATGACCACACGTAAAGTCAAATTACGTGTGTGCGAACATAGAAGCAACATTAGATGTAAGCGGATTACCACCAAATTAAGTGAACATTTTTTGCAGGCCAACCATACCACCAATGACCTGAGGTGGACAATTATTGAACAAGTCAAAACGCACAAAAATACACAACAAATTCTATATGAGAAAGAGCAGAGGTGGGTGTATCGTCTGGGAACACATAGACAAGGTCTGAACGATAATATTCCATGGGGTACAGTCCTACGACGCTAACCGCATGTATGCATTCGTATTCATATACGTATACATACATCATCCACTCATTACATCTTTTTTGATGAGCTAGTTGATATTCCATCAGGTTAGCTGACCTGAATGAATCAGAGTGGACTATGTGATGGCCTAATAATGATTTTTATTGTAAAATACATGATTTTTTATTGTAAAATACATTTTTATTGTTAAAATAATTCTTTATCGTAAAACAATAATTTATCGTAAAACAACATTCTTAATCATGATATATCAGCACCATATTATAGAAGCCATGTGTGTTCCCTTGCTAGGATTTTTTCATAATGAGATGTCACCTGAGAAATGAGAAATATCTCTTTTGTAGTTACTCCCCGGTTTACTATATAATAAACACCTCTGTTTAAAACCCTCTGATGCCAACGTTGTTTGGCCTCTCAATGCCATGAGCCTCCCTTTTTCTGCTAGCGTTTATTTCTCTTTTATAAACGACTGGCATGAATCAGCTGTCAAACAGGACTGTGTTTTGCCTGTATTATCTCGAGTTGACGACAGTTCGTTTCACCCCATATTTTGTTATGGACCTTTTCAATAGATTAATTTTACAGACCTTAAGTAATGTTCCCCCTTCTTTTCTGTAACTCTGACGGTATAAGTATAGATCTGCTCGTTAATCACTGAAAGTCCTTCTGACAATGATAACCAGGTGTCAGCCGGGACTGCTGTACCATTGGTATACAATATAGCTCAGCGTCACTCCCCGTCATTCGCGCGCGCGTCTACACTGTTGCAATGACGCACGCCTGATGACGAATGCGGAAGACCTTTTCCTCTCGGTGCTCGGCTTCAACTTTAAAACCAGCTGCCTTGCGCCTTGCAGCACCAGCGGGGTCCGGTAAAACGAGGGTCAGCGCAGGTTCCAAGCGGGTGCCTGGCAGCGAAGGCGTGAGTCCTGTCTGAGCCACAATTGAGATAAGTAATCTTTATGTTTTTTATCGGTTACACCCTTTGACCTTTTCTCCGTTTTTCCGTTTGCTTTGTAGGGTGTGCCATTTTGCCACCACCCCCCTCCCGAGACCCATGGTGTAAGCAGCTGTTACACCATATGTAAGATATATTTCTTATCCTTTCCTAGTAGACATAACCTTGCGCCCATTAGCACCACTTCCCCCCCTTTTTTTTCGTCCATAGACTAATAAGTCATTACTTGTTACCGGCTATGGATTTTCGTCCGATTGGGCTTATTGATTAATGCTAGTCTAATCGTTGGCACTTTACTCTGTGTTAACAACTAAGTGCACAGGATCTAGCACCGTAGCCTACGTGACTAAGTGTTACAACCTAAGTGCACTCCGAAGAGCACATGTGCATGTTGTTTTGCTTCATAAACATACTTGCGACCATCTAATCTAAAAACAACCTTTGTTTGTGTTTTTCTGTATGTTTGTTTGTCATTGTCAATTGTATTATTTACAGAATAAACTCGGTTCCTCTCAAACACAAGGCTCTTATGACTACCACAGTCGGTATTTATTTTTTACATTCATAACCTCAGGTTAGGGTGGGCTTTAGCACGTCCATACCGCCGGGGTTCACTTCACTACACCTTCGGTCCTGACGAATGCCTGGATAATAACGCACACGTAGGCAGAAACATGTTGACCAGAATTCAGAGGACATAACTGAACAATTTATTCAGTATCTTGTCCACACACTTCATTTTTAACCATGTCTGATTGGCAATTTAATAAAGTATATTTTTTGACACAATTTAGACATTTTTAAACTCACTCTCACTGTTCTTATCAAATCACAATTTTTTCCAGCTCCGCAGTAATTCTGGCGTCGCAGCACACCGGGGTGGCATTCGGCTTTCCCCGGTGGGGCCCAATGATGAAGCATGTCACCAACCAGGTTGGTGAGTGAGGGCTTTCTAAAGAATCTAGTAAGATTCTGCGCATTCGCTCTTCTTTTTCTATAAAGGCACACTCTTTTGTTGATTATAATACATTGTTTGGGGGACCGAGAGTGCTCCTTTTATAATTTCCCTCTCTCTCTTGGTGATTCTACACTTTGTATTACACACACATTAAAATCAAAATGAAATACATATTGTATGTACACTTTACAGTTGTATGCAATTGTCGAAACTTCACATTAGCTGCAAATCGGCAGGAACATATATGTGCTAATCAGAGGTATTCATCCAACACGACATTCAACAATATCGCATACCCCAACAGTTGCAATGGTCAAGCAATCACATATCTTTGACTATGCTTCATTCCCCAGCCCCTTATGCACTCAACTACACCAGCCAGCGATATACATTGCCCCTGCTGGCACCCAGTTGAGTAGATTGTCGGAACCACCTAAAATGGAAATAATCAACTACTTTATTTCATCCATCCAGATTAGACCTCCAGGTGCCCAGCTGCACCTGCACGAGTGCAGGATCACTATCCCCCCATAGATCAAAGGTTGTGACCAGAAGTTGGCACGCTTCCAAGTCTGGAGAACGTTTCCCCTCAAGCGGAGGTGCAAGCTGCCATGGATCCCGACAGCCAGCCATAGGTGCCCACAAGGCAAAACGAACCCCCCTAGGGCCCCATCACGATGTTCTCCACAAGAAAGTACCTTGTGGCTTGGGTCCAGGGAGAGGGAGCCAGCGACCTCGGACAGAGGCCGCATTGTCAAGCACTGTCGTCCTCTCGATCTGGAGGTTGAAGACAGTCTCAGCTCCCAGCTCAGGTCCCCCAACACCCCTCGAACACACACGCTCCAGAGTGCAAGCTAGCACAGGGCCCCTGGTTGCAAGCACGGGTCCCTCAGACTTTGCAAGCTTCCCCACACTCCTCCAACTCCTCACATCCCAGCACCTGAGGTGGGATGCTGATCTTTACGAGCACACTCCTCTGCACAGAGTGATGATGGTGTACGTCAGGACGGTCCTTGTCCCAATGACGATCACTTCCACCCGTTTCCACTGCACCATGGACGGTCCCTACGATCTTGTGGAAACAGGGAGATCCTTTCTGTCCCTGGGATCTCATGGACATTACTTAGGGACCCAGGCCATGACAATTGGCACCTAGCTGCAGGCCAGCAATGTTCATGCAAAATCCACCAAGTGATAATCCCCTTCCTGGAGCACGACAAGCTCCAGGCCACCATGAGTCTGCAGATAATCCAGTTGCAGTCCCTCCTGCCCTAATTATTCCTCTTGTCTATGTTCCAGCATCGTACCAGAGTAGTATGGTTCCAAATCCAAAAGCGTCTCTAACTTCTGAGGCCAGTGCCCCAGTATTTATACCCAAAAAGGCCTTTGAAGATGCGATCAGTTCAGTAGGCCACCTTTGACATGCACAAGGCCTCTCTAAATTTTGTTCTGTCTGCCATCCTACCCCGTGATGTTTGATCACTATCTTTAGGGGGCAAGACCCTGCCCCATGGAATGCAGGTCCCAATTCCACCCCAACTTAACCAGCCCAGAAAGGCCCCTCAGTGTCAGAGGTCTGCAGTTTCCCTAGAGCCCCTAGTTTATGGCCTTCTATCGGGAATGCAGGGATGTAGCAGTCCCCCCAGCACCCAGATGTGAATTGGAGATAGGCCGACAGGCACACAGAGCCATGAGGATTGAAATGCCCACTTTCCCAACGTGAAATTTCCACACACATAATGTTTGATCCACTCGCACTACCGAAGAGGATTCACCATTACGAACTCATCAATATCAAACACTGTACTCCTACTATTCTATACATAAGAAATACATCTCAATGGCCTTTTACTACCTTTCCCCATGCTAATCCAATGCGAGAAGCAGGCCCCATTGTGCCGAACACACCATCCAGTGCCAATCACGACCCTTGCACGTAACGCACACGCACACTGCACCCTGTCCCCAGGGGGAACTCCGATATAGCAAGAGACATGCAGAACCTTGGCACGTAGCTTTTTAAATGCCAAGCCGAGTAACAGTAACCTGCGCACACAGGCCCATCAAGGCAAACATGTGGCACTATAGATGAGCTACCTTTGTGGATGGCACAACCAGTGCTGTAGGCCCACGGAGGAGCATTCGAGGTACATGCCCCGGGCATATGTCCTACCCCTAGACAAGGGACTTACAGCTAACTCAAGTCAGCAAATCATGTATACACCAATCACCAGTATGTATATGACAAGCACAACGCTTTGGCACTGAATGGCAGTGTCAAACACGCTCAAAGTCCTAAGGCTAGCACCTAGATCAGTGGAAAACCGGATAGGAGAAAAACAGCACCCTAGAAAGGGCCATTTCCAACAATCTGGTAAAGGAAGAAATAGAACCCCTTTATTGTTTTGGATAGACTGCGCTAAAGAGAGGGGGAAGATGACCATCCGTTAACTGCAAAATAATGAGAAAGAAATTATTGCAGTAATCAACTAACCAGAGGAAACAATTCCATGCAATTGGCTGTGTAAAACATTGAATACTGTAAGAGTCACACTCGCAATGAAAAGCAATCTAATTGTGACTGTGTGAACAGATCACAATCTGTAGTACACCACACACACAAGTGAACTCTTAAGTCAATCTGCACACAGTGCTAGAACTGCATGTCACAGTGCATGTTTACCACAAAAATGTGTGATCTTAGAGAACTCCATTATTGCAAAGTTGGAGAAGTGTCTACCTCCTGTTATAGCTACAGATTTCTGGCATGGCACACCTATTTATAGCCTCTGCTGTTCTGTATATGACTGGACAGCAGAATACAAACTGAAAACTAGGGGTTGGTGAAGAATTCCACTCCATCGACACAGTTCGTGAAGTTTTGCCCACACCGTGTGGAGTGGGGATTTGCGCAAAACTCTGCAAACTGAGAAGGAGCAGAGTTTTTTCTCTCCCGCGGCTCGTCAACGTTAAGTTGGCGAGCGCTCGTGAAAAAGAATCATGTGCTAGACCTCCTCCCGGAGAGATTTGTCAACGCATGCAGTCGTGACAGGTCATGACTGCTTGCATTGAGAAATCTGCCGCTCGCTTTGAGGAAGCTGCCACTCGAGTAGAATGTTTACTCGAGTGGCAGAAAGCAGCAGTGCCCTCTGATGCAACGCAGAGTGCCATTAGCGCTGATTTTACAGCACGGGGTAAACTCCTGGCGCTTATAATCTGTGCAAGCAACGCAACTTAATAGACTTCGCTGCTGGCGGAACTCCATGGAGCGCAGCTGAGTTTTTGCGGCACTTCGTGGAGTTCCGCGAAGTAGAACTCCGCGAACTCCGCCCAGGCCTACTAAAAACCTTGCAAGCAAAGTACTATTGGGTATTAGCAAGAGACATCATGGCGTAATGTTTACATCCATAGCCGTTGGAGAGTGAAAGGGGCTGGATGCATGGGTGAACTGAACGTAACTCCACTGTTGAAATAATAGAGTATATATTTTCTAATTCTATTCAACTTAAGGAACCTATTGGTACAAGCCAGACTTTCGTTGCCCTGACAGTCTGGCTGGGAAAATGCATTAAAAATCAATTTTGTTTCTGATTTTTAGCAATTTATTTGTAATCCTAATTGCATTTGTATGTGACGAAGCGCTGAAGCACTTAATACAGGGCAGCATGCTGCTCTGGGAACCCACTGTTAGTGGTTGTTGTTTAGTGTTGGCAATTAGGATTCGTCTTGTGCTTGCAAGGAAACCATTCCATGCATTTACTTAAGTTTATTTGTGGTAGATTAAATTAATAGGAGTTAGGTATGATTATTAGTGGATACTTGTGAGTTCATGCAGATGGTTGTTGGGATAATTAAATGAACTGAAGAGGAGGTGGGGGTATTACTTACAAAGGAGTTTGTTATGATCTTTGGAAGGAGGAGTGGGCAATTTGCAGAAATGCAATAATATAAATTAAGGTCAACATATGTGACAGAGTAGGCTGTGTTCAGAGAAAGAAGGTGTGTAGGGATGGAAAGTAGCAAAGTGTCATTGAAAGAAAAAAAGGAGAGGTGACAATCAGAAGTTTTAATTCAAGATCGGTTTCCAGGCAGGGTTTTAGGAATATAGATTTTCTTTTTCAGATAGCATGCAATCTGAGGATGGAACACTGTAGAAAGAAAACAACGTTATATGCATATGTTTCTTTACAACTGTTTGTTTACAACTCTGTTTCACTGGGTCTACTGAGTGTAGGGCACAGTAGATGTGTGGATTTCTAATTGGTTGGAGCAGGAAATCACTCGATAGGCAGCACATAATGTTTTTTGATGGAGGAAGCTTCAAAGGGGATGGCTGTAGTATTTGTGCCAGTGGTAGGCCAGTGCCCAGAAAAATGTAAGAATCCTAGATAGTTCTTAAAACTAGAGACCCAGAATATTCCAGGGTGAGGAGACTTGTTTGAATACCACCAGGCTGAGTTACTAAGAATGCTATGCTAATGTCAAAGTATGGCTAAAAATATCACAAGTTCTTCATTTTATGTGACAGAAAATGTCTGAATCTCCAACATACAGCAAAAGTCCTAGCACTCTAAATGCCCTGACTCCTTGTAATTAAAACCATACACTCTTGTATAAATTGACTTATTGTCCAGAATAGGACAGGAATAGGTCAAAACTTTGACCA
This sequence comes from Calotriton arnoldi, assembly GCA_963921515.1. Taxonomy (NCBI): domain Eukaryota; kingdom Metazoa; phylum Chordata; class Amphibia; order Caudata; family Salamandridae; genus Calotriton; species Calotriton arnoldi. The sequence goes on along the minus strand of CAWUFW010008732.1, from coordinate 545,722 downwards.
TGTCAAGACCACTTTGACACTACACTGACTTCAGAGGGTACAGTTTTGCCCTGTTCCTGTCCATTATAATAGTTCCACCCTAATGAGAGATGCTGTTTTATTGATGGAAGTGTGGGAACGTTCTGTGCTTGGACTTTTGATGTTTAATTAAATTCCAGATCATTTCATCACATAAATATGAGGAAATTCTGTTTTTTCAGTGAATGAAATTTGGAGGATATAACGGATAAAAAATAAATTGCGGCATCCTTGGAGGCTACATCAACCAAGACTTCCTGAGGTGTCTAGTTTACAGAAATGTTTAGATTGGTTGGCTTCAATAAGTGCCAGCTGATTCCTGGTCCAAATATTGCAGCCACCCACATCCCAAAAATTAACTTAACTCTAAGCTTCTTTCATTCATTTTCCACTGTTATCTTCTTGGTCCTTCCCTGTGAGGACCATTTTAATTGGGAAAAGTGTGGGAATACAGGGTGGTAGGACATTTGCTATTATTTATTGAATTTCTCTAAATGTTTGGCTTTGTTATGTAACGAAATGTACGCAAAAGAAACACCTTTTGACAAAACTTCTGGCACAATGAGTACTCCCAAATTCAAGTGGAACAAATTACCACATTACTAAACTCAAATTCATGGATGTTTTCAAAAAATGTATACCTTTCATGCAACCTAAACTTCTTTCATTAGATTTTTAATTATAAAATAATCTATGGGGGTACTCAGTGACAAATAATTATAAACATTGTCTTGTTTGTTCACAGTAGGTATTGAGGGCTTTTGAAAAAACTATCAACAGTGCACAACTCTGCGAAAGGAACAATCCGACAAATGTAATGCTGTTTCATCTTTGTGGATCTGCCATCTGCATGGCTACAGATCAAAGCCTTATTTCCCATTTCTCTTTTTCCCCATTTGTCTAAACTATATTTTTTATATTTAAAAAAGACTTACTTTGCGAAATCCGTGAGCGATTTACTCAAGTGAATTGAGAATTTCGTTTGCTTTCTAGCGATGTAAGGCTTTCTGTGATCTCCCATGATTTTCACACTTGTTTCCCCCACAAATTGAAAGTATGTGTAAAGTATAATAACCGGAAATATTTTCAGTTTTCTTAGGCTAAGGAAAAATCCAAACAGCACTGTTCCTTTCTGTACCACAGACACACAGATCTCCCCTTCACATTGTGTGAGGAAGAAGCTGGGTGTCTGCGACCCAGCAAGAAGCAAGATCCTGTTTAGATTTTTTATTAGAGGTTTGTCTGTACCCCAGCAAGAAGCCATGTGCTATTTGGATCTTTTCTAAGAATAAGAAAACATTTCAACAGCATATAGCTCCTTGCTGGGGCACGTAATCGTGTATCTGTCCACCAGGTAAGAGCTACACGCTGTTTGGATTTATTTCTATGGCTAAGAAAAAAAAATCATCCTTAATCTAAAAAGGGGGAAAGGAGGAGAGTAGGCTATCAGAGGTATATCCTCCCTTTATTCACTATGAAATTGAAAACACACGGCAGACCTAGAACCTAGTCCTAAAAAGTATTACAGTGGTTGGGGAAAACAATTTCCACCTGCCTGAGTGTGTTGCTTTAAAAGGATGTAAACCCTTGCCCACTAATCTATGTAGCATGCTTGAGCTTCGGTTTGCTCCTAATCTGGACTCCAGTGCTGGTAGTATGAGTGGGTGTCATCATCCTGGAGCACTTTTATTGAGATAATTTTGTGTTTTCTGTACAAAATTGACAATGGTATCCATAAGAAGATTAAAATTACCTATGGGTCACCAAGGCTACTTTTATACTGGTTACCTATGGTAATATTAAAACAAACATTCCGGGACCTATCAGTGATCCCGAATTCCCTCGCTTGACATATTTCAGCCATATATTTCATGCCTTATATGAGGTCTACGGCTTTTATCATGACATGCAACCCTATTCTGTCTAGTTCTGTATCCTGGTTGCATTTAATCCTATTGATCAAGTAGATGTATAGTGCAAGAGTAGTCCACACACATGCACACACGGATTCTGCAGCACACTTAGAATTAGGAAAATGCCTCTGAGGATTGTTTTTGGGCAGGAGGGAGCCCATTCCAGCATAAAAGCAATCCTACATAGTACCAGCATTGGCAACCTACCCCACCCCTCCAACGTAACATGCATGCTCATAAATAAACACACAACACATTTCTTGTTTGGGTAAAATTGCTGCAGGTTTATTACATACACCGTTATGTAATATGGTGGGTTATCTTACGGGCGATCCAAGGGCAGGCAACCGTCTGGGCCGCCTGCCCGCCTGATGAGCCAAGCAGCACTGGGGCGAACCCCATCTGTGCTGCCATTTCTGGTGATCTTCTTCCCGGATCACGTGACACATGGTCCCTTATTACTCACGCCCCTTTCAGGGCGGAGCGTAGCATAGCAAACCCCCGGTTGTTCAGGCCCACAACCGCCCGAAGGACTAACGGGGCGCCGACACGGTTTTCCAGGAACCTCCCATGAGGCTCCTAGGATTTGGCTCTGGCACCCACCATGGTGCCGCGCAGAGGTACCCTTCTGTACCCCTCTGCTTCCAGATCGCCCTGTAACTCCACCACAGCTCTGGAGGTGGCCACCGTCGCCGCCAGAGCCCCCACCAAAACAGATCCTTTCTCACCTGCAACCTCTCATTTCCAGGCCTCCTGCAAAGCTAGGGAAGAGATCCCTCCCACTGGTGATAGATGAACCCCATCTATATCACAATAGCCCTTGCCGATAGCCTGGATCAGCTAGTGTCTAATGCCACACAAAGGCCCTTCTGCCCTGTGAATTTGTGCCAAGAACTATCCCCCTCCTGCGGGCAAGTTCCACTGCTTCACATAACTCAGCCCCGTGATAACTCTGGGCGGGGCAGATCAGATTCCCTGGCTCGCATTGCCCCTTGAATTTGCTGAGCTCACCTAGCTGCCGTCCTACTAGGACGGTGTGTCTAGCACACCTATGTCCCCACTTAAGGGACAGCTGCCCGCTTGTTGGGAGACCGCTCCCACACCCACCTGCCTACTTTTGGCTATTTGGGCGAGAAGGATTATACTTTAACCTTTGCACCGTCCATTTGCTTTCTAACTCATGACGCACAGGAATGTCCATAACTAGACGTGTGTGACAATGAGCCGGGGTGCCCTCCTGCCCTTGCGGTGCATCCCTTATTTCTTATTGGAATTTCGCCAGCTCGGCTCCCTTCGTGGTGAACCCCCCTAGGGATACCAGCTAGAGAATCCGTCTGATTAGTGCAGTGCCCACTGGCTGCCATATGGTGCCTAACCTTAAGTATTGACTACGTCCTACTTTGCCCTTCAACCCAGAATATTCCCGAATAGGGGGGGGTTCACACTGCCCGCCTTGCCTTTTGTGCTTGGCACCTTGTTCCCCCTTTCTTGGGGACGCAGCACACTGTGTTAGCTGACAGCACCCCCGCCCAGTGAGGCTAATATAGCTAACCGGGCAGGGCATTTGACCTTAATTGCAGGAGAAGTCGACAGGCTAGAACCCTCCCTGCGAGGGCCCCTGAATAGGGGGCAGGGGCGTTCACACTGCCCACCCCAGGGCAACCCCAGCGGTGGAAAATTACCTGCTCAGTTAAATTTTTCTTTTTGTTGATCACTGGACATGCCAAATGTTCTTTTACATATGAGCCTTTTGTGCTTGACACCTTGTGTCCCCGTTACTTGGGACGGCAGCCCACTGTTGGCTGACAGCGTCACCACCCAGCGTGGCATGTATTACTCACCGGGCAGGCGTTTGCCCCTAACTGCAGGATCATAGTCAACTGCCCTTGGTTCTGGGGTGCACTTATTTTGCCCCGTTGCCCAGATGTATGCACAGACCCCTTTGCTTGCTACCCTGGTGGACACCTTAATGGTATCAAAGCTGGTTTGAAACAATGTATGTCTTGCGCCCACTACTGGAGACACCTCACCCTTTCGTGCAATTACCGCTTACGCAGCGCACCCCGCTTGCCTAACTGCCGTCGGATCACAGATGCACAGTACCTACTGTCCATCTCCGACCCTGGATGCTTTAAAACTGCCACAGTGACGCAAACCAAGTTTCCCCATTCCCTGTTTAGCTGCAGTACACCTTCAGTGGGTCCGCTAGGAGATACCACAAACAGACACACCTATGTGTATTGTGCCCACTATTGGAGACAGCTCACACCTTCGTGGAGTGACAACTACCCAGGTGCCTACCCAAGTCACCCAACAGACAAGTTGGCCCTGACTACCTTGTGTTCTGGTGCCAGGTTTGGAAAGAACCTTGCCGTCACTAGCTGCCCCCCTGCGATACACAAAGACAGTGCTCTGGCCGCAGCGATGCCCTCGTGTAGCATCGAACCCCTGGTCAAATAAGAGTGACAACTCCAACTTACTTAAGACTACACCATGACCATGGGTGGAGTTTAGCTCTTCCCCACACTTCTGCTAGCGTAACCCACGGTCACGCCTCCTGTTCAGTTCACTTTAGTAATTCATGGCACTGACCCCCAAGGGCCTGATACTGGGCTGTGTAACGCGGCCCAGGGGTGACCTTAAACAATCGGCTTGGTGTGGATGGGTGCTAACATTACCTGGCTTACGTGCCATCCCTTTGACAGTCACTCCTACAGATGTGCCAATGCAGGTGGAAGCAGGAGTTATCCAGCCCGCCTTACTTCCTGTCCCAGTTGTCTGAGTGATGCAAGATTGAACTGGCGGCTACCATCCTTACTCACGCCTGCATATACTAGGCTCAGAAAACGGAACACTTGCTCTATAATCCCTTGGATTCCAGCCTGGCATTCCTATGTCCAGCTATACCAATCGATAATGGCTCTACTTGATCATGCTGACCGGAAGACACATCAACCCCGCGGAGACAAGGTGGGGATGCTAACCTGCCCTAAACTCTGCGGAAACAACAGCATGTGCAAGCTTGCGACAAACATCTGAAAAGCTGCCAACCACAAACCATCCCCAGCACCCGGGGGCATGTCGCCATTCCTTGGCCTGTACACTGACCGAGCTTAAGATTAATAATGGTATCGAAGGACCCATCTCTGAGTGCATGCTTGCAACACTATCCACTGCCTACCCGAGTCAGTAAAACGACAGCGGGAAGCATGCAAAGCTAAGCCCACGCATAAATCACCTGCCAATGCGAGCGGACCAAGCATTCGCCGCTCCCTAAGCCATCGGAACTGTCGATGGTATGCACTTTTCCTCCCTTATCACAAATAAGAGGACCTCAAAATAAATGACCTTGTACACCACCTGTTCCTGTGTTTAATTTAATAAAACTATAATGTTGTTCATTTATAATAGGAACCCGGGTCACCCAAAGAGTGCACATATCAACTGATTTACCTCTTGCTCCCCCTTGGTATTATTGTCAGGGAGGAGGGAAGAATGAATGTTTGTAAATTAACCAAATGCCTTGGTGCGTGAACGTCCGCTGGTCGCACTAGTCAATGCGACGATTATTTAAATTAATAATACTGTGCATATGAATAAAACTATGAACAGGCAGCTGAGAATTTCACACGTTAGTAAATGTGAAACATTTTTGATTTGTCCATCGAATTGAGCCAGTCACCACCCTAGGTGAAGTCATGCCCTCCCAAACTTCTGCTAGTATACCCGGGAGCAGACAAGACAGTGATAACAGGAGGGGAACAATATGTATCAATACCTGCCCTTTCTTGAATATTGGGAATGCCAAATGTTCTTTAATACATTGTAGCCTATTTGTGCTTTAACTTTAACTTACTGCTCCAGCCCAGTTTGACCCCAACTTTGGTAGTAACATGCCCTTACTGGTACGTGACATTCTACAAGCACTGTGCAGAATTCCCCATGACCACTGGAGACTCCTCTGGTGACACATGCCCCAGGTGGGGGTGAAGGGCTCATCCTCTTAAAGAGTCAGACCTCGTTACACTGCGAAAGAGGCACGTGCGGCACTCGAATGAGACAAAATAACTATTCTTTTCAAAAGAGAGCCTGTCCGTAACTATTGTCTATATTGGGACAAAAGATGAACCATGATATTATCACTGATCAAAGTCTGTGATGTCATATTCGCTACCTCTGGAATATTCTCATAAATCGCCAGACTGACACCGCACTCTCATCCTATGCTTTGTGTGATCCTGGCCCACTTTAGTGTGAGCAGAGCCCCGCGATACATACTTGGCTTTATGGTTGATAATGCACAAGTAAACTACCCCCCTCCCATCAAGTTGGGTTGCACAGTACATAGTAAGTACCTCCTAATACTACACTGGGGAGCGAGCTCACTATTCACCAAATTCCTTCACAATTTCCGCTTCGGGCTGTAATTGGGAACACGCTCACCCCATGGAATCTTTGCGCTGCATAACATGTTTATTGTTACACAACTCCATGGCACTCGTTTTATCGACCTCAGAAGGATGAAATGCTGAGTGGACCCACCAGGATCTGAACCTGTGACCATGGGGTTGAAACAAGCCGCTTTCTGTTCTGCCGCTCCCCAGGCCTGTGAAATTGTATCCCAGGGCCGACATCTGGCACTTGAACCCTTCATTGGACAGGCCCGAGCTAGAAACCCAGATCTAGGAGGCCAGCCAACCGACTGACCACTTTCAACACCAGAGTGTCACGCAGCCACTCCATAGCCTGGATACTAAATCAGGTGTAAATGTATCGGAAGACCCATCTCTTGGCGACTGCCTGCCACCAATTTCGCTACGTGTCCTAGTCTGTTAAAACCCGGGCGCAGGGTAGCCTGCACAGCTGAGCCCATGAAGAAATCACACGACCCCTCCAGCCAACGCCTGGCCAAGCAAACACTATCGGCCCCCTCACCCCCGTTACCGTACCTCTTGTTGCAGTCGTTGCGTGAACCCAAGTCCACAAACATGCCAACACAGGTTTGCCCAAAGTGGCAGTACTATTCACGATGGAAACATGAAACTGGTGAAAAGAGAAAGAGGGCCAGGCCCAAACAGGGGAGTCCTTGCAAACAGCTCACCGCTAACGACGCCACAAACCGGGACTCGGCTAAAAGCCGTGAAGGTGGCAGCTAGGTCCCACATGCTAATGCCTCCCCTGCAGATCTATCGCCCCGCCAGGAGGCCCGAGAACCAACCCGCTACAACCGGTGTATACCCAGAGAAAGCGGATGCAACGCGTTTGTCATAACGGCAATAAAATGCTTGGTACGTGTGAGGTCTGACCCTGCACTGTGACGAAGGCCTCCCTAGACCAACAAGTGGCAGTGCACACCAGTGCACTGCCATGCACTGGTGTGCGCTTCACCACCTCTCTCAAACGTGACCATACCACGGACCCACCGACAAGCCACATCATCGCCCGCGCAATCTGTGTTCTGAGTCGGTCCCCCAGACACTCCTGTGTGTCACCAACTTCTGTTCTATTCAAGCCTCCGTTTGCCCTGCTTTCACTTCTCTGTCGTTACGCAAAATTGTGTCTCCAACATCCGCGTAGCGACTGCCCCCATGTGGCACCCCCTTCACACGCGTCACCAGAGCCGCAAACAAAACCGTGAAGGACCTGCAACAACCGGAAAGAGGGCCCTGTATCTGAGCCCCTGCCAGCCCCCATGCGTCCACACCCACAATGACAGTGCACGTAGGGGGCCAGCACATCGTGACCGCGCACTCCTCGTACTTGCGCAGGGTCCATCGGGCATCTGGCCACTCTTGGGGTCCGTGCACAGCCAGACCGCGGGACAACCGGACCATGCATGCTGTGTAAATATGTATTTTATATTTGTCCCCCCAGCCACTTCAACTCTCATTGAAATGCAACCTTCCGTGAACTTGCAATTTGTCAATATATAACTCTAACCACTAGTATGCATATACCAATGAAAAGTAGAAAATAAATGTTTCGCTCACCCAATTTGGCACTCAATGAAATCATTAAAGTAGTGAATGAGAGAAAGGCTGTCTTATCTTGCCCCATGACTACCTGCTTTCAGATTTATTTCACAACAAGAGGAGGGAGGATGAATTGGAAAGATTCGAGAAAGCTGCCCTTTGACTGAACATTTTTCATAAAACCAGCTGGGAGTTAAGTGTTTATCGGATGTGTCCAGGCCGGCCAAGCCACCAATTTTTGCTTGCAAGGGTGCAGGGCATCGCAAAGGCAGAATATCATTCCAGTCCCTCTTGCTTTCTTGCACCCTGCCAACCATGTCCCGATAAACGGTGAGGACAGCCGCGGTACACATTGCGCCACCCCTCCCCTAGCCACAGCCACAAGCTTATGAAAATGATCAGAAAATGGCCAGTTCCACTCTGATATTTAGCTTCCGGCAGTCCGGAACAAAAGGTTTACTGCAAGTCTGGGCAGCATGGATCTCCTGACCACCGCGCTAATCACTCAATCTGCCAATGAGCGGTGGGTGCTCAGAGGAGAGGTGGGTGCCATTGTGTAAGTGTCGCTCCGCAAGCACCGTGCAAAGGCGGTGTTCTAACTCCGCTCCTCTTCCAAGACGGAGCCACAACTTTCATATCCCATAATCCTGCCAAGAAGCATGAACACAATACCCCTTCCCTCACCAGGACACCGGCGACGGCAGGGTCACGACAGCGGGGGCACCGACGCCAGACTAGGGACACGACCGCGTGTCCAAAGACCGCATTTAACCTCAGCCCCACACCAATTCTTCAGCCGCGAACCTCTCACGCTGTGCCCTTGAGCCCCCCCTCCGCCGGTTGAAACAGAGCCGTGAGCAGTGGCCGCACTTAACCAAGCCGCCCTACCTCGGCGTAATGCTCGGCCTGAGACCGCATTATACAAGACAAACCGCATATGCGAAACCACGCGGTGCGGGCAGCCATGCGACATGCTACCCCGTACACCGCCCATCCATACCTGACCCGAGCAACAACCCGCCAGCAATGAAACACTTACCCATTCGCTAACGGAAGCATTTCAAAATCGTGCATCGCATAACATCCACATTTTTTTGCCTAGCCGTAGCCTGAACCTGCTCAGACGGCGTTGTCCGTGCCTGGCTTGCTTACACGCTAGACTGGGCCAGGAGCTGCTGCCCCTCGTAAAGAGGGCACCGGAAGACAGGTAAGACCTGCAACTACTTTCAAGCTTTTCCTGCTTAAAAGCGCATCCAGCCACTACCTCTGCATGGACGTTCTGACCATCTGCCCCCCCCCTTTAAACATAGGGAGCGCGGTGGGTGGGGGCCTCCCCCTCATTGTCCCGACCCCTGCGCCACCGCGCGGCCCACTAGCAGCCCTGTGCATTTCTGGTCATCGATGTCCGTGGAAGCGGGGGCACGTCCTGCCAGCAGGGCAACCAACACGAGGGGTCGCATCCGGGCAACCTCACCGCAAGTTGATCCAAAAATTGCAGCCCGACCCGCGATTAAAAGTTCTTTCCAGCACCGCCTGCTCCTTTACTTAAAGCCGCCTCCGAACCGCACACGCGTTGGTACAAGCGGCGGCATTAATCACACCCCTATCAACTGCAGCACTGCTGCCAACTTCCACGTTGTGGTGCGCGACCAACCACCACCACCTCCCCCCCTTGCACACCAACATTCGGCATATAGCGCCGGCTCACGTGCCCCGAACAACCAAGAGCAACCGGCAACCGAGGGGGGGGGAAACAACTCACCGCAGAAAATCACCAATGCCGACTCCATGTATGCGGCCAGGGCGATCGGCAATGCTACGCCGACGGATACGACCTTTCTACAAGTCGGGTCCCGGGACAGTCCCCGCCCCCCAGGCCTGGCAAATGTTCCTCCGGCGGGCCCATTCGCACGCCCAAGCAACCCGACTCCCTAACCCCCCGTGACAAAACGCGCCCTACAGTGAGCACGGACATCGATCACGGGGGGGTAGTGGCATCCAACCCAAAGGACTATGTGGGGAGGCGAGAGGAACTGCCCAAATGGCCCGGAGGTTTGGGGAACTGCCCCAGGTGGCCCAGACTCACCAAAAACCTTGACTCTATCTCCGACGGTGTCGCAGAACTGAGAGACGACCTGCAGACGGCGTGTCCGGGCGCGCGAAAGAGGATGACAAGATGGTGGGGGAGGCCTATATACCCCTCCCCCTGTCCTCGCGCCCCGGAAGTGATGCTCGCCTAGCGCGCTGTGACAAGGCTTGGGGGACTCCTCCCTGAGTCCCTGCCCCTACTGGGGTGTGGGGGTGCCCAGCTGGTACTAGAGGGCTGCCCTCTTTAGTGGCCCCCTGCGGGGGCATCGGACAGCCGCATACATTGTGCAAGGGTGCATGCATTGACACTAAGCAGCAGTTTGTACGCCAGCACAGGCAGAGAGCAGGAATGCCCTATCATGCAGCGCAGCAGGTGACTTGCTACGCTGCGTGAAAATGTGATAAATATGCCCCATGGTATTAAAAGTAAAAGAGAAATATCGGTTATATATGGAATGCTAACTGGCAGACCCAATGTCTTTCCAAAAGGGAAATGTTTTTAAAGCGACTAAAAGCAACACCTGTCCTTTAAGCAACACAGGTTTGTGTACTAAATGTATGGGGATTGTCAGTGCTTTAAGAGTCGGGAAAGACTGCTATCGAACTTAGCATCATTTTGGGAGGTTCGAGAATTGGATTCTGTCGTATTTTAAATCACTCTTTTCAGGATGGAAGGACGGGTTTATTATTATTATTGTTAATGTTATTATTATAGTTTACACGTGTGGCTCAGGGACTGTGATTTTTTTGTTTCATCCTACCTTTCGCACGGACACAGATGTGAAAACCGCGAACTGCCCCGAAAATGGACACGTGTATAAGTTTGTGTACATACGTGCTTCATACTGGTTTCTTTCTCTTTTCTTGTTTGTCCTGAAAATCAATAAACGACAGATGCTGGGTTTTTGAGATAAAATAAATCCCGCTTGGGAATCTTGGTCTGCTGTCCCTTGACACCCTACAATTTTTTCTTTAGTTAGTTGTACCAAACGCGTAACAAACCCTTCTTCCATTGGGAAAAACATTCTAGGTACATTTTTGCAGTTTGTTAAAAGAAAATTCAAGTTTAGTGTAGCAGGACAGGAAGAATTATTCATTCCTGTTTGCTATATGAGTTCTAATTGCATGTTACTGTGATTGAAAAGGAAATGTACCTTAGGACAAAACAAGAATGACTTTGCATATTAATTCCTGTGTTTTGCATTTAGATGTAATTTAGAGGATTTGCCTGCAAGTGATGGTGAACGATGTGCAAATTGTCCTTGTGCTAGCACACTAACATAATAATTACCAACTTAAATCAGACCTGTGTATACTTCAGCAGACTGAAGGATTGGTATAGTCTTCCCCATGGGAACAAGGGGACAATTCGTTTTGTCCCTGTTTTCCCCGCACACTCCTCAAGACTGGTGGAGAAGTGAGAACGGTGGGGTTTCATGCAGGGTAGTGCGGCATAAAATCTGTCGCACATTTTAACCAGTGTGCAGAGCCAGCCAATTTAAATCTCAAATGTAGGTGTTCAGCCAATAGAAGATGGTCAAAGCATCGCCTAATCTGGGTGTGGTGGCTCAAAGTTGTGAAAACGTAGGCACACAAGTAATTGAAGCTTTGGCTCAAAGTTTTCAAACATCTTGTTCAAAGTGTGAAGCATCCAGTGGAAAGGAGTTAAATTGTCTGTGACACCTGTAGGTCAAATACATTACACTTTGCCTTTGGGTGATATCTAAGCCAGATGCGGATTCTGTCAACATTTAGGGCCTGATTTAGAGTTCGGCGGACAGGTTACCCCGTCACAAACACGACAGAAACTTATATCCAATAGCACTTGTAATTCACAGGATGGTATATCTGTCACATTTGTGACTGAGTAACCTGTCCGCCGATCTCTAAAGCAGGCCCTTAGTCTGGACCTCCATCTTGAAAATGTCAAACTCATGGGTGAAAGTTGTTAAGCTGACTAGCAGGCTGTCGTGTAAAAATTATTCTGGTGATTCCACATGTCTACTAGAAACTGAATCAATAGTATCCATTTCAGATTAATCTCTACACAAAGTGGGTTTTGGCACCGAATTGTTTTTTTTGAAAGAATGATACTTTTCCAGAATCAGGTGTTGTTATAAATGCTGACTGTTCTAACAACTCAGTCAGCTTTCTGCATGTTGCATGTACTCAGTACTTTCCTTTCTTCAGGGACTTTCCAGCTTTGCAGCCAACAGTTTCTTCAAGGGGGCTTACCCATACTACTGTCTTCATTACAGAAGTAAGTCTAAGTATCCCTGTCAATCAGGTCAGAAAACTGTCATCCTCGTTTCTTGGTGGCCAAAAGTAGCCGGACCCTGTCCATCCCCAGTAAAGAAGGTAAAAAGTCTGGGTGTCACTCTAGACGACCAGCTGTCCTTACTGGACCAGGGTAATCTTATTACATCGTCCTGCTTCTACACATTGAATATCCTAAGAAAAATGAAAAATTCTACCTTTCATTACTATGGATCTAAGGAAAACAGTGGTTGTTGCTTTGGTGTTATCAAAGATCGATTACTGTAACGCCCTTTATTTGGGTGCAAACAAGATGACCTTACGCAAGCTTCAATCCCTTCGAAATGCGGCAGCACGACTACTGCTTAAAATCCCCAAATTCAGCCCGGTGTCCCAAAGTATTCAAGATCTGCATTGGCTGCCAGTACAGGCTAGGGTCCAATTCAAGTCTTATTGCATTGTCTACAAGAACCTTTATGGGGTCGGACCTGCCTACTTCAGCAATCACATTAGATGGCATGTCCCACAACGCAATCTTAGGTCATTGTCTGCCTCTCTGCTGGTCATTCCTAGGGTGAAGACCGTAAAATGGGGTGGCAGAAGCTTTTTTCATTTGGCCTCTAAACTTTGGAACACTCTGCCTTTTACACTGAGAAGCCAAACCAATAGACAGCTGTTTAGAAAATCGCTAAAAACATGGCTGTTTGCACCCAAGTCCTGGCCTCTGCCTGCTCCCTCTGCTCAAGATTTAATGACAGCTCTAGAACTAAGACGCTTCGGCATACATGCGCTCTACAAAACTTTCATTTCATTGTGTTTCTAAAACACAGTACAAGGCACATTAACCGGTGCTGGGTAAAGCAACATAGTGTTTGACTAATCTACAGGCAGATAGCAAAAAAGTGTTCTTGCAGCAGTCACACAGGTATTCTTCCTCTTCTTCTGTGTTCTACACTGGTTCTAAATTGCCAGTGAGCACCACAAGTATTTTAAAGTGGAAGTAGCTCACTATTGATGGGTGAATCTAGCCCAGTCTGCAGAAAGTTGTGACACACCCTACTCCCAATTGACCCTCATCATGCAGTGGTTCCTGAGCCTAGTGGGATCAAAATTCCACCATATACCTTTGGGAACTGAAATTACATTTAAAATGCCCTGCATCACTCAAATTGTACTGCATGCAGACTCACCCCTCTTCCTAAAAATAGCCACAAGATGAGTGAGAATCGCAAGAGAAAAATGCAGCCTAGCTCTCATAATCCCAAAAGTCAGAAAACAACGAAGCTCTGAAACAAACATTTTCCTATCAAGCACCAAGATTGTGGAATAAAATACCAGAAGACTTAAAATCCAATCCCACCATATTTTCCTTCCTTAGAGACATAAGGTCTTGCCTTGAAATGCTACCTTAATAAGTAACACTCATTCTCATCTATACTTTATGTGATGATTTACTGTTATCCAACATTTTTTTTAAATCTCCCCTACAGGGTTCGGTTGATGGTATTTTGTTTCTGACCCATGCCCATGGTGGTGATGAAGAAAGAGGAAGGGATGTGATTCCGGTGCATATTCATCTCACTTTGCCCATAAATATCTAACTGAACAATTCACGTATTAGGATTGTAATCGTTTTTCGATCTGCATAGGTTCAACATGGAGGTCCATTTCTATTTATATAAACGACTAAACTAAGGAACTGAAGCTCTCCATTCATGCAATTCAGCGTTCAGTAAACACATGCGAGAAACCCCTCGTAAAGCAGGCAAAACTTCTCTCCTGCTTCAGCACATGGTTCACGTTCCATCTGCTGAGTGGCTCGTTTTTTGTTATTTTGTCACAACTATTTTACACGTGAAATTTGATGGCATCTATATGAACTCAGCATTAATGACATCACGTAATGCGATGAAACAGAACTTCCGTTCAGGATGTTTATGCCATTTAGTCAGTAAATGGCACCTTCTCCTTTATCTTTGTCAAACGGAGGAATTATTAAGATAATCATGTTTTTCAAATAAAATTAAGTATACTAGGTGGGCAAGTCTCAATCCACTAAAAGTTCTGCCACCTGGCTTCATATTTGTTTTGAAAAACGTTGGTTATTGGCACAGGCGAGGACAAGTTTGTAGGCCATGTTGAAAATGCAATACTTTCAGAAGCGTGTGGCATTGTCAAGGGCAACAGTGCGGCATCCCAGGCAGTGTCTCGGGGTGGATTGTCACTGGAAGGGTCTGGCATTGATTAATGGGATTGTGGGACTGTTGACGCGCATTTATGCAATACCGCAGCCAATAACTCTACTGTAGCTGCCAGGAGACACGGTATCCCTCTCTGTTGCTAGGCAACATCGACAGTATGATTCCTATACAGTAGTTAACATTCTTCTGGCTCGCCTATATACAAAAAAAATCCATAGTAAACAGATTTTAAAATGCCCTGCTGGAGTTTTTCCAGAAGACAGAGCAAGCTTGCTATTGCAGATTCATCCATGCGATTTACTCTCATCCATTACTATAAATTCCATGTCCATAATATTGCTGCTGGTTCAGGAAACGGGTTAGACCTCCCATCCTCGGGTGAAGCCACCGACTATTCTTTTGAGTTAAGAAATAATACGTTTGAAATGAGGGTAACAACGTATGCTTCACAACCTATGCTTGTCACACTTTCACGGACAAAAATGCCATGGCAGTTGTAAGTTTGTGAAAGCCCAATGCAAAGATTTTCGAAACCTCAGGCAAAATGATAGCTAGTTGTGCCCACCTTCGCCTGGAAACAAAGCCATTCACGGAGCACACACACCAAGCAAGGGGCACTGACATCCACTGGTCAGTGTCAGCTGTCAGACGCAGACTGTGTCTTGTTTCTAACTTGATTTGGGGATGATCGCGGGCAATGTTTAATTTGTAATTAAAAATCCACAGTCTTATGTTACGTTTGATAAGCGCATGAGTACAGCGAATTCCTATCATTTCTATGCCCCCCAAGTACTTTAGGAATCTCTGCTCCCTTTACAGTCCTAGGTTTCTTGTTAGCAGGCTTCGAAGCACCCGGGGATTAGCGATGGCTGGTCAAGGTGCTTTTTTATATTGGAATGGGTTCTGCTTCATATTACTTGGACATGTGTCATATTTATGTGGCCGGCAGGTAGACGATGCCACATACAGCATGTTAGCTGGCTGTCCTACTATGGGTCTGAGGTGTTATGTGCATTATCTAGAATAAAGCTTTTGCAAAAGTACACTGCCATTTGTTTCGGTCTACTGAGCTTTAAGGTCTTCCATTGCTCGATTCCAATTGGTTATTATGTTTTTGAAGAATCATGGCCGGCTATGTGGCTTTGAACATGATCTGTGTGTATGTAGGTGTGGGAGGTTCAAGTTAACGCCTTCAGAATATGATGATTCGGGAAAGGGGTAGGTGGTGTGATTGTGTTCTGTGCATGTTGGTTCCAGGAGATGTCTGCTGTATTCTGTTGTTGTAGAGTCATGTGTGAGTATAACTTGAATTGAATCTGCTGGTGGAGGTAACCAATCTATTGTATGTGTAGAAGCCATAATTGTTATTTATTTGTTTTAGTTTAGTTATTTGTTGTTTTGTAAAGTGCAAATTTCACTCAACCCGATTTCAGAGCACTATGGAAAGCAGTGTGACTCTTGCCTAGCGCTCAAGAGTCAAGCACGTGTTGACTGGTAAAAGCAACAGAACACATATTATTCACAGTGCAGTATTGGTCAGCGATTAACAGAGGATCACAGTCCTAAGAACATATAATATAAGGAATGATGCACTGACTAATGACATAAGAGAGCAAATAATATTTACAGCACAGTCTTGATCGGAGATTGACAGGATGACAGTACAAGGCACGTATGATCGAGGTAATGAGGGATACATAATTGTGAAGTGGAATATAACATTGTTATCAGCAGAGTACAGGTACAGCATCACCAAGAATAAATTTGTAAATGCCGAAGAGCAGCATTTACCATTGAGAATAATTGTTCATAGAAGTAGAAGCCTAACAGCAACAAAAGATTTAATATAAAAGGTAAGGATACATGACTGCCACTGGGTAACAGTAGATCCTGGCGGTTAGTTTTTTTTCCAAGGGCCTGATTTAGAGTTTGGCAGACAGGTACTCCATCACAAACGTGACGGATATCCGGTCCACCTTATGACTGATCAGGCATGAGTATGCATGATGGTTACAGGAGTTCTCTCTGGTGTGTACTATTGTTCTAGGTGTTGTCTGAGTATAACTTGATTGGGATGTGTTGTTGTGGCCAATGCTTAGCCAGCTAAATGACTTGAAGCTGTACTGTTCACGTGAAGGTGCCAGGACCTGTGTCTAATCTGTACTGCTAGTCTCATGCAGGTGTCCTGCCCATGAAGGCCTGTAGATCCAGAGTTGTTCTATAGGAGAGAACCATTCGGAGACTCAGTGCAATATTCACAGTAAAAAATGCACACATCCAGCACCATCCTGATCGTCAGACTCAAGACATCTAAAAAGCACCAGCAAGAACACAAACTTACAACAGGTGCCCTTCCTTGATTGAGGTACAATCAAGGTAAAGGAAACTCAACATGTGGGACATACCTGCCGGAAAGGGCTACCAAGGTCCCTGTCCTCCAGAAGGTCAAGTGCCTCTCAATTCCCAATCTTTCCCATCACCCTCACAACATCTGTGATCATTCAACAAGGTCAAAAGATACAGAAAGTTACACAATCACAGACTTTGGTTTTACAGGGTCACACAATTGTGCTGTCCCTAGCTAAAGAACTCAAGCAAAATGAAGAGCTTACTGCAACTGAGAAAGATGGGGCGGGGGGGTGAAGAACACTGTTACATGTTAGGGTGCTTTCTTTCTTAATGCAACATCCATGGTCTGATTTGAAATAAGGCAATGCCCACCCTCATTCAGACACTGCTTTTATCTTCATGATCAGCAAGGTAAAACTCTAAACACCCTCTTCTCAGCAATCAGAAAATAGTCTAACTTAAACATATCACTCCCATATCCCAATTAGGACCACTGCAGATAACCAAACAGTCCCACCACACCATAAGAGCACTGTCACCATAAAATGTACCATTATAACATAAGCAACTCAGCACATCTTATAGGGAGGTTTAACATCAGTCTGAACTCCAGCACACCCTACCGACCCCACCAAGTACCTTATTTACTGATGTTCATTCTCATATCACCAGAACACCTGACCACATCAGTACCATCTTTAACCACCACATAACTAAAGTTAATGTAGAATGTGTTTCTCTTCTTTAAAACACCCAAATGACCAACATTATATATGTCCAAACAAAACTCACTGCACATAACAATCCACTTATTAGAATCACAAGCACAGCAAGCACTACCCACATCATTTATAACATTATCAATTGCAACACCTCACCATAGAGCTGGAGCACAGAATCACAGAACAATACTGATCATTACAGTCAGCACACGTGTGATATTGCACAGCAATGCAAAGCATAATACCACAACACTCTGTAGAAACATGTAACTAAAAGCTAATGCACAAAAACATCTCTCTGGTATCTAAACGCACAATAACCTGAATCAACAGACCAAAACTGACCCATCATGCACCACCCTACAGAGCCCACCTGGAACATCTATTCGCCTCATATCATCCCTAGCATCGCTACCACACACCTTATTTCCATACCAGACTAGAACACAACACGCTAAGCACATCACACCTCTGGATGCCACTCAACCTTTTTCGAGCACAAAGAAATACCCCAATAACACACTCTCTTCTACCTTATGAACCACCAAATAATCCATTGTATGACTAAATATACCCACCCCACACCATGGGCTTCTCAGTATGAAGAATGTAAACACCCAATTGGCTGGTCTATCAGCCAGGAATGAGAGTGAGGCGCAGGATGTTCTAGATGAATAAATATATCAGAAATTCCATGATGTGCAGATCTCTGCACATATAAGGGCACATTTTAGAAGTACATTTGGAAGAAAGAGAGGTGAGTGGCTTGAAAATGGGGAATTCTTCCAGCTAAAGGGAGAGGTTAAGGGAGGAGTAAGGAGGGGTTTAGGGATGTTTAGGGAGAGGTTTATGGAAGGACTTGCACCCACACACAAAAAAAGTAAGCCCATTGCTATTCACAAACTACCCTTCTGTAGTTACTACAGTCAAAAATGACTCAAAACTGTTGCAAGTTTACTCCAGCTCAGAGCTGGAGCAAGTCCAGGACTACACATGGAAAACCACTATTACTGTAACACCCTCACACAGAAAATAATTGAGGTAGAGACCCAAACTGAAATGTCACAGGACCTAATGTTACAATAAATTTAATTATTTGTACTTTTTAAAAATGCAAATAAATGTAATGTAATCCTAAAACATTGTGTATTAATAAAACATAATTGTTATTTTAAAATATTTTATTAAACTTTTTAAATTTAAAAGATAATGTAACATTAGTATTCATTAAAATATATCACATTACTTTTAATTCATTCTATATATTAATTTTTAAAATGATTTATATATAAGAACCACATTTTTTACTTTACGTGGAATTTTGTAAGCTTCATAAAATTAACTTTATTTTAATGTAATATATTCCAAATATTTACATTTTATTTCAATGTTAAGTTATTAATGCTGTAACTTTTTTTTTATATCGTAATCATTTCAAATAAATACATAAAATTAATCAACATATAAATATTTTTCCTAATCATTTGTTTAAAGTGTAATAAACTTTTAAACTTTTCCTGTACTTTAACACACGGAGATCCACAGCTTGGTTGAGGAGGTCTTAGTCAAATATGTGCAATGTCAAACATGGTTGTAAAGTCCCAACTAGTAGAACAACCTTTTGGTTTATTTGATTTTTTACTGACTTTTCACCTGCTATTTCAGGAGGTGGGGAAAAGTAAGCCTACACTTTTCAGTAACTTTACACTCGTATATGGTGAACAGCAAAAAGTAGTACAGTTACTAAAAAGTGCCTTTGTGAATTTAACCCCTTGTTTTCTTGTCCACTGAAAAGAAACTCAAGTTCTCATAGTAAACAAATATAATTAAATACAGTGGGTACTAGTCAGAAATTATCATGAATGAATATGTGCAATTATTTCACACAATTTGGCACACTACATCTTGAAATAACAGCTTTGAAATTAGTACCGTATACCTTTTTAGGTCTCACCTAGTAGACAGATGAGCCAGTCATTCTCTGATAGGGCCACTAGAATCTGGAACTCTCTGCCTTCCTCACTTTGCCTAACCACTTGCCTAGTCACCTTCAAAAAGGACCTCAAACTCCTCCTATTTGACAGGCACCTCGGTTAATCACCCTCGACCATACTTAAGTACTCTGTACACCAGTATCTGAACTAGCTCGCTATGTGACCCCACCATCTAAACTGATGCTTTACCTTTGACCATCCACTGTAATTGTCTTTTGTGGTAACTCCTGCACACACCTACTGAGGTACACCTCCAAGTTTAATCACTATAACCAGAACCCGCTGTAGCCCATATATCCTGCTACTGTTGTAAAGCGCCCTGATGCCTTCAGGCCATGTCTGCACTATATAAAATTGCAAAAATAATAAATAAATAAAATTATGTGCATGCTACTTTAACATGCGCAGTCAGTTAACACACGATCGGGTCATTCTCATGAAAATGCATTTGATGAGTCTTTTTTTCAAACCACCCCTCAGACTCTGCTCCTGCATGGGTCTTCAGAGGGTGTTTGTAGATTTGGCCACCCAGGAAAGCTACATTTAAGGTGAGTGAACTCATTCCTCAACCATCACAAGCCCCTGTTTTACAATGAAGGACATATTTTAACTTCTGGCAATTTCTCTTTCTGTCTCAGTTCTGGATTAATTCTCAGCCTTATTTACTGCTAAAGTCCCTTGTAGATACACTGATGTTGAAACACACTTGCCTACTTGCCCCTCTGGGGTAAGTGCCCAAGCCTTTTACACCCATGCTGAATAAATCAGTACCATCTTTCTTAGTGCTATTTACTGGTGATGTGTGGGTGTGATACAGGTATTTTTCTAAATGGCCGATGTTTGTCTATTTTTATACATAGAGTGTAATCTTCCACATTCCTTTTGACACAAAAACAATGCTGGGACTCTGGTAACTGCTTGCCTACCTGATATCATTTACCATTCAAGTGCTACTCAAGTGCTTCATTTGATTAGTTTATTCTTCTGTGCTTCTGAGTTTCCTGTTCAAATTAGGTGACTCTTACCTCAAGAAGATTTTCTCATCTACAGTCTCAAGAATAGCTAGTTTGGTTTTTTAGTTTACAATATATTTTTATTTAATTTTCTTTCATCACTTACCATAACACTGTGCTCAAAAGACTCTATCCATAGTCCACTAGAGCGGTGTTACAAAGGGACCTCGGTCCTGAGAAAATATCTAGACCTGACAAGGGCTCTATTCAAGGGGTAAAACGCATTAAACCACTGATTGGGTTGAACTGATCCCATAGTATCTGACGTTTTTTAACTGTACCAATTGGCAATCCTAATAAAAGCATCGATTCACCATTTTTTAGTTTTAACTATCCCTTTAGGTCCCTCACAATTTTCTCCTTCCCTCAAAAATATGGATTCCCGGTGGCAGCACAATTACAAACGCTGCAAAAAACGTCCTTAACTTTTTTAAGATTGAGTTCACTCGTGCCACCTCCAGCTGAAATGAGTGAGGAGTGGGCCCCATGATGAAACATGCCACCTAATAGTAGGTGACGGCCCATCATCCTTTATGGTAGACAATCTTCACATTATTAAGAGGTCCAGATCCAACACACACACACACACAAGCTACCTTCTGCAGAGAATCCCTGAAATTACTTAAAATAGGATTCCAAAGGCTTTCTCTGGGATAGTATGTTGTGTTGTAGACTGTCCTATATTTTTGTGATCCTGTGTGAGTTTTTCCTTTGTCCTCTGTTTTGTAAATATCCTCCAATGCACTCAAATGGCATGATAACTTCCACATCATGTTCCCATGCATACCACTGCTGATATTACAAGTACAGAGGAATTTCAACAATATCAGACTTCCTATTTTGCACATATCAAAATCAGGAGGGTCCTTAACATACCTGATCCGCAAAGGACACACCAGCTTCAACATCCAGTTAGTCTATCATACAATTCTATGCTTGACTCTATAGAATGCTTCCCATACTAATGATATGATATATTGCCACAATCCTGGATGCCATTCGACTCTCATGAAGAATGCCAACAGCAATATACAGATACCTTGATTCACCCACACACCCAAACACCATTTTATACCTCTACAACATATCAGTATAAACATTAGAGGCAGGGAACATGCTGACAAATTAAGAAACTCTACCCTTCATGTCCAACAGAACTCCAGACATGTCCAATACAAGTTTTTTGTTTGTTTTGGCAAAGCTTAATTTGAGCCGTTGGTTTCCGGTGCTCAGCACCGGCACTTAATAATGAACACCGGCGCTTATAGCATGAATTGACCTAAAGGTATTGGAGCATGAATAAATTCATTTTTGGTACTCACTGGAGTTCTGTTTTCGGCTGCGCTTACTGGAGAAATGAACTGATGCAAGCTGCCTCCTGATGAGACCCCCAGCACGTTTTTTTTTACAAAGTAACCACTGGTTTTTGGTAACTCATGGAATAGTTCATCAACCGCTGCACTACTACAGTCCTGGAGCAGTTAACAGGAAGCTAGAACTTCCCCGGATAATGTGTGACTAACAGACACAAATAGGGAATGCACAGGCACCCATGGGTTTTAGTGGAAAATTTGAAGAGTGGAAACCAGCACAACTCTCCTGTCTACTTCCAACTGATGTACACCCACTCCCTTGCTGTCTATCTTAGACCATGGGCATCAGTGTTAAATGCTAGGTCCATCTCATATTATTATTGGTCTCACACCTCCCTCAGACAAGCTTACAACATGTGATCTATCCTTTGGTATGAGTGTCTCAGTCCTCCATCCATCTGGTGTGCTGTTTGGGAATGATGCAGTCATTTCTTGTGGTGACATCAGGATTGGTTAACTATCAAAGATAGATGACATCATCTCACAGAGGAAAGACAAGCATTTACTAGCCACCATGCTTGAATGTCCAAATGACAAAAGGAGGCAATTATTTTTAGGGGAGTTCTAATAAATGTCAACTAAAATGGGCAGTTAATCCTTAATGTCTATTTACAGTTTCAGGCTGGCAAGTTGGATAGCTATTGGCATTCATAAACATTTGGTCAATGGAGTTGAGCAGCTTCCTTTTGCCCTGCCACTAACCCACAGTGCACAATGGGAAATTACTATTCTTTTCAGCAGCAAACTGAAAATCCAGCAACTATGTCACTGTTCAAGGACCATAGCGTTTTATGTTGCTTTTTAGGACACTGAGGCCCTGAGTCAGAAAGTTGACTTACACTTTAGAATAGCTTACACTTTTGGGCAAGTTTGCTACTTTTTGGCTATTCACAAACTCTGAGTATAAATGTACTCCAAAAGTGTAACTTACATGTCTCCTCCTAGTTGAAGTGCCTGGGCTATTCACAGACTGCATTTGTAGTACGTTTTGTAGTACTACACTAGTACTATAAACGCTCTGCAAAATGCCATTCACAAACTGTATTTAGTAGTAAGTTTTGTGGTACAAACATACTACAAATTGCATGGGGCTATTCACAAAGACAGCTTACACTTTTGAATAATTTACACAACATTTACTCTTACAGTTTTGAGTAACATTGCTACTTTCGGTTATTCACAAAATCCAAGTGTAAAGCTAATCAATAATGTAAAAGTAAATTACACGTGCAAATTACTCAAATGTATTAGGTACCTTTGTGAATAGCCCTCAGGATTATGGATTCATTTGAACCTTCTTTCTTCTCTAACAGTTCCACGACGATGGGTATGGCTGACCAAGGTACATTTTTTATATATTTCTGGAAAATATATCTGGATGTTCCCATACCAAATGGGACTGTAAATGTACAGGATGCAAGCCTCGGTGATCAAGAAAGAGACATATAGGGCGTCAGAGCAGAAATGCCTGTGTTACTTGCAGATCTTGCAAATATGTAGACACTACAGGATGAAAAGAATAGAGATGGAAAATTAGGAAGAAACAGAAACCTAATCAAGAAGTCAGGCTCATGTGGCATGAGCGTGGAGACCAATAATAGATGCAACAGATAGCACAACCTCTCAAAACAGTATGAAATGTAAGCATCTATAACCCGTGCACCATATAAAATGGAGTGGGTTTAATATATTTTACATTAATGCATATGTATATAAATGACACTGTCTTGTCATTTGTAGTTTTCATACTAAGGAACCTATGATACTCTTGTTACCTGCTTATCCTATTCTGTTTTCGCTTATCCAATTCAGGTTTTATTTCTCATAAAGTAAGATTGTTTTTAGAAAAGCTTTTCTTTGGAAGTATATTTAGCCTTAAAATTATAATTTATACTCAAACAACCATCACATTCTGCTGACTGTAGAGGTTCACAATTTAGCAAGCAGCAAAAAATTTTAGATCCAGACACACACTCTTTTGCCCTACCTGTGGATTTCTCTCCAATCACCTTGGAACTAAATGGGCCCTTTAATGCCTGCCAGATTTTGTTTTTACTGAGTTTTCATTTGACAGAGCACTGCTTTATCAGAATGACATTAACAGCCACATTGATTAATTGGATTTCATTATGAAACAGGGCCCTTTTTGTGAGGTGTTGGCTTCTTTTAAGAATTGTGAAGCATTTTTGTTCTGAGACAAATAATTAACTGCCGAGCATTAACAAAAAAAAAACGCTATGGCCATGAATACACAGCTCACAAAATCTATGTCACTGGGATGCACCTCTGTAGTTTGTGCACTAAATACCAGGCGTGGTTAGCATTGACAGACACACCAACCAATGGAAAGTAATTGCAGAGCGACAACTGTATTGTGTGTCCTGCTGAGCTGTCACTTAGGAAATGCAGAGTAAATAGGAGCGGGTGACAGCCCGCTGTCAGTGCTGTGGTGTGGCAAACCTCTAAGTTCATTTGGATTTCTGCTTTATTAGGCATGTAATGAATTTCACACATTTCTAAACTTAAAGTGCTAGTCCGAGCGTTAGTTTGTGCTTCATTAGGTATAAAAGTGTCTTAATGTCCTCTGCAGCACAGCAGCTTCTCTTTTTCTTAATAATACTAATAACATTTTGTGGATGCTCAGAGAAAATAGATGGATGTTATTATCATGTCCCTTTCTCTTTACAACCACATTGACGAGAAGCCAGGAAAGAGTGTCTTTTAAATATATATTTGATGCAAATGATTATTAAAGAAATTATGGTCCATGAATACAACATCCGATTTCAGAGGGTTTATATTGGCATCTCAAATATCGTCTTGGAGCATTGTGGGGCTGGAGACAAAAAGTCATAAAGCATTTTTGATCTATAATGAAATGAAGCATTCAAATACTATAACGAAACTGCTGAAAATTGATCTTCAAGTCCCAAGAGATTACTATTAGTACAACATAGTTCTCTTTTTCGGAAAATTGTTTAAGCACCACCAGGTGCTACTTCGCACTTTTGCTTTAGATAGACGTCTTGTAATTAAGCAAGTCTACACACATTGAATCGATTTATACAAAATAAAAGTGTAAATAAGAAAACATCAACTCGAGTTAAAAAATACAATTGCAAAATAATTTCCTTCAAATTCCTACGACAATATGTAGACCAGTGAGGCAACACAGCTGAACAAAAGGCGACAAAAGTATAATTCCTTACAGATAGCATAAACGTAGCATTGACTAGCGTGATTTGTTTGCAAAGTAATATACAGTACAAAATACAGTATCCTCTCACCAGAACGGAATATTGTTCTCTGACCTATAAGTAAATTTAGCAAAATACAATTAGATAGGGGTACCAAACTGTGGTAGGCAGGAAAAAGGATTGAAACGTAGTCAAGGATTTGGTAAATTAGGAATTAGTGAATGTTAGAAATGGGGGTCTCTTATTGGCAGGTTGTTACCCTGTCCAAGTAGGGACCCTTCTTCCTAGGGAGTTACATTTCTAAAATATCCCCTTTGGTAGCTTGGCACGAGCAGTCAGGCTTATCTCAGAGGCAGTGTGCAAAGCATTTGCACATAACATACAGTAATACAGTGAAAACACCACAAAAGGACACCACACCAGTTATAGAAAATAGCCAATATTTATCTGTACAAAACAAGACCAAACCAATAAGGATCCAACATACAGTTATTCAAAAATATCAATAAGCAAAAATAAACTTTAAAAACAGTTCCTTAAAGTAGATTGCTCCGTCCGGGGCTATCACGGCGGCATGAACAAACAAATCCAACAGTTCTGGCTGGCCGCGGCATCCCGGGTCAGCTACTGTGTCGGGAAGACCCGCAAAACAGTACCTTTAGAAAAGCTCGGCGTTGGGGGCCTCGCGATGAGCTCCAAAGAGCTGGCGTCAGTTTCAGAGGTTGGTGCAGGAGTCGTCTGACCCTGGAAGTCACACGAATTGCAGGTCGAACTCTGTGCGGTTGTAGTCGGGAAAGCCAGTGTCTGTGGGCATCAGGGCTGCGGTGCAAAGTGTACCGGTGTGGCGTGCGATGCCCTCAGGCCATGGTGCTGGCAGCGGCTCGGTGACAGCATTCAGCAGCGTTGGTGGGACCAGGGCTACAGTGAGAAGTGGAATGGTGCTCGTGGTGATGCTAGCAGGTCACGGTGCAGGCAGCGTCGTCGTTGAAACGCTGTAGTCGGCTGATGAGCTGGAGTTGAAGGCGCCAATGTCGGAGGGCCAAGGCTGCGGTGTGGGACGTGATGGTGCATTGTGTAACTTACGAGTGGTGCCGCCAACCCACAGTGCAGGCAGTGGCATCAAGGTCAGCTTGGAGCGTCATGGTCGGTGAGACCGGGGCTGCGGTGTGAAGCAGGACAGTACTCCGTTGTTAGAAATGGGATTTCTGGTTGGCTAGGGCAAGCGCCTAAGCCAGACAGAAACCACCACTCTAGTCAGGTCAAGGGAGTTACACGCTGATGATAACCCCTGCTCACCCCCTTGGTAGCTTGGCACGAGCAGTCAGGCTTATCCCAGAGGCAATGTGTAAAGCGTTTGCGCCACACACACACAGCAGTGACACACTAGGCACACCACAAAAGAAACTCCACACAAGGTTATATAAAAAAAATAGCCTTTGTATTACTCATAAAGCACATTAGAACGCAATCACATATATACACTGTGCCACCTGGCACTAGGTATTACCTTACAGGGATTATTTACACTACAGGGCCAATCGGGCCGCTGTCATGACCATCACATCACAGAATTAGTGAAAACAACCAGTAACTACAGGAAAGGGCGCATTTAGCACCAAGCATGAGGCTTGAACATCATAGCATTAGATAGTATAGCATATTACCCATATACATACTCATCACAAGGCACCACAGTAAACACCTATAGTAGTGCATATCTCATAAACACATCCTGCCCCACTTAAGCATATGCAGGTCACCCTTTACTGAACATCTAGAGTGCAGCCCTGACAATGTAATACGAACTACATGGGCTCCATACTGGCCACGTGCCTTTACATCAGGGCACAACATATGCACATTCCTAAACGGGGGCCCTGTCCTGCGCTCGCCCCACAATGACCAGCAGGAGCACGAAAAACAGCTCCCCACAGGGTGCCTGAATGGCAGCTGTCGCGATTTGCGCAGTGCAGCTGCTGGCAATCAGATTCGTAGGAGACCTCTCCCGGTCTCGTGTATCCCCGGTCAGGGTGACCCCCTCAATGCCAGCCACAAAGCAGCGCGATGCCCCCGAGGGCAGGAAGACCTCACTCAGTCCCCCCACGAAGGCAACTCTCACAATGGCCGGACTCACCCTCGCTCCGGTGAGTCAGACTCCCAAGGGCTGTCTTGAGGCCTCCTTGGGGTCGGGCAGCCCGTCCTCCCTTCTCTCCTCGTGAGGAACAGTCTCCGCTGGTCCGTGTAGACGCGGTCCGCCATCTCCGTGCTCTTCTCCTCCGTTGCGGTTAGGAGCGCCCGCCCACCACCAGGCTCGGGCCCGTGACCTGCTCCCTCCGCCTGACTTGACTTCCGGGTGTCTGTCTACTGCTGGCAACCCGCCTCTCCCAATACCAGGCGGGGGGAGGTGGAGAGTTGCGGAATGCAACCTGCGAGGCTCCGGTCCTTCCGTTGGCTGCCCGGGGAGCCCGCGAGGCTCCGACTCAATTTCGCCACCTCAACACTCAGGCCACATGCAGGGCTCTCCTTGTCACCATGAGAGCCCCGCCCACAATCAGGCGTAGACTTCGCCTGACTTCCGGCGTTCCCCCGATGATGCCTAGTATCTTCCGGTCCGGGAATCCTCGTCTTTCTTGCGCCGTTGGGCAGCCTGGGGCCACGTAGCAGAGCCTCGGCTGCACCGCCGCATAGAGCGCTCTTTCTTGGCAGTCCTCCCTCACAACTGGGTGCCAGTTTCAGGACAATAATTGTCGCGCTCAGCTCACAACACTCAGCGCTGGGCAGGCAACTTGCACTGCCTCTCCTTCTGGGTCGCGACAGCAGCGCTCTCACTCGTGCTGGTCGTGGTGCAGAGCGACAAGCGCTTCAAAAATAGCACGGGGTGGAAAGCACTGCGCTCACCCTGCGCTGCTTCAATTTACCCAGGGCAAGCCACACAGCCCTGGAAATCACTGGAGGTGCCAACAACTGGGCACAGGTAGGCCAGCACACAGGGTCACTTCAGCAGAGTGGAAGTCCTTGCAGCCACCCAGCAGGCAACAGATCAGTCTCAAGTGGCGGTTCCTCCTGGCACACTGCAGTCCACGCAGTGTGCCCTCCCAAGGTCAAAGTAAGCACCAGTTCCCCCTACATGGGGTCACAGCCCCAATATTTATACCAGCGATGTCTTTGTTCTCCCCCTGGCACTGGGCTCTATGCCCGGTCCAAACCAGTTCTGGGGGCACTTACACATTTCTTTACAGTGCACAACATCTTCCTCTGTCAGTGTAGGCTCTGGCCCCAGACACACCACAGCGGGCGGAGCCAGCATTGTGTAAGGCAGGCACAGTCCTATTCAGGGCCAGATGCTACTCCTCCCACTACTCCAAATGCAGATCAGGCTCTGACTCACCCAGCCCCTCTGGAGCCACTGCACCTCCCCAGCCCCTGTCATCCAGAGCCAGACATGCAATACACAACAGGCAGGCACAAAGGCACATAGCACACAGAAATGCCCACTTCTAAAAGTGGAATTTCTAAAATATTGATAATAAATCTGCAAACACCATTATGCAGCATTTATTAACACTATTCAAAACATACCAAACTTGATCACGCTACTCCTCTCAGATCAGGAATTACCACTGAAACACATATCAGGAAATCCCTAAAGCATTCATATGAGAGGGCAGCCTCACAGTAGTGAGAAACCAAAATGGCTGTTTGTCACTACCAGGACATGCCACACAGTTAAGGCACATGTCCTACCTTTTACCTACAGCTCACCCTGCCCATAGGGCTAGCTAGGGCCTACCTTAGGGGTGACTGATATGTAGTAAAAGGGGAGTCACAGACGTGGCACGCACTTTATGTGCCACGTCACAGCGGTAATAAACTGCGCGCGCAGGCCCTGCCATGGCAGAGGCCTGAGACAGGTTTGAAAGGCTACTTTGGTGGGTGGCGCAAGCAGCGCTGCAAGCCCACCAGTAGCATGTAATTTACTGGCCCTGGGTATATGAGATACCACTTTACAAGGGACTGATAGCTAAATTAAATATGCCAATAAGGTGTAGACCAATCTTACCACGTTTACTATAGAGAGCACATACACTTTACACTGGACAGCAGTGATAAAGTGCCCAGAGTCCTAAAACCACCAACACCTGGTCAGAAAAAATACCAGGAGGAAGGCAAAAAGTTCAGGGATGACCCTGCAAAAAGGACCAAGTCCAACACAACCCCCTTCCAGCCTAATGCCAGGGTAGACCAATCAATACCTTGATGGGCTTCCCTGCTTAGGGTGATAGAACAGGGACGCGGGCCCGCAACTGCAGGGGCACACTCCAGTTCTACGCCAATCTGAACCCATGTGGTTCCCTCTGTCTAAGCTCCCAGGACCAACTTATCTACCCCATTGGGACTCCTCAGCTGTCCACGGCCAGGCCCAGGCCCTAGGCCATCCAGATGTTTCTGGTCCTCGCCATCTCACAGAGTGGGGGGAGTTAGCCCTAGGTACATAGTACCCATTCTCCACTCTACCTCTCATCAGTGCAGTCCTATACTGCCACTGATCCCTCAATCCAGGGTCTGCACCCTCAGGCTGACCAGAGGTCCCGGGTGACGCTCTCCTCCCCCTACCTCTCCTTCTGGGGTTCCGCACTCTCCTCCTAGAAGTGGCACCCTCAGAACACAAAACTGTCAGGGCGCTGGAATCAGCCCTCCCACACAATTCTCCCACCAGTTCAGGACCTCTCTCCTGCAACAGGTCTCCCAACCTAGGGTCTAAACCCTCCGGTTGAACCGGGGTCAGAGGCGAGCACTCCCTCCCTCTGCACCCCCTTCCAGAGTTCTGCACCCTCCCACCTGGAGTGGTACCCCCAGAAGACAAAACGGTAGGGACACTGGTTACAGATGTCCTTCCCTCCAGGTTAGGCAGAACCTGAACCTGGCCTCTCAACCCAGGGACTAAACCCTTAGGTTGAACCGGGGTCAAAGGCGAGGACTCCCTCCCTCTGCACCCCCTTCCAGAGTTCTGCACCCTCCCACCTGGAGTGGTACCCCCAGAAGACAAAATGGTAGGGACACTGGTTACAGATGTCCTTCCCTCCAGGTCAGGCAGAACCTGAACCTGGCCTCCCAACCCTGGGACTACACCCTGCAGCTGAACACTTGCCTGGCACACCAGGACTTCCGGGGGAGCCTGCAGGCCCCCCCCAAGGGTAACACATAACTCATGTGTTGCGCGACAGTCTGCCTGGCACTGATCTCCCGACCCCTGTCCATCTGACAGTGTGCGAAGTCCCCCCAAGACAAAAGTGGTGTCCCAATGGTCACTCCTAGAAGGCTCAGCCCTTATGGCTGGCCCCTGACCCACTGGTTCTCCCACTGGAGACTCTCTCCCCCTCTCACCCCTCCATCTGGACTCCTGTACCCTCCACCCAGGAGCGGCACCGCCAGACACCAGAACTGATGGAGCTCCGCTTACAGATGCTCCAAGTTCTCCTGACACTAGGAGATCCCCCTCAACGGATGGCCTACCAGTACAGCCTAGGCTCCCCACCTGGTGTTCCCTTAGGGAACCCTCCAGGCCCTGAGACTGGGTTTCAGGCATCTTGGGATGCATCCCATCCTCACTCCTTCTCCATGACATGACGTGAGCCCCTACACCCCTCCCACTACACCAGGACCTATCTGGGCTACTAAGGACCTTTCCCACCACTCTTGGTTGGGTAATACCTGAGCCACTCCCCTTAGGGTCACTCCCAAGTGCCTTCTCAGACCCTCAGGCCCTCACCCAGAGGTCTGCCTCCTGTGCAAGCTCCCTGGGATCAGAGAACTCACACTCCAACAGGTGGTGACGTAACCCTGAAAAACAACAACGGAACATGTGCTCTCTGACAATCAGATTGAACAGCCCTTCAAAATTGTTTGCCGTGCTACCCATCACCCAACCTTCCAGTGCATCACAACATTCATCCACAAACTCCCCCCAAGACTGGTGAGAAAGTTTCCTACTGCCCCTGATCCTCAACCTATACCCTTCAGGTGTGACACCTTCTTCCTGGGAACTAGGTACCACACTCTGGGATCTGGGAGTAGGACTTCCTACACTGGACTCACTTTTGATGCCACCACTGGACACCAACCTCACTGGTGAATCCAGACCACTAAAACTACGCTCAGGGGACATATCCTCAAGAGCTAGTTTTTCTCTGGTGAAGGCCCTCTCTGCCTCCGCCATCCTCTCCTGCGCTAAGACCCTTTCAGTCTCTAGCTTTTCCTCTTCAAGGACCAACTCCTTGAGACTCAACTCCTGAGCCAACAAAGCCTTTTTCTCCTCCACACCCAGCTGCGCTATTTCCTTGGCATGCTCTAACCTGAGCCTCTCCAAAGCCAGCTGGTGCTCCCTTTCTTCCCTCCTATCTACCCACTCCTCTGGGGACAGGGAAAGGGATGGGGCACTGCCCCCTGCACTGGTCCTAGCTAGGGACTCCCTCTCTACGGGGTCCTCACTATCTACTGGCGTCCCTGCCCTGTCATTTTCTCCCTCCTGTGCAGACTCTTCAGGGCCACCCTCAGACCGACCACCCTCTTGGTGTGCGGACTGGGAACCCTTCCCCTCATAGCACTCAAGTTTCCATTCATCCTCTTGCCATTGGAGCAGGACTTTCTGAAGGCTTAACTGGGTGTCTGACCCACCACTGCTATGTCTCTCTCCTCACAGAACTCCCTCAACTCCCCCATACTGTATTTGAACAGATCACGATACAGAAAGGCAGATTCCATTTTGGCAAGGCATTAAGACATAAGTACAACACGGGAGACCTAGGTGTAAGAGCTGCAACAGGAGTACACAATTTAAAAATGACCCTTTAGAGGGGAAAAAAACAATGAGGAGTAAAAATCCCCAAACATGTGATTAGTCTAAACTGTAGAGTTTGTAGTGCAACCAGGTGTCACTCTGGTTCTGCGCAAATGCAAGTCCTATCCTCACCGTTGGCAACCAATGTTAGAAATGGGATTTCTGGTTGGCTAGGGCAAGTGCCTAAGCCAAGCAGACACCACCACTCTAGTCAGGGCAAGGGAGTTACACGCTGAAGATAACCCCTGCTCACCCCCTTGGTAGCTTGGCACGAGCAGTCAGGTTTAGCCCAGAGGCAATGTGTAAAGTGTTTGCGCCACACACACACACAGCAGTGACACACTAGGCACACCACAAAAGAAACTCCACACAAGGTTATATAAAAAATTGCCTTTGTATTACTCATAAAGCACATTAGAACGCAATCACATATATACACTGTGCCACCTGGCACTAGGTATTACTTTACAGGGATTATATACACTACAGGGCCAATCGGGCCGCTGTCATAACCATCACATCACAGAATTAGTGAAAACAACCATTAACTACTGGTAAGGGCGCACTTAGCACCAAGCATGAGGCATGAACATCATAGCATTACATAGTATAGCATATTACCTATATACATCCTCATCACAAGGCACCACAGTAAACACCTATAGTAGTGCATATCTTATAAACACATCCTGCTCCACTTAGGCATATGCAGGTCACCCTTTACGGAACATCTAGGTTGCAGCCCTGACAATGTAATACGAACTACATGGGCTCCTTACTGGCCACGTGCCTTTACATCAGGGCACAACATATGCACATTCCTAAAGGGGGCCCTGTCCTGGGCTCGCCCCTCAATGACCTGCAGGAGCACAAAAAAGAGCTCCCACAGGGTGCCCGATCGGCAGCTGTCGCGGTTTGCGCAGTGCAGATGCTGGCAATCAGATTCGTAGGAGACCTCTCCCTGTCTCGTGATCTCCTCAATGCCAGCCACAAAGCATTGCGATGCCCCCGAGGGCAGGAAGACCTCACTCGGTCCCCCCGCGAAGGCCACTCTCACAATGGCCGGACTCACCCTCACTCCGGCGAGTCAGACTCCCAAGGGTTGTCTTGAGGCCTCCTTATGGTCGGGCAGCTCATCCTCCCTTCTCTTCTCGTGAGGAACAGTCTCCGCCGGGCAGTGTAGACGCGGGCCGCTGTCTCCGTGCTCTTCTCCTCCGTTGCGGTTAGGAGCACCCGCCTACCACCAGGCTCAGGCCCGTGGCCTGCTGCCTCCGCCTGACTTCCGGGTGTCTGTCTACTGCTGGCGACCCTCCTTTCCCTCTACCAGGCAGGGGGAGGCAGAGAGTTGCGAATGGAGCCCGCGAGGTTCCGGTCCTTCCGTTGGCTGCCCAGGGAGCCGGCGAGGCTCCGACTCAATTTTGCCACCTCAACACTCAGGCCACACGTGGGGCTCTCCTCGTCACCATGAGAGGCCCGCCCACAATTGGGCATAGACTTCGCCTGACTTCCAGCGTTCCCCCGACGATGCCTAGGATCTCCCGGTCCGGTAATCTTGTCTTTCTCGCGCCGTTGGGCAGCTCGGGCCACGTAGCTGCACCGCCGCACAGAGCGCTCTTTCCTGGCAGTCCTCCCTCACAACCGGGTGCCAGTTTCAGGACAATAATTGTGCTGAGCTCACAACACTCAGTGCTGGGCAGGCAACTCGCACTGCCTCTCCTTCTGGGTCGCGACAGCAGCGCTCTCACTCGTGCTGGTCGGGGTGCACAGCGAAAAGCGCTCCAAAAATAGCACGGGGTGGAAAGCACAGCACTCACCCTGCACTGCTTCAATTTACCCAGGGCAAGCCTCACAGCCCTGGAAATCACTGAAGGTGCCAATAACTGGGCTAAGGTAGGCCAGCACACAGGGCCACTTCAGCAGAGTGGAAGTCCTTGCAGCCACCCAGCAGGCAACAGGTCAGTCTCAAGTGGCGGTTCCTCCTGGCACACTGCAGTCCACGCAGTGTGCCCTCCCAGGGCCCAAGTAAGCACCAGTTCCCCCCTACATGGGGTCACAGCCCCAATATTTATACCAGCGATGTCTTTGTTCTCCCCCTGGCACAGGGCTCTGTGCCCGGTCCAAACCAGTTCTAGGGGGGCACTTACACATTTCTTTGCAGTGCACAACATCTTCCTCTGTCAGTGTAGGCTCTGGCCCCAGACACACCACAGGGGGGCGGAGCCAGCATTGTGTAAGGCAGGCTCAGTCCTATTCAGGTCCAGGTGCTACTCCTCCCACTACTCCAAATGCAGTTCAGGCCTATTCAGCCTAGCGCTGACTCACCCTGCCCCTCTGGAGCCACTGCACCTCCCCAGCCCCTGTCTTCCAGAGCCAGACATGCAATACACAACAGGCAGGCATAAAGACATATAGCACACAGAAATGCCCACTTCTAAAAGTGGCATTTCTAAAATAGAGATAATAAATCTGCAAACACCATTAAGCAGCATTTATTACCACTATTCCAAACATACCAAACTTGATCACGCTACTCCATTCAGATCAGGAATTACCACTTAAACACATATCAGGGAATCCCCAATGCATTCTTATGAGAGGGCAGCCTCACAGTAGTGAGAAAACAAAATGGCTGTTTGTCACTACCAGGACATGCCACACAGTTAAGGCACATGTCCTACCTTTCACCTACAGTGTACCCTGCTCATAGGGCTAGCTAGGGCCTACCTTAGGGGTGACTGACATGCAGTAAAAGGGGGGTCACAGATGTGGCACCCACTTTATGTGCCACGTCACAGTGGTAGTAAACTGCAGACGCAGGCCCTGCCATGGCAGAGGCCTGAGACAGGTTTGAAAGGCTACTTTGGTGGGTGGCGCAAGCAGGGCTGCAAGCCCACCAGTAGCATTTAATTTACTGGCCCCGGGTATATGAGATACCACTTTACAGGGGACTGATAGGTAAATTAAATATGCCAAACAGGTGTAGACCAATCTTACCACGTTTACTATAGAGAGCACGTGCACTTTACACTGGACAGCAGTGATAAAGTGCCCAGAGTCCTAAAACTACCAACACCAGGTCAGAACAAATACCAGGAGGAAGGCAAAAAGTTCAGGGACGACCCTGCAAAAAAGGCCAAGTCCAACATGCGTGTTCTCCAAGAGTGGTGTCCACCAGTCACGGTACAGGCAGCGGCGTCAGTGACAGGGTCGCGGCATCGTTGAGGATACCAGGGCGGTGGTAGGAAGCAAGGCATTGCGGAGTTCAGGGCCCACAGGTCATGGTGCAAGCAGCGGCTTGGTGGCGGCATCGAACGGCGTCATCGGTGATCCCAGGGTTGCGGTGCGAAGTGCGGCAGTGCCATCTGGGGTGCCTTCAGGTCACAGAGCCAGCAGTGGCATTGGGTACGGCATCCTGTTGCTTTTTTCCTCTGTGACAAATGAAACACCAAGTTCCAGAAACTGGTACCTAGACGATCTTGAAGTCTTTGTTGTTCCTGAGACTTCTTGAACACGAGGCAAGCTATACCTCAAGCCCTAGAGACACTCAGAAAGAAGTTGTAGAAAGTTCAGTCCAGTCCTTTTTCTGCCCAAGAAAGAGGCAACTACTGCAGGCCGACACAGCAAAGCACACAACAAAGTGGTAGTCTTTCCTCACAGCTTCTCCAGCTCTTCTTCTAGGCAGGTTTCTTTATCCAAAAGACTTCTAAAATCCTGGGGGTTGAGCCCCAATATTTATACCACATTTACCTTTGAGGTTCTGTGGTGTTGGCACAAACAAAGCTAAACTGGCACACATAATCCAGTTCTGTCCTGCTCAGGCCAGGTTCACTACAGGAGGTGGAGACAGCATTGTAGAAGGCAGACACAATCCATTCAGGTGCTGGTTGCAACTCCTCTCACCACTCTAGATGCAGGACAGACCCATCAGCCAGGCTATGAGTCACCCAGGAAAGGCAGCACACACCTCAACCTCCTATGTGTCCCTGTCTAGTGTGAATGCACAAACCAGCTCCTGTCAGTCTAAAACCTGGACAGCGAATACACAAAGTGGCAGAGGCACATGGATGGTTAGACAAGAAAATACCAACCTTCGAAAAGTGGTATTTTCAAGCACACAGTAGAAAAATCATCTTTACTAAAAGATGTATTTTTAAATCCTGAGTTCAGGCATACTGAACTCCAATTTTCTATCAGCTTCCCTGGCAAGCAACCTTTGTAAAAGTATTACAAAGCAGCTCCCATATTAATCTATGGGAGAGATAGCCTTTCAACAGTGAAAACGAAATGCACAGTATTTCACCATTAGGACATGCAACAAACACCAGTACATGTCCTACCTTTCCCTCACTCTGCACCCTGCCCACAGGGGTACCTTGGGCCTACCCTAGGGGTGTCTTATATGTGAGAAAAGGGAAGGTATGCCTGGTACGTGGGGCCAGGTCGACATGGCAGTAGAGACTGCACGCAGGCACTGCTGTGGCAGGTCTGAGAACCCTTTGAAGGCCTGCTTGCGTGGGTGGCACAATCGGTGCTGCAGGCCCACTAGCACCATTTGGTTTACCGGCCCTGGGCGCACACAGTGCACTGCACTAGGTACTTAGCAGTAAATTAAATAAGCCAATCAGGGAAACATCAATCCATAAACCCAATTTATATGAGGAGCACTTGCACTTTAGCACTGATCAGCAGTAGTAAAGTGCACAGAAACACTAAACCAGCAAAAACAATATCCAGCGTACCACCAAAACCAGGAGGTCAAAAGTAAAAGACAGGGAAGCACACCAAAAGATGCCAGGTCTAACAGTGAAGAACAGACATTTCTCTTGATTTTTGTAGGAAAGTAGTGCAAAAGTAGGTAGATAAGGATTTCAAATGGAACTTATTTATCTAATATTCCCCATAGACCAATGCATTTAACAAAGTAATTAACCCAGTAAGAAAAAGACTTTTCCTGTATTCAGTGAACGGTTGTTATGAACAAGTCACATGAAAGGTACTGATGGATGGAGCTGCATAGTATTTTACGAGCAGCACATGTAATTTTCATGAGAACTATAAGTTGTAACCATGCTACACAAAGGTGACTGTTCATCTGTGTAAGAAATTGGGTTATTAGTTCTGCACATATAATAGGCCCACAATTGTCTCCTTACAACTATAATTGTCTGGCCACCAAGATCATTTTCAACACGCCTCCTTGCCTCTAATGGGGGCACTTTTTTCTAGGAAATGGACTTACTGGTTCCATTTGCCAGTCTCTTATCCTGGATCCTGGTGCTCTACTCCTGCTGGTGGAGGCATCATACTCAGACCTCTGCTACCAGCCAGCAGAGCAGCCTCCTGCCTGCATTCCTAGACCTCATAGCCTCCTGGCTGTCTTGCAGAGCAGCTGGGGTGGCAGTGGAGACTTGGGGCCAGATGTATCAAGCAAAATTGCGTTCGCAAACGCCGAAATTCGCAGAACTCGGCGTTCTGCGACTGCTAATTTTGCTTAGTGGTATGTATTAAGGCAAAACTGCCTCGCAAAATAAGGAATCGCAAAATTTGCGATTCCCTATTTTGCGATTGCATTCAAGGAATCGCAAATTGCGATTCCTTAAATCCAATGTAAGAAGCACCAAAAAAGTGCAATTTGGCCTTATGGAATCGCAAATTACCACCAACTTCAAGTTGGTGGTAATATAAGATTTCTTTGAAAAATGCACTTTTTAGCATTTTTCAAAGTGCCATGTGGCGCACATACATGCCCTTAGGGCATGTATGTGCGCCACATGTGCACACATACATATTTCAGGGTGCAACAGGGTGTCAAAGGACACCCTGGCACCCTTGAAATTACATTCTCAATTTGCGATTCTCTAATTGCGATTCGCAAATTGAGAATGTTTTCCCATTCATTCCTATGGGCCTCTACGCCCATAGGAATGAATGGGAAGGTATTCCTTAATTGCGAATCGCAATTTGCAATTCGCAATTAAGGAATATTAAGGAATCGCAATTATTATTGCGATTCCTACATACATAGCATTTTGCGATTCCTTAATAGCAATTCGCTAAAATTCGCTATTAAGGAATCGCAAATGCAATCCTTGATACATCTGCCCCTTGGTCTTCCCCCCCAAATGGTCTTTAAGGGCATAAGGGGGGCAGTGCCTTTCGCCCTGGAGGGACCCATCTTGTCCTGGGGACAGCTGCAGACAAAGTTAGGCCATATTTGCGGGACAACAGGTGGCTTTTCTTTCCAGCTATACATCACTTTACTGTCATTGCGTCCCAAGTCCAGGTTATTGTTCTCTGTCTCTCCATTGTACAGGGGTATATCAGTGGGGGTGGAATTTCTAGATGCCAGACACCCCTGGCTAATCCTAGAATGCAACATCATATGCCCACCCATGTCTAGACCCTCCTGCACAGCATTCTGGGACAATCCAATATGGCACCACCAAGTTTTCTCTATTCTATGGTGAGCTATGCCGAGGGCCAAAGCTGCACCTCTAGCTGACATCACTGCCAGATCCCTTCTAACCAAAACTTCTAAGGGGAGCCCCTCCTGTACTGGTCCCAGATACCTGGGCTTCCTCCTTGTTCAGTGGGCCTGGGTTGACCCATCCCACATACAACGTGACAGCTAATTATCTGTTGCAGATTTTCCTCCCTACCCCCTCACCAGGCACTGAGCCAATCACTGATAAAGGCTCCCTTTGTGTGGAGAGGCATTGGCTCAGCAGGTGGGACAAAGGCCTGAAAAATGATGATAAGCTGAGCCAGAGAAATATGACAATTCTTAATGCCCACTTAGATGTATATGCATGTTATTGGAACCTGAAAAATTAAACTCAGAGGTCATGTTTTAGCCCAGTTTGACCTGCTGCTGGACTATGGATGACCCAAGTGGAGCGAAACAGCACTCTAAAGGAGAATTCACCTGTACGTATAATGCAGTGAAAGCCATCTATGAATGCCCACTAATATTATATGGCCTACTGCAGATCAGCACCTATCCTTTCAGTATCCTTTCTGCACCCAGCTACCTGGTGCAATTGCCGGGCTGCACAATAGTGGTCTCACACAGCTGGTACATGTGCACTCACATGTGAGCACACGTATTCACGTGTAACCAGACCTTACCCTAGCTGTGTGCAGCACCTTTATCTTAAAAGCTGTACACTAGCAGTAAACATTCTCTGTCTAATTCCAATTAAATAAAAATGAGTGAGACTCAGGTAGTGACACTCACCCACAGGAAAAGGTCCAAAAACTAGAGATGAAAAGCAAAAAATCCTGGTGGAATGACTGGTCGGAACCCATTTGCTGCAACAATCTGGAAACCATGATTTTTTAATGCTTTTTATTACAAGATCTACAACTACATTTGAACCATCCTTTTGTGAGTGTAAAGGATCTTGTGCACCAATACATCACCACTGCAAACTGTTGAGTTTTTGTAAGTTTTGTGGCAAACATTGCTTTTGCACCACATATTGCACAAATTCTAATTCACAGTTCCACAGACATTTCAGCTTAAACCAACTCTCCCATGAGAGAAAGCTTTGCAAATTTGGGTGGATCCAGCTTGATGACATTAGCACTTGCATGTATATATAGTATGATGTGGCCACCATTTTTTTTTTTTTTTACATACCATTGCATGATGGCAGAGACAAAAACCAGAGTGGCAAAAAAAGTATCTGAAAGCACGTTTTCCCAAAAATATTTTACTTTTTTTTTTAAATGAACTCGAGTGGAGGGTCGAGGAGCAACAGAGGAGTAAGTGGGGGAAATGTGGGGGGAGCTAAAGGAATGGCAGCGCAGATGAGCAACATAGGAACTTGAGACGGGGAGGAATTTTTTTTTTTTTTAAAGCAGGCGTGGTGGGTAAAGCATGTGCAAGATGGGGAGGAGGAAGGAGCAACACGAGGTAAGAGGCAGAAGGAGAGGGTTTTTTGGGTGGTGTAGCAGTACAAAAGGGAGAGAACATGAAAACGCATGCACTCCCATGGAGTGCTGAAAGAGAAACAAAAAAGCAGTTCCCTGAATGTGAGCGGTGGAAGGATACAAGTCCTCCATTCAAACGAATGTCAAAGAAGCTATGCTCCAGAGGAGGGACAAACATAAGAAGTGGAAGGGAAGCCATCAAATAGGAAGCAATCAATTAAGATTGTGAAGAAAGTCAACCAATGGTATGCAGTGGTTTGGACCAAAGGCCACTGTAAGTATTGGTATTTTCCTGAATAAGTCTTTTCAATAACAGATAAATAAAAGCAGTCTGCAAGTGAGATCTAATTACACACAGGCATAATGAAAATGGAGGATATATACATAAAATTATATGTGATAAATCAGTTTTTAGTTTGTATTATCCGGTTCTTTATTTTTTGTGGATGAGGTTACTGGTTGGCATGCCGGAAAAAGCTAGACTGCAAGAGAAACTATTAACATAGCTGTGGATGCAAGTCATTTTAAAGACCCAAACAAGACTAAGCAAAACTAAACATTGAAAATGAAATTCTTAAAAAAGCAATAAACTGTAGGATACTGCAGTAGTGGGTCTAACTTGTGTAATTTCATGTAATGTATAACATGAAATTACAGCAAAATTATACAAATTCATGCATAATTGCACAAAATGAATCTCGTAAGCCACCCACATGGTCCGTTTTGGTAAAAACTCAACTCAAAAATATAATTGTGAGTTGATTTCTGGTAGATTGCATTCAAAATACTACCAATCACTTTAATATTTGCAGTTTTGTGCTAACAAATTGCCCGAACAGTCTGCTCGGGCATAAAAATCTACCTGAAATGTTTGTTGACCACCCAAATTAAAGGAACTGACACTCATGTTCAAAACACTGCCGCTAAGCAGGGCCGGCTGTAGCGCTGGTGGCACCCGGTGCGACAATCATTTTTGGCGCCCTCACACACCATGACTGCCTCTTCGGATTCTCTCACTACCACCGAGCAAAAGTGCCCCTCATCTCGCCAGTCATAAGCTATTACTAAACACAGCCCCCCCCTGAGGTCAGCGCCCCCCTCCAAAGGTCAGCGCCCAGTGCGGCTGCACCGGTCGCACTGCCTTAAAGCCGGCCCTGCCGCTAAGGTTTGGACTTGTACTTTCAAACTCATAAATTGCTCAAACGTCTGCTCAGGTAAAAGATCTACCTGAAATGCCACTTGCCTTAAAAAATTACCCAAACAGTACATCTTGCATTGAAAGTTTTCCCCAAATTATGCAAAGTGGTGTAATGGCATCATTTTGGTAATTTTGTTGTGTGAAATTACCAAAATTGCGCCAATTACTCAGGCGTAATTTGAGTGAAATGCTTGGATCTTATGTAGTAGATAAATTGATTCTAAAGATAAAAGAATTCTTCAGAAAATAGACTTGGCATGTGCAGGATTTGGGTCTGAAAATGATGTCCACTCCCTGTCCACTTCATTATTCTCTCAGTCTATGTCGATCCTTGAGTGGAATCATAAAAATAAAATTTCATGAATATTGCCTTCTAGAACCTGCCTTGGACAGGACAGTTCAAAGCTTGTTCACAGTATTATCCTTTACTGGCCATTTGACTCACACTTCACTATAAATACGTGCTGCATAGATTAGTACTTCCCATGCTCAATGATAGGCAGACAACCTATGATCTTGCAGATTTCTGTAATGAACTTGCAAGTAAAACACTCATTGGCTGCCCCACACAGGAGGATAGAAGTTTGCTGCTTCAACCAATACTTTGCAGGTAATATCAACATTCACAGCACAGGGCTGAAAGAGGCAGAACTCTGCATTTTCTGATCTGCAATAAAAAAGACGTTGGCCGTTGTTAATTCAGGCCTTGGTATCGCACAACAGAGTTAACAGGAAACTTGAAATGAAGGCCAAAGAGAGACAGAGGCATTAATAAATATAACCTTAATTAAAGTGAGATTGGGAGGGTGAGTTTGGAAGTGATGTCCACTGGAACGATTGGGTACTCTGTGGAAAAAAGACCATAGGTTGCTTTCATGTCCGTGGTGGGAAATAATTTTTATGAAGTTAGTCAAACGTCAACTTTCAGCCAAAGTATTTCTCAATCAAATGTCAAAAATGCTGTACGTTTTTAACATAGATTTTTTGGAAGTACTCTAGAGGACATAGACACTCGTTACAAAATATGACGCTTTGCTAAGGTGAAGCAATAAAATATATTTTATAACTGGGGAGATAGAAAAGGAAAGCAACACTCTTGTGGTGGTAGTCCGGCTCTTAAAGCCTGTTTCACTGCTAAGAGCCTGATTCTGATGTGGTTAGGAAGGCCTCCTAACAGCATTTGCTCCATCCAAATCGGATCGGGAACGTGTCTTTCCAACTGAGGGACCGATTACGATGCGGTTAGGAAAGCATTCCCACCTAGCGCCAGATTACGATGCGGTTAGGAACATAGGCTCCCATTGAATTCAATGGGAGTCCAACCAAATCATATCTGGAAGCACCTGGATGCATCGTACTCGGTCGGTTGGACTCTCCCGATCCGATTCGGTTGGAAACCATTCCCAAACCCATTCGGTCGGGAAGCTTTCCAAACCGTATCAGAATCGGGCCCTAAGTGTCAAACGTACGAACAACCTGAGATTGCTGTTACTGCTAACACTGTTTGTGGTTGTTGCCATGTGCCAACCTTTTCACCAAGGGAAGGTCTCAGTCTGCCGAGTACAATAAGAGGGACTTGGTATGCAGTATTGGCCTATTCTTTCTGTTTAAGCAGTGACAGGAACAGCACCGCCCCAAGGATGATTGTTATCATTCTGTTATTACTCAGCGATCTTGACAACAGGTCGCAGGGGCATGACTAAGTGGCACTGGGGAACACCCATGCTGCAAGTGAGCCCTGCACTTCTTCCTCGCTGCTTTGAACCACTCATGTATGCTATGGGGCAGCAGACAAGGCCTACATTTACTGGTGGTGATGGCTTCTTTCTCCTATTTAATGGGACATGTTGATTCTGGAAACTAATGACATCTTCAAATCAATTTAGTGATCTGAATGTGTACTTTCCCTTACTATGACCATTGACTTTGGAAAGTAATCCGTTACAAAAACACACTAGAAAATAGTATAATTTCCAGTATCCGTAAACATGTAAGCTGCCGTTCCAAGGGTTCAGATTTACTAACGTAATTCTCTGGGGTTGTTTCATTAAATTATGCAAACTGGTGAAAAAATGTGTATTCGAGATTTACTTTACAGCACAGAACTTACGTTGTTCTTGAAAGTTGCTTGAAAGTAACACAGAGCAGCACTCTGTGCTGTTATCAATTGCTTTGCATCAGGGGGACATTCAGTGGGTGGTACATGGGAATTTTCATGCAACCACCCATGGTTTTTGATGCAAAACCCTTTATACTAACAATAGTAGACAGGGCTTTGTGCCAAACAAATAGCACCTCTTTAAGTCAGGTGTAAAAAAGAAGAGACACACACACACATATCCAAAACAGGAAAAGTTTTAATGTTGGTCTGGGCATAGTATTTCGTACTGGAAGGTTACCCTTCAAGTACAAACCCTATGGTAGACACCTTTGTAAAGGTTGTGCATGACACTAAGCATCCCAATTGTGCAAAATTGCTAGGGAGCAGGAGCGCCATATCTCAATAGAGACCCTCTCATGCAGCTCAGCACAGCAACTTTGGTTGCTGTGCTCTGTTGCTTGGTTTATTAGTGAATCTACCCAAGATGTCTACAGTGATATGATTCATTGGGGAATGCAGTAAAACACTACAGAACATTTTCACGTGGGTGGCTTGCAACTCTACTGGCATCTAACCCCAGAAAAATACATTTGAACAAAAAAGGAAATTGGTTAGGCAATTGTGGGGTTTTGCTCTTCTATTCAGCGTTTATGAACATTAATGAGCTGTGTTGGCAGAGAAAAACGGTAACACCCGTTTTCTACAAGGGGTATCTTCATTAAATTCATACAAAAAATCTTCTTCCTTCTTAAGATCCCACAAGGAATTGAAGACGAGATGTAGCTGTAATGTCTTATAGTTTTCAGCAGAACATCAAAATGATCTGAGAAACTGACACTGTGCTGCGTGATTGACTTGTGCAGGTCCAAGGACAGCCTTAAAGTGATAGAACATTTTCCTCTATGTAGAGCTGCATGCCTACAGGAACATCTACCTCATATTGTCTGTTTTATATAGGGAAAAAATAATGTTGGGGGCAGAAGTGCTGCTATATCCCTGACATCTATTTGTAATGTGCTAATGGCATTTTTGATAGTTCTGTTACACGTATATTGAAACATAAGAAATGGAAAGCATATGCTGTAGTGACAAAGGCATTCTTTGTTTGTCCTTTTGGGGAGTTTTTTTGTCTCCTTGTGTATTTTAGGATCCTCCAAGGGATGATATTGATTAATCCTCAGCTCTACATATGTATCTGACCCTGCACTAGAGACCTCCAATGACAATTGTGGGTAGTTGAGGCACTCCTCTTTCCAATGCAATTCCCTTAGTTTGCTCCTTATCAGGAATTACAGAAAAGCAACAATTCTTTTTCAGAAACACAGTAATGCTCAGCAGTGTTTGCCTGGTGGATGTTTACATACTCTGGGGCATATTATCAACGGCCAGCCATAATTATCGCTGGCCGTTCACAGCGTGAGAATTGTTATCGCCGGCTACTGCAGATAATTATCGCCATGCTAGCGCTGTATTAACAACGCATAGCGCAATGGCGATAATTATTCCTGCGATAGCTTGTTTTCCATGGAACATCGCTGGTTTTCCAGCGATGTTCCATGGAAAACGGCGATATACCTTGCTGATACGACCCTGT
This sequence comes from Calotriton arnoldi, assembly GCA_963921515.1. NCBI lineage: Eukaryota > Metazoa > Chordata > Amphibia > Caudata > Salamandridae > Calotriton > Calotriton arnoldi. The sequence continues at coordinate 500,960 of CAWUFW010008732.1, read as the reverse complement.
GGTCGTATCAGCATAATCCACCTCCAATATAAAGTATAGGTAAGTCAGCATTTTTGCAGACGTTAGTTTTTAGCGAAAACCGCGGTCTTCGCCAAAAACTAACGTCTGCAAAAATGCCTGGGCCTCCTTGTAAATTTTCGCGATGTGCACATCAGCGATATTTACAAGGTTGTTCTGCCCAGTGACGCCCACTTTGCATCTCATTAGAGATGCAGAGGGAGGCGTCGGGTAAAAGGGTGCTAACATGCGCTAATGCATGTTATCACCCTCTTGTTAATAGGGCGAAAACATTATCTCCGCTTTTTTGGCTTTTAAAGCCAAAAAAGCGGAGATAAGGCCCTTGATAATATGCCCCTCTGTTACTTGTCAAACATTTTCATCTACCCAAGAATGCGAGCACTGTCTCCGGATTCCTTGGGAACATAGAAATTGAAATAACAAGTAGTCTATATCCAGAGGTATCTTGGATCACAATACCACCAAATCCTTTTTGTAAGAAAAGACCCCAAATGAACGGCCATATCTGGTTAACTCTAGAAATGAAGTAATACAAAATACATTGTGTTACATAGCATTGCGCTTTGCTCTGATTTGCATATGTTCGCGCCACAATAGATAGTGTTGTGCTTGGCACGATGACATCAGTTAATACTATTATGCTGAAATCAATCAATTGCATTTAATACTTTTGTTTTCACAATTCCATGAACTCGTTGGAAATCTTATCCTCCCCTTGTCCATATCACAATTGATTTAAGTGGGTCAGAGATCAATACCTACGGCATTACAATCAGATTCAGTTTGTTCTATTACCCTAAAACCTTAGAGCAACTTCTAAGCTTCATTGAATATAACATCACGATCGGTTATGCTCCCCTTATGCTCTATTATTATACATCAATTGTCCTGGTCTTAGTGTGATTTTTCCCCATGTAATCGTTGCAATCCTCCCTATTCAGAATCGTCTGGAAGCATTTATCTGTCCCAATAGGCCATGAAATGTGGGCCATAAAAAGTCTATCCTTGCTGGAATTATTTGTGAAAAATCGTTTGTTTCTCTAAATGGCCATTTCGCATGATGAATGCAGCCACCTCATGTAAGTCTATGTTAAGACAGCAAAATTCGTATTGAGTTTGCCTTCTAGAAAGTATTGATGTATTTCCCTAGAAAGTATTGTGCTTTATTTTTTCATTATAGACATGCCTCTGGATAATGGCTCCCTCCCTCCCCCTTCTGTGTTCTCATCCATGAGAGAAGGGAGACCTGTTACCTTATGGTAACAACTATCTCGGTGACAGCAGGCAGGCCGTGAGCGCCAGTGCCACACATCTGCCTTACCTCCTGCCCATTCAAAGATATGTCCAAAAACTTCCAACAATCTTCTTAGATTGGTTAAATCAGGTTGGAACGCAACCCTGAGCAAAGGCCCGTGGTTAGACTTACTGCAAGCATTCCTCCCATCATATTTTATGGGTTCAATATAACACCGTAAGTGGCAAGGGTATGCCCAAACATGTATCCCATGCTCACTGTGCTACTGGAACCAAATCCGACTGAAGATACCCAATCAGGGCGAAACCAGTCTTGGGTTGTTAGTGTTCTGGTTTGACGAGAACCTGGCTTGGCAGTTCGGGCTAAACTCCTCCTATTGGAGCAGGACCAAGGCTGATTTGTATATGGCTGGGACTAATCTGAGGTGGCATGGTGGGCAAAGAACGATGGGTTGGAATGCTACCCTGAGCGATTGCCAGTGGTTAGACTTATTGCAAGCATTCCTTTCATTACCTTTTTTGGGTTTACTCCAATTGCCTAGGTCTGCATGTCCAATAGCCAAACGTAACTCTGTACAGAGCAAGGATGGTCTCAACATATAATGTATGCTACTCATAGAATTTTTTTTATAAACCTTAATGCAAAACCATAAACGATTTTCGACCGTGTCTGTGGTCAGACATGCAAACTGCTACAACATTGCTTTTCTGAGCATTTTGGGATTTGTAATCCTGCAAGTCCCATAATGGGGTTATCGGAAGGACAGGGGTAGATGTCCCAGAGGTTTTCCATCCTTGAACAGTGGGTAGATTTCGAGTGTTCAGATGTCCTTAGAAATGGGAAACCCCTAACCCATTGAAACGTAATCCATAAAGAGATAAAGGACAGAGCTGAGTTGCTGTATAGTACATTGTTTTGTGGTTCCATTACATTCAAAGAATAGGTTAGTGCAGGATGATCTTTTTGTATACTTGATACTTGTATAGGGTTCCAAAACAAGAACCACAGGGCAAAGGAAACAGCCAACACGTGTTTCGCCCCTTCCGGTGCGCAGGCCTGGGTCTTTCTCAAGGCTGAAAGTGTAAGCATCACAAGCAAACAAATTAAAAAGTAAACCATGAAGAATTTTACATGAAACAGCCACATTGGTGTGTGATCATGTTAAGGACACTTATGCTCGGATCCTTGAACCAAGCTCTTCTGAAAACTCATCGCATTAGCACGGATAGGTTTGGTGGCAGATCCTTCTCCCACCTTGCCCCATTCCTCTGGAACAAGTTTCCTTTGCAAAATCGAATATGCCAGGATCTTTCTACATTCAAAAAATCTATTTCCAATGCCTCTAACATAACATAACATATACTTGGTGCCTGCTTTGAAGTAGGAGAAGGTTCCACAGGTTTCCATCCCTGAGGTGTTTGGAATTTCCTGCCTCCCTACTCTGGCCGTAGTTCGTCTGGGGGCACAACAACTAGTGTCAAACCCTTTGTTAGTGTGCTCAGGCAGAGGCTTTGTGATGTGCAAGTGTGGTAGGTGACAGCTCCACCTCCCTATCAAGTCAGAGATGGCCCATCCTGCCAACCCCTATTCCCCCTTTGTCTCACTCTCTGTAAGCAATAAACAAAGACCAACTAGTCAATTGACCCAGGATAAGGTAACGCAAGGTTATCCTATGGGAGAGGTAGGACCTGCAGTAGTGAAAAATGAATTTAAGGGGTTTTCACCACCAGGACATGTAAAAGGTAAAAGTATATGTCATACTTTAGAAATACACTGCACCCTGCCCTACGGGCTGTTTAGGGCCTCCCCTAGGGGGTCACTTATATGTATTAAAAAGGAAGATTTAGACCTAGCAAGTGTTTTTTTTTTTTGCCAGGTCGAAGTGGTACTTTAGAACTGCATACACAGGCAGCAATGGCAGGCCTGAGACATGTTAAAGGGATACTTTAGTGGGTGACACAATGAATATAATTTACAGGGGTCCTGGGTACATGTAGAGCCACTTTATTAGGGGCTTACAGGTAAATTAAATGTGCCAATTGGATGTAAGCCAATGTTACCATGTGTTATGGCGTGAGCACATGCACTTAAGCACTAGTTAGAAGTGGTAAGGTGCACAGAATCCTAAGGCCAACAAAAACAAGAGTAGCAGAAAAATGGAGGAGTAAGGCAAAGGGCTTGGGAGAAGACCATCCAAAGGCTAAGAGGTCTAACATTCATATACCTGTAGGTCTCCCGTTTAATGACAATGAGGTGAGAACCCAACCATTCTTTATTTTGTGGCTGGTTTACAACCTGGGAGAGTTGGCATAGTCATAGTATCCATCAGTGACTCGCATTTCCCTTATAATTTGCAATTTGGTGTTCATTTTCTGATATATAGGGTCACTTGTCGTTCTTATAGTGGAAATCAGTCACGGAATGCCATTGCCTAACTTTTGTTAGGCAGGCATGACTTTTCAGATGGTTCTTAGATTTCCATCACAGAATTCAGTTTGTGGAGATGTTCTTTCAGTAGAGTGAAGCTACTCAGAGAAAATTGATTTTTAAATGTTTCCACTGGGGGAAAGTGCTTGATCAAGTTGGCAAAGGGCATGAACCTGTAAAATCTATACCAGTGGCACAATTATTCTGTAAATGATATTTAGGACATGCTATTGATGTCAGATGATATTTCTGTAGATAATATTCTGACACATAACTGTGAGAATACATGGTATGTCATCTGTGTCATGACTGTCGATGGCATGTTGATTAGTAGGAGATTCGTCTGAACCTACCCCTTCCAAGAGGTGATGGTGTATGTCCAAGGTGATTCAAGCTGTGATTGAAAATCCCTGATTTGTGTAATTGCATTCCCTGTATAGCAAAATTATTTTCAAAGAGACCCTGTTTTTGCGAGGATGTGGGCTGTTCTTAAAAATTAAAATCAGTACGGAGGAAACAGCATCAGGATAGAATGCTGTGGCCACGTGAACCACTAATGCCCCCTCCCCCGAGGACAGCAGCCGTTATTCACTTTTATAGCACCCTTCTTTTTTATTATTCGCAATGATTAACAAACGGTAATTTGTGATTTGGAAAGACTTTTCTGACCCATAGAGCACCTTTAGTACTTTATGACACAGTGTTTTGCAGTCACAGTGTCTCTGATTTTGTGAATTACAGTGTTCCAACTGCAGGACTGCTTTGAATTTCATGCCCTAAGTTATTATACGGATAAAGGTATCTATTCTCCGTACTGTTGCTTCTCATTTGTTCATCCTTTTAGTGCAGTGGGGCACAAAATAGGTCTTTGAGCTCCATGTCAATCTCAGATTTTTGGGATATCACACATTTGCATAGACAGTGGTATCCTGAAAATTTGCCATGCATCTGACTCATGTGACTTACCTCGGTCATCCTAATTGCAGTGACATTCTTGCCGGATGCATGAAAATCCTATTATAATGTTGCGCTAACCCCAGGATATGACGATTCATGGTTTAACTGTGTCAGAAACATATAAGACACTTTGAGTGGTTGGATAACTGTCAGTAACTTGCCTGAAATTCTACAAAACTATTTTACGTTATTTAAATGAGAGCACTGTGACTCATTTCATACATTTCTACAGTCATAACCTCTTCAAAGCACAATTTTAACATTCTCACAGACAGAGGTTCAATAGGTTAAGCCCCAACAGATACCAATGAATTTCAGTAACAGAAAAAAAACATAAAATGCACAACTGCAACATAACATCTGACCCTGGTGATTGCGTGGTAGTTCTGGCTTCAGACGGACTCCTTCGAAGTTGGAACCAGCATCTACCATTGAGTGAAATGCAAGATTTTCTCACTTCCTCAGTCTTCGAAAGGGTTCCTGGAGAACATTAATTTCAATTACACGCCCCTGGGTTTGGCATAGAAATCGTAGAGTCATTCTCCTAGAAATCAATTTATTGACATTTTTATAAACACTTCATCTCAGTATTTGTAAAACCCTTTTTAGCTCTTAGCTTGTTTGAAATATTGTCAGCAAAAAGCAGGCTTAGTCTTTCCTGTGGGTGGTTCATCAAAACCCCACACAAAGTGCGATTGCAAGCTATCAAAGTGAGTTCATAATCAGTTCCCCCTGCAGGATAGTGCAATTGTTTTTAAAAAAAATGAATATTGAATGCAGTCTTCGGCTAACTGTGATAAAGGATTAGAATCCTTAACATATAGGTGATAATTAAAATGCAGATTGCGCCTGGCCTCCTATAGATTTGTCAAGAAAGAACAATGTGGCAGCAGTTGGGAACCAATACCCATGCTCAGTAATTAAAGTACATGCAGGTGAACATTATATAAAGTGTCCCTTTACCTTCGAGCCTTTGAAAGATATAAGATATTAAAATGAATTTCAGAAACCCTATATAGGATAGAAATTAGGCTCAGTTGGATGACAAGCAACGTTCATTCAGTTTTATAGTTGACAATAAAGTAACTTCTGATATCTAATTGTGTTCTTTCCAAGGATCTTTCACAATGCAGAGTTTGTCTTTTGTTTCAGCAAATCAGAATCTCAAGTGAAACATATTTTGGCTGCCTGTTAATAACATCTATGTTTCACTTTGCTTTTTGAGTGAAATCCTCTTTACTTTGAATGCGGACCACCGCTACCAGAAAAACATGCTGCTAACGTTTTTTCCAAACTTGGCAGTTCGGGCTGGACTGTTCCCATGAGGCACAGGGTCCGACTGATTTGCATATGGCCATGCCTGAACTGGGGTGGTGGAGTGAGCTAAAGAATGATGATGGATTAAACCCAGATCATTTGACTGGGGGTAAGTGTTTGATTTGCTCTAACGCTCCGTCCATCATCCCCTTTTGTATCGCTTTGTTCGCCCTAAGTTGGCAGGGTATGCCCGGACGTGGGTCCCTTGCTCACTGTGCCACTGGATTCAAGATAGCCTGGCTGATGAGGGTTTTGAACCCGAAACCGGTCCCAGGATGCTTGTTTCCGGTCCAGGGAAGACATGGCTTGGCAGTTCGGGCTGGACTGTTCCCATGAGGCACAGGGTCAGACTGATTTGCATATGGCCATGTCTGAACTGGGGTGGTGGAGTGAGCTAAAGAATGATGATGGATTAAACCCAGATGATTTGACTGGGGGTGAGTGTTTGATTTGCTCTAACGCTCCGTCCATCATCCCCTTTGGTATCGCTTTGTTCGCCCTAAGTTGGCAGGGTATGCCCAGACGTGGGTCCCTTGCTCACTTTGCCACTGGATTCAAGATAGCCTGGCTGATGAGGGTTTTGAACCCGAAACCAGTCCCAGGATGCTTGTTTCCGGTCCAGGGAAGACATGGCTTGGCAGTTCGGGCTGGACTGTTCCCATGAGGCACAGGGTCAGACTGATTTGCATATGGCCATGTCTGAACTGGGGTGGTGGAGTGAGCTAAAGAATGATGATGGATTAAACCCAGATCTTTTGACTGGGGGTGAGTGTTTGATTTGCTCTAACGCTACGTCCATCATCCCCTTTGGTATCGCTTTGTTCGCCCTAAGTTGGCAGGGTATGCCCAGACGTGGGTCCCTTGCTCACTTTGCCACTGGATTCAAGATAGCCTGGCTGATGAGGGTTTTGAACCCGAAACCGGTCCCAGGATGCTTGTTTCCGGTCCAGGGAAGACATGGCTTGGCAGTTCGGGCTGGACTGTTCCCATGAGGCACAGGGTCAGACTGATTTGCATATGGCCATGTCTGAACTGGGGTGGTGGAGTGAGCTAAAGAATGATGATGGATTAAACCCAGATCATTTGACTGGGGGTGAGTGTTTGATTTGCTCTAACGCTCCGTCCATCATCCCCTTTGGTATCGCTTTGTTCGCCCTAAGTTGGCAGGGTATGCCCAGACGTGGGTCCCTTGCTCACTTTGCTACTGGATTCAAGATAGCCTGGCTGATGAGGGTTTTGAACCCGAAACCGGTCCCAGGATGCTTGTTTCTGGTCCAGGGAAGACATGGCTTGGCAGTTCGGGCTCGACTGTTCCCATGACGCACAGGGTCAGACTGATTTGCATATGGCCATGTCTGAACTGGGGTGGTGGAGTGAGCTAAAGAATGATGATGGATTAAACCCAGATCATTTGACTGGGGGTGAGTGTTTGATTTGCTCTAACGCTCCGTCCATCATCCCCTTTGGTATCGCTTTGTTCGCCCTAAGTTGGCAGGGTATGCCCAGACGTGGGTCCCTTGCTCACTTTGCCACTGGATTCAAGATAGCCTGGCTGATGAGGGTTTGAACCCGAAACCAGTCCCAGGATGCTTGTTTCCGGTCCAGGGAAGACATGGCTTGGCAGTTCGGGCTGGACTGTTCCCATGAGGCACAGGGTCAGACTGATTTGCATATGGCCATGTCTGAACTGGGGTGGTGGAGTGAGCTAAAGAATGATGATGGATAAACCCAGATCATTTGACTGGGGGTGAGTGTTTGATTTGCTCTAACGCTCCGTCCATCATCCCCTTTGGTATCGCTTTGTTCGCCCTAAGTTGGCAGGGTATGCCCAGACGTGGGTCCCTTGCTCACTTTGCCACTGGATTCAAGATAGCCTGGCTGATGAGGGTTTTGAACCCGAAACCGGTCCCAGGATGCTTGTCTCCGGTCCAGGGAAGACATGGCTTGGCAGTTCGGGCTGGACTGTTCCCATGAGGCACAGGGTCAGACTGATTTGCATATGGCCATGTCTGAACTGGGGTGGTGGAGTGAGCTAAAGAATGATGATGGATTAAACCCAGATCATTTGACTGGGGGTGAGTGTTTGATTTGCTCTAACGCTCCGTCCATCATCCCCTTTGGTATCGCTTTGTTCGCCCTAAGTTGGCAGGGTATGCCCAGACGTGGGTCCCTTGCTCACTTTGCCACTGGATTCCGGATAGCCTGGCTGATGAGGGTTTTGAACCCGAAACCGGTCCCAGGTTGCTTGTTTCCGGTCCAGGGAAGACATGGCTTGGCAGTTCGGGCTGGACTGTTCCCATGGGGCACAGGGTCAGACTGATTTGCATATGGCCATGTCTGAACTGGGGTGGTGGAGTGAGCTAAAGAATGATGATGGATTAAACCCAGATCATTTGACTGGGGGTGAGTGTTTGATTTGCTCTAACGCTCCGTCCATCATCCCCTTTAGTATCGCTTTGTTCGCCCTAAGTTGGCAGGGTATGCCCAGACGTGGGTCCCTTGCTCACTTTGCCACTGGATTCAAGATAGCCTGGCTGATGAGGGTTTTGAACCCGAAACCGGTCCCAGGATGCTTGTTTCCGGTCCAGGGAAGACATGGCTTGGCAGTTCGGGCTGGACTGTTCCCATGAGGCACAGGGTCAGACTGATTTGCATATGGCCATGTCTGAACTGGGGTGGTGGAGTGAGCTAAAGAATGATGATGGATTAAACCCAGATCATTTGACTGGGGGTGAGTGTTTGATTTGCTCTAACGCTCCGTCCATCATCCCCTTTGGTATCGCTTTGTTCGCCCTAAGTTGGCAGGGTATGCCCAGACGTGGGTCCCTTGCTCACTTTGTCACTGGATTCAAGATAGCCTGGCTGATGATGGTTTTGAACCCGAAACCGGTCCCAGGATGCTTGTTTCCGGTCCAGGGAAGACATGGCTTGGCAGTTCAGGCTGGACTGTTCCCATGAGGCACAGGGTCAGACTGATTTGCATATGGCCATGTCTGAACTGGGGTGGTGGAGTGAGCTAAAGAATGATGATGGATTAAACCCAGATCATTTGACTGGGGGTGAGTGTTTGATTTGCTCTAACGCTCCGTCCATCATCCCCTTTGGTATCGCTTTGTTCGCCCTAAGTTGGCAGGGTATGCCCAGACGTGGGTCCCTTGCTCACTTTGCCACTGGATTCAAGATAGCCTGGCTGATGAGGGTTTTGAACCCGAAACCGGTCCCAGGATGCTTGTTTCCGGTCCAGGGAAGACATGGCTTGGCAGTTCGGGCTGGACTGTTCCCATGAGGCACAGGGTCAGACTGATTTGCATATGGCCATGTCTGAACTGGGGTGGTGGAGTGAGCTAAAGAATGATGATGGATTAAACCCAGATCATTTGACTGGGGGTGAGTGTTTGATTTGCTCTAACGCTCCGTCCATCATCCCCTTTGGTATCGCTTTGTTCGCCCTAAGTTGGCAGGGTATGCCCAGACGTGGGTCCCTTGCTCACTTTGTCACTGGATTCAAGATAGCCTGGCTGATGATGGTTTTGAACCCGAAACCGGTCCCAGGATGCTTGTTTCCGGTCCAGGGAAGACATGGCTTGGCAGTTCAGGCTGGACTGTTCCCATGAGGCACAGGGTCAGACTGATTTGCATATGGCCATGTCTGAACTGGGAGTGGTGGAGTGAGCTAAAGAATGATGATGGATTAAACCCAGATCATTTGACTGGGGGTGAGTGTTTGATTTGCTCTAACGCTCCGTCCATCATCCCCTTTGGTATCGCTTTGTTCGCCCTAAATTGGCAGGGTATGCCCAGACGTGGGTCCCTTGCTCACTTTGCCACTGGATTCAAGATAGCCTGGCTGATGAGGGTTTTGAACCCGAAACCGGTCCCAGGATGCTTGTTTCCGGTCCAGGGAAGACATGGCTTGGCAGTTCGGGCTAGACTGTTCCCATGAGGCACAGGGTCAGACTGATTTGCATATGGCCATGTCTGAACTGGGGTGGTGGAGTGAGCTAAAGAATGATGATGGATTAAACCCAGATCATTTGACTGGGGGTGAGTGTTTGATTTGCTCTAACGCTCCGTCCATCATCCCCTTTGAGTATCGCTTTGTTCGCCCTAAGTTGGCAGGGTATGCCCAGACGTGGGTCCCTTGCTCACTATGCCACTGGATTCAAGATAGCCTGGCTGATGAGGGTTTTGAACCCGAAACCGGTCCCAGGATGCTTGTTTCCGGTCCAGGGAAGACATGGCTTGGCAGTTCGGGCTGGACTGTTCCCATGAGGCACAGGGTCAGACTGATTTGCATATGGCCATGTCTGAACTGGGGTGGTGGAGTGAGCTAAAGAATGATGATGGATTAAACCCAGATCATTTGACTGTGGGTGAGTGTTTGATTTGCTCTAACGCTCCGTCCATCATCCCCTTTGGTATCGCTTTGTTCGCCCTAAGTTGGCAGGGTATGCCCAGACGTGGGTCCCTTGCTCACTTTGCCACTGGATTCAAGATAGCCTGGCTGATGAGGGTTTTGAACCCGAAACCGGTCCCAGGATGCTTGTTTCCGGTCTAGGGAAGACATGGCTTGGCAGTTCGGGCTGGACTGTTCCCATGAGGCACAGGGTCAGACTGATTTGCATATGGCCATGTCTGAACTGGGGTGGTGGAGTGAGCTAAAGAATGATGATGGATTAAACCCAGATCATTTGACTGGGGGTGAGTGTTTGATTTGCTCTAACGCTCCGTCCATCATCCCTTTGGTATCGCTTTGTTCGCCCTAAGTTGGCAGGGTATGCCCAGACGTGGGTCCCTTGCTCACTTTGCCACTGGATTCAAGATAGCCTGGCTGATGAGGGTTTTGAACCCGAAACCGGTCCCAGGATGCTTGTTTCCGGTCCAGGGAAGACATGGCTTGGCAGTTCGGGCTGGACTGTTCCCATGAGGCACAGGGTCAGACTGATTTGCATATGGCCATGTCTGAACTGGGGTGGTGGAGTGAGCTAAAGAATGATGATGGATTAAACCCAGATCATTTGACTGGGGGTGAGTGTTTGATTTGCTCTAACGCTCCGTCCATCATCCCCTTTGGTATCGCTTTGTTCGCCCTAAGTTGGCAGGGTATGCCCAGACGTGGGTCCCTTGCTCACTTTGCCACTGGATTCAAGATAGCCTGGCTGATGAGGGTTTTGAACCCGAAACCGGTCCCAGGATGCTTGTTTCCGGTCCAGGAAGACATGGCTTGGCAGTTCGGGCTGGACTGTTCCCATGAGGCACAGGGTCAGACTGATTTGCATATGGCCATGTCTGAACTGGGGTGGTGGAGTGAGCTAAAGAATGATGATGGATTAAACCCAGATCATTTGACTGGGGGTGAGTGTTTGATTTGCTCTAACGCTCCGTCCATCATCCCCTTTGGTATCGCTTTGTTCGCCCTAAGTTGGCAGGGTATGCCCAGACGTGGGTCCCTTGCTCACTTTGCCACTGGATTCAAGATAGCCTGGCTGATGATGGTTTTGAACCCGAAACCGGTCCCAGGATGCTTGTTTCCGGTCCAGGAAGACATGGCTTGGCAGTTCGGGCTGGACTGTTCCCATGAGGCACAGGGTCAGACTGATTTGCATATGGCCATGTCTGAACTGGGGTGGTGGAGTGAGCTAAAGAATGATGATGGATTAAACCCAGATCATTTGACTGGGGGTGAGTGTTTGATTTGCTCTAACGCTCCGTCCATCATCCCCTTTGGTATCGCTTTGTTCGCCCTAAATTGGCAGGGTATGCCCAGACGTGGGTCCCTTGCTCACTTTGCCACTGGATTCAAGATAGCCTGGCTGATGAGGGTTTTGAACCCAGAAACCGGTCCCAGGATGCTTGTTTCCGGTCCAGGGAAGACATGGCTTGGCAGTTCGGGCTGGACTGTTCCCATGAGGCACAGGGTCAGACTGATTTGCATATGGCCATGTCTGAACTGGGGTGGTGGAGTGAGCTAAAGAATGATGATGGATTAAACCCAGATCATTTGACTGGGGGTGAGTGTTTGATTTGCTCTAACGCTCCGTCCATCATCCCCTTTGGTATCGCTTTGTTCGCCCTAAGTTGGCAGGGTATGCCCAGACGTGGGTCCCTTGCTCACTTTGCCACTGGATTCAAGATAGCCTGGCTGATGAGGGTTTTGAACCCGAAACCGGTCCCAGGATGCTTGTTTCCGGTCCAGGGAAGACATGGCTTGGCAGTTCGGGCTGGACTGTTCCCATGAGGCACAGGGTCAGACTGATTTGCATATGGCCATGTCTGAACTGGGGTGGTGGAGTGAGCTAAAGAATGATGATGGATTAAACCCAGATCATTTGACTGGGGGTGAGTGTTTGATTTGCTCTAACGCTCCGTCCATCATCCCCTTTGGTATCGCTTTGTTCGCCCTAAGTTGGCAGGGTATGCCCAGACGTGGGTCCCTTGCTCACTTTGCCACTGGATTCAAGATAGCCTGGCTGATGAGGGTTTTGAACCCGAAACCGGTCCCAGGATGCTTGTTTCCGGTCCAGGGAAGACATGGCTTGGCAGTTCGGGCTGGACTGTTCCCATGAGGCACAGGGTCAGACTGATTTGCATATGGCCATGTCTGAACTGGGGTGGTGGAGTGAGCTAAAGAATGATGATGGATTAAACCCAGATCATTTGACTGGGGGTGAGTGTTTGATTTGCTCTAACGCTCCGTCCATCATCCCCTTTGGTATCGCTTTGTTCGCCCTAAGTTGGCAGGGTATGCCCAGACGTGGGTCCCTTGCTCACTTTGCCACTGGATTCAAGATAGCCTGGCTGATGAGGGTTTTGAACCCGAAACCGGTCCCAGGATGCTTGTTTCCGGTCCAGGGAAGACATGGCTTGGCAGTTCGGGCTGGACTGTTCCCATGAAGCACAGGGTCAGACTGATTTGCATATGGCCATGTCTGAACTGGGGTGGTGGAGTGAGCTAAAGAATGATGATGGATTAAACCCAGATCATTTGACTGGGGGTGAGTGTTTGATTTGCTCTAACGCTCCGTCCATCATCCCCTTTGGTATCGCTTTGTTCGCCCTAAGTTGGCAGGGTATGCCCAGACGTGGGTCCCTTGCTCACTTTGCCACTGGATTCAAGATAGCCTGGCTGATGAGGGTTTTGAACCCAAAACCGGTCCAGGATGCTTGTTTCCGGTCCAGGGAAGACATGGCTTGGCAGTTCGGGCTGGACTGTTCCCATGAGGCACAGGGTCAGACTGATTTGCATATGGCCATGTCTGAACTGGGGTGGTGGAGTGAGCTAAAGAATGATGATGGATTAAACCCAGATCATTTGACTGGGGGTGAGTGTTTGATTTGCTCTAACGCTCCGTCCATCATCCCCTTTGGTATCGCTTTGTTCGCCCTAAGTTGGCAGGGTATGCCCAGACGTGGGTCCCTTGCTCACTTTGCCACTGGATTCAAGATAGCCTGGCTGATGAGGGTTTTGAACCCGAAACCGGTCCCAGGATGCTTGTTTCCGGTCCAGGGAAGACATGGCTTGGCAGTTCGGGCTGGACTGTTCCCATGAGGCACAGGGTCAGACTGATTTGCATATGGCCATGTCTGAACTGGGGTGGTGGAGTGAGCTAAAGAATGATGATGGATTAAACCCAGATCATTTGACTGGGGGTGAGTGTTTGATTTGCTCTAACGCTCCGTCCATCATCCCCTTTGGTATCGCTTTGTTCGCCCTAAGTTGGCAGGGTATGCCCAGACGTGGGTCCCTTGCTCACTTTGCCACTGGATTCAAGATAGCCTGGCTGATGAGGGTTTTGAACCCGAAACCGGTCCCAGGATGCTTGTTTCCGGTCCAGGGAAGACATGGCTTGGCAGTTCGGGCTGGACTGTTCCCATGAGGCACAGGGTCAGACTGATTTGCATATGGCCATGTCTGAACTGGGGTGGTGGAGTGAGCTAAAGAATGATGATGGATTAAACTCAGATCATTTGACTGGGGGTGAGTGTTTGATTATCTATAACGCTCCGTCCATCATCCCCTTTGGTATCGCTTTGTTCGCCCTAAGTTGGCAGGGTATGCCCAGACGTGGGTTCCTTGCTCACTTTGCCACTGGATTCAAGATAGCCTGGCTGATGAGGGTTTTGAACCCGAAACCGGTCCCAAGATGCTTGTTTCCGGTCCAGGGAAGACATGGCTTGGCAGTTCGGGCTGGACTGTTCCCATGAGGCACAGGGTCAGACTGATTTGCATATGGCCATGTCTGAACTAGGGTGGTGGAGTGAGCTAAAGAATGATGATGGATTAAACCCAGATCATTTGACTGGGGGTGAGTGTTTGATTTGCTCTAACGCTCCGTCCATCATCCCCTTTGGTATCGCTTTGTTCGCCCTAAGTTGGCAGGGTATGCCCGGACGTGGGTCCCTTGCTCACTTTGCCACTGGATTCAAGATAGCCTGGCTGATGAGGGTTTTGAACCCAAAACCGGTCCCATGATGCTTGTTTCCGGTCCAGGGAAGACATGGCTTGGCAGTTCGGGCTGGACTGTTCCCATGAGGCACAGGGTCAGACTGATTTGCATATGGCCATGTCTGAAATGGGGTGGTGGAGTGAGCTAAAGAATAATGATGGATTAAACCCAGATCATTTGACTGGGGGTGAGTGTTTGATTTGCTCTAACGCTCCGTCCATCATCCCCTTTGGTATCGCTTTGTTCGCCCTAAGTTGGCAGGGTATGCCCAGACGTGGGTCCCTTGCTCACTTTGCCACTGGATTCAAGATAGCCTGGCTGATGAGGGTTTTGAACCCGAAACCGGTCCCAGGATGCTTGTTTCCGGTCCAGGGAAGACATGGCTTGGCAGTTCGGGCTGGACTGTTCCCATGAGGCACACGGTCAGACTGATTTGCATATGGCCATGTCTGAACTGGGGTGGTGGAGTGAGCTAAAGAATGATGATGGATTAAACCCAGATCATTTGACTGGGGGTGAGTGTTTGATTTGCTCTAACGCTCCGTCCATCATCCCCTTTGGTATCGCTTTGTTCGCCCTAAGTTGGCAGGGTATGCCCAGACGTGGGTCCCTTGCTCACTTTGCCACTGGATTCAAGATAGCCTGGCTGATGAGGGTTTTGAACCCGAAACCGGTCCCAGGATGCTTGTTTCTGGTCCAGGGAAGACATGGCTTGGCAGTTCGGGCTGGACTGTTCCCATGAGGCACAGGGTCAGACTGATTTGCATATGGCCATGTCTGAACTGGGGTGGTGGAGTGAGCTAAAGAATGATGATGGATTAAACCCAGATCATTTGACTGGGGGTGAGTGTTTGATTTGCTCTAACGCTCCGTCCATCATCCCCTTTGGTATCGCTTTGTTCGCCCTAAGTTGGCAGGGTATGCCCAGACGTGGGTCCCTTGCTCACTTGCTCACTTTGCCACTGGATTCAAGATAGCCTGGCTGATGAGGGTTTTGAACCCGAAACCAGTCCCAGGATGCTTGTTTCCGGTCCAGGGAAGACATGGCTTGGCAGTTCGGGCTGGACTGTTCCCATGAGGCACAGGGTCAGACTGATTTGCATATGGCCATGTCTGAACTGGGGTGGTGGAGTGAGCTAAAGAATGATGATGGATTAAACCCAGATCATTTGACTGGGGGTGAGTGTTTGATTTGCTCTAACGCTCCGTCCATCATCCCCTTTGGTATCGCTTTGTTCGCCCTAAGTTGGCAGGGTATGCCCAGACGTCGGTCCCTTGCTCACTTTGCCACTGGATTCAAGATAGCCTGGCTGATGAGGGTTTTGAACCCGAAACCGGTCCCAGGATGCTTTTTTTCCGGTCCAGGGAAGACATGGCTTGGCAGTTCGGGCTGGACTGTTCCCATGAGGCACAGGGTCAGACTGATTTGCATATGGCCATGTCTGTACTGGGGTGGTGGAGTGAGCTAAAGAATGATGATGGATTAAACCCAGATCATTTGACTGGGGGTGAGTGTTTGATTTGCTCTAACGCTCCGTCCATCATCCCCTTTGGTATCGCTTTGTTCGCCCGAGGTTGGCAGGGTATGCCCAGACGTGGGTCCCTTGCTCACTTTGCCACTGGATTCAAGATAGCCTGGCTGATGAGGGTTTTGAACCCGAAACCGGTCCCAGGATGCATGTTTCCGGTCCAGGGAAGACATGGCTTGGCAGTTCGGGCTGGACTGTTCCCATGAGGCACAAGGTCAGACTGATTTGCATATGGCCATGTCTGAACTGGGGTGGTGGAGTGAGCTAAAGAATGATGATGGATTAAACCCAGATCATTTGACTGGGGGTGAGTGTTTGATTTGCTCTAACGCTCCGTCCATCATCCCCTTTGGTATCGCTTTGTTCGCCCTAAGTTGGCAGGGTATGCCCAGACGTGGGTCCCTTGCTCACTTTGCCACTGGATTCAAGATAGCCTGGCTGATGAGGGTTTTGAACCCGAAACCGGTCCCAGGATGCTTGTTTCCGGTCCAGGGAAGACATGGCTTGGCAGTTCGGGCTGGACTGTTCCCATGAGGCACAGGGTCAGACTGATTTGCATATGGCCATGTCTGAACTGGGGTGGTGGAGTGAGCTAAAGAATGATGATGGATTAAACCCAGATCATTTGACTGGGGGTGAGTGTTTGATTTGCTCTAACGCTCCGTCCATCATCCCCTTTGGTATCGCTTTGTTCGCCCTAAGTTGGCAGGGTATGCCCAGACGTGGGTCCCTTGCTCACTTTGCCACTGGATTCAAGATAGCCTGGCTAATGAGGGTTTTGAACCCGAAACCGGTCCCAGGATGCTTGTTTCCGGTCCAGGGAAGACATGGCTTGGCAGTTCGGGCTGGACTGTTCCCATGAGGCACAGGGTCAGACTGATTTGCATATGGCCATGTCTGAACTGGGGTGGTGGAGTGAGCTAAAGAATGATGATGGATTAAACCCAGATCATTTAACTGGGGGTGAGTGTTTGATTTGCTCTAACGCTCCGTCCATCATCCCCTTTGGTATCGCTTTGTTCGCCCTAAGTTGGCAGGGTATGCCCGGACGTGGGTCCCTTGCTCACTTTGCCACTGGATTCAAGATAGCCTGGCTGATGAGGGTTTTGAACCCAAAACCGGTCCCATGATGCTTGTTTCCGGTCCAGGGAAGACATGGCTTGGCAGTTCGGGCTGGACTGTTCCCATGAGGCACAGGGTCAGACTGATTTGCATATGGCCATGTCTGAAATGGGGTGGTGGAGTGAGCTAAAGAATGATGATGGATTAAACCCAGATCATTTGACTGGGGGTGAGTGTTTGATTTGCTCTAGCGCTCCGTCCATCATCCCCTTTGGTATCGCTTTGTTCGCCCCTAAGTTGGCAGGGTATGCCCAGACGTGGGTCCCTTGCTCACTTTGCCACTGGATTCAAGATAGCCTGGCTGATGAGGGTTTTGAACCCGAAACCGGTCCCAGGATGCTTGTTTCCGGTCCAGGGAAGACATGGCTTTGCAGTTCGGGCTGGACTGTTCCCATGAGGCACACGGTCAGACTGATTTGCATATGGCTATGTCTGAACTGGGGTGGTGGAGTGAGCTAAAGAATGATGATGGATTAAACCCAGATCATTTGACTGGGGGTGAGTGTTTGATTTGCTCTAGCGCTCCGTCCATCATCCCCTTTGGTATCGCTTTGTTCGCCCTAAGTTGGCAGGGTATGCCCAGACTTGGGTCCCTTGCTCACTTTGCCACTGGATTCAAGATAGCCTGGCTGATGAGGGTTTTGAACCCGAAACCGGTCCCAGGATGCTTGTTTCTGGTCCAGGGAAGACATGGCTTGGCAGTTCGGGCTGGACTGTTCCCATGAGGCACAAGGTCAGACTGATTTGCATATGGCCATGTCTGAACTGGGGTGGTGGAGTGAGCTAAAGAATGATGATGGATTAAACCCAGATCATTTGACTGGGGGTGAGTGTTTGATTTGCTCTAACGCTCCGTCCATCATCCCCTTTGGTATCGCTTTGTTCGCCCTAAGTTGGCAGGGTATGCCCAGACGTGGGTCCCTTGCTCACTTGCTCACTTTGCCACTGGATTCAAGATAGCCTGGCTGATGAGGGTTTTGAACCCGAAACCGGTCCCAGGATGCTTGTTTCCGGTACAGGGAAGACATGGCTTGGCAGTTCGGGCTGGACTGTTCCCATGAGGCACAGGGTCAGACTGATTTGCATATGGCCATGTCTGAACTGGGGTGGTGGATTGAGCTAAAGAATGATGATGGATTAAACCCAGATCATTTGACTGTGGGTGAGTGTTTGATTTGCTCTAACGCTCCGTCCATCATCCCCTTTGGTATCGCTTTGTTCGCCCTAAGTTGGCAGGGTATGCCCAGACGTGGGTCCCTTGCTCACTTTGCCACTGGATTCAAGATAGCCTGGCTGATGAGGGTTTTGAACCCGAAACCGGTCCCAGGATGCTTGTTTCCGGTCCAGGGAAGACATGGCTTGGCAGTTCGGGCTGGACTGTTCCCATGAGGCACAGGGTCAGACTGATTTGCATATGGCCATGTCTGAACTGGGGTGGTGGAGTGAGCTAAAGAATGATGATGGATTAAACCCAGATCATTTGACTGGGGGTGAGTGTTTGATTTGCTCTAACGCTCCGTCCATCATCCCCTTTGGTATTACCTTAAGCGTCGACATGGAATCTGAATGGCGGCGCTAGGCCCAATCTGCGGCTGGAAACCAACTGCAAGTGGCAGCTCTCCCAACGCCTCCCCAACCCCAATGGCCCACCTCCGCCCCCCATTAGAGCCCCCTCCCCCACACACAGTCTATTCTGCACGTTCGCACTGCCCCTTGATAGACCCACCTCTAACCCCATGAAGAAGAACTGCAGGGGAGCCAGAAAAAGACAAGAAAGAGAGAGGGGATAAAGCAAGATAGTGAAGAAACAAGTCAGGAGCACAAGAAATACTCTCCAACAGGATTGAAGCACTTCAACGTGCAAGGGTTCATTCTGCCGGCAGCCAGTCCTCATATCAAGGATGTTGGGTTCCCGGCCGTGGCCGAATACTGTGAGGATGAGGCCCTCTCGGGGGCGTACAAAGCCATAGTTGCGAGGTCTACGTGATGCCTTTTATTCAGTCCCCTTTGGGGTCCACCGATGCATCTTTACCCTGCAGCTGACGGAGCAGGGCCTCTCTCTCCTGCTGCCGTTCAAGCTCCGTAGGCTTCGCAGGCTGCACCTTCCCCGGTCTCCGATGTCTTCTTCTGACGGTCTGCCACCTGGGCGTCCCGGGCTGGCGCTGGTCACTGTCAGAGTCCTCCACGGTCAGACTGGCACCCAATATCTCCTTCGCGTCTCCCATGGAGCGCACAATGCGCAGCTCGCTCTCCCATGTGAAGGATAAGCTAAATGGATGGCCCCACCGGTATCTTATTCCTTTGTCACTCAGGAGAGAGGTGAGTGGCTTCAGCTCCCTGCGACGCTGGAGGGTGAGGGGCGAGAGGTCCTGGTACACTCCCACCTGAAGGCCCTCAAAGTTAATGGTGGCTTTATCTTTGGTCGCTTTCATAATAAGGTCCTTTTGCCTATATGAGTGGAGGCAGGTGAGGATATCCTGTGGCTGACCTGGGCTCAAGGCTGGTCGCCCAGCGCGATGTGTGCGGTCGAGGACGATTTCTCCTTCTCCAAGATCCGGAGCTACGTGTCTGAAGAAGCACAGCACCCACTCTTCCAGCTTCCCTCCATCGGCCTGTAGAGGCACTCATTTAATGCGTATGTTCGATCTCCGGGAGCGATTCTCCAAATCCTCCAGGCGTAGATGCAATTCTTCGTTACGATCCCTGAGCTCCAGAAGCTCCCTGGTCTGTTCCGTGATCTCCTCTTCCCTGCGATCTCCCACTCGCTCCAGGGAGTCGACCCGATCTCCGATCTCCTGAACGTCCGCCTTCAGTTGTTTGACATCGGAGGCCATCTCTTGGCGCAGTGCCGCAAAGTCTTCCCTGAGGGCACCAAAAAGCTGTTCCAGGAAGCCCCTTGTTATGGGTTCCGCCGTCGGGTCTTGCGCAGGTTCCATTTCCTTCTCCGCCAGCTGTCTGTCCACCACGTGCGAGTCTGTCTTTTTCGAGCCAGACTTTTGCAGGAGGTCCTTGATTGTTGAGTCCTTTTTGGAGCGGAGGGATGACATCTTGGGGACTAATTGCGTCAGGGGGGCGAGCAGTGTAGTCAGGGTGGCCCATCGTCTCCTCCTTGCAGTAGACGCCAATGATTGTCTGCACCACCTACTTTCTTTCTCTCCCTTCGTCAACTAGCCCGTGTCCTGAAGGTACCCCACTGGTCCAGTTAAGTGTTCCCTCTAGGGTGCTTGAAGGCGCAGAGGCACAGATCAGGCAGGGCACCGGGTTCCAGGCCAGGAGAACCTTTTCCAACTAGGCCCTAGGTTGTGCGCCTCCCCCACCAAGCAGTCTCTCAGCCACCCTGGGACCACCTACGGGCCTCAGGTCTCCACCTACCTCAGGCTGCCCCCCCGCCTCTCCTCCAGGGCCTCCGCGTACTGGGCCCTTCTTCCTGTCACCGGTGCGCCGCGCCGCGCACAAGGCCCACGCCAGCTGATCCACGCTGGGTCTGCACCAGGGCGTCGTCGCAGGCCCCCCACCACAGTCAATCCCTTTGCCCTCCACCAGTGGTGCTGTAGTGAGGCAGGCTTCTACTTCAGTTAGGGCCTCACTCACTGGGGAGGATCACACGGCAGAGGGTCTGTGTCTGCCTGCTCGCCTCCTGTTCGAATTGCCGATGCCGCTCCTCCGCTCTCAGGTGCACAGCCTCCAATTCAGGTTCAGGGGGGCCAGGTCACCTCCACTTCTTCACCGTTGTGCGAGCCTGTTCAGCCCCCAGGAGCCTGCCGGTCCAGTAGTGCTCTAGCATCGGGGGTGTCTTCCCGTGCCCGTCGCCTTGTGGGCCTCGCCTCAGCCGCGCCCACTGCTGCCTCGCGGTCTTTCAGCGCCGCCCTCTCTAAGTTGCGGGAGGCAGCGCTCAACTGTGTCTTCTCCGCCGGGCTGACTCAGGTCCCAACGCACCCTGCGGCGCCCCCTCACCTCCGGCGGTCTCCACGCGGGACCCGCTGCTCCATAGGCCTCTGCTGCGATGCTCCAACATCGCGGCTGCTGTAGTCTGCCGGTGCTCCAAACAGGAGCAGGTCGAGCACCTGGAGAACCGCACCTCGCATACAGCCTCCGGGGGCCCCAGTAGCGGTGAAAAATGCGCCTTTTCGGCCACGGCGAGCCGAGCTCCTAAGGCTCGGTGTTGCTCCGCCGCCATCTTGGCCACGCCCCCACAATTTCCAATTTATAGGACATTTCAAGACACCAATAAATTCCGTGAACATTTAGAGGAGCAAGGCCAAAAGTTGAGGTCCATTACAAGGTCATGGAACTCCGAAGAGACTTGCAATATCCTCTAACTGTATGGCAGAAGGTATTTTATACCTTTTATTCCTTGTAATAAAACGTGACACCATCAATAGTCCCACAAAATGTTCAATGTACTGGTGGCTTGCTTTTTCATTTGAAAGAATTTGTATGATAGCAGTCATGAAGAATAAAAGTGTGAAATTAAACACACCAAAAAGCAGTTAATAATTTGTTGCAAAACAATATTAAGGTTAGATTAATGTAAAATATATCACAATATGTTGCAGTTCAGAAAACGTGAAAACCTGGAAGGATTCTAACTTTTCTGCAATCCCCCATAGCATGCAAAAAAAAAATGTTGCTACATACAGCTTCTTTTTGCGCATCACAGTTCATTTTAGAAAAATAGATCAAAAGAAGGAGGGGATACTTTCCATTTTTATTGTTTAACTGCAGGTTTAATTATGCTCCCGGACTTGTCCTTCACTTTGGATATTGGCTCTTGAATGATGCATTATGACATCACAACTCAATAGTAATAGCTTATTGCAGTTGAGCAGCTACGTCATATTCTTATTCCAGGTGATTAGACACTAAACTGTAGTCCAGGAATTAGGAACAGGCTTTTATTTAACGATTGCAGGCTTCCATGTATTATAATTGGGTTAAAAATGAAATAGTGATAATAGTTGCTGGGGGTTCAATTTATGCCTTTTAAGATTAAAAAAATTATTAGATGTGTTACTGTTTAAATATTTGGCTTATAAGCGTGACTGCATTCAATTTGTTAATATATTTTTCAACGTGTATTATATTGTGTTTTTCTCAATAAATTAGGGGGCATATTAGCAATGCCTGGCGATAATTATCGCAAAGCGCAATTAGCGCTTGGATAATTATCGCCAGGCATCGCCGGTTTCTATCGCGGAGTTAGCGTGCAATCAGCAATGCTAATCTCCAAAGCGATAGAAACCTTGAAGAACTAGTGTGAATATCGCCTGAAAACAGGCGATATTCACACTGTTCCCAGTTCTGCTTGCTGATAGTGCGAGGGGACTTAGCCATGTAATCCACCTCTCATTGGATTACATGGCTAAGTCAGGGTGGGACCAGGTGTTAGCAAACCAGCGCTAAACGTGTTTAGCGCTGGTTCGCTAATCACCGCCCCTGCCTCGCTGATAGGCGTTAGCGACCTCAGCGACTGTTTCCAGTCGCTGTTAGGTGGGGAACGCCTACTTTGCATGCCATTAGCGATAAATATCGCTGGCATGCAAAGCGGCACCCAACCCGGTCGCTGTCGCTAACAGCAGTTAGCGACAGCTTGTTGATAAGGCGATAATATTATCGCCGCTTTAGCGGGAAAAAGTCCCGCTAAAGTGGCGATAATCGCCTTGCTAATATGCCCCTAGGTTCTGTGTATTTCATTTTAGATTTTATGTTTTACTCAACAGTTTAATTATATAAACAAAATGACATTCTGTTCTTTAATTGGAAACCGAATTTTGTTTTACTAATGACAGAGTGGCATAGTTAACAGTAACTAAGACTAGACATTTAATCATTTGAACTCATTTAAAGTGAAAAACTGCAGTTTGGTTAGAGTTTGGTGTGATTTTGAAGAAGGTTGAAAAGTAACAACGAAATCGAAAGCCCAGGTCTTTCAAGATGTTTTCCTTGCAAATGTGCACCTAGGTCACTTAACATGAGGTTCTTCCAGCCATCTTGAGCTATGTCTGGTCCCAGCCACATGAGGACGTTAACTGCATGTCTGATATATACCCTTCCCTTTGAGGATGTCTGGTCATTAAGAAGCTGCTGCAGTTGAACTAAAGAGGGAAATGGAGGCAGTTTAACTTTTTTGTTTTTCTAGACCATAGTGATTCATGGACAAATACTCCAGCAAATAAAAACAATAAGATATTTTACAAGCTGAACTCATATATATTCAGGCATATTTTATTTTAAAGAAAAGGTTAGGAAATGCGTGGTGCCCATGAAAAGTTGCAATGAACATTTAAATTCGTATTCAAATTATTAATATAGGTGATCTGGCCACATGGCTGGAGGTATTTCTACTGCCTGTAAATCAACGATGGTACCATTGTTTGGTTGACCTTACTGGCTGTGTAGTAGTAGCTACAACGAGGTCTACAGGAGATTTGGGTGACGGAATGACTGTGCAAACAGTAAGGGTGGCAAAAAGAAAGCTCAAGATATAGTCAGGGTCTGTGAAGCTCAATTTGAATTTGTACGGCTCAAGGGTAAAGAACAAGTGGTATATTTTTCCATGACATGTTTAGATCTGTAAAACATGAAGGGGCATATTATCAAGAACGGCGGTAAAAATTATCGCCGGTTTAGCGGCAGAAAACTGCCGCTAAAGCGGCGATAATGGGCTTGATAATATGCCCTTGAGAATTCAATAGAAGTCCATGTTCTGGTGTGAACATGGGCTTCTATTGAGATTCTCAGAGCATATTATCAAGCCCATTATCGCCGCTTTAGCGGCAGTTTTCTGCCGCTAAACCGGCGATAATTTTAACGCCGTCCTTGATAATATGCCCCACTATATGAAAAAGAGCAATCCATGAAATTAGACCTCCAAACTTTGGGCCACATGTATTAAGCATTTTTGCGGTCGGAAACGGCTGATCGGTCCGTTTCCGACTGCAGAAATGCTTTCACATATGTATCAAACACAAATAGCGATTCGGTAACGCGTTACCGAATTGCAATTTGTGTTTGCAATTCAGTATGTGGAAGGGGCGTACTTAGGGCGTCCCTTCCACATACCGAATCTGAATGGGCTGTATGAATATTTTGCAACCAAATTACGGTCGCAAAACATTCATGTTTTACTGACTCCTTGAAGGAGGTGGTAGCCCATTCGCAAATGGGAAGGAGTCCCCAGGGGGCTCCTTCCCCTTTGAGAATAGAAAACATGTTGCTTTAAGAGCAGGCAGTGGTCCCACAGACCACTGCCTACTCTTAACAAATGAAACTGCAAAGTTTTATTTTTTATTTTTAAATGCATCCCGTTTTCCTTTAAGGAAAACGGGCTGCATTTGAAAACAAAAAAGACTGCTTTATTTAAAAGCAATCACAGACATGGTGGTCTGCTGACCTCAGCAGGACACCATCCCTGTGATGGCGTAGATTCCTAATGGCTCGCAAATTGCGACCTACCTCATTAATATGCATGAGGTAGGTCTATTTGCGTCCCATTAAGAATCGCTAATGAAACTGAAAAGAGTTTCATACATTAGGATTAACGATTACCTAATTGTGATTCGAGAAAATCGCAATTAGGTAATCGCTACTTGTAATAATGATGCATGTGGCCCTTAGTCCCTTGCATCCTGTGGGTGTCAGCAAACGATTTTGATTAGCTCTACCACAGGGAGAAGAGCTGAGGTCCTTGTACGGAAACTGATGATGGAAAATATTGCTCTAGAAACGAGGTTTTCAGTCACCTTGATAGAAGAGACAGTAGCACAGTACCACTACCCTTAGTGCCAAACTTTGTGTGTATTTAGAATCCTGACTTTTATTTTAGGCAGTGCCATCACATTAATCTAGCATGTCGGGGCCTAGGCCTGTTCCTGACAAGGACTTCTCCTTTCACCCCGAGGGGACCACCAAGCATACCCTCAGAATGGATAGAGAGCTACTGCTCCTATCCTGGGTTTAGCGCATAAGGTAGTGGTGACAGCTGCATGTTTTGTGCTCTCTTACAGTTGAGAAGACCTTTTAATCTCTATCAGTATAAAGTTTCACTGATATGTGAAAACCCAGAACTTTGTGTCGTCATCCTGTATTTTGAGAATGTGTGTGCATGTGTAGTGTGTGTGCACCATATGTTCAGTAGTAGGTTTGTGTGAGTATGAGTCTGAGACCTGTTGGATCCATTTAGGATGCCCCTGGTTTACAATGGCACAAGATGGACAATGATGACAACTACTCCAGACAGTGGAAGAGTATTACCTTCATTCCTGTGACTGGAGTGGGGAGCGCAAAACACTGAAGTGAGGAGAATGGAGGCAGGACTATCATTAGAAATTCCATGAAGACTTTGTTAGCAAGGGCTGCAGAACAGTTCTTCCTGAGCACAGTCATTTGGTTGATGGTAAAGATGATGGAATGGGCTGTAGTTTCTGTTATGCAAGGTAAAGAAGATTCTAAGTCAGGCCTGACCCTTTGTCCATCTCTGATGACTGTTCTGAGAGGCTAATGACAGCCATGTGGAGAAGCGTCACACTTCATTGTGCCCATGTTGTGGTTGTCCCAGATTGGAGACTGCCTCAGTGCTGCCTCTGCATCAATTTACAAAAAGAATGTCTGGACAGCAGTTTTAGAAGAACAATTGAAATAGAACCACCCCAAACAGGATCTGAAGTTTGAAACAGTAGATTCATATTCCTTGTCTAGAAAATGTGTATGAAAGGAAAGTGAGATCAAGCCAACCCACTCTGTTTCAGTTCCAAGATCTTCATGAGCAAGGAAGGGAGCGCTCAACAGAGTAATTCCAAGACTGCTGTGTGATCTGGGCTGGTTTCGGCCAGGCAGACTGTCTCCCAGAGGTGAGGGATATCACCTGAAGTATGCGCTTTCTGCTGGATGGTGAGGGTCTGCTTAGTGCCTAGAACTCTGCCTTCCTGCTGGGAGAGGGAAGGAGTTTGACTAGTCCTTCTGGAGAAGAGACTGTCAATGAGATAAGCCAAGTGGGTTTCTTACCTGAGGAGAACCCAGAGAAAGTTCACTGCCAATGAGAGTGAAGCCAGGAGTGACCCACACTCCCAGTCCCTCCATGGTACTGTGAAAATCTAAGTACATCTGCACATCAGCCCAAGGTGGACTGCATCTACCTTACCATGTGTATTGGCCCAGTGCGGAGCTGCATCTGCCTTGCTGTGTGTAGCGTCCAAGGTCAGGGCTGCATGTCTACTAGCCCATGATGCTCCAACATCGCGGCTGCTGTAGTCTGCCGGCGCTCCAAACAGGAGCAGGTCGAGCACCTGGAGAACCGCACCTCGCATACAGCCTCCGGGGGCCCCAGTAGCGGTGAAAAATGCGCCTTTTCGGCCACGGCGAGCCGAGCTCCTAAGGCTCGGTGTTGCTCCGCCGCCATCTTGGCCACGCCCCCGCAATTTCCAATTTATAGGACATTTCAAGACACCAATAAATTCCGTGAACATATAGAGGAGCAAGGCCAAAAGTTGAGGTCCATTACAAGGTCATGGAACTCCGAAGAGACTTGCAATATCCTCTAACTGTATGGCAGAAGGTATTTTATACCTTTTATTCCTTGTAATAAAACGTGACACCATCAATAGTCCCACAAAATGTTCAATGTACTGGTGGCTTGCTTTTTCATTTGAAAGAATTTGTATGATGATAGTCATGAAGAATAAAAGTGTGAAATTAAACACACCAAAAAGCAGTTAATAATTTGTTGCAAAACAATATTAAGGTTAGATTAATGTAAAATATATCACAATATGTTGCAGTTCAGAAAACGTGAAAACCTGGAAGGATTCTAACTTTTCTGCAATCCCCCATAGCATGCAAAAAAAATGTTGCTACATACAGCTTCTTTTTGCGCATCACAGTTCATTTTAGAAAAATAGATCAAAAGAAGGAGGGGATACTTTCCATTTTTATTGTTTAACTGCTTGTTTAATTATGCTCTCGGACTTGTCCTTCACTTTGGATATTGGCTCTTGAATGATGCATTATGACATCACAACTCAATAGTAATAGCTTATTGCAGTTGAGCAGCTACGTCATATTCTTATTCCAGGTGACTAGACACTAAACTGTAGTCCAGGAATTAGGAACAGGCTTTTATTTAACGTTTGCAGGCTTCCATGTATTATAATTGGGTTAAAAATGAAATAGTGATAATAGTTGCTGGGGGGTTCAATTTATGCCTTTTAAGATTAAAAAAAATTATTAGATGTGTTACTGTTTAAATATTTGGCTTATAAGCGTGACTGCATTCAATTTGTTAATATATTTTTCAACGTGTATTATATTGTGTTTTTCTCAATAAATTAGGGGCATATTAGCAATGCCTGGCGATAATTATCGCAAAGCGCAATTAGCGCTTGGATAATTATCGCCAGGCATCGCCGGTTTCTATCGCGGAGTTAGCGTGCAATCAGCAATGCTAATCTCCAAAGCGATAGAAACCTTGAGAGACAGTGTGAATATCGCCTGAAAACAGAGCGATATTCACACTGTTCCCAGTTCTGCTTGCTGATAGTGCGAGGGGGACTTAGCCATGTAATCCACCTCTCATTGGATTACATGGCTAAGTCAGGGTGGGACCAGGTGTTAGCAAACCAGCGCTAAACGTGTTTAGCGCTGGTCGCTAATCACCGCCCCTGCCTCGCTGATAGGCGTTAGCGACCTCAGCGACTGTTTCCAGTCGCTGTTAGGTGGGAACGCCTACTTTGCATGCCATTAGCGATAAATATCGCTGGCATGCAAAGCGGCACCCAACCCGGTCGCTATCGCCTACAAGCTGTCGCTAACAGCAGTTAGCGACAGCTTGTTGATAAGGCGATAATATTATCGCCGCTTTAGCGGGAAAAAGCCCCGCTAAAGTGGCGATAATCGCCTTGCTAATATGCCCCTAGGTTCTGTGTATTTCATTTTAGATTTTATGTTTTACTCAACAGTTTAATTATATAAACAAAATGACATTCTGTTCTTTAATTGGAAACCGAATTTTGTTTTACTAATGACAGAGTGGCATAGTTAACAGTAACTAAGACTAGACATTTAATCATTTGAACTCATTTAAAGTGAAAAACTGCAGTTTGGTTAGAGTTTGGTGTGATTTTGAAGAAGGTTGAAAAGTAACAACGAAATCGAAAGCCCAGGTCTTTCAAGATGTTTTCCTTGCAAATGTGCACCTAGGTCACTTAACATGAGGTTCTTCCAGCCATCTTGAGCTATGTCTGGTCCCAGCCACATGAGGACGTTAACTGCATGTCTGATATATACCCTTCCCTTTGAGGATGTCTGGTCATTAAGAAGCTGCTGCAGTTGAACTAAAGAGGGAAATGGAGGCAGTTTAACTTTTTTGTTTTTCTAGACCATAGTGATTCATGGACAAATACTCCAGCAAATAAAAACAATAAGATATTTTACAAGCTGAACTCATATATATTCAGGCATATTTTATTTTAAAGAAAAGGTTAGGAAATGCGTGGTGCCCATGAAAAGTTGCAATGAACATTTAAATTCGTATTCAAATTATTAATATAGGTGATCTGGCCACATGGCTGGAGGTATTTCTACTGCCTGTAAATCAACGATGGTACCATTGTTTGGTTGACCTTACTGGCTGTGTAGTAGTAGCACAACGAGGTCTACAGGAGATTTGGGTGACGGAATGACTGTGCAAACAGTAAGGGTGGCAAAAAGAAAGCTCAAGATATAGTCAGGGTCTGTGAAGCTCAATTTGAATTTGTACGGCTCAAGGGTAAAGAACAAGTGGTATATTTTTCCATGACATGTTTAGATCTGTAAAACATGAAATATGAAAAAGAGCAATCCATGAAATTAGACCTCCAAACTTTGGGCCACATGTATTAAGCATTTTTGCGGTCGGAAACGGCTGATCGGTCCGTTTCCGACTGCAAAAATGCTTTCACATATTTATCAAACACAAATAGCGATTCGGTAACGCGTTACCGAATTGCAATTTGTGTTTGCAATTCAGTATGTTGAAGGGGCGTACTTAGGGCGTCCCTTCCACATACCGAATCTGAATGGGATGTATGAATATTTTGCAACCAAATTACGGTCGCAAAACATTCATGTTTTACTGACTCCTTGAAGGAGGTGGTAGCCCATTCGCAAATGGGAAGGAGTCCCCAGGGGGCTCCTTCCCCTTTGAGAATAGAAAACATGTTGCTTTAAGAGCAGGCAGTGGTCCCACAGACCACTGCCTACTCTTAACAAATGAAACTGCAAAGTTTCATTTTTTCTTTTTAAATGCATCCCGTTTTCCTTTAAGGAAAACGGGCTGCATTTGAAAACAAAAAAGACTGCTTTATTTAAAAGCAATCACAGACATGGTGGTCTGCTGACCTCAGCAGGACACCATCCCTGTGATGGCGTAGATTCCTAATGGCTCGCAAATTGCGACCTACCTCATTAATATGCATGAGGTAGGTCTATTTGCGTCCCATTAAGAATCGCTAATGAAACTGAAAAGAGTTTCATACATTAGGATTAACGATTACCTAATTGTGATTCGGAGAAAATCGCAATTAGGTAATCACTACTGTAATAATGATGCATGTGGCCCTTAGTCCCTTGCATCCTGTGGGTGTCAGCAAACGATTTTGATTAGCTCTACCACAGGGAGAAGAGCTGAGGTCCTTGTACGGAAACTGATGATGGAAAATATTGCTCTAGAAACGAGGTTTTCAGTCACCTTGATAGAAGAGACTACCCTTAGTGCCAAACTTTGTGTGTATTTAGAATCCTGACTTTTATTTTAGGCAGTGCCATCACATTAATCTAGCATGTCGGGGCCTAGGCCTGTTCCTGACAAGGACTTCTCCTTTCACCCCGAGGGGACCACCAAGCATACCCTCAGAATGGATAGAGAGCTACTGCTCCTATCCTGGGTTTAGCGCATAAGGTAGTGGTGACAGCTGCATGTTTTGTGCTCTCTTACAGTTGAGAAGACCTTTTAATCTCTATCAGTATAAAGTTTCACTGATATGTGAAAACCCAGAACTTTGTGTCGTCATCCTGTATTTTGAGAATGTGTGTGCATGTGTAGTGTGTGTGCACCATATGTTCAGTAGTAGGTTTGTGTGAGTATGAGTCTGAGACCAGTTGGATCCATTTAGGATGCCCCTGGTTTACAATGGCACAAGATGGACAATGATGACAACTACTCCAGACAGTGGAAGAGTATTACCTTCATTCCTGTGACTGGAGTGGGGAGCGCCAAACACTGAAGTGAGGAGAATGGAGCAAGGACTATCATTAGAAATTCCATGAAGACTTTGTTAGCAAGGGCTGCAGAACAGTTCTTCCTGAGCACAGTCATTTGGTTGATGGTAAAGATGATGGAATGGGCTGTAGTTTCTGTTGTGCAAGGTGAAGAAGTTTCTAAGTCAGGCCTGACCCTTTGTCCATCTCTGATGACTGTTCTGAGAGGCTAATGACAGCCATGTGGAGAAGCGTCACACTTCATTGTGCCCATGTTGTGGTTGTCCCAGATTGGAGACTGCCTCAGTGCTGCCTCTGCATCAATTTACAAAAAGAATGTCTGGACAGCAGTTTTAGAAGAACAATTGAAATAGAACCACCCCAAACAGGATCTGAAGTTTGAAACAGTAGATTCATATTCCTTGTCTAGAAAATGTGTATGAAAGGAAAGTGAGATCAAGCCAACCCACTCTGTTTCAGTTCCAAGATCTTCATGAGCAAGGAAGGGAGCGCTCAACAGAGTAATTCCAAGACTGCTGTGTGATCTGGGCTGGTGTCGGCCAGGCAGACTGTCTCCCAGAGGTGAGGGATATCACCTGAAGTATGCGCTTTCTGCTGGATGGTGAGGGTCTGCTTAGTGCCTAGAACTCTGCCTTCCTGCTGGGAGAGGGAAGGAGTTTGACTAGTCCTTCTGGAGAAGAGACTGTCAATGAGGTAAGCCAAGTGGGTTTCTTACCTGAGGAGAACCCAGAGAAAGTTCACTGCCAATGAGAGTGAAGCCAGGAGTGACCCACACTCCCAGTCCCTCCATGGTACTGTGAAAATCTAAGTACATCTGCACATCAGCCCAAGGTGGACTGCATCTACCTTACCATGTGTATTGGCCCAGTGCAGAGCTGCATCTGCCTTGCTGTGTGTAGCGTCCAAGGTCAGGGCTGCATGTCTACTAGCCCATGTTGGGCTGCAGCTACCTGACTGTATGTGGCCCGGCCTGGGGCAGGCTGCAACTTCTTTAACATGTGCAGCGGCCAGGCCGCAACAGCTGTGATAAGCTGCCATATCAGCCCTAAAGGAAGCTATGACTGTAAGGAGCACCCACACAGTGGTACCAGGGTCTTCTAAGTGAATCCAGACCATCTGAGTCTGCTGTGCTATGAGAAGAGGCACACCACACTAGACTTCCTCGCTGACCACCACTGAGTTTGTACTGAAGGAAGTACAAAAGACTAATTTTCTACCCACTATGACACTGTGAGTAAGAACATGAGTAAACAGCACTGATTGCACATTTGGCTTGTGGGGAAATGTGAACAGCACCTGGTTCATAATTATGCTTGTTAGACCTTGCATCCTTAGGGTGGTCTTCCCCCAGACATTTTGCCTTTTACCTCCTGTTTTTGCTGATTATTTTTGTGGGTCTTAGGACTCTAAGCACTTTACCATTGCTAACCAGTGCTAAAGTGCATGTCCTTCTCCCCTAAACATGGTGACAGTGTATACCTGATTGGCCTGTTTGATTTGCTAGTATGTCCCTTGTAAAGTGGTTTTACATATACCCAGGGCCTGTAAGTCAAATGCTAGCAGAGGGCCTGCAGCACTGATTGTGCCTCCCACTTAAGTAGCCTTTTAAACCTGTTACAGGGCTGCCACTGCAGGGCCTGTTTGTGCAGTTTACTGCCACTTCGACTGGGCATTTTAAAACTACTGGCCAAGCCTTAAATCACCATTTTAGTACATATAATTCACCCCTAAGGTATGCACTAAGTAACGCTAAGGGCAGGGTGCCATGTAAGTAAAAGGTAGGACATGTGTGTGTTTAATCTTTACATGTCCTGGTAGTGACAAAAACCCACATTGTTTTTCACTACAGTGAGGCCTACCCCTCTTAAAGGCTTGTATTGGGAATTCTTTCATACACTTTTAAGCTGTAATTCCTGATCAAAGAGGAGTAGTGTTAGAAATGGGGTCTCTAGTTGGTAGAGGTTTGCACCCTGTCCAATTAGGGACCAGCATGGGGGTGTGGTCTGACACCGATAAGACTGGACATGTTACTGTGGCCCTCCTGGCCGAGTACCGCCATCCAGCACTATCTTGTGGTGGCAGGGCTGATCTTGCCTCCAGAAAAGCAATGGGTATGCGAGTTGCTTTGCCCCCTGAAAAGAGGCCTGCTGCTGCAGTTTTTGCCTCTTTGTAAACATGAGCCACAAGACCAAAACACAACATGGCGACTCACTGGGGCCCTAAACGCAGAACGAGTGACGGGAACTGATGGGCACTGCCAGAAATGGTGGGTGCCGGAACGCAAAGAATAACACTGAGTGATGGCCAGTAAGGACGAATTCCTGACAAAGATGTCCGCATGCCACTGGCAATAGGCAAGGTGGAATTATAGGGGAAAAGGAAGATGCAACCAGCAATGACCCTGAGGCAAGACAGACACCACACGAGCGCATAGAGACTGGAGCCGGGGGACTACAAAGCGACGGCATGATATAGCTCTGAGGTGAGCAAAACGATATTACAGCAGTCCGGTGGCTGCCCCCACCCACCCCCCAAGGGGAAATAAAGACCATAGCAGCATTGTGCAATGCATTACTAGACACTGGGCGAACGACTGCGCATGAGAGACATCCTTGCGTAGCGACCCTTGAGGCCTGAGGAAAGTGACTGACCTGGGGGGATCGAAAGTGAGTGCTGAGGGCCTGAAGAGAGGTAGCACACCCCCATAGCAGAACGGCTGGTTCGCATCGGAGTCCCACGCTGCGGGACTGAACTAGGGAAGGAGCGGAGAGCTGCGAGACTGTGGGTGGACAGGAACCTAGAGCACGTACCTGGGATGAGCCAGCAGACACTACACAGCCCCGGACTCCTGGAACGGCAGGACATTAAAGAAGATTTAACCTGTGGCATCTCCACGCGTTGTTGTTGGAATCACTGCATGTGTGAATAAGCGGGGATTAAGTAAACTCTGCTGCAGCTGAGCCACAATGAGAGGAGCGGCCCATTTGAACCTTGCCCTCATGAGTGCGCCTTTATCATAATCCAAAGAGAGAGCGGTGACTAATGGACAACTGCAGTTAGGCTGTATTAGGCCTAATGAGTGATGAGCAGTTAATAAAGACCTGCCTCCCAATGGGGTCTTGCAACAGAGTGCAACTAGCGTATTCGAGGGGAGGTGGGAGCCACATCAGTAGGAGTGCTCCTGCACCATATCGAGGAAACAGGTTCGCTTGAATCTTGCCCCTCTAAAATTGATGAGATAAACAGACTAGCCTGCAAGAAGAAAAGTCAAGGTCAAGTGACCCTCTTCGCGAATTGTCCCATTTCTACTTATAAGAGCCTGTGCCCTCCTTAACTCCCCCCTCTGTTTGGGGACGACAGATCAGGGCAAGAACAAGACCCATGAACTGGACCTCAACAACCTCGGCTGTTTGTTGTTGTGGAAAGTCAGTGAAGGGGGACATTGGCGTGCAAGTGCTTCCCCCACACCCCCAACCGTTTTGGGGCCCCTGAGGGCTGTACAATAGTAGACACTGTGGTCGGTTCGAACGGTGAAGAGACAGACACACATACTGTTAATAGTGGGCAAATATATCCTAGGAAAAAAGACACCAATGAACCTGGCATAGCCCAGGACACAAACCTCCCCGAGTCCAGTGCAGGGACAGCCATAAAACACACTCCACAAAATGAGCCCATGAGCGCCACGGTGGATTTCCATCCTGCGAGCTATTGAAGCATCTCGGGGGCACTGGAACTTGGATTTGACACATTAGTTACAGACCACGTCCTACTAAGGGATGATCACAAGAGGTTGGCGGAGCGAGTCACAATATCGGAGCTCACATCGGGAAATGGTGCTGTCTGATCTCACACCATGAAAGAGCAGATGAATATAATGGCACGCAGAGTACAAGCACTAGAAATACGGGCTGATGACACTGAAAACAGGGTCCGGAGAAGTAACATATGTTAATAGGGCTCCCCCAGCGCATTGAAGGACAGAGTGCAATATATGACGTCCAACCTGGAAACATGACTCTGCAAAGAAATCGCACCTGAGGGGCTCTCACCTTTTTTTTTGCTTGAAAGGGCCCCCCAGGTGCCTGCTCGTCCCCCACAACTGGCCGCTGGCCCTCGCCCTGCTGTTTCTAAAGTACTTCGCTATAAAGACCTAAACCATATCCTCGCCCAGGCACACCTCAAGGGGGAAATCCTAGTGGAAAATAAAAAAGTAATGATATTTCCTGATTTTATGAGAAAAGTACAACACCAACGAGCGTCCTTCACAGAAGCTGAAACACGACTCCAAAAGCTCAGCATTACATATGCGATGTTGTTTCCAGCATGACTCCGGGTCACTTACAAAGACACAATGCACTTCTCCACAGAGACCATAGAGATCTGGAACTGGCTAGACCAGCTACCTCAGCAGACAATGTCAGGAGACGCAGAGAGACCAACTCGACACCGAGAGCCGCCTACAAAGAAGATAAAACATAACGTGATGGCGGTACCCTCTCAGGCCCAGGTGTTACAAGAGCGCCAACAGGTGGTCGCTGCAGTGGCAATCATGAGCAGCCTACGGTCAAACCATCCATCAGAACAACATGAGGGGGACCAGATGAACATGGACACTGATCATGGCTCAATCTCCTCCCACACAACCATCACTTTGCTCCCACATGCTACGTCAGGCACTGCAGATGAACTGATATGAAGACAACGAACTTGGTAGGATGCAACTACTGTGGAAGGTTTAACATGTTTACATGTAGGAAGGTGGGGCCCGGGTGGGGCCCTATGCAAATGACTGCAGATTTGGGAAGTGAGATGGGCATGCTGCAAAACCTTTGCTATGATATAACTGGATGGTGTAGAGTGAAGCTGGGAGGCATTGAATTGAAGACACCCTCCCCATTTCACTCCACTTGTGAGAATGACCTATGTACGTCTGTTGCTGAGTTTTTGGCTAGTTTCGATGGGAGTAGTTTCACTTTTTGTCCTGGGGATTGGGATTTGGGAATTTATGGTTACGTTTTTTTTGGGGGTGGTTGTACTGCGCTTTCCTACTTCTAAAGCGCAGCTCCTTATACAATGGATTATTATTACAGCTATCAAACCTAGTGTTCGCCAACAGGTGTATAGCTTGCATTTTCACTGTAGTCGACTACTATAGCATCCCCCTTAACATAGCTGGAACATCAGAGGCCTGAACAATATGTCCAAATGATACAAAATACATGCCTACCGAAAGAGGCAGGGGTGCATATTGCCCTCCTCCAAGAAACGCATCTCACTGGTCCTGATTGGGATGCCTTACATAGACGGTGAATAGGGCAGTTGTTTGCCACTACATAGTTAGCATTTGCCCGGGGTGTCTTAATATGGGTCTGTCCGGGGGTCCCATTCCAAAAGACAAGCAAATTAATAGACCCAAACAGGAGGTATGTCCTGGTATCAGGCTGACTGGTGGGGCGTGACCTGGTTCTGGTGGGACTTTATGCCCCTAATTCAGGGGATTTCTTGCAGAGAACTCTAGAAAAATGGCACTATACATCATAAATCCTATTATTCTGGGTGGAGATTACAACTATGTAGCTGATCCCATAGTAGCTCGTACACATCCACCCTTACGGGACTCCCCAGTGATTAGAGCAGCGTGCGTTTTCCAGTACTGGCAACAGCGATGGGGCTTCGTTGATGCACCTGGGAGATAGGGACTAATCTTTTTTCTCGGGAATGCATGACCTCTATGTCCGGTTGGACACCTTCCTTTGCTCTCCCGAAGTACAGGGACTAATAAGTCATTCGGAATATCTATGTCGCACTATATCTGATCATAACCCAATTTTGATTACACTGGATTGGCTTAGGGAAAGACCAGTGATTCCCGACTGGCATCTCAAGGTAGAGGCAGTAGAAGATCCAGTATTCTGACAGATGATAGGGAATGCCATTCACAATTATCTTGAAGATAATGCCGAAACAACAGCTTCTGTCCTGATTGAATGGGATGCCTTCAAGGCGGTCATTATGGGACGATGCATCTCGGAGGTGGTGGGAGTTCGGTGTACACTATTGGCAAAAGTGCAAGCCCACGAGGGCAAGGTGCGAGACTTAAAGACAGAGCACCCTGGATGGCCATACTTACAACATCGGCTCCTGGAGGCAAGAGAACTGCTTGCAGCAGGTACTGAAAAGCTCTGATTTTTCCACCATCAAGAATATATGATCCAGGCGCATGCGGAGCGAGACAAGGCAGGGGACCTGTTGGCTTGATTTGCCAACCCTGTGCCTAGAAGCTCCGGGATACTGGAATTAGAAGCCGAAAATGGGGCTACACTGTACGGGCAGAAAGACTTCAACATTAGAGTTAAAAACTGCATATACAACCCTATACGCCCCCGGCACCATTACCTGGAGCCCTGGCAGGCTTTCTGGGTCCCATAGAGCTGCCGCGACTTAAGATAGAGATTGCAGAGGACTTGGGGGGAGGCCCGATGACACTGCAGGAGGTCAGGGCAGCAATCAAGTCCATGGCACGAGTCCGAGTACCAGTAACCAACGGATTCCCAGTAGAGTTCTATGTGGCCTATGTGGAAGAACTGGTTCCAAAACTATTGGAGCAATATGCAAATGCCTGGGAAACTGGTAACCTCCCATCAACAACTAGGGAGGCGCTAGTGATCACACTGCTGAAACCGAACAGACCTCCTTCAGATGTGCCCTCTTATCATCCATAATCAAAGTTAGATATGGATTATAAAATTCTAAGTCATATACTAGCAACTCGCCTTTTCCCCCACATGCCTACTCTCATCCATATAGACCAAAGTGGGTTAATTTACTGGGGCAAACCACAGATTTAAATATTAGCCAACTTTTGTCCATAATGGAGATATCTGGAACAGGAGAGAATAATGCAGCAGTTATTTCTATTGCTATATTATAAAAGCATTCGATAGCCTCAGTTGGGATTAACTCTGTGGTGTACTAGATAGAATGGGACTGGGCAGGGGCTTCACTCAATGGACAAGACTTTTATATGCCAATCCAGCAGCACAGGTCTGCACGAGGGTGTGATTTCCCACTCCTATGTGGTGGGGAGGGGCACCAGGCAAGGTTGTCCTCTCTCCCCATAATTGTTTCCCATTGCGGTGGAACCCCTGGCCAGGGCAGCGAGAGGAGTACATAATTACCAGGGCATAGGGCGCCATGGGGTCTCACATAAGATTGCGCTTTATGTAGACAATATGCTTCTCTTTCTCAACAATATAAGAGAGGACTTGCCACGGGTGATATCGCTACTAGGGCGGTTTGGAACCAATTTGAGGCTTTGTATCAATTAGCAAAATCATTAATATTCCCACTTGCTAAAACAATGCTAATTTCTCCTGATCTGCGCTGGTAGACCTGGGAGAGCTCATGCACGAAATACCTGGGGGCCAAGATGTATCATGAGGTGAGTGATATACTAGATGGTAACATTAGAGCGACGATCAGAGCATTCCGGGCCAGCCTAAACTTCTGGGAAACCCTCCCTTTGTCAGTAGCTGGGAAGGTAGCAGTCGCAAAAATCATGGTGCTACCTCGACTACTTTATTATTTCTCAACACTGCCTCTTATTATTCCCCAAAATGTGTTTTCAGAGGTGAATGCACTTCAAATAGAACTCATATGGGGCAAAGGTCAGTGCAGAGTGACTTTGGCCAAACTACAGTGCCCCACCTCTGATGTGGGACTAGCAGCGCCAGACATAGAGGCCTACTATCTGGCTGCCCAGCTGCTGTGGTTCAATCAATGGTTATTTGACTGTCTGCACCCTGTCAGATTCTGTTGACTCCTGGGGGTCCAATACTGGGGAACACGCGGGAATTAAAAGTGAGGAGACACGCGTGGAAGCACTGCTTGAGACACACCCAGTCCCCCAACCTTACACACTAGGCTTACCATTACAGTGCCTAGCAGCCCTAAATGAAATGGGAGCACGGTGAGGTATGGTGGACTAGGTGAGACAAGGTGTGACCAGCGTGGGTGACCTTTTTCAAGATGGCAATATAATGTCCTTTGAAGAATTATCAGAGACTTATGACCTACCCTCAGGACAGTTTTTGTTACACCGGGCAGTGTCAAGTACCTGAATTCTCCACAGGAGCAGAAGAGACGAAATCTCCCAATGCCCTCCTGCCGGCAGTACCCACTAGATACAGTGCGATCTTACCAGCAAGGGGGAAAGGGGAATGGGAAGAGAAGAGACTACTTCTACTGCTGCATTCCTGGGTGGCCTCCCACTACTTCCGAATTTCTTCTGTTGGAAAAGAAGGAGGACCTAATACACAGAGAGATGAAGGGAAAGAACAGTTAACATCCTAACTACAACCACCAGATACTAACTAATCAAACAGTAATTTGCCTACCACAAGCCTTAGACGTATTTGCCCCTCTTCTGCACTATGTTAAATATTGAGTAGAAAACACAATTCTATAAAGTTCCCTGGACTACTTCTTAATGTTCAGTAGGTCTTGCAGCAACCATTAGTTAGTAGGTTTTCTCTTGTCATTGAAAAGTACTTGTAGTTTTGTATCCGTGTGATGATGTAACAGTCGAATATATAAATCGCAACCCAGATAGAGCGCACAAAAAGGAAGCTGGGAAGGAAAGACAGGGAAGGTAAGGAAAGGATAAGCGCACCAAAAGGTGTTTACCAAAAAGAGGGTACGCAAGGGAGAAGACCAAGATGCAAGCGCTCTTACTGTCTGGCAGTTGTCATTTCGGAGGAGGATAACGAAAACCTGTAATGCAGCTGAAGGAGTTCTGGGGGAATTCGACTCTCCCTGGAAGATGGTAGACTGAAGAGGAATTTCGTTATCGAAGAGACGCCGCTCTCCAACCGAAGACTTGCTGCCAGGAAAGTCATGCTATGAAGAGTCGCAGCTCTCCGACTGAGGAAAACAACCCTAAGTGCTGCGTAGAGGAGAGACGCCGCTCTCTGACAGAAGACTGCTGAGGGAGATGCGCAACAGAGAGACGCCGCTCTCTGACTGGAGAATTCCGCTGAGGGAGATGCGCTACAGAGAGACGCTGCTCTCTGACTGGAGAATTCCGCTGAGGGAGATGCGCAACAGAGAGACGCCGCTCTCTGACTGGAGAGTACTGCTGAGGGAGTTGCACAGATAGAGAGACACAGCTCTCTGCCGGAACAGACTCAGGAGACAAGAAGAGCCCGAAGAGTTCAACGGACTTCCTCCACCGCTATGGTATCAGAAAACTAAGGTAAGACTGATTATAACAACAAGCTACTCCACAAGTGGCTAAATTTGTGGAGCTAACACAAGACTCCGATGCTAACTATGGTTCTAATTGAAGTGCGAAGAGTGAGGCTCGTGCAGCTATCTTAATCACAAGAGGTCTCGCGAGAGTTCCCACCAACTTGAATGTGTCTAAAAATACTGCGGCCATCTTGTAGAGGACTCAGTCCAACGCCCTATATAGTTATCCAATGATTTATCACTGGACATTTGGTAAACACTCTAATTCTGGGTCCCCGCCTACCTCCCCTGAGACCCTGCATTACAGTAGACACACTAATTGAGTTCCTGACAGGCAGTGACAGAGACCATTAGGGGTCATTGGCAGAATGGACTGACAGAACCACTACTCACCAGATCAGTCGAGTACTCTGCACGATGACTGGTAGGAGAAGACTTATAGCCCTCTTATACCAGGCAATAAGGCCAGATATCAACAAGCCATTGACAGAGCAAAAGCAGAAGCTGGAGTAAGGCGTAGCTCGCCCGATTACGGACCCAGATTGGTCTAACATACTAGCTGCCATACCCAAGATCTCCCGAAACACACAATTGAAACTAATTAATTTTTACTTCCTACAAAGGGCATACCTAATCCCGGGGAAAATTGAGAGGATTTGTGGTGAGCAGGACATAGCATGTCCATGATGTGGGGAGCAGTTAGCAGAAATGATGCACATGGTATGGGCATGTCCGGCCTTACGATCTTATTGGGAGTGGGTGGTGGCCTGTATCAACGAGGTCACTGACAGAACCATTCCCTGCGGACCCTTGGAATGCTCCCTGGGGGTATTCCCATGCCTACTAAAAACAAGGTAACGACCAAGTTTGTGGACCTGGCCCTGATACTTGCTAAGCAAGAAATTGTGAATAAGTGGAAAGCCACAACTAGTTCGCGAGTGGACAAATGGAGAGGCACACTGTAATGTGGGTGGAATATGAGGGGGCCACACTGCACCAGGAGGCCAGACGGTACACTTGACAGCACACTCGAAAAATCAAGAGCATGGGATACAATAGTAGAAAGCCTAAAATTGCCAGGCACAGATTCTCCTGATAGTTCCATACATATAGATCAGCATACAAGGGAAGATCACACTAGAGAAGCAACCAAAGAGATCTGATTTTCGTCTAGCTGGTGGGCATGATCACACAATCATGCACGCTACAAGGAATAGAAACCGATTCTAAGCTGCAATAGCAATACAAGGAAGAGCTCTGCTTGTAACTCTGTTACCATCGAGTATGTCACTCACCTCATGATATATCTTTCGTGCATGAGCTCTCCCAGGTCAGCCAGTGCAGATCAGGAGAAATCAGGTTGCCCTCCTAATATTGTGAAAGCATTTACCAAGGATTGACTTTTGTGGGCAGTCAGAACTCCACGAGTGGGCATAAGAGAACTATAAGATTGGTATATTTGACCGGTGCCATCCAGAAACACCACGGCTGACTGTCTTTTTGAAATTGTAATTTAAATCAAATTAAATTAGAAGTCATAGCATATCAAGTCTGGCAGTGCAGTGGTCAGAAGATAGTTATGCTGTCCAAGCACTATGACCTCTCTTGCATCAGCATCCGAACCATTAATATCCTACTAGCTTTCCGGACAGCCCACTGAACCAAGCAATTCATCTGAGCCCAGGGTTGAAATCAACCCTTTTCCCCTCTGAGCAATGCACCCGGCTGCTCTAAGAGCTGTTTAGGGTAAAGCCCAAATTTAAAGTCATTTATAGTTTGTGTTGAGGTAAAAGCAATTCTAGTT
The DNA here is from genome assembly GCA_963921515.1 of Calotriton arnoldi. Lineage (NCBI taxonomy): Eukaryota > Metazoa > Chordata > Amphibia > Caudata > Salamandridae > Calotriton > Calotriton arnoldi. The sequence goes on along the minus strand of CAWUFW010008732.1, from coordinate 459,581 downwards.
AGCAGCTCCCTGGAGAGCGCCATCCTTAAAAGACCTCATAATTATTTGTTAAACTTTACACAGCACAGTCAGTCGATTGAGGGTGGATTTCTGCTCTCAACCTAACAAGAATGCAAATGTTTGCTGCAAGTGCTATGGACGAGATGTTGAGAGAACTTGTTCTGCATTACTATGAGTGACCTAGCTAACCTCTTGTACAGAGTGTGAACTCCTACTGAGCGCCACCTTGGCTGTTACACAGGAATTTTAATTTTTTACCTTCAATACATAATGGCAGTAAAAAGCACTATCGCCTTACAGCCATACAACACAATTAAAATAAATCGTCCTCATTGCTCCATTTGTTAAAGAATGAGTGCAGGCGCCCGAGCCTCTGCTCAGAAGCCCGTGCCACTGAAATTAAACGTCGCTGCACTGATTACCAAGGCTGGTAGTCTTAAAACCACCTCATACCTCTATTCTCCACAACCAGACACTCCCTGTCCCTTTATCTCACTCTTGCAGGTTCCTGCTGCTTTCCTTTATGACGGTTTTGCCATCTATCTCTTCCTCTATCTTTTCTCTTTGTGTATTTATCGCTCTCTCTGCGCTCGGAAAAGAGATAAGCAGATTTACAGTATGCTTGCGCCACTTCTTTGCGTCACTTTTAACATGGGAAAAGTGACGCAAAAGTGGCGCAAGAGGCTTGTAAATCTGCCCCATGATGCGGAAAAATATGTGCCGAGCCCCAAAAATAATTGCCGGTGCCCCCCCACTGGCAGCCACCTCTCAAATTCAGCACTGATTGTGCTGGAAGGAAAATGTCTTACTCCTTTCCATACATTTGCTTCTCCTCGCATATGCGAACTGTTGACTTTTATACGTAGCCTGAACTGTGATAAGTGGCTGTTATGAAGGGTTAATGATAAACATGTAATATCGGAATTATGCGGGTCTGATTTAGTCCTTTAATGAACTTCAATAAATAACTGCTTCTCTTAACTCTCTCTCAGTTGGTTTCTCATTTGTCACTTGTGGTTCTTAATTAGTTGTACGCTGCCCCTGAGGGCCGGACGGATTCACTGAACGGCACTTTACTGTTATACATCTGTACCTTTTCATCGCGAGCCTCCTGGCCCAACATTTGAAACAGAAATGTTCTGCATTCTAAATAATTAACACTGTAACATTTTGTCTCTTTAACCTCTGAACCCCATATGCATAATTTGCTGAACACTTTAAACCACTTTCTTGATTTTATGTTCTTTGATGGTGTCACAAGTAAAGTAGCAATGTGCTGGTATTAGATTATCTTAACCTCTTATTAAATTGCCTGATTATAAACTTAAATAAAGAAAAACACTGAAAGGTCGCTCTGCCATTTCAGCTCCAGCTTGCTCTGGGGAATCGCATTAGATGGTACTCTAGCCATTTCCCGTCATTAAATTGCGTTATTATAACTAAGTCAGAAGGAATAATAAAACATATAATTAAAAGGAAATGTATTCAGGAGCATCTCCAACACGTCCGAACCACATTTAGTAACGCCTTTCGCATCATGTTGGTTGTAATACAATTATTATTGGCTTCAAGGCCCCACAATTCAAAACATAATGAAAAATATAAACCAGTTTCCAAGGCATTGTGGATAAGGAAACATTAAAGAGGTTTTAGAATAGGCAAGCCTAAAGTGGATCAAAACTTTAATCTTGAGGCACATGAACATTTTTTGCAAAGCAGTTATAGGACAACGATGTGCACACTCCACTTTCAGCAATCAGGCATACATTATGTGGCATCAGGCCCGGACAGGCCTTTTATGCCACTAGACATTTCCCCGGTGGGCTGGCGCCCTTGAGGCCAATTTTGAAAGTCTAGGGCCGCTCCTGGTTCTTCTGTCACTTTCCCCAGCTCCCTGAATTTAATTGCGGCATGCAAGTGAAGACTTCAAGAGCGAGAGAGAAAGAGGGCGGGAGGGGAAGGTAGAGAAAAAGCGATCAGAGAGGGAGAAGAGAGGAGACAGAGAGAATGGATGGATGGAAGAAGGCGAAGGGAGAGGTGGTGGTGGTTTCAGCATTTTTGCCAGGGCTAATTTTGGTTCCCCAGTCCAGTCCTGTGTGGCAAGGGGTTTGTTGAATCCAGTTTCCAATATCTAGGGAAATATTTTATTGTTTGTATCTTCTCTGTTAAGTTGCCAGATCACAACTTCCTGCATACTGAAATTTAGAAAATCACTGAACTCCCTAATTGCCTTCTTGTTTATGCTTCAACATTACGCTTGCACTGGCGAAGGGAGGACTCAAAACTTTCAGGACACTCGCAACGGAGTTTGGGCTACACACTACCCAAATTTTTAAGTATGCGCAATTGAGACATGCCTGGACAGCCGAAAGCTCGCTCCTCCCCTCCCTGCCAGAATATGCCCCGCTGGAGGGACGCCCTATTGCAGGAGCAGATACCCAACAAGGCAGTCCTCTAATGTACAGGACACTGAATAATAATATGCCCGACAGACTGGGGAAACTTAAGGAAGCCTGGGAGCAGAACCTGGGCACGCTAGAAACAGTGGACTGGGAGGCGGCCCTGATGCACCACAGGGAGGTAGCGATTAAATCCCGCCTCCGACTCATCCAATACAAAATATTGCACAGGGTGTATTGTGACAGGGCACGCCTACACCGTATGGGCCGAGCCAGCGAACCGCACTGCCTGCGTTGCAGACAGCCACAGGGGGACTTCTATCATACTATCTGGGATTGCCCCATCATACACGCATACTGGATACAAGTATTGGGAGAACTGAGTAAAGTGCTGGACGAAACATTACCTCTAGATCCCAAATTTGTCCTAATGGGCATACCCGGAGATGTCGACTTGGGGCGCCCGCAGCTTATTTTTGCTCTACTGGCATTGGTGGTAGCGAAACGAGATGTGGCCCGCACGTGGGGGCGCCGCTGCCTCCCAATTAGGAGAATGGAGGAGGGGGATGGATATGTATATGGCGGCGGAGAGGGTTACATACAAGCGAGAGGGTGCCCGCGGAAGTTCCGTGAAGGTGTGGGGAAATGGAGAAAATATCATGGACTGGATGGAGGGTTGGGAGCCGACTAGCATGATACGGCTTTTGGACCTAACCGGGCTCTGGATGAGGGGATCACTGGGTCTATATCTCTGAATCCTGGGGGAGACAAGGATGTTGGGGAGGATACTGCTAGATCAGAGCTTGGCGAGGAGACCGTCTGTCTCCCTGGTTCATGGAATGTGGGGGATGGGGTGTCTTTTGATGTGGACAATATGTGGGTGATTTGATGCGGTTGTGATTAAATGTGATACGCTAGCTGTTTTGTATTGGTTGAAAATGCAAATAAAAATATATATTTTTTAAAAAACATTACGCTTGCACAACATTTAAAAGTATGAAACAATGTACAGTGATCTTTCACTAAATGGATTAGATGCCTATCTAGACTCCTTTATTGGCAATCTGGGGCCCTATTATGTATAGGGTGCACTTTCCCTGTTTGTGCCCTGGCGCACCTTAAAACAGGTGCGCCAGGTGCAAACAGAGAAAGTGCACCCTATCTCATAGAATGCACTGCCCCCAGGGCAGCAGCGAACTCTATTGCCCAGGGGGCAATGCATTCAAGTGAAATACGGAGCATTTTTTAAAAGCAGCCGCTCCGTGTTTCACTGTGCAGGCGGCAACCTACCTGCACTTTTCAAGGGTTTTACAGATCCCCTTGCAGGTGGGTGCAGTGAGTGATTGCACCCACCTGCAAGGGGATGTCTGGGGGGGTCTGTAGGGCCCATTTCCCCCCCTCCAGAGGGCTGCTATCAGGGGGTACACTGTCAGTGCACCACCTGAGAGCTTCTTTCCCTCTGCTTCCGCGTCTATAATACGGCACAGGCACAGAGCCGAAGGGATTCCCTCATTTGCATGGGACATGCTCCCATGCAAATGAGGAAACGCCCGCTTGAGAAAGCGCTGGCGCTGTATGTGCACCCATGCTTTCAATATTAGAGAAGGGGCTGCGCAAACGTCTGCGGCCCCTTCTGTAATACCAAAGTGCCCTGGGGACGCACAAAGTGGTCGCAAATGCCCGTTGCGCCCCCTGAGCACTTATTGTAATACGGCCCCTTGTGTAGTTGGATTATAACACTAAAAAGGCATGAAAAGATGTTGCACTGTCCTTCCATCACTTTCACCTTAATGACCTTCAAAGGATGAAAGTGGATGACATGTTTGTAGACAGGGAATGGCTGACTATTATCCAGGGATGACCAGAAGACCAGACATACAGATACATATTAGCCTTTCAGAGCAGTATCTTTTATATAGCCTCAGAGCGACTAGTAAAGCATTATACTATTTAAGAATACCATTAGAAAATGATCTACCCTGAATAATGTAAAGTGAAATTTGAGAGCACATATCTCCCTGGACCCATAGGACTGAAGACTGTAATTTCTTCAGTTGGTGAGAATACAACTTTGCAAATATAGCCTTCCTTTTATTGTTCACATCAGAGATTTACCTGAGCACAATGTTTGCTTTGAGAAAAATTCTCTGGTCTGTGCACACCTGGTATGTGTGCATCCATCAAAACTGGAGTATTGGAATATTGGATGTGTCTGGACGTTTTTGGGTAAAACGTGTTGATAAAGAGAGTCAGCCTGGGAGTTGGATATGATCAAAGTTATTATCTATGTTTTACTACATATTACGGTTCCGATATTTCTACTAGCCGGAGCATTATATTTAGGAGTGACAGAAGGTAATATTTGAAAACACTTCTAGCAATATTATTTGGGGTTTAAATTTAATGTGAGGCATGCTTCGAGAGTGAGACAAATGCCCTTCAAATGCAAGTACTCTACAACTTAATATTTAATCAATTGTCAGTGCATTACTAGCTGCTTTTATTATATCTAATTACAGTTCAAGTGGCATGTATTTCAGACTTGGCATGCTCATTGTGTGAATTTGTTGCCAGGTATTATTCATGGCATTCCTGCTATGCTCGGAGTCCCTCTCATCTCTGCTTGTCATTTAGTAACCAGAGTCATTGTACAAGCAATAGATAAGGTAACAGGGCAGCCAAAGAGACTTTGGTTTGACTAAGACTGGAGTGCTACCTCTTGCAAATAAAGGTGAGCTGAGTTGTGCTTATTGATGTTGTGAAGTGTTTGCTTTGCTGAACTTGATATTCAGGATTGGGTGCTATCAAAATAGAAGACAGTACTCGGTTTCTTGAAAGACAAGTAAAAACAATGGCCTGATGCACAGGGAGTTGTTTTCCCTTCTTGTGGTGGTCATTGAAGATTTTTTTACCTGGCACTGCCATGCCTCACATGGTGTTCCTGGACAGGAAAATCTAGTGACAGTCTCCCTGTTTTAATGAGAGCAGGGTGTCCATCACTATGGCCTGCAGGCCCAGTGGCAGATGTGCCATCACATGAGCTTTCCAATGGTCAAGTCACCTGATGCTCTGCCATCGAAAATGCTCCAGTTTGCCAACCTCTATAAGAGGTGGCGAACCCCAAGTGTGGTGATGTGAAAGCCAGCTGAGCTATAACCAAACTCTTAAATGATGCCCTAAATCTGGCATGCCAGAAATAGTAGACCAACATTTTAAGATAGGGTAATTTAGCTCAGGTACTGTGTCCAGGCATCTGCTTACTCTTACAAAACATGCATGAGAAGGCTAACCATTATCTCAATCTACCTAATGCCAGGTGGCCATGGTGCCTGGGACCAACGCTTGGGGGATGCCTTAACTGTTCACAATCCACCATTGGCATCTCTAAAGGTCAAAATGTGTCTCTAAGGTTGCATTTAGTTGGGCACCATCAGTGCTGCTGCCATTTTCTTTCCTTTTATGTTGTAAACTAAGATAGGCCCCAGACAGGCATCATTCAAACAGTTTATGTTCACAGAGTGCAGGACTGCGAGAGTGACATCCAGTTTAGGTCCCCTAAGGATTCTCAGTCCATTCCTGATCAAAGGTACTGGTACCATGCTGAGACACAATTGAAATGTGTTATTTTTTCTGTCTTCAGAGCAACCCTAGCTCAAAATCAATTTTTGGAATTATTCTAGAGCATGATTCTTAACCTGTGGTCCAAGGACCCCTGCCGGTCTATAATGCCTCCTCAGGAGGTCCGCAACTGTGTTACCCAATTAATTAATATTAAAATCAATACGATAAAATGTATACATTATTTTCTATATTTGATTGAGAATTAAACAAAATATTTCAATACTTGTTACTTGTTTTTGAAGTTCAAATAGAAATTGCTTTGGACGGGGGGGAGGGGCAGCTGCCAATAATGACTTTTTGGGGGACCTCAGATTCCAGTAATGATTTAGTTGGGATCCACAGAAGTCAAAAGGTAAAGAACAGCTGTTCTAGAGCCTTCCTCTTCCAGTTTGGTATCACAGACCACAGCTTGCAAGTGCTATCGTCAGAATAAATAGAGGAAGAGAACAGCATACATGCAAAGTCGGAAACGTTTGGAGAAAAAAATACTTTTCTCCAACGTTACAACCTCCTTTGCGGAGGCCCAATATTTGATTCAAAGTCCTGTCTACCAAAGTTAGTAGACAGGGGTACACATCACAACACATGAGTGTTTGGATGGGAATACCCAGGTACCATCCATGAAATACCCACTTGATGCAAAGTAGTGCATAGCGTTAGATTGTGTTTCTTTTAGGCTACTATGCAGTGCGAAACAATATTTGGCTGGAAGGTAAATCCCAGTTCTACACTTTGCTCTGCTTTGCATCAGCTGGAACAAAGTGTTAGCAAATCTTGGCCCTAGAGTTTAACCCTTTGCTAGTCTTATGGCTGTCTTTCTCTGTGAATGTCTCTCATCATCAAGCGGCAGACTATCATTTGTAAGTGAGATGCTCTTGTGTAGTTAAGCCCATTTATCCTTGACACTGCAAATTACCCACTGTGCAATTGGTAATGTTCACTGGTGTTGGAAATTTGCCGTTTTGCAAGATCATCCCAGATTTTTGCGTTCACTACTCTATTTTCTTTAACCTGTTTTTTTTGGCTTTAGGACTCTACACGCTTTACAACTGCTAATCAGTGGTAAAGTGCTGGTGCTCTCCTTTCCAAACAGTGCCTAGTAGGTGGTAATAAATAATTTTTTTGCCTGTAAGTAAAATGCTGCAGCACTCATTTTGCCACCTGCGAAAGTAGCACTCTAAACCATTTCTCAGGCCTGCCGTTGCAGCGTGTCTGTGCAGTTTTAAAACTTCTGTTTTGACCTGGCAAAATAAACCTTGTGCCAGGCCTAAACCTTCCTTTTAATACTTATTATTCACCCCAAAGGTAGGCCCTAACAGCTCATAGGGCAAGGTGCATGGTATTTAAAATGCAAGACGTGTACTTAACTTTTACATGTCCTGTCAGTGAAACAACCCCCCCAAGTAGTTTTTGATTGTGCCAGGGCAAGCCTCTCATAGACTAACACTGGGTTAACATATTACATATAATAAGTGATAACTTCAGTTTGCGAACACCTCGAGAAATACTCATTTAAAATTTAATTTAAAACCCTCTTTAATAGTAAAGTCGGATTTTAACTTACTATTTTGAAAATGCTACTTTTAGAAAGTTGGCATTTTTCTGTCTAAGCAAAATGTGCCTTTTTGCCAGTGTCAATGGCGATATGACTGTCAATGGCTCTCCTGTGGTGTGATCTGTTTCCTTCCGGACAGTGGACAGGGGATCTGGGTGTAGGGAAGGGTTTCCACTCCTGAGCAGGATGGCTTGGGGAGGTGGCCAGCTCCTTCCTGAGCTTCCAAAGGTAACGTGAAGGCTGTACAGATCCCCTTCATGACTTCAGAACATACCTACCAAGGCACTGGCAGATGCAGCTCACAACAGGCCCTGTCTGCCCTTTGGTTCACTAACCAGACTGAAGTCAAGCCTAGGGTAAAGGGAAGAACTTAAAGAACCAGTTTTAGGGTTAGACAGGGGAGTGCCCCCCCCCACCCACAGGCTGGCTCTGGGTACAATAGTGGCGCCCTCAGAACCTGAAATCAGAACACTCCTGGACCTAAGAGCATTGAGTTGAAGGAGTCCTGCTTTCTACATAAGGAAGACTGGACCTTCTTGCCTTGAACATAGAACCCCAATAGTGACTCCAATGGTCAGTTGACAGACCTCCTGTTGGAGCTACAGGGACACCACAAGCTTCCAGCTGACCAAACCCAACTGGTCCTGACCTGGTCTTCTCTGTTGGACTCTGTGGGAGTTATTTTAGACCCCCCAAGCGTTGTCCTGAACGTCTTGGACCCTTGTCTGAAGTCAGAGTGTATGCCCCCTGCTCAATTTATGGTTTCACGAGATCCAACACAAAATGACCCCTCGCATCGCATCACAGCACAGCCCAACCCTGATTGATGGCTTCACTGGATCTGACACGGATGAAGCAAGGGCCCTACATCAAAGCACATCGCAGTACCTAGTCGATGGCTTCCCTGGATCTAATGTAGGGCACTGCAGAACTTCACATCTCAGCACCGCACAGCTCCTGATTGGCAGCTGGACAAACCTGATGCAGAACTGTGCATTGCAGCAGTGTGCAGCCCCCGCACCAAGGCTAGAAGGCACAACTCCCAGCAGGTGGCACCTCAACTTTTGACTTTGTCCGGAGTGACCGGTAACCCGCATTTGAAGCTTCAGTCTTTCGGTGCTTTTTTACCTCAAACTTTAAAAACTCATACCTCTTGTTCTACTGATTGGATTGTTATTGTTTTGATTTCATTTTATTTAATGACGTTTACTCTGTTTCTCTAAATGTGTTAGGGATTTTTCTTGTGTTGTGTTTTCACTTTATTACTGTTTGAGTACTGCATGAATAATTTACACAGTGCCTTTAAGATAAACCTGATTGCTTTTGTGAGAAGCTACCAGAAGGTTAAGCACAGGTTTATTTTGTGACTTTTGTGGTTCACCTTGAAAAGGACTGTGAAAGTTCATTGAAGTGGGTTCTCCCTATTCAGCAAATAATCCAATTTCTTATAACTGTTGAATAATTCCAATGGTGAAAAAGCTATGCCACTTGGGAACTCGAGCAGTAAAAGCAAGTTGACAGGGCGTTATTTTCTTCAGGGCATCCCAATGCAAATCACGTCCTATCATTACATTGACAGCAGTGACAAAGTAGAGCCCTGCGCTTGTCTAATCATAGGTGGGATAAGTAGGGGGAGTAGTGAGAACCACTAAGACCCACCTCCATGAATTGACCCTAGGGTTTCCTATGCACTTTTGGTGAGGGGGATATAAACGCGGCTTTCCTGTGGATACCAAACAAACCCCGTCAGTCTGGGTGGAAATGGGCAGAGTAGTTAGTTTTCTCCCTGCCTGGACAGAGATTAATTTCTATTTGTAATGCTTCCCTTGCTGTGCATTACCACTTAGGGCCCAATTACGAGTTTGGCAGTGCTGGAGCTGACCGCCATGCCCGCTCCCTCACCGCCAAACCCCTGGTCGGGCCGCCTGCCAGATTATGAGTTTCCTCATGTCTGACAGACTGTTTTTGGCGTTCCCACGGCAGTGCCTCTGAAAATGGGCATTGCAATAGGAATGCCAAAAACAGTTCCTGCATTGCATGGACTGTAAAGTCCATGCCGTGCAGGAACTGTGGTGCATGCACACAGGGGGGCACATGTTGTGCCCCCCTGAATGCACCCTAAGGCCCAGAGCTCATTTTGTTTCCTCTCCACCACGTTATTCATGGAGGAGGAACTGCCATGAAAACCATGGCGGGGAGGAAACTCGTAATATGATTGGCAGGACAGTGGTGGTCCCGCCAAGGATATTGCTGCCTCTACACCGCCATGCCACTGCCAGGGAGTGGCGGTTTCCTAGCGGCATCTGCTCTGCAATGGCGGTCCGACCACCATACTTGCAATGGGGTGGTCGGAGCGCCGGTGCGGTGATGGATGGACAGCCACCGCCGCGCCTCCGCAAGGCTGGTGGTTCTCGGACCGCCAGACTTGTAATCAGGGCCTTAGTGGGTAGAAGTGCCACCCACCTCTTTAGGAGGTATTTTTTATGTAGTGAGGGTGGTGGTCTCTGGATGGGCAATGGTGTCAATGGTGCTAATGGTGTCTTAACTTGTGATTCATATTAGTGGTAGCCAGACTATTCTCTATATATGCTGCCTCTAGAGTGTCTCTTTGACCGTTTAGGTCTTCCTACCGACTCACAGCATCTGGGCTTGAGAAAGCCACAAGACAGGAAAATTGTTATAACCACCAGTTTGATACTGAGCTTTGTAAAACACATACGCTGCTTGACTTTTGGACTGGCAGTTCTGCGTCCCAGAAAATGTCTTAATTTTTTATTTGTGTTTTTTATTCATTTCCGACTAAGCCAAGTCTGTGAACAAATATTGTATGCTATTGAGTAAGTGCTAATAAAAATGTTACAACCGGCCATTAAGACATTATACATCATGTTGGGTACATGACACAGGCACATGCTCACTTTGTGTAAAAATATAAAATACAACACTAAAGTATTATAAGCATATCATTTTCATGTTTGTCATAGTCATTTGTCAATTTAACATTAGTTTAGAAACGCGGATTTAAAGTTATTAGTTGGCCTGTGAGAAATTTTAACTACACTGGCGTAATTTATGTAATTCTTGAATTTTGCATTAAGCCAAATTCCCCAAATTACTTGAAATTTCGCATTTTGCAATCTTACAAATTTTTGCACACAACAGACCAGTTCTCAAAGACATTTTCTTACGAAGAGACATTTTTTGCTCAAATCGGTCTCCTGCTGGTATCTCACAAGACATTTATTTTACTCAAAGTGCACTCTTGCATGAAAAATGTCATGCAAGATACCATAAAACCATATTTTACTGTAAAAGCAAAATGTTGGGGCGTGGCCAAGATGGCGGTGTGAGCGGACGTACTGCTCCCGAGCTCCCGCCGACGGCCCAACACATCACCGGCCCTGGGGCCGTTTTAGCAACTATTGGCCCATCCTAAAGGGCAAGAGAGGTCCCGGACCAGTTGGGGGCTAACTTGGAGCCGAGGCAGCGCCTGGGGAGGCAGAGAACCGGAGCTGAGTGATCAGCGCTCCGAGTCCACGAAGCAGTGCAGGCCCGCCTCGGATCGGCGGACGGGACAGACAGGGTCCGTGGCCACGGAGTCTCGATCCCCCGCCCGACTGGAGATAGCGGTGGATGGCGGAGGAGCCGTAGGTGCACCAACAGACGGCTGGCAAACAGCGGAACAGCGCAGCAGCGAGAGACGGGGGAGCGCAGAGGTGAGGGGCCCGACCGCCATCTTGGGTGCCCGGTGTTCCTGCCCCTGGGCTGGTGCGGCGGCGGCCCTCGGTGGACTTTGGCGCTCTCCCGCCAGGGAATTGCGGGACGAGCTGAGCAGTGTGTCTGTGTGGGGGGCCGCAGTCCCAGGAGCGGTAGGAGAGGGAGACCGTGGAAGTGCGACACGGCACGATCCGGGCCGTGAGCCCCCCCTCCCCCAACCGGGCCTAGTGAGAAACGAGGGCCCGGAGGTGACGGGCCCGGCGGGCGGCGCGACTTCAGAGGGAGCCGGTGCGGAGGTGGAAGACAGCGCGGGCCTGGACGGAGAGCGCACGGAGGACCGCTCAGTGGGGGCGAGAGGCTGCTAGGCTGCCCGGTCTGGTGGACACAGGAGGAGTGTGGCGGTGAAGCAGGCGAGTGGCCCAGGAGGGGCTCGATCGCGCAGTGAGGGCAGCGGGCGAGGCCAGGTTCGGAGCAGGGACAGAATTGAGCCCACAGAGACCCCGAGAGAACCCCAAGAAGAGAAGTACCCACCCCCTTCTTGGGACAGCACCTTGGAGGAAACTGGGCTCCCTTGTGGCATCGCGGGAATCCCCCGGCAGCGGAGCGCTGGTGTGGGTCCGGTAGTGCTGCTGCGCTGGGGTGGACCTGTGGTGAGCGCAGTGGCAGGGGTCTGTGGACTATCAGGCAGCTGAGGCGAAGACACTAAGGGAGGCCGGTCTGGCCTCAGCACCAAGAGCCGGGGAGAGAGCGAACAGGCGAACGGACCCGACAGAGACTTGGCCACCCTCCCTTGAAGGTGCAGCGGCCTGTAGCTGCCGAGCTTGCTGCGATCCAGGCGCGGTGGGGTACACGAGGCGCTGCGAGTGGGCCCACCGGAGCAGAAAGGCAGAGGGAACTGCGGTAAGTGCCCACGCCGCGAGCCGACTTCTAAATTGCCCGGAAGCGGCGGAATCTCGACTAAACCTGGGGGTGCTGGAGCGTGTTCCACACAAGCTGCGGGGTAGAGAATAAAGAGGACACCAGTGGTCGGATTGCAGCCGAAAGGGAGGAGGCATATCACAAGCGGCGATCTAGTCCCAGTTTGGAGAGACTGCCACGAAGAACCCGGGGAAACCTGAAGAGCCCTTGAGGAGGGTATACGGCTGTGGTGGGAGACAGGGACCCTGGCAGGACTCCGGTAAGTGGAAAGCGCGGCGCTCATTGACTGTCACTTGTGGATCACGGGGGGAGGAGATGGCGAGTCCTACTCCGGAGATGTAGGGGTAGGTACCAGGGCCAGGGAACTGACTCAAGAAGCGTGGTTGGACCCAGATTACGATCAAAGACCGGTGAGTGGTATCTATCTGGGACCCTCACCCGCAAGACAAAACTACCTCTAGGTCCTACGGTCCTTAGGCCGCTGGCCCCCTTCTCCACTAACGCAGTGTTGAATGAACTGGACTGACGCTGTGGCCCTGAAGTGTACTGAGGCAGAGGTCTAGTTGTCCGGCGGTGCGTGCTCAGCTTGTGGATCCTGTGGCGTCTAGAGGGCGACATGTCCACGTCCAGAGGCCGTAAGGATAAGTCTCTGAAAGACCTGTTCGCCAAGGCCCAGGTGACTCAGCTATCGGCCAGCATGGCCTCGGACGCTGTCCAGCCCGTTTCTGAACGGAAAGACGGATCAGAACCAATCACCAAAGCCTTCTTGGAGTCCATGTTTGTTGCGTTGAGGGAGGATATCCACACTCTCAAGAAGGAATTCGCAGAAGAAATAAAGGAAGTCCGTAGAGACGTGGATGGCATAGGGGAACGGGTTGCAGAGCTCGAGGACAAAAGCGACAGCAAAGATACCGAAATAGCAGCTCTACAACAGGAAATCATCCGGATTCATGACCAGCAAGTCGATCTCCAGACTCATCTATCGGATCTGGAGAACCGTTCTCGGCGGCATAATATACGGATCCGTGGGGTAACAATGCAAGAGGATACAAAGGATCTTTTCACATACACAAAGGAGCTCTTCAATCACATTCTAGGGAGGCCGCTGGAGACGGATCTCCGTCTAGATCGAGCCCACAGGGTGGGCCCACCGCGTGCCTCCTCCGGCCCGCCGCCGGACATCCTGGTCTGCGTGCAAGATTATCGCACCAAGGACGAAATCCTCCAAAAAGCCCGTCAGCTGCATCCACTGTCATTTCGGGATCAATCACCGGTCCTGTACCAGGACTTAGCGGCTCTCACCCTGCAGAAGCGCAGAACCTTTAAGCCCATCACTGCTCACCTACAGGCACGCAACATCACCTACAGTTGGGGCTTCCCGTTTCACCTAGTGTTCCGATTGGACAACAAACTTTATCAACTCCGATCCCTGACCGAGGCCTGTCGACTGTTGGGCATAGATCCTCCGGCAGAGGAGAATGGCATGGCGAGCCCTTCAACGGAAATGGATGACTCCAAACCCCGGTGGCGCCAGCAAGGACGGCGGCGACGTGCCCGGAAGCCCCTGTAGCAGAAATCATGAAGGGGCAGCAGGCCGCTTTGGAAGCAGTGTCAGCGGAACTGTCCACATCTCAACCGGGCTGAACTCACGATGGCCTAAGGCCTATTGTCTCTTTGTTTCCCCCTGGGCCGTGGGCGGGAGCGGGGGGTTATTTCAGACCTTGACGACCTGTCCCAATTCACCAATTTTCCGATCATCTACGGATGGTGGACACTACATCCTGGTTCCTTTGTTGTTATGTTTGGGGGTTTGGGTTTGGGGGGTTGTTGGGGGTGGGTTGCAGTGTTCCTTGTCCACCTTACTTTTAGGACTAGTGTAGACCCATGCTCTAGGGGTTCTCTAGAATTACTACATCCATGTGCTTTGCTGGGTTCAGATGCAATGCTCCACTATTGCTTTTCACATACTTGTTCGAATAAATGCCGAATACCACGCTTAAAGTACTCACCTTGAATGTGAGGGGTCTTAACAACCCAGTGAAGCACAAAGCGATCCTCCTGTCTTTAGAACAATCCCAAGCAGATATCTGTCTCCTACAGGAGACACATCTCTTGTCGAAAGATTGTCACCGACTCCGGTCCCGGAAGTTCCCACTTCAGTTTTTTTCTTCAGGCAATACCAAAACGGCGGGGGTTGCTATTCTGGTGGCTCAGCGGTTCAGGGGTAAGGTTTTACACAAAGAAGCGGAGATAAAAGGCAGGCTGCTGACCGTTAGATTTGCCGAAGGCGACTTGAAGTTTACAATTGGATCAGTGTATGCCCCCAATGACGGCCAAGAGCGATTCCTTCACTCGGCTCTTACGGAGACCTCTGCCACACCAGATCGTCATATCCTTTTGGGGGGAGATCTGAACCTGGTCCTTGATAACATCTTAGACAGATCATGTCAACGCACGCACCAAGCAGGCACCCTCTCCACTGAGGGACTGACCCGTCTACATGACTTGGGATTTAGTGACTTGTGGCGTAGCTTCCACCCCCAGGAACGCGAATACTCTTTCTATTCCAATGCACACAAAACATATGCGCGATTAGATTACCTACTGGCGTCTGCCCCCATACACGCCCTGACGACGGAGGTGGAAATAGGAGTCGCCTCTCTCTCTGACCACGCTCCAGTGACCATGGTTTTTTCACTCCCACCACTTCAGCACCCTAGTAGGATGTGGCGCCTTAGGGAGACATTATTACATCGCGAAGACGTGGTCACACGGGTACAGCAGGTCATCACTGATTATATCTCACACAACAGTAACACTGACACCACTCTCGCTACACAGTGGGCAGCATTGAAGGCAGTTGTAAGGGGAGAGCTAATTGCTATCTCAGTCGCAGACAATATTGAGCGCAGGCGCAAGCGGGAAGAACTCACCCAACAGATTAGGGAACTGGAGCAGATGCACCAGCGTACCGGAGCCCCTCGAATATGGAGACAACTAAAGGCGGTACGCCAACAACTCGCGGCCATTGATCAGGATAGGGCAGAATTCGCAGCCTTGCGGATCAGACATGCTTATTATACCGGGGGGGGATAGATGCGGGCGCCTGCTAGCACATAAGTTGCGCAAAACTAGACAGCTGCACAAAGTACGAGAGATTCTCCGAAAGGACGGTAGGCGAGTCACGGAAGACGCAGATATTGCAGGCGCATTTTGTGCTGTTTATGCTGACCTGTATGCTAGCTCTCCACTAGAGCACTCGGCTGGGGAGGCCTTCCTTGATTCAGTCCGGCTACCGGCGCTAACTAAAGACCAGGCCGAAGGTCTCGACAGAGGCATCCGACCGGAAGAAGTTATTTCCGCCATCTCGCGTCTTAAGCTGGCGAAGAGCCGAAGACACCTGGGCCAGATAGCTTTTCCGCGGTCTTCTATAAGACATTCTGTGCACAACTAGTCCCGCTCCTTACTCGCCTTTTTGATTCCTTCTCGGAGCCCGGGCGATACCAGGGATCTTCTGGAGGCCTCTATCGCAGTAATTCCCAAACCAGGGAAAGATAAATCTCAGTGTGGGGCATACCGCCCTAGCTCCCTTCTTAATGTGGATCTTAAATTATATACTGGGATTTTGGCTTCCCGCCTCGCACCCCATATGACTGGGTTAGTTGACCCCGGATCAAGCAGGCTTCATCCCGGGACGCTCAAACGTCGGATAATACTAAACGCGCGCTGCATCTTATTGAAAAAGCCACACGCACACAGGGAGAATATATGATGCTGGCTATCGACGCCAAAAAGGCGTTCGATAGGGTCCACTGGCCCTACCTGGAACTGGTCCTGGAAAGAATGGGGATGGGCATTAAATTCCGCACATACGTGTTGAATTGCTATAAATTTCCGAGGGGCCATGGTTCGCGTCAACGGATTTACGTCTCCCGGTTCACCATTGAGAGGGTACCAGGCAGGGGTGCCCTTTGTCACCCCTCCTTTTCGCTCTCTATATGGAGCCATTGGCGCAAAGGTTGAGACTCAACCCATTGATTACAGGGATCAAATTCGGCGGGGACGCCCATACAATTAGCCTTTACACAGACGACGTTTTGAATTCATTATCTAACCCACGAGAGGCGCTGCTGGCATGCTTAGAAGACCTAGATTTTTTCGCACGATCTGCCGGGTTCCAAGTGAATATGGACAAGTCAATGGCCCTGGACTTGTCTTTGGAGAAATCCACCAGGGACCATTTGCAGAGTCTGCTCCCTATTCAGTGGGCGGCGGAAACGATTCCGTATTTAGGGATTCAGATAGCGCCTTCTCTCACGGACACGGCTCTCACTAACTATACTATACTGCGGCAAAAGATCCGGCGGGAACTGGGGCATTGGAAACACTACCCTTTGTCGTGGTTAGGCAAAATTGCCGCAGTCAAGATGACAATCCTGCCACAGATTCTATATCTATTTCGTACTATTCTTCTTAGACCTCCCGCTGGCTGGATTCGGCAAACACAATCGAAGCTGGCTCAGTTCATATGGAACGGCCGGAAACCGCGTCTCAAACAGAGACTGGCGACGCTTCCCCGGAGTGGGAGGACCCGGACTCCCGGATTTGCAGCTTTACTTCCAGGCCGCCCAATTGCGTCTTTTGGTGGAGTGGAGCCGATGGGAGTCAGAGAAACACTGGTTATTCCAGGACCAGGCAGTGGCCGGCAGACCTTTGCAGGACATCCCGTTTCTTCGCAAACAGCATAGACCCCTAACTTATACGCCTCACATATCACAAGGGTCCCCATGGAGATCTGGGATCAAACCAATATTAAACACGAACTTACTACCTTCCCGTCCCCCTTACTCCACTGGTGGACAACCCAGAGTTCACTCCGGGTATGGATACATTAGCTTTCGCGAGGTGGCGACCCTCTGGGTGTCGAAACCTCTGTCACATGTATGCTGCTGAAGGGGTTATCCCTTTCTTCCAATTTAAGCACGAATATGACATGCCAGAGTCGGAGAGGCTACGATATTTACAAGTACGACATTGGGCGCTCAGTGATCAGGTCCGTCCTGTGGCGGACAGACACCTCCTTCCATATGAACACTGGCTTATTACACGCAAGACGGACAAAAAACTGATATCCGACTTATACAAGATGCTACAGGTCAGATTCGCTCATACTTACAGCTCGGGGAGGGCGCGATGGGAGAGGGAACTGGGCAGGTCACTAAGCCATAAGGAATGGGAGGGCATATATTATAGAGCGAGACACTCCGCATATCATACGGGACTCACGGACACTCTCACTAAGATTGTAACCTACTGGTACTATACCCCTGAACGTATCCATGCCATGGACCACACTAGAGACGCAACGTGCTGGAGGGGCTGTGGTCAGGTGGGCACCTTGGTGCATCTCCTCTAGGACTGCGTTCACCTCCAGGCCTATTGGAAACAGATAATAGACGAAGTAGATGTGCACTTCGACACAGAGATCCCACGGTTTCCTGCATACATCCTCCTGGGCCTTCCGAACCCCCTAACCTACCCTTTGCATTCTCGCAGAGGACGCCTGATAGCAATAGCACTGGGCTCAGCTATGCAAAATATACTTACACACTGGCGGACAGCTCAAGTCCCGACCTTCAATGGCTGGCTCCACCGTCTGTGGCAGGTACTGGGTATGGAAAAGCTTACGTTAACCATGGCAGGGAGGGATCTCAATATATCGAGTTGTGGCAGCCCTTCCTGTCCTTGCTGGCCTCTGAATTTCGGGAGGTCACCTGCCCTCGGTACCTCCGCTTACTGCGTCTTTCTGACACGGGGCAGACATCGCAGGGTTAGAACGCTTGAGAGGCCTAGACAATAGAGGTGGTGGACTTGGAACACGGGTGGGGGTGGGAGGGTAGGGGTTCTTTTTTTTTTTTTTTAGTTCTGTTATATGTAATTTTGTGCAGCATACACAATGCTTTCCTTTTTTAGCAGAGACATGTGCCTGTTCTATTGCTGATAGGATTAGTCTGTTCTTTTGAAGCCTGAACTTAGCTCCGCTAAAGGACTTGATGGCCACATCTGCATGTCTTTTTTGTCAAAAGTGTTGAAACTTTCCAATAAAAAGATTTAATACTAAAAGCAAAATGTTGCAATGGTATTTTATGAACTTGGGAAAAATAGGTGAATCTACAAGGACTGAACTACAATATGTCACACTTGTGCAAAGGAATTCTAAACAATTATATGCTGATCAAACATTGGGTCTGATAAAAAGTGATTATCTTGGTGGCAATTACAATCCAATTCAACTCCAAGTCAATAGGCTCAACACCATGCACTTGGCATTTCACAATATCTGGTTCTACCAGCCAGGATGCTCTTTAATGAATCTCCACTTTATCGAGTATGAGTAAAAGAGCTTGATGGGAAAGCATAACACAGACACATATAATTGCCCTGCAGAGATTTCCATTCCGTGTACATGAACGGGGCCAGAAGAGGAGCGAGCAAGCAAATTAATACAAATATGGACTGTTGGAAAACGAGGCAGCATCTGTGAGGCCTGCACAAATAACATGACTACATTTGTCCTTCACTGGGAACCAAACACCCAATTGTAGCGCCTGACTCTCAGAGGGTAGCGTTGCAGAGCAGTCTGAGGCTTACTCAAGGGAGGTGGTGTGGGCTAGTAATCGCCATTTGCAGGTGCGCAGGAATAACACTCAATAATTGATTGTCCAGTCTGTACTTAGCTTTATAAAAGTAAGAGTACATTTATTAAACACACACACTACTCAATACTATGCACCAATTTACAAATATACATAAGCTGTTAGAATTACTTTGTGACATTGCATAACATCTCCACCCCTCCCACGGGGGGGTGGGGTCTAGTACCGCCACTCCCATGTATGCACATCATCTTGCCCCCAATGCAGTTAGTTGAACATAACCTGGAGCGAGGGCCCTGCGCACTGGCACCATCCCAGTGGCGACCCACCCCATTACCTCAACAAGCATTTAAAATAGGTAACCCTGCCTTGGTGACACACAACCCTGACTGAGCATTTCCTACTGACCATAAGGTATGTACCTTAATATCTTAAGGGCTAGCAGTCTGGGTTCTTCACCTAAGCGCAGCAGCAAGAATACATGTTTAAACATTACTTTAGAATGACAGTATTCATCACCTTTGTTGGTCATTATCATGCATTGCAATTACAGCCCCTAAAAGGCATCACAGATGAAATTACAAGATTAGGTATATACAGCCTGACACCCTAGCAGGAATGTCTGGCAACATAACTCCACTTTGCTTATAACATCACCTTTTAACCTGTTCTTCACATTACACACGTGAACATCAGTCCTCCTATAAGAAATAACCATTAGCAAATGCATTTTGGTGCAAATACACCTCTTCACCTCCAGGGGATGCTCTTCTCCAGACATCCCCGACTCAGCCCCCTGATGCACTTCGCAAGACATCCTCAGCTGTAGAACAAAAGTTCCAGCCTAGAAGGTGTTTAAATGATGGCTGAGCCCTAGAGGGGTTATTCTTTTCAAGTCCCCATGTGACTTGGGTAGGGACTCCTCTTCGTGCTGGGGGGGGGGGGACTGCGCTTCTCCAGCAGCTCCCCCTAGCTCCTTTTCACAATTGAGGGTGACCCCCCCTCCTCTGGGGGCCACCAGGCACCAAAACGGTAACTTCCCCATGCCTTGCAAGGCATTATGGGGCGCTTCAGGCTCCTTCTTATGAATATTTTATTAGCGGCTCTCCCGCTGTGCCGGGGAGAGCCGCGATGTGGGCCTCCAGCCGCTTCTTGGGCCTCGGTGGGGGGCCCGGTCCCACCCGGACCCCCAGGTGAGCGTAGGCGGCTCGGGGAGCCCACCCCGGCCGCTCCTCCTCTTTTCCAGGGCCGGGTGGTGTGTGGGGGGGAGTGCGACAGCACTCCCCCCCACACACCAGCCATCACCGCGGGGCCCGGAGATGGGGTCCCGGGCCCCGGAGTCTTCTTCCTGGGGGGGGGCGCAACAGCGCTCCCCACTGCCTGTTCACCGCACGGGGCCCGGAGATGGGGCCCAGGCCCCTCCCCCTGCTTCACGGGGAGCGCAGCAGCGCTCCCCGACTTCAGCATCGACGGGGGCCAGGGTGGGCTCCTGGAACGGCGCTCCCCCGCCTCCATCTTCGGTGGGGGCCATGGTGGGCTCCTGGCCCCCATGCAGGGCACCTTCACGGGGAGCGCGACGGCGCTCCCCATCTTTACTTCTCCTTGGGGGCAGCCCCCGGGACCTGACCCACCCCGGGGGCATCTCTGAGACCGGCGGCGGAGCCCCACGTGCTTCGTCGTCGGTCTTCTTTGGGGTCAAAGGTTGCCTACCTTCCGGGGGTCATATCTCAGGCCCTGGGGGTCCTATTTGCCCCATTATCGCGTCTTCTTGCTCCTGGTGGCGTCCCCCAGCCACTGGGAGCACTCTCCTTCACCCTCCGGGTCTCCAAGAGGGTGCATTCTGCAGGGAGCGGTCTTCACTGGCTCCCTACGCCAGCCTTTCGCCTGGCTCTCCTCCTGGGCCTCTCTTCTCCCTGCGCCGAGGCCCCTGCTTCTGCGCACCGGTCCTGGGCTCTTCTTCTGGCGCTGTTAGGGGCCTGGGGGGCAGTCAGGGGGTACCTCCTTCCAACTGCCCATTGCCAGGCTCCAGCACCTTCCGCCTCAGCAGACCACACCCCAGAGAGAGCTTCTCTTCCTGTGCAAGCACTTTTTAAAAGTTGAGTAGGGGGCTGGCAGGAAGTCTCTGTTGGTCCTATCAAACAGCGACACATCACTTCCCTGCCCCTGCTCCCTCCTTCTTGTCCAGCCTCTGGGTTTGTTAAAAATGGCGTCGTCCAGGGTCTCTGGCCACATGGTCTCTGAAACAAGAGCCCTTCCCTCCTTGGTGCAGCCTGGTGCCTGGCACCCAGTGATAGCTGCTGATGGATGAGCCTGTAGCCCCACCCATCTTCTCTTCGTGGAGAGGAGAGGAGGCCTTAGCTTGTGGAAGGAAGGTTATCAATCCATCCAGCTGAGGTCAGCCCTCAGCCTGGCCCTGATTATGACTGACTCAGAGAAATGTGACATTTCTGGATGACCCAAAAGCAGTACAAATATGACTTTGGACTCTGCAGAATACTCCTTTTCACATCCGCTACAGTGGACTTTAGTGCGTGTCTGGAATCTGTAGGCCTTATGAAAGTTAATCTACCACATGGGCTCCACATCCCCATAGGGGAATAATGAAGTGAAAAACAGTAAAACATACTGACTTTCCCTGGCATGTTCCTTCCCAGTGTATAAAGCCTAGTCCATGTCACCACCCAATTCTGCACAAGTCCTGCCACACCCTTCATCTTGTAGCTGCTCCCGGACTGCACACACTAGGAATCTCCACTGCGCAGCCCCTACACGTGTGCACACGCATGTACACATGTGTCTGCATGTAACCAGCCCGGTGTCCCTTACTCCAGCTGCTGCGCAGTGGCCTGGTCAAGCCAGGGGGACACCAGTAAAATCCCCATGCAGTCTTTTACATCTTGAGTTTACTGTGGGTGAGTCCCAACTTATGAGGCTCCCCCACAATAAAAGCTCAACAATTAGGTGCTCAAAAAGCAAAAAAAATCCGGGCAGCCCATAGTGTCAGAACCACCTTCTAACATGGACCATTTATCTGTAAATGGGTGAACAATGGCGTCTGTCTTCATGAATCCAAAACATCAAAGTGTTTGTAAATCTGTGGTCGAATTTTCAAATTATTGGACGCTTTTCATATTTAGTTTTTTTTTTACTGAAACGGTTTATGTGATTTGTTTTAAAGGTGAAATAAGCTTAATTTAAAACTAAAGTCAGTAAATACCATTTATATAGTAAATACGCAGAAATGCTGCTGTCGCTCATGTTGACATAATGATGCTTTTTTTATTACCCAACTCTGAGGTGTTTATCGGCATCCGAAGCATGATTGGCTGCGTTTATCCTGCTGCGGTTGATACCTGTGAACTGCAGAATACACACACAGCTCTTTAGTTGGCTGTCACCTCACATAGCTATCTTATTGTCATTATACAGAAGCAAAATGAATTGTTCACATCATTGGGATCCTCAAGTTTGTTGCGTTAACCAAATGCTTCAAATGCCTTTTAAAAAATATCAAAATGGGAAGTCATAGGATTTTATTTAAGCCAAATAGCATGTCAAACTTGTTAATCATTAAAATCATGAGCATTACAAAATGTATGTTCAGAAAGTCTCTAACTTCTTTGGGCACGAAGCTGACGATATAGTTATGGTTGGGTGGTAGGTCTGTCTCAACCTCACGTGAATGTGGCCCTAAATGAAATTCTACTAGAAATGTAGGTATCTTTTTTCACCTATTTATTTGCTATTATATTTACATTAAAAACCTGAATATTAAGCTCTGCATCATGTGAAATGTTGTTCCCAGCATATTCTCATGATCGTTATCACATTTGTTTTCAGTTGAAAAGATACTCAACCAATGGGAAGATGTCCAGGCCCACCTGCAGAACCGGAGACAACAGCTGAACGACATGTTAAGGGACTCAACACAGTGGTTGGAGGCCAAAAAAGAAGCAGACCAGGTTTTAGAAAAGGCAAAAACAAGACTTGATTCATGGAAAGAAATTTCCTACACAGTAGAGGATTTGAAAAAACAAAATGCAGAACTTAAGGTGGGTACAACAGTTACCCTTTCAATTCTTTTTGTTTTTTACAAATCATAATTTATAATGCTGGTATGAGAAAGCAGAATGTTACTTAGGAATTGGATAGAACCAAAGTGCAGTATCAAAGTATACTAAAAATGTAAAACGGTAAAAATGGTATGGTCCATATTAAATACTGATAGTAGAAAAAGTTTAAGATGCAGAGAAACCAGATGGGAAATTGCATTTTTTTCTTGAAATTAATATGTGGACGGTGCCTTCCTATACTCAAATATATTATTTATAGGTTTTTACTAGGAGACCAATTCAATGTACAACTGTGCATGTGCAGAATGACTATAAACTTGATCATACATACTTACACCTACACATATAATGTAGCATAAGATAAAACCTTTCCATTCAGGACTCTAAGGAAAAGGGCATGCTTGCGCATCCCTTCATTCATTTATTCATACATCAAACAAATGTCTTTACAGTGCATACAGCAGGTTTCATCGTGGTAATCACTGATATCACTCAGAAAGTGAAAAGGTAAGATTCGATGTCATTGCATTCAGTGGAAGATGGATGTGATCACACTGTGATGCTAGCACAAAGGGCTTTTGAGAATTTGGCGTGGAGGGTGTGTGAGCAAGGTCGTACTCAGATGTTAGAAAAACACAATGATCATGGGGGCTTTCCTTTTATTTATAGGAGTTCTGTTAAGATTATAAAAATAAGCTGACACATCTGTCATTGAAATAAGTGTATGTTTCCCTCTCGTTTGTACATTTAGATAGTGGTGTCTATTTTTATTCATTTTTGAGGGATATCCCCATGTTTCCCATTCATTCCTTTTTTGTGCTATTTTTCTTTATTTTATACACTGCGCTGCTAGGCACTTTTTCTTCTGTTCCTTCAGCATATTAACCTCACCCACTATACTCTTTACTTCCAACGTTAAAGTCCATTTCCATTTGTCCAGTATCCACTATTAACCACTCTTTTTTTCTGAGGGATAAGATAATACAAAGCCATCTCCCCTCTCTGTCCCGTTTTCCATCTCTGAATTATTTTTTTACTTACTATACGTGTCTTTCATATTTTGCCCCTCCAACCTCTTCCTATCGACTCTTTTCAATATGTTTATCTGATAGTAAGATGCCTGCTTTGCTCATTCTGGCCACCCCCACTCTGTTAATATTTATCCTCCAGGCAAGGGTGTAGTGAAACATCTTCTATAATAACAAAACAGAAACAAAATATAATAAATATTAACAGCACAAGTAAGGCAAGCCTCCTCCAGGCAAGGGTGTAGTGATTGGGGGCAAGTCGTAGCAATGGAACCACACATGGTTTGCGAAAAAAGTGATTATTAAATGCAAAGAAAAGAAAGTAAGTGAGAGGCAAATGGAATGAGGATAGGAAAGAAGGAAAAGGAAAATCCAAAGAAGGTGAAAAGAAAGTAGATTAAAACGAAGGATAGAAGTAGCAAAAGAATGTAAAGCAGGAAAGAAAGGTTGAAAAAGGAAAGAAACACTGTGCTCGTGGGCACACTTGCAGTGCACCTTCCTAGGAAGGGCCAGGATCGCATGCTGTCTCACTCATGTAGAGACATTTGGTTCAAAGTGGGGGGTATTTTATGTTTCTACTTAATTCCTTGCCTGCAGATGCTCGATCCCATTTATTTTTAATATAAAAGAATAACTTCATTAAAAATGGCCACGCTTATCTGGTTGAATTAAAGACAATTTCTTTAAAGCTTTATTTATTTTCACGGATATTATCATATGTGGAGAATATACAGAGAGAGCCATTGTACATAACAGATGTGGTGGATACAATCAGTCATGAATATTAGAATCTTAAAATAGTGCAAATATCGTCAGTTCCATACACAGTAGGGAAGAGTTAAAACTGTATCGTTACATATTGAGGAGTAGTTTTTATCAGGAAGGGGGGAGGTTCGTGGGAAGGGGGCGTAGTAGTGGGGGTATGTAGGTTATTTGGTAGGATATCAATTGGTAAAGACAATTTTTTTGTTTCACTTTTTATCAGTTTCCCTTTTATCTGCTATTTCAACTGGACAAGTGTAAACTGTGGCTTTCATCATATATTAGTAATCCCAAATAAATCGTCTTTCGTTTGCAGCAAACATCTATTTTATAAATGTATTGCTGGAGAAATAATAATTGAGCAAATGAGGAGTTTACAAAGCACATTCTTTAGAGTAAATTCCTCTAAGTACAGAAGAGTTTCCGGCTGAACGTGTTGTCTCTTTAATCTGTAATGAAGGGACAATCATAACAGGGCTCCAAACGAACCAAAGGTAAACTGGCAGATGAAGAGATTATGACGTTGTTTGTTTGTTGGAATAGATGCCCCGAAGTGTGACAGACATTCACAGATGCATGCTCACTATGCCACAGGAACAGGGGCGGCTCCTCCACTAGGAGCATCGCCCCACTGCTTTCTCGTAGTGCGAGAAGCAGAAACATAAAATGGTAATACCTACCATTTTATGTTTCTGCTTCTCGCACTGCGAGAACGCAGAAGGGTTTGGTTGCGGGCGGGTGGGCGGAGCTGCTCTGCGAGCAGGGGAGGAGTGGTGTGCCCACTCCTGAGGTCGCAATGACTTTTTGGTCGGCCCTCTGGGGCCGCCAAAACCAGTCATGTGCACTCTGTCCTTTCTCCATGCAGGCTGCAATGCAGCCTACATGGAGAAAATGGCCTCCCAGTAAGCCCCTGGCTGGGCGGCGTCCCCACCAATAACAATGCTGCCATTGCAGCATTGTGATTGGCTTAGGGGAGGGGAGAGAGGCTGCCTGCTTCCTGTTCCTTTAAAATTATTAAATTACCCCCCCTTCTCCCGGTGCGACCCTCCCCGCGCTACCTCCCACCTCCCACCCGCGATTAATGCCGACCGCGACTGCACAGGAATAAAGCTGACATGGCATAGAAGGGCAAAAGTGGCCTAGGGTTTCTTGTGTTTCCATCAAGAGGGGACTTTGACTGGCAGCTCAGGCAGGACTGTTTCTATAGGAGCAGAACAAAGACTGTTGTGTATATGGCTCTAGTGTCATAGTGGGTGAAAAATGATCAATTGATAGACACTCAAATTAATTCAAAAATTCCTTCCATCACTTTGTTGTTTATTTTAGTAGATACCCTATGCGCAGCAGGTATGCCCCATTGTTGGGTGCATGCTCACTGTGCAACTGAACTTTATCAGGGATCAATTCTCAATAATCTAGCAGAACAATGGCCCATACACACTCACCCAATATCCCTGATGCGCTGGGGTCAATTTGATAAAAATCGTATTCTCTTCCTTCTTGTCTTTATTTTATGGCCTTTCCAAAATACTTATCTGATACATATATATATCAACTCTTCCTCTACTTGGTTGACGAATCAATTAGTTTAATAGTTGATGGTGATGATACTCCTTATCTGATTAAACAATTGATTAACTAAATAAGACGCAGACTCTCGTTGAAGTTAATAGATTTATCTCAAATCAAGAATAAAATGCTCAAATGCATACGGTCACAATTGCAAACAATGAACTCACAAAGGGAGAAAAACATCAGCAATTCAAAAGAGACAAACTCATCAATAAAACAATGACAATGTTGCATGAAGGAGTGGATTGATAAAGAGACAAAAGTTTCAGAGACAAAAATACATTTGCAAACAAATTATGCAAGAACGAGTTAGAATGATACAAACCCAACGGATTTGTAGTGAAAACCACCCCTCAGGCCTAAGTGGTGGTGGGGATCCCCCGAAATAGAGTCAGGGGACAAAGATTTCAGGGACAGGATCAGGTAGGCCTCTCTGAAAACCGACGAACTGCGACACATCTCCCTTCTCTCAGCCTCTCCACCCGTTCCCACCACCTCATACATTGTACATTCACATGATCTGTTACAGGTTACATTTTTATACATTTTCGAGCAATGTCTACAGGAAAAGTCCTTCTTTCCCACGAGCTGTCACGTCGTTTGGCAGACGATCATCACATCGGCTTTCACCCTCTTTCATCTTCTCTGCTGTGCTCAGCACTTCAGCGTGCCTTTGTCTGAACAGCATTTACTCTATTTTCCAACCCCGCCTTCACTTTGGATAACGTAAGAAAATATGGAGTTCATCCAGCCCACTATAACGAACAGAAAATGAACATTCATTAATTATGTGATAATGTAATTTTCACTGTTTACCACCCACCTTTGTTCCATTCCCTATTAATGTTTTTCCTAGCATAGCCTTATGCAAAACGATATTATTTATTAATTCAAAGCAAGCTGCAACATGCAAACTACGAAATGCCCATGCGGCCTAGTCATGCATTATTACTCGTTTCTTTCAAAGCATAATGTAAATACAGTTTTTAGTTCTTTCATGCGTTATCTCACATTAGTGCATGCATGCGCAAAGCAGTTTTCCCTCGTGTTCATGTAAGGTGCATGTTAATTTTCTATTACTACTTACTGTTAGTACGTATTATGGGGGTATTAATTCGAGCAGGTTTCTTTTCTCGAATTCCTGCTCTATCAATCCCCCCTTTGATGGCTTTCTGGAGCCATCATAAAATACCTACCATACCGAGTGCCATCTTCATTTTGATCTAAAACTCTGTAATCTTCTATCTTTTTATGGCACTTTCATCTATATCTTTCATCATTTTATAGTATTCCTCTAGCTCAATTTCCTCTCTTTTTCTCTTTCTCGCTCTTTGTTTACTCTCTGATTCGGTCATTTCCCTTTTTCCATCTTACATTTACAACATTTATATGTTGTTATTATCACTAAGACTAAAATAATTGGCATTATTATTTTTCCTAATAAACTACTTCCAAAGGTAGTAAACCATTTACCTACAGAGGAGAAACTCTTACCAAGTCTCTCCCAAACACCGTCAACCTCCAGTTGGGTCAAGTCTTTATGTCATTTCGTAATATTTCTTATATATCCCTCAATTCCTTTACTTTTGTCCGGTATATAAGTACAGCAGTGTTGAATTTTCAACATGCCACAGACTCCACCCTCTTTTGCCAGTAAAATATCAAGGGCAAGTCGATTTTGCAAAACCATTGATCTGATTGCAACCATTTTGGTGTCAGTCATCAAGAACCCACCAGCAGTATCTGTTGATAAACGATCAACCACTGTGGACAATTTTCGAATTTTGTGCGAATTCAAGACGACTCCAACTGAGGGTATCAATGCACCAAAAATATCACCTACTATTTCTGAGAAACTTGCTCTTTTGTTACGTGTTAGTCCATGTTTTATTTCACTTAGTTGGTTACTATTTCGGTCTACATGGTAGACTTTGGGGAAAAACAATTGCAAAATAACAACTACCATACCAATGCGCAGGCAACCTATAATAGGCTTTCTTACCACACACATAATAAATTCCCGGAAACACAGGATCAGTTCCACCCTTCAATCCCCAACCTCCAGTAATTTGAAAAGTATGCTCACACTCACTAGTACTGATGAAATAATTGTTATAATTAGTCTTCGTTCTAAGCAAACATATTTTTCCCTTCTGATGCCAGTCCAGAAACATTGCAGCGTATGTTTCGCCTTTCTCATAATCTCCTTCCCTGAAAGCCCATGGTTGAACTTGTGACTTCTGTTCAACGGCCTTTCTCCGGAAACCTTCCCTTCTACTTTCTACTAATTCTATAAATACCTTTTCTTCAACCTGCAAACTACATGTCAAATTATTTTTGTAAGCATATTCTACATTTAAAGCTTTAGTAATATGGAAGAACTCTCCCATATAATGTGCATTTTTACTACTCAAAACCTTATTAAGTTCTTTAATAATAGGTATTTCTGAAAACACTAAATCTATATTAGAATAGTGATATTCGAGCTTCCCCGTTACATAAAACAAACTGGTTAAGACACTACAAGACACACCATATGTTAAAGGAAGGTGACGATACATCACCCCCTCTGAGACAGACGAAGGTAGTTGCATGCACACATAACAATCACTTACGTTCATCGTGTCTATATATTCATAAAGCAATTTAGTAAACACATTTACTGAGAAATCACTAATTGATTTATCATGATGGAAAATGCTTCCATCCATTTGTTCTATGTTAGAATTTGGTATTCTTTTAGTAACATCATTCACTCTTTCACTTGTCACATCATTAGTATTATTTACATTATTAGTTATCATTAGGATAGGTACAAGGACAGTTCGTAATACCCACATAATTGTTAATAGCAAGACACTACATAAGCAAGCTTTAATACATCCACGTTTTAGACTAGATTTTGGATGTTCAGTCACCTTTTCTTTAGCCATTTTGTATTCTACCAAAAATATAACATTCTAAATCTATAAATACTAAACTTTACTAAAAAATTCTAAAAAAAATTCTAGGAAGATAAATATAGTGTAATCCTACACTTCAAACTTTCTTCGTCACCCCTTTTCTTAATTTTATTTTATTTTCTTTAGGTCTTCAGAATCTTTATTTCTTCTTTTTTTCTTCTTTTCAACTGACAAATGCTGCACCTTAATTTTTGTCACAGTTCCTTTAAGTTGGTCTTAGTTTGCTTTCATCCACATGTTCAGTGTCTGATTTGTCTCTTTCTTCACTTGGATCTGAGCTTTCAATTTCTTCCAAGATCACGTAGGTCCATTCTGGTGCTGTATATTTTCTACTTGGAATTCTTGCTCTTCTTGTTTTTCGCACTAATTCTTCTCCTGACTCTTCTTGGTCTGTCTGACTTGAGACCTCATTACTTTGCTCTGGTCTTTTCTTTGACTTTCTCCTTACAAGAGTGTATTTCAGTCTTTTCACTCCACCTGGCCAATTATCACCTTTTCTTGCTTTCTTAGGTTGGACTACTTTTTCACCAACTGTATCTTGTTCACAGGTTCTTTTATTTGGCCTTTTTTCTATCTGTCTTTCTATCTGCTCTTCAGCGACTTCTGTTTCTTCTGTTTCAACAATAACTTCACTGACTCCTTGTTCGATAGCGAACTCACTTTCTCCTGGTTCAATAGCAGTTTCACCGTCTTCTGGTTCTACAGCAGTTTCCTGAGACCCAGTAACTGGTGCCCACTTTACTTGACTTGTGCTCGGCTGTTCATCATCAGTTTGTTCTTCAGAATCTGTTATTCTAGATTCTTCAGCTTCACACACTTCAACCTCTGGTCTTTGACTTTTGTTTACCAGTTGCTGCTCTTGTCTTTCAAGTAGACTTGGGACTCGTCTGGTGTGGCTAGCATGAATCCAATTTGGCAGACCACCACACTTCACCGCTGTTGTCGTCACCAGAATAACTTGGTAAGGACCGCTCCACCTGGGTTCTAAACACAATTTCCTCACGTGTTTCTTGATAAGAACCCATTCACCAGGACTCAGATCATGATCTTCATTCGGCTGTGTTGTTGTGGCGTCTTCTCCAACCTGGTGAGACACAGAACGCACCAGATCAGCCAATCCTCTGCAATAGTCAAGCACTAGATCATCAGATATATTCATCAGTTTGTTCGCTGGTATGTATGCTTGTCTCATTGCTCTTCCCATTAGGATCTCATGTGGACTCAAACCCGTCTTTTTGTCAGGAATGCTTCTAAGAGTCATCAGTACAAGGGGTAAAGCGTCAGGCCATTTCAGTGTTGTGGATGCACACACCTTTCCTAACCTAGATTTTATTGTGCCATTTAACTGCTCAACCACTCCAGATGCTTCAGGTCGATAGGCACAATGCAGCTTCTGTTCAATTTGCAATGCTGCACAAATCATTCGAATTATCTCATTATTAAAATGAGTTCCTCTATCTCTCTC
The DNA here is from genome assembly GCA_963921515.1 of Calotriton arnoldi. Lineage (NCBI taxonomy): Eukaryota > Metazoa > Chordata > Amphibia > Caudata > Salamandridae > Calotriton > Calotriton arnoldi. The sequence goes on along the minus strand of CAWUFW010008732.1, from coordinate 428,852 downwards.
TAAGGTGACTGGAAATCCAAACCTAGGAATCAGTTCTCTCAGAAGTAGTTTGGCGACAGTTAAGCTGTCATTCCTTCTTCTCGGATAGGCTTCCACCCAACGAGAGAATAAACAGACAATAACTAGCACATATCTCAGCCCATTACAGGGGGGGAGCTCGATAAAATCAAGTTGGAGACGTGTAAATGGTCCTCCTGCTCTTCCAATCCGTCCCCAACTAACAACTGTCTTTCTGCCTGGGTTTTGTTTCTGACAAACTATGCACCTCTGGCAAAGGCTCTCTGCAATGACCCTGAACCTCGGGTTATACCATGACTGCTTGAAGTGTCTGATCATTGCATCTCTTCCAATATGTGCAATTCCATGATGTACCCTGGCCATATGGGAAAGTAAAGAATCTGGCAGGACTGGTCTTTCATCAAAATAGACCCACACTTCATCTTCTGCTCGCTTTCTACAACCAGTATTTTTCCAGATTTCTTTTTCCTCATCACTTGCCTCTTCCTGCATCTGCCTCATTTCATCCCAAGTTTCATATATGTTTGTGAACAAAAGATGGCATTCAGTATTTTCCCTTTCAATTGATCTGTTTAAACCCATTAAATTTCGTGCACAGAAACGCGCTATTTGGTCAGCGTATCTGTTGCCCTTCGTCACATAATCATCTCCTGATTTATGTGCGGCACATGCGACCACTGCAATTCTTTTGGGCAATTGCAAAGCATCCAATAATTCCTTTACAGTTTTGCTATTACGAATAGGAGAACCTGAAGAAGTCAGAAATCCCCTTTGCATCCATAGCTGTCCAAAATCATGGAAAACCCCAAACCCATATTGGCTATCCGTGAATATGGTCACCCTCAGACTTTTGGAAATTTTGCAAGCTCTAATTAGAGCAATCAATTCAGCAATTTGAGCAGAATTTACCCCTTTTAGACAGGATGCTTCTAGAACTCCTGCTATGGTGCAAACAGAATAGGCAGTACATAATTCGCCTTTCTCATTTCTCAGACATGATCCATCCACGAATATTCCACAGTCTGGTTCTTCTAGAGGAACATCCTCTATATCAAACTTGGGTTTGGTGCACAGTTCTGTCATGTCCAAACAATCATGATCTGCTTCTTCTCTCACTTCCTCACACCGAGAACTTGGCAATATAGTTGCCGGGTTTACAGTTGTGCACCTTATCACAGTCACATTTTCAGCACCCAGAATCTCTCTCTCGTACTTAGTCAGCCGACTAGAGGTTCGATATTGAGTCTGGGTTCGAGTTAAAAGGATCGCAACAGAATGTGGCACATATACTTTGACTGGATACCCCATCACAATCGCTCCGCTTTGTTCCAGACTCACACAAGTGGCGGCTGCTGCTTTTAAACAGCCTGGCAACGCTGCAGCCACTGAATCCAGAGTAGCAGAAAAATATGCTACTGGACGTCGTGCCATTCCATGTTTCTGAGTTAGGACTGAAAGTGCACATCCATCTCTTTCGCAGTAATACAATGCAAACTCCTTGGTATAATCTGGCATTCCCAATGCAGGTGCTTGACAAAGACTGTTTCTCAATTTCGTAAAGGCTTCCATACTTTCATCATCCAACACAATCGGATCTTTCACATCTTTTCGTGTCAACCTCTGTAGAGGTTTTGCAATCAATGAGAAACCACAGATCCACTGCCTACAGTATCCAACCATTCCCAAAAACATTTGCACTTCTTTCTGAGTGGTAGGTGGGCTCATTTGTCTGATTACACTAATTCTTTCTGGTGTCACCTTCCTGACTCCCTTTTCGATTTTGTGTCCTAAATACTGGACTTATTGTTTACAAAATTGTAATTTTGCTGGTGACACTTTGTGTCCTCCTTCTGCCAAATGGTTCAGTAAGGCAATGGTATCTGTCACACATGCCTCTCGAGTCTTTGATGCCACAAGTAGGTCATCAATGTACTGAACCAAAACTGAATTTCCTGGCATGATCAAAGTTTCCAGACATCTTTTCAGAATCTGGTTAAAGATTGAGGGACTCTCGGTATACCCTTGAGGAACTCGGCACCATGCAAAGACACGGTCTCCGAACTGGAATGCAAAAAGATATTGGCTCTCCGGATGCAAGGGAATCGAGAAATATGCTTGGCAAAGATCAATCACTGTGTACCATTCTGAATCGCATGGAATTTGGTAAAGGATGACTGCTGGATTTGGTACTATGGGACAGCAAGGTACTACAATCTTATTAATCGTTCTTAAATCCTGTACTACTCTATATTTCCCACTTGGCTTTTTAATTCCTATAATGGGTGAATTACAAGGACTACTCATTATCTCTCTCAAAATTCCCTGTTCAAGCATTTGATCAATCACAGGAGTGACACCTGCAATTACTTCTGGACTCATTTTGTACTGAGGAGTGTTTGGATACACAGCACCCTCTTTCACCGTAACCTGAATTGGGTCTACATTTGCCATTAGACCGATTTCTTTTCCTGTAAAATTCCATACATCTGACCTCACTGTACTTCTTAATTCTTCAGGTAAACTCTCTTCTGTAAGAAGTGAAAACAACTCATCCACTTCTGTCCCTTGCTTCACTAACATCATTTTGAATTCAACATCCTCATCAGGAGTCTGAAATGCAATACCATCTGGCGTACAATAGATGGTACAATTCATCTTGCATAGCAAATCTCTACCTAAGAGATTTACTGGACTTGAGTCACATACCACAAACCGATGCATGTCTCTGAAGTTTCCAATATGAACTTCTATTGGATTTGTGACTGGGGTTTTAATGTGCTTATTTGAAACTCCTACAACTTGGATAGTTTCTCCTGAGAGGGTAGGTTTGGAATTTCTGCTGCTCTCACAGTAGAGCAGGTAGCACCAGTGTCCACTAGGAATGTAATATCATTACCTTCCACCTTTCCTTCAACAAATGGACCTGATTGATCTACCGCCAAAGATGCGCCAAGTACGCACTCTTCCTCCCCCCTCAGACATCGTCATTGAGATTAGTCTGAATTATTCTCATTCCACTGCAACCAATATTCCGGAATCATTTGCACACTTTGATTCTTACCGATCTGGTCACCTCCGTGAAATCCAGTGTTCATACCGTACCTCTGCACCTGAGCATTCACATTATTTGGCATAGGAGCTTGTGGCACCTGTAACTGTGGGGTAACTACCTGCTGCTGCTGCTGGTTCACAACCACCTCATTCTGCATCTGTGGATTTAAATTTTGATTCACCCTATTATTCTTTTGAGCAGATCTACACTCATTCTTCCAATGTCCCATCTTTCCGCACGCATGACAAGGAAATTTCTTCCTAGCCTCCTCTTTACTCATCTTACCTCTACCTTTACCTCCATTCGATACCTGACCATTTTGATTCTGACCATTCATTTGATAACCTGTCTGAGAATTGCTATTTACCTCTTGTTGCTCTGCTACCTTCACTTGTGCCCACATCATTTTCTCCTTTAGTTTCTTGTGTCTTGACTCAATGTCATCTCTACAATACTTTGCATATCTCAAAATTTCATCTATTGTTTTGCTCTACCAACAAATCAAATGTTGCTGAATCATATTACTAATCTCTGGTTTCAATCCAAATACAAAACGATACACAAAATGTCCCATATCCTTGTCTCCAATATTTTCAAATCCACTATACTGTTTAAATACTTATAACAACCTTTCATAATAGGCATGCACTGACTCCTTTGGTTCTTGGGCCGTTCGATCTATCTTCACCCAATCTGTTTCCTTAGGGGAAATTTTCCCTTTCAAGTAAGTGATTACTTGGTTATACTTTTTCATCACCTCCTCGGATGGTGCTCCTGTTTTAGGGTCTCTAGGATACTCTACTTTTGGCCAATCAACAGTGATCTTACATTCTGTCCACAAATCTGCCGGAACAACAATTTCAAACAACCCATCTAAATCCTTCAATAAAACCTTTGAGACCTTCAAAAACCTTTCTACCTGTTTGTACCATTCTACGGGTTTCTCTCTTAGTCTGGGGAAATCATTCGTAAATGATAATATATCCTGCCTTGACCACGGAACATGAACGTATCCACCACCTGGTACTTCTCTCCTCGGACACGCCTTTTCAACCTGTTCTGTTTCCTTTAACGGGAACATAGACACTCCTTTATTAGCTGCTTCTTCCTTCTTTCTTACCCATCTGTTTCTCCATCGATCTACATCTCCCCCTTTCTTCAAAATGTTCATCAACTCTTTTATCTGTAACCTTTTTCCAGACGCATTCAAACTCTCCAGATCCTTTTCAGTAAATGCCAATCTCTACGATTTCTGCAACACCTTTGACTTTTCTATGTCTATTCCATACTCACTAGCAGCTTCAGATATTTTCTCATGAAGATTCTTCGCTCTCCAAGTAATGCTTTTACACAAGAACAATAATTCATCATCTCGATAAGTCCCTAATCTGTCTGGACTGATTGTACCAATAATCATTTCTTCCAAATCTACCTTCAATTGGCTCACATTTATACTCTGTGTTTGTGTTATTTTCTTTTCCCTTTCCTTTATCCAATCATTCAATTCTTCTGATGAAGGACCTGCTGAACTCCCTGTCATTGTAGTGACATTTGTCCCTATTCTCCTTGGATTTATTTGTATATCTCTTCTAGGGGTTTCTGTTATCATTTCACAAACTGGAAGATCTAGCAATGTAACATTTGTGTCAGCATGTCTATTCTCATTGACTATCGTCTCTATTCCGCTCCTGACATTACCCATTGGAACTGCTAATGTATGTACTTTAGGTGTATTTGGGTTTTCTCCGAACAAAGGAACTACAGGACCTATTGTAACCAGTACCGTCAATGCTTCTGCATTTAAACTCAACCTATTTTATTTTCTGAATCTGCTCTACATTTGCCTTGTTTAGCATCTCAAACTCTTTTTCTCTCATTATCCTAGCTATATCCGCAATCTGTGGAATCAATGGATTTCCCATAAAAGGTGCATTCGGAGTCACCTCAACTGAATTTTCTTGATATGGCGGGGGTCTTTTGGTCATAATATCCTCTAATAACTCATCATCAGAATCATTTACACAATCTCTTGCACTGAGGTTTCTATATTCTTCTTCTTCTCTTTACATTTACCTCCTGTCTGTTCATCAGCAACTAAAACTGGATATAAACCCTCGGTTACCACAGCTCTCCTCCATCATTTCATTGTGTCCTCTCTTCTCTCAAAAGGATACCTCGACATTAAATTTCTATATCTCCTACCTCCTCGATATTTCTCTCTCACCATGGCTTCTATTTCCCATTCCTCTAATGCTTCATACTGTGTAGGTCTGGGATTCGGCTCTAATGAATTCATTCTATTTCTTAAATTCTGCAAAATCCTCATATTAAATGAACCATGCTGTGGAAAAGCTAAAACACCATCATACTTTGTATACTCTGCCCAATTCTCCAACCATGTACACGTATGATATCCTTGCTCTAACATCATATAGGAAGCAGGCGTCCCTGGAGGGGGAATAAGAATTCCTTCTCTAGTCACAATCGGTTTATCCTTTTTGAAGAATTTCTTTATTTTCTCAAACAACTTCATTTTCCTGACTTTTTACACTAACGTATTTCAACAAAACAAACAAGGAAACCTTTCTGTAATTCTACTTATTCTATTCGTCAGCTCTCGTCCTATACCAACGCGACACACACCAACCAACCAATCAGAACACCACTACGTTAGCACAGTCTCAACCAATACTAGCGCGGCTCACACAAACCAACCAATCACAGCTCAGTACACGCCCGCTGCTTGTCCAATACCAGCACGGCTTTTCTGACGTCAGTATTACTCCTTCTACTGACCCTCCCTTTACAAATTAATTAGGCAATATTTTTGTAAGCACTCTTAATCAAAAATTCGATTAGTAACAACATAAAACAATGCTACCTTGTCTGTTCCACTAAATAAAGAGATAGTTTTCACTTTTTCCAAGAGGCTTTCTTCACTACGAGTCCTAATAACGTCCAGCGTTATTTTATTCTTCAAACAAGCTCCGGGTGGACCTATTACTCGTCTAGGGATAAGGCCAAAATTTCGCAAGAGGACTTTTTGGTGTGAAAAGAGGTCTTGGTACTCCCCTGGGGATAAGGCTAGAGTTTCGGAAGTGGACCCTTCACTATCTCAGACACTCTACTCACATATGAAATTTCCCTAAATATAACACCTTCAGCCCTCCATAGCTTCGGTATTATTACAGCAGACAAAGTACTTCTGCAGCGTGATTTCTTTACCACACTCTTCTTCTGGCTATTTCAGGCTAATTCCATTGCCGGGATTCCTCAGGTATCTCCGTACCTGTACTTCTAGACAACATAGAACAAGACACTAACTTTTCGTGTTATGAACATAAAATCAATAATCAATAATCATCACCAAACTAATCAATAATTAAACCGTCCTCTGCTACCAGGAAACTGATCCAGCGCGCGGCCAATGCCTAATCAGGGATCAATACTCAAAAATCTAGCAGAACAATGGCCCATACACACTCACCCAATATCCCTGATGCGAAGGGGTCAATTTGATTAAAATCGTATTCTCTTCCTTGTTGTCTTTATTTTATGGCCTTTCCAAAATACTTATCTGATACATATATATATCAACTCTTCCTCTACTTGGTCGACGAACCAATTAGTTGAATAGTTGATGGTGATGATACTCCCTATCTGATTAAACAATCGATTAACTAATTAAGACACAGACTCTCGTTGAAGTTAATAGATTTATCTCAAATCAAGAATAAAATGCTGAAATGCATATGGTCACAATTGCAAACAATGAACTCACAAAGGGAGAGAAAAACATCAGCAATTCAAAAGAGACAAACTCATCAATAAAACAATGACAATGTTGCATGAAGGAGTGGATAGATAAAGAGACAAAAGTTTCAGAGACAAAAATACATTTGCAAACAAATTATGCAAGAACGAGTTAGAATGATACAAACCCAACTGATTTGTAGTGAAAACCACCCCTCAGGCCTAAGAGGTGGTGGGGATCCCCCGAAATAGAGTCAGGGGACAAAGATTTCAGGGACAGGATCAGGACAGGACAGGATCAGCTAGGCCTCTCTGCAAACCGACGAACTGCGACGCATATCCCCTCTCTCAGCCTCTCCACCTATGACTCTCAAAAATCAAGCCTTAAACCACACCCCTAAAGGCACCCCAATTATACCCTAAAACCTACATGCCCGTCCCACATCAGTTGAAACATTCAGCGTAACTAGACAGTTGATTGGTGGACTTTGGGGGTGGAATGTCACACCATGATGACTTCATTTACTTTTAGGTTTATTCTTTGTTTTATGCCCGTTCCCACCACCTCATACATTGTACATTCACATGATCTGTTACAGGTTACATTTTTATACATTTTCGAGCAATGTCTACAGGAAAAGTCCTTCTTTCCCACGAGCTGTCACGTCGTTTGGCAGACGATCATCACATCGGCCTTTACCTTCTTTCATCTCCTCTGCTGTGCTCAGCTCTTCAGCATGCCTTTGTCTGAACAGCATTTACTCTATTTTCCAACCCCGCCTTCACTTTGGATAACTTAAGAAAACATGGAGTTCATCCAACCCACTATATCGAACAGAAAATGAACATTCATTAATTATGTGATAATGTCATTTTCACTGTTTACCACCCACCTTTGTTCTATTCCCTATTAATGTTTTTCCTAGCATAGCCTTATGCAAAACGATATTATTTATTAATTAAGAGCAAGCTGCAACATGCAAACTACGAAATGCCCATGCGGCCTAGACATGCATTATTTCTCGTTTCTTTCAAAGCATAATGTAAATACAGTTTTTAGTTCTTTCATGTGTTATCTCACATTAGTGCATGCATGCGCAAAGCAGTTTTCCCTCGTGTTCATGTAAGGTGCATGTTAATTTTCTATTACTACTTACTGTTAGTACGTATTATGGGGATATTAATTCAAGCAGGTTTCTTTTCTCGAATTCCTGCTCCATCAATAGGCACTCAAATGAATTCAAAAATTCCTTCCATCACTTTGTTGTTTATTTTAGTAGATACCCTATGCGCAGCAGGTATGCCCCATTGTTGGGTGCATGCTCACTGTGCAACTGAACTTTATTGGCCAAAACTGGCATGGGGTTGCTAGTAATCCGATCTGGACGCGATCAAGCCTGCCAGGTAGGGATACACTTTTCCTATTGTAGACTGATTTGCATATGGCTGGTCTCTATCTGGAGTGGCATAGCGGGAAAAACATTGTGGATTTGAATGTCGCCTTAGTGATTGCCAGTGGCAGAGATTCATTCAACCATTCTTTCCATCACTTTGTTGTGTGTTGTAGTAGACACCCTACCTGTGATGTATGTACCCTGATGTTGGTCCCAAGCTCATTGGGTCCCAGGGCTCAAGCTCTAACTTGCTGAAGAGGGCTAAGTAGGCTGAACTAGTGTGGGGTTTCTTGGGGTAGCTTGTCTATGCATAGAGAGGCATAGTGGGCAAAAAAACGATAGAATGAAATGCAACCAAAGTGCTCATCCAGAGGCTAAAATAAACGCAAGCATTCCTTCCATCAGTTGTTTAATGGGATTATGAAGTTGCCAAAAGACACTTACAAAAATACATATAATCATCATGGTTGGTTTGCAATCGAAACATCAAGCTATGCCTAGTTAAATCAGCACATATGCACAAAAATGTTCCTTATCTAGCTATAATCATCATACAGGAACATATGAATGCAAACATCACAAAAGGAACATGGACTGTATTCTCAGGAGATACTGTTGTGCAAGTTGAGTACACACAATGACAGTAGACCATTTAAATGACAAAAAGACAAATTGCACTGAAAAAGAAAACCATGTTTACAAAGAGATTAGATATTCCAGATGACCATTGGCCGTGGGAGCCAATGACAGTAAAGAGCACATAAAATAACATTGAAGCTATTAGGCATTTGGTTAGTTTAAAGACGTGCACATCGTAACCAATATCATTTTTACATATTTTTTTTTAAACATCTTTTACTATAGTAACAATGCTCATTATACAGTATGTTTGCTGATCGTACAGTGCATACAACATCACATTTTGACACCGTAACCCTCCTGTTAGATTTGGGGGTCTCTAGTTGGCAGAGGTATGTACCTTTGTCCAAATAGGGACCCTTGAGTCTAGTCAGGGAAAGTAGGTACACTCCCGAAATAACCCCTGCTCACCCTCTTGGTAGCTTGGCACGAGCAGACAGGCTTAGTTCAGAGGCAGTGTGTAAAGCATTTGTGAACACATACAGTAATCAAGTGACAACACTACAAATGGACACCACACCGGTTATATATTTATAAAAATAGGTATACTTTATATAGATTTATCACAAGACCATAAACGACAAAAATAATCCACAATACTGTTAAGAATACTTAGTTCTGATCAAAAAGGCTTAATTCAAGGTTCTGTGCGAGTCGGTAGCCTCCTCCGGCTACGGCGATGTCGAGAACAAACAGAGTCTAACAAATCCAGCTGACCGCGTCGAGACGGGCCAACACAGCGTAGACAGACTCGGTCACAGTACCTTTTACTTGAAGCGGCAGGCACGGGCGTGCGAGCCGGATGGCTGTTCGTCGCGGTCGCGATGCAAAAATGGAAGCGTTGCAGGACGCGTTGTCCCTCGATGCGGTGCAGGCAGCGGCTCGTTGACGTCGTCGAGACGGAGTCGGTGAGACCAGGGCCGTGCGTTGCAGGGCGAGACGGTGCTTCGATGCGGTGCTGGCAGGTTGCGGTGCGGCGGCGGAGCCGGATTCAGGAGCTGGCGTCGATCAGTCCGGACAGCGGTGCGAGTCGGGCGGTGCGTCGCAAAGCGTGCGAGCGGTGCCCAACTCCGGTGCGGTCACAGGACTCGAACTCAGCAGCAGTGACCGTGTCGGTCGGACCAGTTCGATTCGGCGTAGCGAGCGTTGCAGGACGCGTTGTCCCTCGATGCGGTGCAGGCAGCGGCTCGTTGACGGAGTCGGTGAGACCAGGGCCGTGCGTTGCAGGGCGAGACGGTGCTTCGATGCGGTGCTTGCAGGACACCGAGTCGGTCGTGAGAGTCGGTCACAGCTCCCTACCTCTGTAGCCACTGAAACAGAGTTTCCAGCAGCAATTCACAAAGGGGTGAAGTCCAATGGTCCTGGGACTTCGGTCAGGGGGCAAGCTCTCTTCCAAGCCCTTGGAGATCCTTCACAAGTTGATGAAAGTCACAGCAAAGCAAAAGTTCCTTTCTCCTCTCTTTGGCAGTCAGGCAAACCACTGCAGGCCAATCCCCCAAGCAGCACTTCAGGCTTAGGGATAGTTTCTCCTCAGTTTCTTCTTGGTTCCGCTCCTCAGTAAAGGTTTCTTCTTGTTCCCAAAAGTGATCTAATCTTCCTGGGGTCTGGGTGCCCCTCTTATACCCTGATTCTCTTTGTTCTCTGGAGGCAGAGAGGCCTCTGCCTAGTCCAAAACCAGTTCTGGTCAGTTCTGGAGCACTTTGTTTTTCTGACTCCTTCTTTCCTTTCAGAATGTGGGGCAGAGTGCTCAGCCGCCCGGCAGGAGGTGGAGCCAGCATTGTGGAAGGCAGGCACAGCCCTATTCAGACCCAGGTGCAACTCCTCCCTCCACTCTGGATGCAAATCTTTCTATTCAGCCCTGCGCTGACTCACCCTGTCTCCGGTAGCCACCCCCAGCCCCTGTCACTCAATCTCCAGACAAGGAATACACAACCTAGCAGAGGCAGGCTTGGATAGTTAGGCAAGAAAATACCCACTTTCTAAAAGTGGTATTTTCGAACACAGAATGTTAAAACCAACTTCACTAAAAGATGTATTTTATCATCCTGAGTTCAGGCATACTAAATTCGTTTTTCTACCATGTTCCCTGGGTCAGTTCTGATTATAAGGTGTAATAGTCAGTCTGCCCATTCTGGCCTATGGGGAGCAGGTAGCCTTGCAATAGTGAAGAACGAAAATGGCTGTAATTCACTATTAGGACATGCCACACACACCAGGGCATGTCCTACCTTATACTTACAATGCACCCTGCCCTAGGGCCTACTTTAGGGGTGACCAACATGCAGTACAGGGAAGGTTTAGGGACTGGTAAGTGGGTGTACTCACCAAGTCGACATGGCAGCCCGAGGCTGCACACAGGCTCTGCGATGGCAGGCCTGAGACACATTTACAAGCCGCTTCTGTGGGTGGCACAACCAGTGCTGCAAGCCCACCAGCGGCATTGGATTTACAAGCCCTGGGCACACTGAGTGCACTGTACTAGGGACTGACAAGTAAACCAATCATCCAATCATGGAGTCACTAATACATATATCAATTAACGATAGGGAGCACTTGCACTTTGGCACTGATTAGCAGCGGCAAAGTGCCCATGAGCATCTAGTCCAGCAAAAACATATCGGCAACAGTGGAGGCATTACGAAAAAATGGAAGGGAGACCCACGCCAAGGATGCCAGGTCTAACACGTGTCCCCTCCAGCTGAAATGTGGGGAGAACTATCCTACCCCTAGGGAGTTCTCATCGCTAAGGCGGAAAAATCTGGACAGTCCATCAGCATTGGCGTGTTCTGTACCAGGGCGGTGTTCCACCGTAAAGTCCATCCCCTGTAGGGAAATGGACCACCTCAACAGCTTTGGATTCTCACCCCTCATCTGCATCAACCATCTGAGGGGCCTGTGGTCTGTCTGAACCCGGAAGTGAGTCCCAAACAGGTATGGTCTCAGCTTCTTCAGTGCCCAGACCACAGCAAATGCCTCACGCTCAATAGCACTCCATCTCTGTTCCCGGGGAAGTAACCTCCTACTGATGAAGGCTACAGGTTGGTCTAGGCCCTCCTCATTGATCTGTGATAGAACAGCCCCTACACCATGCTCTGAAGCGTCGGTTTGAACAATGAACTCATTGGAGAAGTTGGGTGCCTGGAGCACAGGCGCCGTGCACATGGCAGTCTTCAAGGTGTCAAAAGCTTTTGACAGGCGTCAGTCCAAATCACTTTCCTGGGCTGCTTCTTGGAAGTCAGCTCGGTCAAGGGGGCAACAATGCTGCCATACCCCTTGACGAATCTCCTGTAATACCCGGTGAGTCCTAGGAAGGCTCTCACCTCTGTCTGGGTCTTGGGGGCTCCCAAGCCAGAATGGTATCAATTTTCGGTTGGAGGGCGCCACCTGGCCGCTCCCAACCTGGTGTCCCAAGTACACCACAGAACCCTGCCCAATCTGGCACTTACTTGCCTTGATTGTGAGGCCTGCCCTCCGCAGCGCCATCAACACTTCCCAGAGGTGGCGCAGATGCTCTTCCCAACGGGCACTGAACACTGCGATGTCATCCAGGTAGGCGGCACTGAAATCCTCCAGTCCAACCAACACCTGGTTGACCAACCTCTGAAAGGTGGCAGGGGCATTCTTCATCCCAAAGGGCATCACCCGGAACTGGTAGTGCCCATCTGGTGTGGAGAATGCTGACCTCTCTTTTGCCCCATCAGTCAAGGCGATCTGCCAGTATCCAGACGTTAAGTCAAACGTGCTGAGGTACCGCGCAGCCCCTAACCGATCTATGAGCTCATCAGCTCTGGGGATGGGGTGGGCGTCAGTCCTGGTGACGGAATTGAGTCCCCTGTAGTCCACACAGAACCGGAGTTCTGGTGTGGCACCAGGCGCGGCAGCTTTTGGAACCAAGACCACGGGGCTGGCCCAAGGGCTGTTAGAGGACTCAATCACCCCTAGCGCAAACATCTTGGAGACCTCCTCCTTGATGCAGGCTCTGACCCTGTCAGTCACCCTGTAAGCCTTGTGCTTCACAGGAAGACTGTCCCCAGTGTCCACATCATGGACGCACCAATGAGTGACACTGGGAACCAGGGAGAACAGGTCAGGGAACTGTCCCAACAAGTGGCGACAGTCACCCTGCTGCTCAGGTGTCAGGGAGGTAGAGAGGTTTACTCCCTCCACTGATCCATCTTGCTCTCGGGCTGACAGGAGGTCAGGAAGAGGCTCGGTCTCCTCCTCCATTCCATCATCTGTCGCTAAGAGCATGCCCACTTGGGACCTCTCCAAGTGGGGCTTCAGGCGGTTCACATGCAGGACCCGCAAGGGGTTCCTGGGAGACTGCAAGTCCACCAAATAGGTAACTGGACTCTTGCGCTCCACCACCGTAAAAGGGCCGGTCCACCTGTCCTGGAGCGCACAGGGCTCCACAGGGGCCATGACCCACACTTTCTGACCAGGCTGAAGCTCTACCAGAGTGGCATTCTGGTCGTACCACCGCTTCATCTCCTCCTGGCTGGCTTCCAGATTTGCCTCAGCAAGCTCTCTGAAACGCCTAGTCTGGTTCCTGAAGGCCAGCATGTAACTGTATACATCCTGGGGAGGTTTCCTGGGAGATTGCTCCCAGCCTTCCTTGACCAAACTCAGAGGTCCTCGCACCGGGTGTCCATAGAGGAGCTCAAAGGGACTGAACCCTAGAGATTTCTGTGGCACCTCCCGGTATGCAAACAACAGGCATGGTAAGAGGACGTCCCATTTACGCCTCATGGGTTCTTCCAGACCCATAATCATGCCCTTGAGGGTCCGGTTGAATCTCTCAACCAGACCATTTCCTTGAGGGTGGTAAGGAGTGGTGAACTTGTAAGTTACACCGCACTCCTGCCACAGGGACTTCATGTACTTGGACACGAAGTTGGTACCTCTGTCAGACACCACCTCTTGAGGGAATCCCACACGTGAGAAAATTCCCATCAGTGCCCGTCCCACCACGGGGCCGTCACTGTCCTCAGAGGGATGGCTTCAGGGTACCGGGTGGCATGGTCCACCAAGACCAGGATAAACCTGTTGCCCATGGCTGTCTTGGGGTCCAGTGGCCCCACAATGTCAATACCCACCCGTTCAAAGGGGTGCTGACCACAGGGAATGGCTGGAGAGGAGCCTTGTGCTTCCTCCCACTTTTCCACTTGCCTGGCAAGTCTGGCATGTCCTGCAGTGAGTGGCGGCACTCCTGCGCATCTGGGGCCAATAGAAATGGGTAACAAGCCTGTCAAAGGTCTTGTCCTGCCCCAGATGTCCCGCTAATGGTACATCATGAGCCAACCCCAGTAGGAAGGCTCTGAAGCGCTGGGGTACCACCAGCACACGGGCTGACCCAGGCTCAGCAACCTTAGGCTCTGAATACAGGAGACCATTCTCCCAGTAAACCCAATGTGATCCAGACTGATCACCTGCTGCCTGGTCTGTGGCCTGTTGCCTCAGACCCACGAGAGAAGGGCATGTGTTCTGCTCCTTGCAGAACTCTTCCCTGGAGGGTCCTCCTTCTTGCTGCCAATGGGTCAGCTCAGGTAGGTCCCCCAGTTCAGCTACCTGTTCCCCTGTAGGCTCCAGGGCATCCCCCTCAGGGTCTGCCTCCTCCTGGACCGTGGGAACCTCGGGGGCCGGTTTCCCGCGCCCCCTGCCTCCTCTCTCTCCGGCAGGCACCTGGGCCTCCCTCTCAGGCTCCAGGTCCTCTTGAACACCTTTAGCTGCCATTGACCGGGTGGTCACACATGCCCAATCAGGCAAGCCCAACATTTCTAAATGCGCACTCCGCTCCACCTTAGCCCAAGGTGAGCTCTCCAAATCGTTCCCTAACAAACAGTCAACAGGCATGGCTGGCCTCACAGCTACTTGAAGAGTACCCGAGACCCCCCACTCAAAGGGAACCTGAGCCACCTTGCAGTGACTCTCTGTGTTGTCAGCGGCAACAACCGGATAGAATGCATCAGGGATAACCTGCTCTTTAGACACCAGGTGACACTTGACAGCTGTCACACTGGCTCCTGTGTCTCTCAGAGCCTCCACCCTATGGCCATTGATGGTCACCCACTGCCTGTATTTCTTAGTGTTCTCAGGCAGCGGGGTCCTAGGGACCATCTCAGAGTCTCCTAATGAGACAAGGGAAAACACTGTGGGATCCCCCACCTTGGGCACCCAACTCCTCCCCCAGGGCTACACTAGCCAACTGCCGGGGGACTGCACTGGTGGGTGCTGGTTTTCCATGCAAAGGGCAACGAGGATCGTTTGCCTTGTGGCCAGGGCGCCACACTTGTAACATACCAGTGGTCCCTGGTGAACAGGGGGCCTGTCAGGGCCACTGGCTTCTTCTCAGGGGAGGCTGGGAACCTTTCCCTTGGTTCCCTTGGGGTCTACTTTGGGGCCCTTTATGGAACTCCTTCTGTTTACCCTTGTCCCCCACTCTTCTGCTGGGGACCCTGCCCACCCTTGGCGGAGTCTCCCACGTGACCCTTGTGGACCCGGGTACTCACCCAGCGGTCCGCCTCCTCAGCAAGCTGCCTAGGGTTAGTCAGCTTACTATCAATCAGGTGCTGGCGTAGCTCAGGAAAACAATTACCGGACAAGTGCTCCCAGGCAATCAAATCAAAGAGCGCCTGAAAATCAGTCGCTTTGCTACCCTTTACCCAACCATCCAAGGCTCTGCAAAAGAAGGTCACATATTCAACCCAGGTACTGCTTTCAATCTTACTACAGTTCCTGAACCTTTGCCTATAAAGCTCAGGGGTCAAACCATATCTAGTCATTAAGGCATCCTTCATGTGGCTGTACGAATTATAGACTTCAGAGGGCAAATCCAACAAGGTATCCCGCCCTTCACTGAGGAACCGTCCCCACAACCCCGCTCCCCAATCCTTCTCAGGGACCCGGTGGGAAGACATGGCTACCTCATAGGCTTTGAACCACTGCCCTATGTCGTCATTTTTAAAAAACTCCTTCACCACATCTTTGGGAATATACACCCTAGCTTCAACAGGCACAGGCGGTACACTGCCACCAGAGGGAGTAATCTCTAAGCTCTTGGCCTTCAATTCCAACTCCCTCAAAACTTTCTCATGTTCAAACTGCATTTTCTTTTCCTCTAGGGCTAATTTCCTTGTTTGCATTTCGAATTCTAACTGCTTATTCAGCTTGAGTTTGGTCAGCTCCATTTCGTGCACCCTACTCTCTTTCCTGTCCTCCAACTCCTCTGGAGACAGTCCTCTGGCAGAAACACTGCTACCTACTGGGGAAGGTGGTCTTCTAGCCCCTAGACCCAATAGCCCCTCCAGCTGCCCTTCTGCATTCTCAGCCCCCTCCACAGGGGCACTCCTTGATTCGACCCAGGCCCTCAGCGCCTTTTGGAGGTCCTCCTTCCTGGAGATCCCGGTCATGGACACTTTAAACTTTTTGCAGAATTGCTTGAGCTGCTTAAGGGTGTAGCATTCTAGCCTCTCTTCTTCCCAATCACATTCAACAGAGGCTACTGATGCTGGTTTCTCCATAGTGACTGAACTTGGCATTTGCAAAAATAGGAAATCCCAGAAAAAATGCTATTAAAGTATGTGGTTGCGTTTTGGTCTGCACTCACTAAGTAGTGTTCACCAATCACTGTACATGAGTCACAAATGCAAGTCCAGAATCCTCACCGCTGACCACCAATGTTAGATTTGGGGGTCTCTAGTTGGCAGAGGTATGTACCTTTGTCCAAATAGGGACCCTTGAGTCTAGTCAGGGAAAGTAGGTACACTCCCGAAATAACCCCTGCTCACCCTCTTGGTAGCTTGGCACGAGCAGACAGGCTTAGTTCAGAGGCAGTGTGTAAAGCATTTGTGAACACATACAGTAATCAAGTGACAACACTACAAATGGACACCACACCGGTTATATATTTATAAAAATAGGTATACTTTATATAGATTTATCACAAGACCATAAACGACAAAAATAATCCACAATACTGTTAAGAATACTTAGTTCTGATCAAAAAGGCTTAATTCAAGGTTCTGTGCGAGTCGGTAGCCTCCTCCGGCTACGGCGATGTCGAGAACAAACAGAGTCTAACAAATCCAGCTGACCGCGTCGAGACGGGCCAACACAGCGTAGACAGACTCGGTCACAGTACCTTTTACTTGAAGCGGCAGGCACGGGCGTGCGAGCCGGATGGCTGTTCGTCGCGGTCGCGATGCAAAAATGGAAGCGTTGCAGGACGCGTTGTCCCTCGATGCGGTGCAGGCAGCGGCTCGTTGACGTCGTCGAGACGGAGTCGGTGAGACCAGGGCCGTGCGTTGCAGGGCGAGACGGTGCTTCGATGCGGTGCTGGCAGGTTGCGGTGCGGCGGCGGAGCCGGATTCAGGAGCTGGCGTCGATCAGTCCGGACAGCGGTGCGAGTCGGGCGGTGCGTCGCAAAGCGTGCGGCGGTGCCCAACTCCGGTGCGGTCACAGGACTCGAACTCAGCAGCAGTGACCGTGTCGGTCGGACCAGTTCGATTCGGCGTAGCGAAGCGTTGCAGGACGCGTTGTCCCTCGATGCGGTGCAGGCAGCGGCTCGTTGACGGAGTCGGTGAGACCAGGGCCGTGCGTTGCAGGGCGAGACGGTGCTTCGATGCGGTGCTTGCAGGACACCGAGTCGGTCGTGAGAGTCGGTCACAGCTCCCTACCTCTGTAGCCACTGAAACAGAGTTTCCAGCAGCAATTCACAAAGGGGTGAAGTCCAATGGTCCTGGGACTTCGGTCAGGGGGCAAGCTCTCTTCCAAGCCCTTGGAGATCCTTCACAAGTTGATGAAAGTCACAGCAAAGCAAAAGTTCCTTTCTCCTCTCTTTGGCAGTCAGGCAAACCACTGCAGGCCAATCCCCCAAGCAGCACTTCAGGCTTAGGGATAGTTTCTCCTCAGTTTCTTCTTGGTTCCGCTCCTCAGTAAAGGTTTCTTCTTGTTCCCAAAAGTGATCTAATCTTCCTGGGGTCTGGGTGCCCCTCTTATACCCTGATTCTCTTTGTTCTCTGGAGGCAGAGAGGCCTCTGCCTAGTCCAAAACCAGTTCTGGTCAGTTCTGGAGCACTTTGTTTTTCTGACTCCTTCTTTCCTTTCAGAATGTGGGGCAGAGTGCTCAGCCGCCCGGCAGGAGGTGGAGCCAGCATTGTGGAAGGCAGGCACAGCCCTATTCAGACCCAGGTGCAACTCCTCCCTCCACTCTGGATGCAAATCTTTCTATTCAGCCCTGCGCTGACTCACCCTGTCTCCGGTAGCCACCCCCAGCCCCTGTCACTCAATCTCCAGACAAGGAATACACAACCTAGCAGAGGCAGGCTTGGATAGTTAGGCAAGAAAATACCCACTTTCTAAAAGTGGTATTTTCGAACACAGAATGTTAAAACCAACTTCACTAAAAGATGTATTTTATCATCCTGAGTTCAGGCATACTAAATTCGTTTTTCTACCATGTTCCCTGGGTCAGTTCTGATTATAAGGTGTAATAGTCAGTCTGCCCATTCTGGCCTATGGGGAGCAGGTAGCCTTGCAATAGTGAAGAACGAAAATGGCTGTAATTCACTATTAGGACATGCCACACACACCAGGGCATGTCCTACCTTATACTTACAATGCACCCTGCCCTAGGGCCTACTTTAGGGGTGACCAACATGCAGTACAGGGAAGGTTTAGGGACTGGTAAGTGGGTGTACTCACCAAGTCGACATGGCAGCCCGAGGCTGCACACAGGCTCTGCGATGGCAGGCCTGAGACACATTTTACAAGCCGCTTCTGTGGGTGGCACAACCAGTGCTGCAAGCCCACCAGCGGCATTGGATTTACAAGCCCTGGGCACACTGAGTGCACTGTACTAGGGACTGACAAGTAAACCAATCATCCAATCATGGAGTCACTAATACATATATCAATTAACGATAGGGAGCACTTGCACTTTGGCACTGATTAGCAGCGGCAAAGTGCCCATGAGCATCTAGTCCAGCAAAAACATATCGGCAACAGTGGAGGCATTACGAAAAAATGGAAGGGAGACCCACGCCAAGGATGCCAGGTCTAACACCTCCCTTAGGGTAGTCTCCCATATTATGTATGGGGATCTGAGCCCTTCCTCCATGCCCCCCAGTACGTACCAAATGCGAGATAACATTTGTGTCTTTATTGTAACATAGACTGTTCCTGAATCTCTCAGTCCCGTCATGGCCCCAGTATTGGCACTTTGCAATTCTTCCATGGGGACCATATTTTTCCCATTTTTGTGGGCACCCTCTAGCCTTGGAGATCACTTCCTTTGCTTTCTGGCACCGGTCCATATCTGCTTCCCATTCCACTACTGTCAGGGGATGTGAGGCCCCCCCATTTCCTTGCTATATTTCTCCTGGCCACTCCAGCTGAGAGTGCCCGACATATCCTGGTGTGACGTGGCCATTCATCTTCGCCTTGAATCATCAGTATTAGCCCCTTTGCGCACATTGATACCTTTGTCCCCAGAGCCCTGGCCATTTTGTCAGTCATCCCCTTCCAGTAACCTTGCATTACCGGACAATCCCAGAGAATATGATAGAAGGATCCCTCCTGTTTACAGACTCTTGCACATAGGGGTGATTCCCCCCTTCCCAATTTGTGTAACAGGGTGCATGAGTAATACGTGCGATGCAGGATTTTTAATTGTATAAGCCTGGATCTGGCTCGAATTGCTATGTCCAGGGACTCTGCAGGGAATCCACCCACTCCTCATCATCTATGTCTCCCACGTCCTCTGCCCAAGTCTGCTGAAGCTGTCCCATAGGGTCTGAGGAATTATTTATTAATTTTTGGTATATCACTGATATTCCTTTTCAGGGATGGGGTCAGCTAGCAGTCTATCCTCCAAAGGGGAGAAGTCAGGGAGGCAGGTACCCTCTCGGATGTGCTTCCTGAGCACGTGGCCGAGCTGATAATAGCAAAGTCTCTGTGCGGGGGAGAGGTCAAACTCCTGGCTAAGGGTCTCGAATGAAAGCAAGGACCCCCTCTCCATACATCTCCCATGTGTTCGATCCCTATCGTCTTCCAACCAGAAAACCCCTGCAGTCCCGATACCTCCCTCAGCTGTTCAATGTGCCATACGGGGTCATTGCCGTTAACTTGGATTGCCAACCCAGGTATCTGTTGGCCTCTGTCCAACACCTCACCATCGTCTCGGTATGTGTCAGCAATCCCAATTTCTTTTTGCCTGCATATAGGATCATTTTGTGGTTCCCGGCCTGCATGGATGCTCCATTTATCCTGTAGGTCGGCTCGTTCCGGTCTGTGTATACCCAGTCATGAATTATCAGGAGCTGTGAGGCCCAGTAGTACCTCCTGATGTCTGGGATTGCTAGCCCACCTTTGTATATGCCTCTTTGTAGCTTGCTCAAGGCTATGCATGACGCTCCCCCCTGCCATAGCAGTGACCTGAGTTTGTGGGCTATTAGTTTAAAGAAATTTGGTGGAACCTGAAATGGTGTGTTCTGCAAGGCTTATAATAATCTTGGAAGGGACATCATCTTGTATAGTGTCGCCTTGCCCATAAATGACAAGGGGAGGGTGCGCCAGTGTGCCACATCCGCCTGGAGGCAGAGTAATTGAGGTGTGAGGTTTTGTTGTATGAATAATTGCTCATCTCTGCTGATAAAGACCCCCAGGTACTTGAACCCCTCTGGTATTATTGGGGCCACACAACATGTCGGGAGCCTCAGTGGGGGTCCCAACATGGGAAATATTAGTGACTTGTCCCAATTTATTTTGTATCCCACATAGCTTCCGAAGAGTTCAAAAATATGCAGGATACGTGCTATACAAACATAAGGTCTGGAAAAATAGAGGACTGTATCATCTGCAGGTAGGGAGATCCGTTCCTCCCAGACGAGGGGATGCCCCATATCAGTGGGTCTCCATGTATCCACACTGCCAGTGGTTCCAGAGCCAAAGCAAAAAGGAGGGGTGACAAAGGGAATCCCTGCCTGGTGCCTCTGCCCAATGATATAACTTCGGAGATCGTACTGTTGACCCGCACCCTGGCTAATGGGGCCTGATATAGCAGTCTGACCCAGGTACAGAACCTCGGGCCAAAACCCCACCTGGCTAATACAGAGAATAGATATGGCCATTCCATACTATTGAGTGCCATGGATGCGTCCAATGCCATCAGTGCAATCTGGTGGGTTGTAAACTCTTTGGTCATGTTGAATGAAGTGACCCGATTAGGGCCACCCAGGTCACTCGCGACCACCTCTCAGCCTTCCATACAAATGAAGAGTCGATCAGACAGTAGAGAATACAAACCAAGTATATATTTATTCAGATACACTTGAGCGGAGCCCCGTCTGCCCAGTCACTTAGGGGTGCTGCAGAGAGGACTGACATCAGCAAACATAGAGAAACATTATGTACATTCCAGAACCATGGAAGACCCGCCCATAATGGAATTTTACAAGCAGGTGCAGCTAAAACAAAGTACAGTAGGATGAGCTTTGACTCTGAGGCCGGGCACACATTATCTCTATGCCAAGGTCGTTCTGTCCGTGCCTACCGCTAGATTAGTGGGAGAAGGCCTCTCTCTAGTGGGAAAGGTATGCGCTAATAAGAACAGTGTATTCATTAGCAAAGCAAGGCCTAACCTTGGAGAAATGAAACTTTCCACAGCCTGCTTCTAGAGGAGGGAGTACCCAGTTAATGGCATGATTCAAAATGGCAGCGAAACATAAAATGGTGCAGCGAATGCTAACTTACGCAGAACAATATGTAAACAGCACAGCAAAGACATTTTTATTCTAACAGACCCTCCTTTTAGCATTCGCTAACAATTTTATATGGTGGGTGGAAAAGACACAACATTTTAAGAAGTAAAAGGACATCAGTACTCGGAACAATCCATATACTCAGTATCAGGAATAGAAGCTGCAAGGGATGATGTAGAATCAAAGATGCCCTCGTCAATCTGCATTATTTCATCAATCTCTTTCTGTAACATAACTGCTGCATTAGTATCATGAACTGGCATTTTCGGCTTGGGAATAAGGATAGTGACACAATAGGAACAAGCTGGGAGACATTGTATGCAGAGGCAGCACGTGAAGAAAATACCAGCAACTACAGCCAGAAAAGTGGGGATCTTCCAACCCCAGGAGGTGAGTATGTTCCAGAACCACCCTGATAGGGCCCCAGTACCTGTCTCTTGGTGTATGTCAGGCGAAAGGCTATGCAATTTTCGTATAGCTGCATACACGTTAGGAGCATGATCAGATATGTAAACACAACAGCTGCTGCCAATGCCGCGACAGGCCCCTCCCCGATCTGCAAGGATGACGTCTAACACCATCCGGTTCTGCAAAGTGACTGATCTCGTAGCCTGAAGCTCAGCAGTGATATTTGTCATTATTCCAGCAGTTGTATTAATAACCCCCTCCACAACTCTTGTTAGCTGACGAAGTTGAAGACTATTGGCCATGGGGCCCCAAAAAGGTAGGAGACCCTTTATGGCATCCCTTAAACTGTTGTGCGGTAGTATCTGTCTGGTCTATATCCTTTGTGTCAACAAGCCTTCTGATTCGGGACAAGTATATAGTCCTACGCTGCAGCTGATGATCTTTATGATAATTGGACGGGGCATCATACACCGGGGGAAGGAGGAAAGAGAGGTAACATCTGCCTGACCATCCCCTCGGAAGCCAGACATGACCTTGGGATCCACAAACAAAATAGACATTATGGGGTAGGATCAAAGGCGGACTATTAATCGTTCTCAGTCTGTAGGTGAAATTGCATTTACTCTCCCCCACCTTTACCTCCCCAGTCCCCTGGAGACAGAAACTAGCTGTTGTGTTGACCACGGACACCGGCATCGGTTTGTCCTTAGTAATATTGCGAGCTTGGAAAGATTGAAAATACTCAGAGGTGTTGAACCTTTGGAAATCAGCCATTTCCATTAGGAGCCATGTTTCGTTCTTCATTTTATCATATGTGCTCATACAGGAGTTTGGGGACAATGTACCAGAAGTCCCTTGTCCTGCCGTTCCTATGGGTGTAAACCTGTGATGAAAACTTATATACTCTACCACAGTGCGAGAATCAGCAGGTGTCATAACCAGAGTAGAGAGTTGGAAGTGGTAGTGCACCATAATGAACAATTCAAACCAACCTTCACTGCTACCAACATATGACAATGGCATGGACAACAAAATATCGCTCTTATGAGTAACTGAGGGGAGAAATCCACAAACCCAACAATTAGTTGTATTGGACACATCATGGGCTTGATGCAACATTTGTATAAAAACATTATCTGTATAAGACTTTCTATGCTCTTCTTTGTGAGGGGCCAAAGTAACAAAAATGTGCTCAGGGGAAGTGGGCGTCGTACCAACCAAAGTGTGTACAGGATACTTTTCCTCTAGAAACCAAGATATTCTAAGTATTATTATTAGCGTAATCACAACAATTAGTATGCAAACTATTTTACTCTTTGTTAACCGCCCCCACGCTAAACGCAGTGGTGCAAATGGCTGTTCCTCCTCCTCAATAGGTCGACCAAACGGATGCATTATGAAGCAAAAGAGGAATGCAATAAAACTGATAGCAAAGGTAAGTGTTCCCAGTGTCCGTCAGAGCCTCACAGGTACAGGCTCATATTGTTCATCAATGTTGGCACTCTTGAGCACCGGTGGTGGAGCTTGCTCAGTCCTAAGCTCACGATGAATCCCACGTCGCACAGGATAATGTACCCCCCTCCTGGGGAGCACGTTCGATCTATCCTGTCTAGGCACAGAGGGGTCAACAAACGGCGGCTCCTTAATGGCTCGAATTTCTGGAGGGACAGCTGCATTTAGCACGTCATCATTTTCTGCATCCGTTTGGGTCCTCGTTAATTTTGCATCGCTGAAGGGGACGAACTGAGGCACCGTCTCGCACTCAGTATCCCAACTCCATCAGCAACCCATTGGTCATAGGGCAAAGGTAGTGGCACTTGTTTACAATGAGCACCATGGATCCAGTTTTTTCGGCCAGCAACCTTGACTGCGCTTCTGGTGGCTAGAAGTACCTGCTCAGGACCCTTCCAGCGTGGCTCCAAACTCTTCTTCCACTGAAAATTGCGCACCAGGATCCAATCACCAGGCTGGATGTTGTGTCCGGGTCCCTCTGGTATATCAGGCAGAGCCTCCCGGATCTGTTGGTGAAAAGAACGCAGATTTTCGGTTAACTGGCACAGATAGTCTGTCAACAGTGGAAACTCAATATCGGAGAACTTACGAGGGCGCAGGACGCCCCAGACATTTGCCGGGCATCCAAACACGACCTCGTAAGGTGACAATCCTGTTCTAGAATGTGCTGTTGTTCTTGTCGACAAAAGAGTTAATGGTAAAGCATCTGGCCACTATAAGCCTGTACTTTCCTGAATATTTGCCAATTTCAGTTTGAGAGTACCATTGTACTTCTCAAACAAACACGCTGACTGGGGGTGATTTGCAGCATGGAATTTCTGATTTATGTGCAGACCATCACAAATTAACTGTATGACTTTGGCATTAAAGTGACTTTCTTTATCACTCCAGATCAAACGGGGCAAGCCGAAGCGAGGAAAGAACTCCTTCAGGAGTACCTTTGCAGTCGCCATGGCTGTATTGTCTTTGGTGGGGTAGGCCTCAACCCATTTACTGAAAGCGCAAACAACCATCAACACATACTTCAAATTATTGACCCTTTCTAACTCAATGTAATCTAATTGAAGAACCTTGAAAGGGAAAGTAGGTGGTGCAAAATTACCAGGTGGCGTGGGTGTACCCTACCCAGGATTGTGCATCATTCACACCATACAGTACTTCACTAAATGTGTAGCTGTCTTTGAAATGTTGTCATTTTGCCACACGGGGTCTAACAACTTGCAAATACCCTTAGCACTGATACGGGCTGGGCCATGAGCCATTGTGACTACAGGAAGAACATATGCATCTGGCAACATCCATCTTTGCTTCCGTGACTTGTCAATCCAACATCCCTCATCATTCAATTGTGCTGTACTTTCTTGCCACATTGCTAATTCCTCCACTGTGGCCTCACTCTGAATCTCCTTCACATTCTCAAGTGTATCTTCAAACATTGTGACCTCGGGCACCCACCTAGCGGGACCTGCTACAAATATTTTTTTCATCCTAGTCCAGGCTGTTCCCTTAGCTGTCTGATCTACAAAAGGATTCCCTTTACCTACATTGTCAGTAACTTTCCTATGGGCGCTACACTTTACTATTGCCAATTTCTTAGGGAGTGTCAAAGCGGACAGAAGCCTATATATAAGATGACTGTGCTGAATCTTTGACCCATGGGAAGTAAGGAACCCTCTCTCTGCCCAGAGTCGCCCGAAATTATGGGCGACTCCAAAGGCGTACTGGCTGTCAGTATAAATATTAGCAACCAGTCCCTCACTCAATTCGCAGGCTCGTATTAGGGCAACGAGCTCTGCCGCTTGGGCCGACTGATGGGGAACTCGTGATGTCTCAACTACTGTGCGCAGCGTAGTGATAGCATACGCCGCGGTTGTAGTGCCATCTGGTAATTTAAAGCAAGAGCCATCGACATATAGTTCCACTTGGGGGTCAGATAAGGGAACATCAGTCAGGTCTACCAGTCCTTTCATCTCTTCTTCCGTCCGGAAGATACAATCATGTATGTCAATCTCCTCATTCTCAGAAGGGAGGGGTAGTAACGTGGCTGGGTTCAGAGTGGCCTATTGTTTAATCATAATATGTTTAGCGAACAGCGTTAGCTCATAACCTGTCAGACGTGCACTGGTAGGTGCTTTGTCTTATTCAAAAGTGTATCTACAGCATGGGGTACCATGACTGTGAGGTCAGTATCAAGTACGAGTCCAGCCGATTGCCTTATCAAGACAGCCACAGCCGTGACCGCTCTTAGACAGCTCAGGAGGGCTCATGCAACTGGATCAAGCACAGCAGAGAAATAGGCACACGGCCGTTGCTTATCTCCAAATTTTTGTGTTAGAACAGAAAGCGCACAACCAGCCGTCTCATGGACATATAATACAAATGGCTTGCTGTAGTTAGGCGTGCCGAGCACTGGAGCCGAACAAAGCGCACTTTTTAATTGCTCAAAAGACTGCTGACATTCAGGCGTCCAAGGCAAGGGTTTATGCACATCTTTAGTAGTCAAAGCAAGCAGGGGTTTGGTTAGTAGGGAATAGTTTGGAATCCACTGGCGACAGTAGGAAGTAATGCCAATAAAAGCGCGCACATCTTTTTGAGTTTGCGGAATGGGCATTTTAACCATGGTACTGATGCGCTCAGGGGTCAATCTCCTACCGTCCTTTGACAGTAGGTGACCTAAGTAGGTGACCTCCAGTCGACAATACTGAAATTTGGAAAGGAATACTTTATGGCCATTTTGACCTAAATGTAACAGTAATTTAACCGTACTGTCTCTGCAACCTTGGTCTGTATCCGAGGCGATGAGCAAGTCATCGACATACTGAAGCAATACATTACCTGTAGGGAGCGACAAGGAATCAAGCTGACCTTTCAATGCCTGACTATAGATACTCGGACTCTCTGTATAGCCTTGAGGAGCGCAACAGAATCTTAAGCTTCTACCAGCTAGGGTGAACCCAAACAGATACCTGCTGTCAGGATGAATGGGAATACTGAAGAACGCGTTTTTCAAATCAATGACAGAAAAGTATGTAGCAGAAGAAGGAATCATTGTCAAAAGAGTTGTAATGTCAGGGACCACCGGAAACTGGGGAATCACTATTTTATTAACCTCTGGCAAGTCAATCACAAAATGATAAACATCTGCATGATCATCAGAAGAACCCGAAGGTGTCCATTTGAGAATGGGAAGAATAGGGCTATTGCAAACATTAGCAGTCGTCTCCTCAACCACTCCTTTCTCAATCAAATCCTGTACAATTTGCAATAAAGCTCGCTCACCTGCCTGCTGTATTTTATACTGAGGGATGCGAGGTAAAATAGCATTGTCTTTAACTCAGATCAAAACTCGCGGTATCTGTAACAGTCCCACATCAGTGTCACCTGTCGCCCAGAGAGTTGGCGGTACATCTTTAAACTCCACAGGAAGAGGCTCATCTTTGGACAGGCACTGTGTAGCCCGCACCACATCCGGACCCATTGTCATATAAACACCTGCCGGGGAGCAATAAATCGTAGCATGCAATTTCTTCAACAAGTCCAAACCCATCAAATTTTCTTCACAATTAGACGTCAACAAGAATGGTGAATCCACAGTGAAAGGACCAATAGTCAACGCAAGGGGTTTTGAAATGGGGCTCACAACCGCTACACCAGAAAAACCTACCGAAACATTATTATGGCCAGACAGAGCCGCCTCAGGGACCAAGGAACGAGAAATAGAACTGTTTGTCGCACCTGTATCCACCAAGAACTCCTTAGTTGAACCATGCACATCTGCACTAACGTACGGACCAAGTTGCTCTACAGGTATCGGTACTGGTCCCTCACTCTGTCCCTGGCTGTCCTAGCTGTAGGACATCTCTGTCACCTCATCCGTGTCATAATCATCATGATAATACTGTCCTCCCCGAGGGTCATCAAAATAATTCTGATCAGAACGACTCTGCGAGGCCAGAGCATTCGGAGCCCTGTCCTGGCCACCAGCTCCACGACCCCGTCCACGAGAACCTCATCCTCTCGGGACGCCACCTTCTGCAAAAGCACAGGACACTTGCTTCGCCAGTGTCCCTCCTCTTTGCAATATTCGGCCCTACAGGCATAGTATTCCTGCTAGTACGTGGGAGCTGCCGAGCCAAAACACCACATCCTCTACCATGTAGACCAGGTGCTCTCGGAAACCTGCAATTGGGTCGCAATCTCAGGAAGCAAATTGGAAACAAATCTATAAACAAACAATCGAACACCACCTTCGATCGACAAATCCTGTCCACTATAGTCTAGAAACACACCTTCAAACCGAGTGAAAAAATCAGCCACACTCTCATCTTTCTTTTGACGGCAAGCCGATAACTTGTCCCAATCAACCTTCCTCGGAGGAATAAGAGAATGCATATACGTAATGATACGGCAGGGCAAAGCAAGTATCTCTGGTCTAGGCTTATCACCTGGCTTCCGTTCCTGATCCTATGCCTTAATTTGGTCCCAGGTACCACCCAATTCCGCAACGTGATCCTGTGTGTGTACTTGTCTGCAAATATCAACTGGGACTAGTAAGCCAAATAACATTTCAATATCAGCAATTGTCATCACTGTAGAAGAGGCAGTTTCAGTCAATTCTTTATAAGAGGCAGTAGGATTTTTCCTATGGTCAGGTACCTGAGTCTTAAGGGACAAAACCTCACTCCTTTTCCATGGAGTATAAACCCACTGTTCTTGGAAACGGGCCGCTATACCTTGTCTAATAACATTATAGTGCTGATCCCTTAGCTCTGGTATTTCGGGATGATAGATAGGAGGAACCTCCTGCATTGGAAACTGAGATACTGGGGTGGTGCTCTTCTCGAGCAGTCTACCCCGATAAGCAACCAACGTCGCAACATTACCAAAAACTTGACCAGGCGCCATATCAGTAACATATACATGATCCTTAATATCATATGTAATCTGTGGTGATGCATCATTGAAACACTGCTCCCAAAGACCGATCAAAGTAGCCGACATATGCTTAAGGGCATGCTGTTGTACAAAAAGCTCATAATCTTTCATCACACTCCACACATCTTCCACACCATAAATGGGGTTTCGGGCCCACTGTGCAGCCTGATTAGCCACTACCTTTTTCTCTGCATCTCCCATATTAGATCTGACTAACGTCCGCCCCATACGTTCCTTAAATTTCGTCCAGTCTCTATCCTCAAATCCACGTACTGGTGTCCCACTACTCAGTAATGTTGGGGGATGGAAGAACACAGTGGGAGTGACAGCAGAGGTGGTGGGCACTAGTGTCGCTGCTGGCTGTGTTGCGGGTGTAAGAGCTGGCAAAAGAGACGCCGAAGCAATAGGTGTTGCAGGAGTACTAACAGTCATAGTTGCCACAGACGGCGAGGACAAAGAAAGGACAAGAGGTGCCATGGCCAAAGCAGTCTGGTCAACAGTAACAGAAGCAGAAACAACAGAGACAGAAGAACCGGGTAGCTGGGCCTGTGAGGGAAGAGCGGGATATATCCTCTGCGGGGCATATGGGGGTGGGGGTCTAGTATCTAGCAATTTGTGACGAAGTGGCGGAGCCCTCCGTAGAGGACATACCCCCAGAACAGTTTCCCCCTTACCTTTCTCTGTGTCCTCTCCTTTATTCACAGACTTCCCCTGTGGACCGAGAACTGCACTGTTCCTTTAAGGGACTCTCACTTTGGGAACAACCTCCCGATCACGTGACGCCATCAGCTGCTCCGCACGTCTTGAAAGAGGGAGACGTGAGTCCATGGAGGTGTGCACCGGAAGCCTTGGAGCCGGAAGACGCTGAACCAGGAAGGAGTAGAGCCGTGCAGACCTTCTTCGTGGCACCCCTGACCAAAGACCCTGTGGAATCCAGTGTCGGGGAAAGAGACGCGCCGGATCCTGAAGGAGGACCCAAGAACCCGAGGGAGTCAAAGAGGAGCCGGACCCTACCCGGCACCGCGCGGAAGCCAGCCACGTTCCCGGAGGGACGTGGCTTCACAAGGTATGAGACCGCTTAGAGAGCCTGCGGGGAAACCGGGCGGGAGTCTCCCAGGAGACACCAGGGGCGGAAGGTGGGGAACTCGTGCCGAGCTCAGGTTAAACGCGTATGCGCGTAACGAACACAAACGCAGCATAGAGGTTTTAAATCACTGGTGCTGGTATCGGGTGACACCTTCCCTCACTCCTTTCCCTGTTCCAACCATGGGGACTGAGAGCCTAGCCTGATCTGCCTTTCTGTTTCCTTTGTTTTTTTGGTTTTGTTGGCGGATTCCCGGAGTGACTGGCAACTCGGGAGCAGACGGCGCTGGGCAGGACATTCCCTGACAACAAGAGAACGTCCACAAACGACTGCCAAGGACCAGAGCCAAGGATAGGAAGACTGAGTCCCGTTAAAAGAAGCCCTGTATTAACGAGCGAATAAAGAAAGTCCCCATAAAACAAGCACGAGTCCCTGTATACTTCTTCGCCGCGCCACACAATTCTTCCACAAAAGTATCATTTTCTTCTCGGGCTACGTAAGATTTATCAATATTCAATCGAAACCTCCTATCTTCACTTTCAATTCCTATCTCTTGTTTCTCTCCATCATGTGCTACAGCCTTCTGAGTCAATGTTTGCGTTCTCCCCTTCTGGGCCGCTTTCTCTGCTTTCATTCGCCTCTGTTTAGCCTCCTTTTGACACGTTAGAAGAGAATCAAACATAGACTGTCTACTTCTTTTCGCAAACAACTTCTCCTGTAAAAACCCACATTTTTGTTCATCAAAAGTGCCTATCAACGGCCACTGCAACTCGGCATTATCCCTCGTATATTTGTGACATAGTGTACTAAACATAATAGGGCCAAGGCCATGCTTCACATACATATCAAAGTTCAGAGTGCCTTCTGGAGGCGCCGGCTGACTTTCTTCCAATCGAGCATCTGCAGAACAACAACGACAACAAGAAACCAAGAACCTACTAAACACAGTGTTGGAAATGGCCCTTTTTGCAGGGTTGTCTCCAAACTTTTTGCTTCTTCCTCCTATTTTTTCCTGACCTGTGGTTGTTGGCTATAGGGCTCTGGGCATTTTACCACTGCTTATCAGTGCTAAAGTGCATATGCTCTCTGTGTAAATTGTTATTGTGATTGGTTATCCATGATTGGCATATATGATTTACCAGTAGGTCCCTAGTAAAGTGCACTGAGTGTGCCAGGGCTGGTAAATCAAATGCTACTAGTGGGCTTGCAGCACTGATTGTGCCACCCACATGAGTAGCCCTGGAAAGATGTCTCAGGCCTGCCACCGCGGTGCCTGCGCGCAGTTTGTTAACTGCCATGTCGACTTGGCAAGTGCATCCACTTGCCAGGCCCTAACCTTCCCTTTTCTTACATATAGAGTGCCCCTATGGTAGGCCCAAGGTACCCCCCTGGGCAGGGTGCAGTGTATGTGAAAGGTAGGTAATGTACTGGTGAGTGTAACATGTCCTGATAGTGAAATACTGCCAATTTCGTTTTTCACTATTGAAAGGCTATCTTGCCCCATAGAACAGAATGGGGAATGCTTTGTAACATTTTACAAGCATATCTTCCCATAGGGATAAGATGGAAAAATGGAGTTTGGTATCCCTGAACTCAGGATTTAATAACACATATTTTAGTAAAGATGGTTTTTAAATTGTGTGTTTGAAAATACCACTTTTTAGAAAATGGCTTTTTTCTTTTTCAACCATCCTGTGTGCCTCTGCCTGTTTGTGGATTGACTGTCTGGCTTTGAAGTGACAAGGGCTGGGGAGGTGCAGTGGCTCCAGGAGTCTGGATGAGTCAGCACTAGGTTGAATAGGCCTGGGCTGCATTTGGAGTGGTGGGAGGAGTAGCACCTGTACCTGAATAGGGCTGTGCCTGCCTTCCACAATGCTGGCTCTGCCCCCCTGTGGTGTGTCTGGAGCCAAGGCTCACACTGACAATGGATGTTGATGTGCACTTGCTGAGTATCCCCCCAGAACTGGTTTGAACTGGGCTCAGAGCCCCTTGCACAAAGAGAACAAAGACATTTTGGGGCATAAGTATCAGACCCAAAACCCGAGACTTTAGATCATTCCTGGAATTCAAGAGGAACCTTTGCCAAGGAGAAGAGCTGGAGAGACTGAGGAGAAGTACTGCCCTTGCTGTGTGTCTGGGGTTGGCCTGCAGTTGCTGTTTCTGCCAAGGAAAGGAGAAGGACTTTGCTGTGTGCTGTGTCCCCTGCTTGAAGGAGATCTCCAAGGGCCTGAAGTGAGCTGGCCTCCTGTTTTGAAGTCTCAGGGACACAAAGACTTCACCCGCAGCTCCCCTGAACTCTGCTGCTGTGAGTTCTAGCCTGCCTAGAGGTGCCTGTGCCAGTTTTGGGCCTCTGGAGGTTGGGAGCTGTTTGGGAGCTGTTTGGGAGCTGTTTGGGAGCTGGAAGAAAGAAGAAACTCAAAGAACTACAGAAATCGACGTATCGAGGGATCGCGGCTGAAGAAGACTGACGCCGCGCCGCTCGACGCCGATGCATCGATCGCCGACGCATCCCAAATTTCCACGCATATTTCCTGTGCGTCAAGTTCTTCCGACGCATCACCCACGGACCGAAACCGCCACGAAGAATCGACGCATCACTCCCCGTACAGACCGGATTCGACGCAACCCTTCCTCTGCGTGCAGCGTGACTGTCGCATCGCCTCCCCAAGGTCTCAGGAGTGTCGCATCTCTTTGTTTTCCGACGCTGCAGCTGTTTGGCTTGAGAACTTTGACGCATCTACAAGTACTTTGGTGAAAAGTCATGCATCCATAGTTTTCTATGATACAAGTTCTTGAAACCTTTTTGAAAGTCATATTTTTAACTGTGTATGTTGGATTTTTGTCGTTTTGGTCTTGTTTAGTTTAGATAAAGATATTTTATTTTTCTAAACTGGTGTGGTGTCCATTTGTGGTGTTTTCACTGTGTTACTGTGAGTGTTGATACAAATACTTTACACATTGCCTTTGGGATAAGCCTGTTTGCTTGTGCCAAGCTACCAAGGGGGTGAGCAGGGGTTATCTAAAGTGTGTTTCCCCCTTACCCTGACTAGAAGCAAGGGTCCCTATTTGGACAAAGGTACCTACCTCTGCCAACTAGAGACCCTCATTTCTAACGTTGGTGGTCAGCGGTGAGGATTTGAACCTGTATTTGTACTTGACCCACAGTGATAGGTGTACATCACTAGTTTAGTGCAGACCACTACGCAACCATACTGTGTTTTATTTTTGGTTCTATTTTTGAGTGACCCTTAAAGTATCCACGCATCATGTCTCAGAAGGGTAAACCAGCAAGTGATGTTGCAGAACTGGAGTTTGATATTGAAATGTTAAGTGGTTACAAAGTAGGTCAACTCAAGCAGTTCTGAAGGAGCTTTGGATGTCCCATGAATAACAGCTTCATGAAGGAGGAGTTACAGAAGGCCTTAAGGGCCTGGCGGGAGGCCAAAGAGGCTGGGGAGACAGATGATGCAGAGGTGGATGAGGATGCACAAGGATATGGTTTCAGATTATAGGATCTGCCGGTGAGAAGAGCAGCCTCCAGGGCTGGCAGCAACCATTTCGCTAGAAGTTTTTCCCCAGAGGAGTTGGAGGAAAACCAAAGGGTTAGAGATCATGAGTTAGAAGTCATGAGGCTCAAGATGAAAATTTTGGAAATGGAGAACCAAAAAGCTGCCATAGAGAGAAAAAAGATGGCAGAGAAGAGCAGGAAGATTTATGCCTTGGAAGAAATGAAATTGAACTTGGCACATGAATTAAGAATGAGGGAGCTTGATGTGGAGCTCGAGAGGCTTGAGGCCATGAGTGTCTTAGCTGAAAATGAAATGTGTGCAGCTCATGAAGTGAGCTTGGCTGGGTTGGAGGTGGAGTCCAGCTCAGATGGTGGCAGCAAAAATGTAGTGTCTAGTGCTGAGTGAGAAGTACACACACCCAGAGATGTGGCGCCTGACTTGAAGGAGGAGGTTGACATACACCAAGGTGTTCTGGGTTATGGGGTAGCTCCAGTGATGTGCAGTGTCCCTGAGGTGAATTGGGGAACTGACACAGGGGATCATATTCCTGCTGGTGGGAGGGACACTCTACTGACTCTAGATGAGAGGTGCAGGGAGAGGGGTTCCCCTATGGTAGGAGTCTTGGTGTGTGAGTGTGGAGACCGCCCAGAAGAGTGTGGGTTGAGTGACAGAGACAGTCAGACACTGTCTTGCCAATCTCAGGAGAGTGGTGTGGGGTACTTGTTTGAGGCGCTGGATGGAGGGGCAAAGGGTAGCTTGGTTAACAACTGTGGGGGGCTGTGTGATTCAATTGTTGGAGAGCATATTTTAAGTCCCTGTTTTCCAGAGCTACGCCAAAACCCGGTGGAGTGTGAGTTCTCTGATTCCAGAGAGCTTGCGCTGGAGGCAGACCTTATGGTGGATTCCAGAGTGTCTGAAGAAGCTTTTGGGAGTGATCCTGAAGGGGGTGGCTCAGGTTTTTCCCAACCAAGTGAGGTAGGGGAGGTTTGTGGTAGCCCAGATAGGTCCCAGTGTAGTGGTCCCATGTCCTGTCTCAGAGGAAAAGGAGTGGGAGTGGGCTGTGTCCCAAGGTACCCGAAACCCAGTCCCAGGAGCTGGTTGGTTCCATAAGGGAACACCAGGAGGGGGGCCTAGTCTGTACCCGGAGGCCACTTCGTAAGGGGGATCCCAAAGTGTCAGGTGGACTAGGGGGGCTGCTGTAACAAGCATCCCACCAGTTATGGTGTCTGGCAGCACCGCTCCAGTGGGGAGGGTGCATAAGTCCAGAGAAAAGGGTGAGGGGGGGATGCAGTCCCCAGTGGAAGGACCAGTGGGTCAGGGGTTGCCAGCTCTAAGTTCAGAGCACCCCAGGACTGACCCTGGTGAGGCCACTTCTGGCCTGGGGGGTCTTCATGCTCTGTCAAGTGGACAGGAGGCTGGAGACCTGCACCAGGCAGACTCTCGTCCCACTCATGAGGAGTGTGTTTCCCTTGGGGGTGGTTGGTGTACTCCCCCGGAAGTCCTGGGTTGCCAGGCACAGGTCCAGCCTAAGGGTACAGACCCTGGGTTGGAGGACCAGGTTCAGGGTGTCCCCCCTGACCTGGAAGAAGGGGCGACTGCTAACAATGCCCCTACCAAGTTGTCTTCTGGGGGTGCAGCTCCAGGTGGGAGGGTGCAGAGCCCGAGGGAGGAAGATAGGGTGTGGGAGAGCCCACCCCAGTCTCTTGTCCAGCCGCAGGGTACAGACCCTGGGCTGGTGAGCCAGTGTCAGAATGCCATACCTGACTTGGAAGGAGGGAGAGTGGAGAAAAGGTGCCAGGCACCTGGGGCTACTGCCCCCCACTTTCTGATGCCACAGAGGTTAGAGAGACCTGAAAGGCATGAGGCCTGGCTCTCATCACTGACAGCAGTCAGTGGCCACTGTGGCTGGCTCTCCTGGTGGACAGAGTTGCCCCTGGGAGGGGGGCAGGAGTCACACCCCGGGGTGGACTGGGCCACACCACTGTGTTGGCCATGTGGGTACTGTCTACCTGTTGGGATACATCTTTGAGCAAAGTAAGTTTAGGCGCTGCACAGATGGGGTCTCAAGGTGAGGAGAAGGGTCCCCCATGGGTTAGCCTGGTGGGCCCTGAGAGTATGGATAGAGGGATCCAACTGGGTTCAGGAAGGCGTAGAATAGGAATAGACCCCTGCTGTTCTGTCGCTCCAAGCCGGGAAGCCCATTGAGATATTGATTGGTCTACCCTGGCTTTAGGCTGGAAGGGGGTTTTGTTGGAAATGGCCCTTTTTGCAGGCTTATCCCCAAACTTTTTGCTTCTTCCTCCTATTTTTTCCTGACCTGTGCTTGTTGGC
Organism: Calotriton arnoldi; assembly: GCA_963921515.1. Taxonomy (NCBI): domain Eukaryota; kingdom Metazoa; phylum Chordata; class Amphibia; order Caudata; family Salamandridae; genus Calotriton; species Calotriton arnoldi. Next base: position 393,460 of record CAWUFW010008732.1, on the reverse strand, counting down.
TATAAGACTCTGGGCACTTTACCACTGCTGATCAGTGCTAAAGTGCATGTGCTCTCTGTGTAAATTGTTATTGTGATTGGTTATCCATGATTGGCATATTTGATTTACAGGTAGGCCCCTAGTAAAGTGCACTGAGTGTGCCAGGGCTGGTAAATCAAATGCTACTAGTGGCCTGCAGCACTGATTGTGCCACCCACATGAGTAGCCCTGGAAAGATGTCTCAGGCCTGCCACCGCGGTGCCTGCGCGCAGTTTGTTAACTGCCATGTCGACTTGGCAAGTGCACCCACTTGCCAGGCCCTAACCTTCCCTTTTCTTACATATAGGGCACCCCTATGGTAGGCCCAAGGTACCCCCTGGCAGGGTGCAGTGTATGTGAAAGGTAGGACATGTACTGGTGAGTGTAACATGTCCTGATAGTGAAATACTGCCAATTTCGTTTTTCACTATTGAAAGGCTATCTTGCCCCATAGGACAGAATGGGGAATGCTTTGTAACATTTTACAAGCATATCTTCCCATAGGGATAAGATGGAAAAATGGAGTTTGGTATCCCTGAACTCGGGATTTAATAACACATCTTTTAGTAAAGATGGTTTTTAAATTGTGTGTTTGAAAATACCACTTTTTAGAAAGTGGCTATTTTTTTGTTCAACCATCCTGTGTGACTCTGCCTGTTTGTGGATTGACTGTCTGGCTTTGAAGTGACAGGGGCTGGGGAGGTGCAGGTGCTCCAGGAGTCTGGATGAGTCAGCACTAGGTTGAATTGGCCTGAACTGCATTTGGAGTGGTGGGAGGAGTAGCACCTGTACCTGAATAGGGATGTGCCTGCCTTCTACAATGCTGGCTCTGCCCCCCTGTGGTGTGTCTGGAGCCAAGGCTCACACTGACAATGGATGTTGATGTGCACTTGCAGAGTGCCATCCCAGAACTGGTTTGAACTGGGCTCAGAGCCCCTTGCACAAAGAGAACAAAGACATTTTGGGGCATAAGTATCAGACCCAAAACCTGAGACTTTAGATCATTCCTGGAATTCAAGAGGAACCTTTGCCAAGGAGAAGAGCTGGAGAGACTGAGGAGAAGTACTGCCCTTGCTGTGTGTCTGGGGTTGGCCTGCAGTTGCTGTTTCTGCCAAGGAAAGGAGAAGGACTTTGCTGTGTGCGGTGTCCCCTGCTTGAAGGAGATCTCCAAGGGCCTGAAGTGAGCTGGCCTCCTGTTCTGAAGTCTCAGGGACACAAAGACTTCATCCCCAGCTCCCCTGAACTCTGCTGCTGTGAGTTCTAGCCTGCCAAGAGGTGCATGTGCCAGTTTTGGGCCTCTGGAGGTTGTTGCTGCAGTTTGGGAGCTGGAAGAAAGAAGAAACTCAAAGAACTACAGAAATCGACGCATCGAGGGATCGCGGCTGAAGAGGACCAACGCCACGCCGCTCGACACCGTCGCATTGATCGCCGACGCATCCCGGATTTCCATGCATTGTAAGTGTGGCAAGTTCTTCCGATGCATCACCCATGGACCGGAACCGTCACGAAGAATTGACGCATCACTCCCCGTACAGACCGGATTCGACGCAACCCTTCCTCTGCGTGCAGCGGGACTGTCGCATCGCCTCCCCAAGGTCTCAGGAGTGTCGCATCTCTTTGTTTTCCAACGCTGCGGCTGTTTGGCTTGAGAACTTTGACGCATCTACAGGTACTTTGGTGAAATATCACGCATCCATAGCTTTCTATGTTACAAGTTCTTGAAACCTTTTGAAAGTCATATTTTTAACTGTGTATGTTGGATTTTTGTCGGTTTGGTCTTGTTTAGTTTAGATAAAGATATTTTATTTTTCTAAACTGGTGTGGTGTCCATTTGTGGTGTTTTCACTGTGTTACTGTGAGTGTTGGTACAAATACTTTACACATTGCCTTTGGGATAAGCCTGTCTGCTCGTGCCAAGCTACCAAGGGGGTGAGCAGGCGTCATCTAAAGTGTGTTTCCCCCTTACCCTGACTAGAAACAAGGGTCTCTATTTGGACAAAGGTACCTACCTCTGCCAACTAGAGACCCTCATTTCTAATACACAGGCATTTTCAAAAGTGAGCCAAATTCGTTATGTTGCCTGGTGAAGTGTTCGCAAACACCTCGTACCAAAATCGGCCCTCAGACCGTACCAAATACTAACCAAAATGGTACCATATCCACAAAGAACCAAAATAAACTCACCTGGTGCACACAGGTTAAACAAATGTATTCTCCACTGCCGACTCTTCAGGCCAAACGGTCAGATCCAAGGGTTTCGCCATTCAGGTGGGATGACCGCTGGGCAAGGCACCGTCTGGTGGGACAGAAGGGGCAGCTGCGAGTTCAGGAACTCTCTCGTGCAGGGATCCCTGGTCCGTCTGTCCAACCCGACGGCGGCCTCGACCTCCCCACCCGGGAAGGGCCACTCGCCCGATGGGGTCCCTGTTCGGGCGCCAACTGAAGGAAGTGACCCGATTAGGGCCACCCGGTTCACTCACAACCACCTCCCAGCCTTCCATACAAATGAAGAGTCGGTCAGACAGTAGAGAATACAAACCAAGTATATGTTTATTCAGATACACTCGAGCGGGGCCCCGTCTGCCCAGTCGCTTAGGGGTGCTGCAGAGAGGACTGACATCAGCAAACATAGGGAAACATTATGTACATTTCAGAACCATGGAAGACCCACCCATAATGGAATTTTACAAGCAGGTGCAGCTAAAACAAAGAAGTACAGTAGGATGAGCTTCGACTCTGAGGCCGGGCACACATTATCTCTATGCCAAGGTCTTTCTGTCCGTGCCTACCACTAGACTAGTGGGAGAAGGCCTCTATCTAGTGGGAAAGGTATGCGCTAATAAGAACAGTGTATTCATTAGCAGAGCAAGGCCTAACCTTGGAGAAATGAAACTTTCCACAGCCTGCTTCTAGAGGAGGGAATATGCAGTTAATGGCATGATTCAAAATGGCGGCGAAACATAAAATGGTGGCGCGAATGCTAACTTGCGCAGAACAATATGTAAACAGCACAGCAAAGACATTTTTATTCTAACAATGTGCAGGACCCCGTACATCTGGCGCAGGTTAAGTCTGATTTTCCTACGTGGCATAAAGCCTGATTGATCTATGTGTATAATATCTGGGAGGACCGATGTCAGTCTAGTCACTAGGGCTTTCGCCAGGACTTTCGCTTCGACGATTAGGAGGGAGATTGGTCGGCATGAGCCGCACTCCTCTGGAGGCTTACCCGTTTTGTGGATCACTCCTATCATGGCCATTCGTTGGTCTTCTGGGAGGGATCCTGCCTCCGCCGTAGCTCGGAACATCTTTAACATTGACCCTGAGATTTTACTAGAGAGTCCCTTATATAACTCTATCGGCAGCCCGTTAAGCCCGAGGTCTTACCGGATTGCAATGAACCCAAGGCTTCTGCTATCTCTTCCTCCGACAATTCAGCCTCCAGAGTGTCCCTGACCTCATCCGACACCATCGGGACTGAGAAATCGTTCAAGAGTTCCTCACAGTCCGAGTATGATCTTTTACTCCTGTGCTTATAGAGGTCCTCGTAATATGAGGCGAAGGTATTTGCTATTGCTGTGCTTGTGGTCTGTAGGACTCCCTTCTGGTCTCTGACTCCCACCACCCAAGATCTGTCTCTATCCCTCTTGTCCAGCCAGGCCAATAGCTTCAACGCCTTGTCCCAGACTTCATATATTTGTTGCTGCGCAGCCAGCGCCTGCAGGCAAGCTGTTTCCTCTGCCTGGTTTCTTAGGTCTTGCTGCCGCAATGCTAGTCTGTGTTGGGCGTCGGCTGTGGGATCTCCTGTCACCTCCCCCTCCAGCCTTAGGATATCCTGTTCTATCGTCTTGCATGCTACTTGTGTCTCCTTTTCTTTCCCCCTAGCAGGGCTTGGGCCTGCCCCCAAATTACTGTCTTAAATGCCTCCCGGAGAGGACACGGGCAGGAAATGGAGCCCCTATTTTCTTGGAAGTATAACTCAGCCCCAGAGATCAATTTCTCTTTGATATCTTTGTCCTTCAAATACCAGGGCTCTAGTCTAGGATAGGTATTGGTGTGAATTGTCGGCCGCTCCAATGACACTCTCACAGGCGAGTGGTTTGATATGCCCCGCGCTAAATGTTCCGTGCCCTGAAAGCTCCCCACTTGATCATGTCTCGTTAGCAGGTAATCAATGCGGGATAAGGACCCGTGAGGTGCTGAGTAGTACGTGTATTGCTTTAAGAGGGGGTTCTGTATTCTCCATATGTCAGTCAGACCCAACCCGTAGGCGAAGTCAGGGAGGGACCCTCCCCTGTCTGGTGTCTGGCTAAGTTCAAGCGGTCCAGTTCAGGGTTCATCACATCGTTCATGTCCCCCCCCCACCAGGAGAATTCCTGGGGGCAGTTTTAGAAGTAGGGCACTAAATTGTGGCAGGACCGTCGCATGCAAATTAGGTGGAACTTAGAGGAAGCAAAGGTTTATGGCTCTGCCTTTCCAGGTGCCTGATAGGGCCACGTGACATCCTAACTTGTCGGACCATATTGTCCTTGTCATAAGTGGCACTTGTTTCTGCACAAAGATGCCCACTCCCCGGGAGTTGGATGTAAAACCTAAGTGCGCTATTATTTTGTACTGAATCAGTCCAAGGCCTTGTATTTGTTCCCCTTTAGGTGTGTCTCTTGCATCAGCACAAAATCGGGGAGGTGACGTTTAATGTGTTGCAGAACCAGGATGTGTTTCATTTTGTTCCCCAGACTTTCACATTCCATGACCATATATGTAGAGTTGCTTGTTTAGAGGTACTCATTAGTGGTTGTTAATTCCATCTCAGTGTCCCCACCCATCAGGGATAAGGTATCAGTAGGTCACACTGTACATTTACTGGTATATTTATGAGCATAACTGTGCACCCAAACAATACAAACAATGAAAAACCTGTTTACCCCTCCCTGGTTAATGAGAGAAAAAAAAAAACACCAACCCAACCTGCAGAGTGCCTGTTGCCCAAAACTGTGCATTAAGCAATAGGAGGGCGGTTCGCCGCCGACCCTTTAATTCAAAATTATGATGTACTTATCTAATCTTATAGTCCCGACCCTTATCATGTTAGGCCAACTGCTACCTTGTTATGCAGCTAAGATATCTTGCAGACAACTGCTCTTTGCTACCTCGACTCTTTTCCAATGCCTCCTTTAAACCCAGCTGTTGTACCAATTTGTCCTCTTATTTTCAACTTTCGTCCCTATCCATGTCCTGTTCCGTCCGGTGGGTCTGAGACACCTGTTCGCCTGCCTTTTTTGGGACTGGTTCTTAAGTCAGATGGTTGCTTCTGGTGTTTCCCCTTGCCGGCCACCCTCCAGCCCTCTAGCCAGCCCCAGGCCTCCTCAGGTGTTGTAAAGAAGAGCTGCTTCCCCTCTGTTAGAACCTTGAGCTTTGCCAGGAAGAGCATCATATATTTAAGATTTTTGTTCCTTAGTGCTTTCTTTACCGCATCAAACAACCTTCTTTGGTGCTGTACCTGGAGGGTGAAGTCTGGGAAAAAACGAATTGTCGCATTCTCATATTGTAGATCTCCATGAGAGTGCGCCACTTGCAGAATCACATCGCGATCACAGAAGTTCAGGATTCTGGCAATGATGGTACGTGGGGGTGCACCCAGATGCGGCAGCAGTCCCAATGTTCTGTGCACCTGCTCAACTGAGAAATAAGTGGACAAGTGTTTGGGTCGGAGGGTATGGAGGTCAGGTCTTCCAGAAAAAAGTTTGCTGACTGGCCCTCCGTCCCCTCCGGAACCCCAACCACGCGGATGTTGTTGCGTCTGGCCCTTCCCTCCTGGTCCTCGCTGCAGGCCATTATGTGATTTTGTTGCTTTGTGAGGCATGCAACCTGTTCTTTTAGTCTTTTGGTCTTGCCTTGGATGCCCCCTATGTTAATTTCTCCTTTCGAAACCTTGTCCCCCATTTTGCGTAGGTCAGCCCACAATAGGTTCACCTCCTCAGTGACTGTGTCCAACTTTGGCTCTAAAGTGACCCGCAGTTCTCTGATCGCTTTCATAATATCTTTTAATGAGGGATCGGATGTGGAGTCCCTCACTGTGGCTCCAGGGGAGTCCCCGAGCTGAGTCCCATTGCAACTGTGTATTTCTTGATCTGGTTTGATTGGCCCAAGTGTGTGCCCTTGGTACGGACCATTGTTGGTCCTCGCTTCCAACTAATACAAGATGTTGTCCCGTCTTTCAGGCCCGGAGGCACCCAGTATAACAACCCTATTGATGTGGGCTGGCACGTTGGTTCAGTTCACCAGCTCCCGGCGCCGAGTTTTAATTTGAAGGCACCATTCCGTTGACATATGGAGTATGTGCCCAGCGGGGTCCACAAGGCCACCACTGTCTTCTGTCTGGGGGCCACGGTCGACCACGCTCCACACTCCACCAACCCGTTGCTGCTAGTCTCTAGGAGGGGCAGTCACCTGCGTTTTAAAGGTTTTACTGACTGTTGTTTTCAGCCCCCCCCGCAGCTAGGATGTTATTGTCATGAGGGCTGCCACCTCCATGCCCCTCACTGCAATGTCAGGTTCGCCGCAGCCACCTCTCTTACCGCAGCTGCCACCAGAGGCTCCAGGCGAGGGAGGCCACCACAGCAGTTCTCAGCTGCCTCCCTACTGCTGCTACTCTCGGGCTTCCCGCAGCTCGGGGCTCCGTTGGCGCAGTCACCTCGGGCAGGAACGAAAGGCCACTACCACCAGTCCTCCTCATGGTGGGTCGCCCCCGCTGGTATTCTAAGCCTCGTGCTACGTCCAATTCCCTAGGGGGTCCACTCAGGGTCAGGCCGCGCCCCGGCTGCCGCACTCCCCATTGGTCCGACTGCCGATCTGAAGTCCGATCCTCGCTCACTCATGCTGCCATTGGCTTGGGGGATGCAGGGGTCTTCGTTTCCTCCAATCGAAGCCCAATGCAGTCCCAGGCGGATCGCCTCAGAGCTGTGCAATTTCCTTCCCAGCACTTCATCTCTTCAGAGGAATCCGCTCCGGCCCCCTGGGCCACTTACGTTGCTGGCCCTCTGGCTTAATGTCTCTCCAGGACACTCCTGAGCCCCGGAGAGACATTAAGCCTCCCTGGAGATACTGCCAAGGTAGCCAGGTATCCTGCTCAATAGCCTGCGTATAATTTCAGATATTAGCTGGGGTCCACGCACTGTCGACTAGCGGAGCTCATTCAGTACGTGGCCATCTTGGTTGGCTGCAAGCCACTCCCCTCTTGTTTGCTTTTTTAACCTTTGCTGTGCGCTGTCTGGGGTTGGCCTGCAGTGGTTGTTTCTGTCAAAGAGAGGATAAAGACTTTGCTGTGTATCCTGCTTGAAGAAGATCTCCAAGGGCTTGAAGTAGAGCTTGCCTCCTGTTCTGAAGTCTCAGGGACACAAAGACTTCACCACCAGATCCCCTGAACTTCCTTGCTGGGAGTTCTGACCTACCAAGAGGTGTCTGTTCCTGTGTTGAGCCTCTGGAGGTTGTTCCAGCTGCTGGGAGCTGGGAAAAGAGAAGCAACTAAAGAAGTGTGACCCATCTGCACCCGTTTCTGATGCATCACCGCTGTGCTGCAGAAGAAACCGATGCAGAGCCTGCCTGCGGCTGGAGAAATCACCACATGCCGAATCTCGTGCACCGATCTGTGAAGTCTGAGACCACCATGCCGATTTCGACGCAGGCCCTGCTGTGTGACTGCAAGAACCAACGCATCGTGGGACCACGGCTGGAAAGATCAACACATCACCGTTGCCGCCGCCAGAACTGATGCATCTCCAAATCCCCACGCATCGTACCAGGGTGCCAAGGCTACAAAAACACTGGAGCCGCAGTAATAAACCGACGCATTACCTCCCCACACAGTAAGAAACCGACGCATCACCTCCTCTTCAGTAAGGAATCAACGCATCACCTCCCCTGCGTGGCAATAAGGAATTGATGCATCACCTCCTCTGGAGTAAGGAACCAACGCATCACCTTCCCTGCAGCTGTTTTTGTTTATGATTTTGACGCATCCAAGGTACTTTGTGTTGAAAGTGTTGCAGCTATAGTTTGCTATGGACAGAACTGTGTTTACCTTCTAAAAGTCATATTTTTCATTATTGTAAGTTGGATTTTTGGCGTTTTGGTCTTGTTTGGTCTAGATAAATATTACTTATTATTCTAAACTGGTGTGGTGTCCATTTGTAGTGTTTTCACTGTATTACTGTATATGTGCACAAATGCTTTACACACTGCCTCTGATATAAGCCTGTCTGCTCGTGCCAAGTACCAACGGGTGAGCAGGGGTTATTTTAGAAGTGTATTCCCCTTATCCTGTCTAGGAAAAAGGGTCACTACTTGGACAAAGGTGCAAACCATTGCCAACTAGAGAACCCCATTTCTAACACATACGTATGCAGAAAAATGGACACAAGGAAGCCCGATAGACGTTAATTTCCAATTAACGTGCTCTGTTGACAAATCAGCTGCTCTGTAAGAATAAACAACTTTGGAAATTCTAACTTTTATGGAAATCTTCCCCTTTAAGTGCTTTTTGATATACACAATCGGCTTTAGCTACAGCCACGCACAGTATTTTTCTGTATCACTCTCCTGGGGTATAATGCACATGGTAAGGGTCAATTTTGCCTTACTCCACTGCACAGAAAGCTCAGCCAAAAATAATTGATTTCTTTGAGCCTCTGCTCCCGTACGTGATGTGAGGACATTTATTAGTAGGGCTGAATATGTACTTTAACTCTTTTTGGGTACGGGAGGATGAACTGGTGGTAAACACCAAAGCGTAGCTATTTTTGCAATTATGTAAACAATTTGAGAATACAAGTGCGGTCCTTGCTTACACATATCTAATTAAATTTAGAACAGGCTGGAATTGCAGGTATGTTTCAGAGGATAATTCCCCAAAAAATCGTTTTTGTCAGATGACACATGTTTTGTGACTATTTTGTCGCTTCATAAGGGCTGTTTTAAATGCAAAATATACATTTTAATTCAGATGAAATCAATGTATTTAATCCATATTGCCAGCTGTGCTGTTACATATTACCATTTTTCTTGCAATTGGTTGTTTTTTTCTTCTTATTTAGATTAGGAAGTTTGTTTATGGAACTTATCTACTTTATATTCTGTGCACTGTTTCTTGTTATAATTTGCATCGTTTCCCTTATAATATAAAACTGAGAATGCATAATTATATGTACTGCTACTGGATACAGTAATTTTACTAAATGATGTGTTTTTTGTAACCTGACTAAATTTTGTTAATAAACCTTTATGATTTGGACACCATTCTCTCTTCTTTATTGTGGAACCAATTTGGTTTCACTGTAATTGAAATGTATTGCAGACGCTAACTACTTTCAGTTGACAACCAGAGGTGCATGTGACAAATGGAGTATCCTGTATGACAACCATATGAGAATTTTCAGGTACAGGAAAATCCACCTCATCGGTTCTTTACTTGATATATAGCTTGTTCGGACCTGGGTTCGATTTTATCAGTTCTTGGGAGAGGCCACGCTCATAAACATTTGCTAGTACAAGTAAGTAACCATATTGGGTTGCCGATATAAGATGCAATTAATTACTTGTGATATTTTAAAAGCAGTTCGGCAAGTGTTATCGATAAGCGATAATTTTTTTCTGTGGTTCTAGCATGAATCAAATTAATTTCAATTTGTAAAAAGGGGGAATTATTGCAAACATTTTTTTGAAAACTGTTGAGCAACATGAGGAAAGCTTCTAAAATTATTTATAACCCTGTGGTAATTAGGCGTTTTATTAAAAGGTTTAGCTAAATTATATAAGTGGTGGAAACCTTTTAATAAAACGCCTAATTACCACAGGGTTATAAATAATTTTAGATGCTTTCCTCATGTTTCTCAACAGTTTTCAAAAAATGTTTGCAATAATTCCCCTTTACAAATTGAAATTAATTTGATTCATGCTAGAACCACAGAAAAAAATTATCGCTTATCGATAACACTTGCCGAACTGCTTTTAAAATATCACAAGTAATTAATTGCATCTTATATCAGCAACCCAATATGGTTACTTACTTGTACTAGCAAATGTTTATGAGCGTGGCCTCTCCCAAGAACTGATAAAATCGAACCCAGGTCCGAACAAGCTATATATCAAGTAAAGAACCGATGAGGTGGATTTTCCTGTACCTGAAAATTCTCATATGGTTGTCATACAGGATCCTCCATTTGTCACATGCACCTCTGGTTGTCAACTGAAAGTAGTTAGCATCTGCAATACATTTCAATTACAGTGAAACCAAATTGGTTCCACGATAAAGAAGAGAGAATGGTGTCCAAATCATAAAGGTTTATTAACAAAATTTAGTCAGGTTACAAAAAAACACATCATTTAGTAAAATCACTGTATCCAGTAGCAGTACATATAATTATGCATTCTCAGTTTTTATATTATAAGGGAAACGATGCAAATTATAACAAGAAACAGTGCACAGAATATAAAGTTGATAAGTTCCATAAACAAACTTCCCTAATCTAAATAAAGCTTCGAAAGTGTCAAGGTGAAGTTTAAGGAGGAAGATATCGGCATCAGAAGAACCAAATCAAGGTTCTTGTGGGTGAAACTGGTATTCAGGCATCAAGCTCAACACCCTTGGCAAGGAGGATCTGCAAAATGAGGTCTTCTCTCAGCGAAGTCAGGAGTGGATCTGCTAACTATTCTAAGGAAACATTCAAGTTATACACAGTAGAAAGTTCTGGAAGCTGTATACTCCGACTTTCTCTGGACAGTCCAATCAGAAGGTGAAGTTCTCTGGGAGCAGGTCCCCAGCGTCGGGCAAGAATGTACAGCTGTGCGGCCTTCAAGTTAATAACAATCAGCCTTGCCTGGTACAGAAGGCTCTTTCCTATCCCTATTCACTACATCTCTATGTCCAAAAATTAATTAGACAAACTAAATCGCACAGTCTTCTACAATAAACAGTGACTATATTCTTACTAACGAGCACTCCTCAAAAAGGCACCTGCAGAAGAGTGAAATATGAAACTTGCAATGTATTAATTAAAGAAACAGCTAGAGTGGCTGAGGCCGAGGTCCAAATCAGGTCATCCATGAGAGCAAAGATGGAAATCTACTAATACAGTCAGCATGAGTGAATACAACAAATATAGTACGGCTATATGTGTGGCTATTACTACGTGTAAATACAGGACCTTAACTTTGATTGGTTAATATGATGCACACAGATTAACATTGTTATCGAGAACGGGTAAATATAATGCATAAGTGCAAGAAATGTCAAATTGCACTGCACCAAATCCATAATATGATTTTGGCACCAAATGTTAGTGCAGGGGAATTTTGACAAACGGAAGCAACTGCTTCTTAAGATAATTCAAACACTAGTGCAAAAAGTGCTAATGTAAGAGGAGTTTGACAAATGGAAGTGACAGGTTTCATAGCTAATTCAGACACTAGTGCTCTGAAGGCTTATGTGTATGGCCCATCTTTTTCAGAGGTGTATATTTATAATTTGTTGTCAAAATAAATTAGTTTAAGTCATGAGAGCAAGGCAAAAAGGTATCTACTTACGTCCTGCAGTTGTTAATGTAGTATGACAATTTATTAAATTGATAGTATCATAAGTAGTTATCATTTTCCTTTTACTATTCTTCTCTTTCATGATCACTAGTTGTGATATTTCCATTGCATCTATCAGTTCCTGCCGCTCAATGCTCTAGACACGCATCATATTAAGATCATACATTTGACACTTTTATTCACAGATACACACATGTACAGTATTCCAGGTTCTTATGCATTTCCATTGATATGGATTTTCTTAATGTAACATACAAGACTAAAGGCCATATTTAGAGTTTGGTGGTGCGACCGCCTGAAAACTGCGGCCACGCCCACCAGTAGCCCGCAGCACTGGCAGTCTTTAGACTGCTGTATTACGAGTTGACCATGCTGCCGGTGGTGTGGCTGCATAGATCTTGTGGCGGTGGTGATTATTTTCCACATTTATCGATGCCTGTGTGAGCATTTTAACTGCGTATGTGTCCAATGAACACATTGCATGATACATGGAAAAAAATACCACCATCCATTGCTGTAGTCTGGCCCATATGTGGACAGTCCAGGCAATGGGTACATGGCACAAAAAGGACTCACCTGTAGATCACCGTAAACAGGGTTGTATTCTTCGGTGTGAATTGGGAATAGGAGACCTGTAGAAATAGATCCACGTTGAGCTCTGCCTGGAAGAACAGGAGAAGGGTGAGTATGCACCCCAAATCTTTCGTTACCATCGCCCCGAGGCTGACAGGTGGACCGCTACAGTTGGCTTTTTGGCCGACTCGTAATAATTGGGGAGAGGAGTTGGCCTAACGGCTAGGGCGGTCGACCTCAAATCTGGGGAACTGGGTTCGAGTCTCGGCAATGACGCTGAACATCCTGTGATTCTGCGAAAATCACTTAATCTCCCCGTGCCTAACAAAAATGAATGTGTCCTCATGTAATGCAACTAGTGCTATGTAAAGCGCTCTGATACCCGATTCGGGTCAAGTTCGCGCTATATAAAACTCTGTAAAAAATAAAAAAAATACGGACGGTGGTGGAGCTCCTCAGTACTGCCCTATGGCAGCTGCCTTTCCCTGACGGCGAACCTGGCGGTCGGCGGTGTGCTGGCGGTATCGGCAGTTCAGCCGTGGTCTTCAGAAACGCAATTTGCCCAACTCGTAATATAGCGGTTGGACCACTGAGCTCACCGTGTTCAGACCGCCACCGCCAGTACGGCGGTTCATGGACCACCAAAATCGTAATAAGGCCATATATATTTATTTTGAAAAATTAAGTGTAAGTATGACTGAATAGAAAATAACTTGATATTATAAAATTATCACTAATACTTTTGCTGTCATCCTCCTTAATTGAGCTCACATAGGGAGTGTTCGACATCATTTTCAGATTGATGTCATTTTTTTCAGCAATTGCTTTTCCATGTAGTTTATCCGCATAAACATTTACTGAGCTATCTATTATCTCTCTGTGCATTTCACTAGATGACGTATAACACTGTATAAATTGAGTAGCAAATATATGTTTCTTCTTATAAAAATCAGTTTGGATTAAAGCAATGTAAACATTTCCGCTGATGGAACAAGGTCATATAGTGCCTAGTAAGATGTACATGTGCTTTAGCTGAGCTCCTACATCGCCCTTTCTAGTTAGAGAAAACCTCTGGTACAGTGAGTTCTCAAGTCTTATGTGGATGTATTGTGGATGAAAGGATCAAAACTTACAAAGCAATACATTTAAAAAAAGTAAATCGTGTAAGGAGCAAACCAAGTTTGCAAAAGTGATAATATATTAGCTAAGTACCACCAAAAACTTGTGTAATAATCCAGTACATCAAACAAAGAAAAATACCTTCAACTATTTTGAGCATGTCAATGGGATCAGTCATTATCATAGAATTCAATGGAAATCAATGCATAGTTTTATGTAAAATTCAAAAATTTCACTTTCACTTGTGTTTTTAGCGGGATTGGGGCACATGTTAGACCTACTAACAACTGCACATGGCTGAATTGGGAAAAGCAGAACATAGTTACAAATAGATTAAACATTTTCAGTAAAACACACTAAAGCTATCCATTACTATAGAGGCCCTGAAATAAAATTCAAATCTACAGGAAAAGGCAAACCAGTCACATGTAGCTGTCAGGGTCACCATGGGTCGTTCTGGGAATAAGGCCAGCCTGGTACTAGGGATTAAACCCACCGTAAAAAACTACTTTCTCACTTAGAGATTTAGTGGGGGTTCAGAATTGTTTACAGAATGCCATCTAAAGGCTAAATCTGGTGGAGTCTCCACCATGATGAATTTCCTTATGTGTAGTTGTAAAGAACAATCATTTCTGGTAGAAAATTGCTCTGGACAGTAAAGGTTCTTCAAGTAGACTATTAAAGCTGTGAAGTAATCGGATACTCTCAGCAGCTTAATGCCAGTGTCATCTTAAGGATTTGGCAGCCCAAAGCAAGGCTTGGTTTTTGTGCCCTGGGATGGAACAAAGTTGAATTTTATTACCCATTTCCTGTTAATTCAAAAACACATGATGCCAAGCAAATCTGAATTAAATGTTGAGCCCAAAAATCCTTTAGATGACACTGGGTAGAGAGACAGAGTCCGAGACATAAGTACGTAAAGAGGGAGAGAGGTTAAGCTAAAGAAACAGAATAGATGGGTCCAATAGAGAGAAAGTTCATTTTCCCGGGGGGCCCCTTGGAAGATGGGGGACCTGGGCAGTTGTCCACTTTGCCCATGCCTTAAAAAGTCTCTGTTTAATGCCAGCCAAGTTCTGCAGGGATTGAATTATTTCCTTCAGGTTTATTACATTTTGGATTCTACATCAACAGTTTGGTTTGTCATCGCCAAATAGGCACCCAATGGCCAGTTCCACAGCACATAATCTGGACAGTGCTTCAGTCCCACTCTACCACCTAGGAACGTTTCTATTGAGCATGCAGGACTGAATTTAATGGACTAGCTGTTAATAAAAAAAGGTGGGTGGGTATTAAAGGGGGGTTAGTAAAAAATAGAAAGGGAAGAAACACTTTACTTCTAGAAATGCATAGAGTTCATTATGATCTGACCCTTCACCTCAATATTCATTGCACACCTCTGGAAACCTGCTGCCTATTGTTATCTGCGTGTTCATGTGATTTCAACAGTATAACGTTTTTGAGAAATCAGTGGAAATACAACATTGTAAATGTTGTCAAAATGTTGCTAGCCTAAACTACAGAGCACTGAAGAAGTACAATGCACATTATGTTGCATGTATGGGAAATCGTAGCAAGCCTTAATGCATCTGAACCGCATGTCTTCCTTGTAAACCTCGATGAAAGTACGGAGCGTGTTTCTTTTTTAAAATCAATAAAATACCTAAATATCAAGTAAACGTCAATCACTGATGTTATGGATTCCTTGAAGTATTCAAACCAGCGACAAACCTCATACTTCATTGCACTACTAAGACTTGTTATTGCTCATGTGGCCACCATGTTTCTGTACTTGCTTTCAGTTAAAACAATAATCACTCATAGGATGCAAACTGAATTTCTTAGACATCCACTGACAGAGAAAGGGAAGAGGTGGCTAAACTGTGGGCGCATTTAAAATATCAAATTACACAAATGCACATGCCCTGAAAGGAAATACTGGTTGTGCTTTATAGTCGTTCAATTATACACGCTTTCTTCTACCCCTTTGCCACGAGCAGTATTTTGACAGAAATCCCTACTCTTACTTGCACATTTTATAATTAAGACTTTTCATTAGCTAGACTTAGTCACTAATAACGCGACAAGTATCTTATAATTAAGCGCAGGTAAAACACACACAAGCAGCCCCATGAACGCATGGCTTTTTTTCTGTAAGCCATTTAATAAAGTCAGCAACTCAAGAGATGACGCAGATTAAATGAGGAGACCGCTTTTAAAGAGTGTCATAATTCAAATGATGGCAAAGAAGCACTTTGATGTGACTTGCTTACACCAAGGATGCTTGAAAAGAAATTGAGCTTGAAAAGGGAAATAAATAAGTGTACGGAAGAAAAAGGGATTGTATGCCATTAGTTTAATTATAAAAATTCATTACATGAAGTCATGGAAGACAGCAAATAATGGGGCTGTAATAGGTTGGCTAGTAAAACATTCGCTGTACCACTTTCCGCGTATACTCTATTAAAAGGAAAGAGGAGAAATCGTGCATTTATCACCTCTGCTGACAAGCATAAATCTGTATTTTCAAGACAAAGAAAAAATGCCTACCTGGACATGAATTTCAGCAACGAGAACATTTAGGAATACTAAGAAGATTTGGCATTATCATGGAGTTTAAAGATTTGTTTCGAAAGGAATTGTTGTACCTTTTTAAAACACCAACTGTACATAATAGTTTATTTCAGAGACCACCATTGGGAGTACTTACCATACTTTAGAAAATTTGCAGTAAAAAAAAAGAAGAAATCCACTTGCAGAATTTTTGTCAATTATGAAATATGAGACTACATAGATTTTGCTCCAGTTCGTACTACATATGTTTTGCACCGGCTCTATAAAAGGAGGATCTTGACTGTGAAAACATTACAAATAAACATTTCACATCGACCCCTGCTAAATCACTTTATGTGGGTAATACAGATTATAAGGGCAGAATCCTGGTCCATAAAAAGGTGACTTGTCACTATTTTTGCAAAATAATGGTGTCACAAACTTCTCACCGTGCAGATTTCTTAATGTAGAAAAATACATTTCATATATTTATTTCTAATTATTAATCGCAATGTTTTGTGTAGAATGTGCATATTGTTTTGTGGTCTGTTTGCGTAATATGTTCACTTCATAAAGTGCACTTATACGGAAGGTGTTCAAGAAGAAAGATGGGTGGCACCCCCATGCCCTTTTGGGGCAATGTACAGAGAGTGAGAAAGAGTTACTCAAAATTGTGGGGTCTAAACCCTGAAATTCTAAGGATTGAAAAATTACATTTTCTCAGGATATTCTATTTACGTACTCAATCAAAGATAGAGCGACATTCGTTTTTTTTACATTTAGTGCATTGGTCAAAAAAATAGATATCTTAGTTTTAGTTAAATCCTGTTTGTCCCATTGCCGCTGCAAAAATAGCAAATGTGTCATGTGTATTCGCTCCATTTTCCTGGACTGTTGCAGTACTTTATCTAATGTAACATTTTGGTCTACAAGTGAAATTGATGTGCTCCACAATTCACCTCCCACTTTGTCTTTACCTATTCATGTTTTTTCCTTTGTGGAAGGGTTTTATTGGAAAAATTCTGAGTGAGACAAGTATTGGTATAGAAATACATGTTGTTATTTGCAGGTACAGTAAATTGGCTACTTTTACTACCAGTTTCCTTGAACGTAAAGTCTTTCCAAAAGAGCATGGTTTTCAGAGCCTTCTGTAAGGTATATAGGCATTGTTGTCCAAACATCATGCTCAGCTTGGTCCCTGTAATGTAATTCTAAATGTAGCCCACACACTGGTGGAACTACAATCCATGCAAGCAACCTAGTGGGGTAGTTCCCAAGCTCGAGTTGAGTTCTTGGTCTCTCTTACTTGAAGGATGTTTCATTCCTGAAAGCCCTGAACCAGGTGCCAGCATCATTATTCCCACTGTTGTCCCCAATCATTCCTTCGATTCCTGTCTTCACGGTATGCATGTTGATGATATGTTGAATATGCAATTGCTTTGATATTTCATATGTACTTGTTGCCTGCCACTCGCCATTTTAAGGAAATAGGCCTAGACTGATGGTGATTAACATTCACATGAGATCAAATATTGGTTAAATGCTTATATTTGGAATTCCGATGTTATTATTGTTAGTTCCAAGCTTAAGTCAAGAGATGCTGCTGTCTTTCATCTTTAGCCTTACTATTCGAAAACAGCTGGTGTAATGTTTTCTTCAACACACAGTCATAGTGGCAGGTTAGTCTATAAAGAAAAGTCAGCTGCCTGAGCTGTTTTGAGACAAACTGAAGGCTTCGGTTTGTGTGTCATGCATAGAATCTTGAAGGTCATTCTCTCTGTCCCACAGGGAGGCAAGGCAAAGCCCAGAGTGACATGGTCTACCAAGACTTAGCCTAGCTTGCCTCTTCTGCGACCTTTTGAAGTTCTTTTATTAATTTTATGAAGGTGACAGATGCTATTACAGTTGTTTGATAGGCAAAAGGGCCAGATGACACTAAAGGGCATTGTGTTCTGGAAACTAAGGATGGGGTCCATTTTAGTAAGCACAAGGAGCTGTAAATATTTGGTGTCGCTCATAGATGTCATGTGTTGGGTGAATGATATCTGAGAGCTGAACTCCTTCGAAAAGGAGATTGCCAGATGGTCAAGCCAATGGCACATCAGCTGCTTATGGTGACAAATCATGAAAGTAATTTTGTTTTGGAATCATTTATTAAAAAGACTGCTCTCTTTTATCCATTCTAGAATATAAATGTGTTGAAGTGAAATGTTGGAATTGTTTTCATAATCTTTTAGGAGCAGAACATAATGTGTGTATGCAAAAAGTGAGAGATTCGAAGACAGAGCTTGTGGAACCACACGATATTTCATAAAGTGATAACAAGCCATACTTGATGGAATAAATTAGAATTACAATTAATTAAAGGAAATTACACTATTTTGAAATTAATTAAATAGAAGTCAACAAGTTTTACAATATTTTGGACTAATAGTTATGGTTAAAGGTGAGATAAGGTTATCTCATTTTTAAAAATCAATTCTAAGAAATGTAGTTCAATTCGTATCAATTAATAACATTAACTGACAACATTATATAATAAACAGTAAACAAACAGTAAATATGTGTCAGTGCTTGGATTAGGAGTAGATTTAAAGTACCATAATAAAAAAAAATTGCATTTGCACATAAATTCATAATTGTTGTGGTTAGAATTCGGTTTAGAATTAGGGAAGGATGCGTTTATTTAATTTAATTATTTAAACCGATTTAATTGCTATAAATATTAGTACAAATTATGCGTTAAATTATATTTAGTTAAATTAAAAAGTAAAAATAAATCGAAATATTTCAATAATATTCATCATAGTTTAAGTTTATATGAATTTTTAACAACAAGGCTAGAATAAGAATCCATCATCTAATTTTGTAACTTAATCTTCAAAAATATTTAATAAAACCTGTATTATCTGGTTAGTCAGATCACCAGAATGCTTGGTCATTATTGGCAGTAAAAAAGGCTAAAACAAGGAGATGTTGTTGAGGTAGTGGTAATTTTGATGTAAACAATAGGATAATAATACAATGGAAGAGGAAGTAAAAGTACGGCGTTAATGGCCGAAAAGGTAAAGACGGCCGAGTTAGCAGTAGTTATCTATTTTTCATTAATTTGTATTAGCATGCTGTAGGAAAGCTGAGATAGTCTCAACCAATCTGTGAGAAGTTGGCCTGGTACATGAGGTTCACTAATTAAAGTGGGCACCTTGCACCAGTCCAAACAACCCTTATGGTGATTTAAGAGGTCAAAGATAACCTTAGAAAGCTATCCAAGTGGTAGCTGTGGAGAGCAGCCTTCAGGCTTAGTCTTGAAGGAATGTTAAGCAGCTTGTTTTACCAGAATGCAACCTTATTGTATTGGTTAAATGAAAGGAGAACCACAGTAGTTATAAAAATATGTATTTATTATTATAACACACCTTAAATACCTCACAGTGTCTGCTACACGCAGATAAACACACAGCACACAATACTGGAGCACAGAAACAATCGTAAGTAGCACTAATACACAGTGGGCTCCCGGGGGAGACCAAACCATATATTAAAATAGTGGTATAAGAACCACGACTAGAGTCGAGACAGTGTCTAGAGGTTGTAGAGTCGCTGGGACCCCAAGGAACCACCCAAGGTGAGTAAGGAGGGACCCCACGGAGGACGGGTGCAGTGTGAGAACACGACCGCGTGCTACGTACAATTCAATGGGAGAGTCAGGGTTGCAATTTTACAGTTTAAGGACCCTTCCCAGTGGATTACGAGGAAACCCTTTGGATCATAGAATGCTGGAGAGCCACCCCACCCGTGGATACCGAAGTACCAGAGTTGCCTATGCCAGGGAAGCCGGGTGCATGGGTCTGAAGTGGCGTCGGAAACCGCCGCCGTTCTCAATGGAAGTCTTCAAAGAAATGCCACTACTGGAAAAAAGAAAAGTGTCCGGTGGAACCCAGAGGTGGATTCTTGATGGAAGGAGCCTGAAAGCAGAGGGGACAGAGTCTGGGTCATGCAGGAGTGACCAGGGGCTCGGTAGACGAATGCCCACCGATGTCGGGTGCTTCAGGTGTGAAGATGAGGACCTTGACTCTACAACTGCAGGGACCAGGAGATGTCAAGGTCAACCAGGAGCCAGATATGAGCTGTCCCACAAAGGATGTCGAGTGCTGAGGGGTCAGTGTCCGGCAGGAGCACCAACAAGCCTTGGCAGTGGCAACCCACGAAGAAGGTCAAGGAAGGTTACAGCCTGGCCCAGCAAGGACCAGGGGACTGACCACAGCAAGGGGAGTCAGGGCAGGCTTGGAGCAACCAGGGGAGCCCAAGAAAAGCAGTGTTGTCCCTCAAGTGGACCCACAGGCCGGAGGCACAGGAGTCGCGAGGGGACCTCTAACAGTTTCACAAAGTAACAGCTTGCAGGGCACAGAGTGCAAGGAGGCCAAAGTCCTTTGTACGAAATGTGCGCAGAGGTTGGGGCTATTGATAGCCTAATGCACTTAGTTGGAGAATGCCAAAAAGTATATGCACTTGCAAAAGTACATGGTGTACAGGGGTTCGGGTTATGCAGTCCCCACAAGGGATACTGGCCTCAAACTTGGTGAGAGGGCAGCTCAACCTCAAAAAATGTAGGAACCCACCTTCTGTGTTGCTGGAGCCTTTGGAGTCTGCCGGAGCTCAGGATCAGCAGACGGGTCAATTGCGTTACTGTGCCTGTGAATGCAGGGGAGTGACTCCTTCACCCCAAGGGAGATACTTCAGTTGTCCTTGATGCTCCACAGGTCCTGCATGGAGCCTGTATGGTGCACGGGCATAGACGAAGCTTTGGACGGAGAGGGAGACGAAGTCGGGCCCAGTCGAAGTCCAGCAAAGTCCAGAGTGTCCAGACGGTCGAAGGTCAGTGGTTTCTTGTTCAGAATCTTGTCCACATCGAATCTAGGGTCCTACAGCCAGGTAAGCCCTTTTGTACCCATTGGGAGAGGGTGGGACAGATTCAGGGGACCCTCCCAGGGGAGGGTCAGGACAGTGGGGAGGATACTCCCCTGTCCTTTGTCCAGTTTAGCACCAGAGCAGGAGCCAACGGCTCCCAGGACTGATTTGAACTGGACTATGCACAGGGACACCAAATGTGCCCCTCGTGCACACTTTCAGGCACTTTGGAAGTGCACCCACCCAGCTCCAATACACAAAATCCTGTCTGGGAGGTGGTCACACCTCCCTGTGACAGGATGCCAATTGTGCTGCCTTCCCTTGCTCGAGCTTGGCCAGCAGCAGGAGGGCAGAAATGTGTCTCTGGTCGGCAGCAACCATTTTGTGCTGTCCGGTTCGAGAAGGCTGGTACCGGGAAGACCAGGGACCCCACGAAGCTCACTTCAGAAGGGGGGAATCATACCTCCCACACCGGTTACCAGTGTGGAGGTATGATTCCAAGGTGTTTGATACCAAACACAACATATTTTGTTGCAGCCATTTTCGAGATAGCATTTTACGCGAGTATATAATGCACCTCTACCTGTATGTCTGGCTGTGTCACCGACAACCCGGGAGAATGGTCTCCGAAGGCTGCAGGGGTGCTCTGCTCATGTAGGGGCACCCTCTCACGTAAAACCCAGCACCCTGCCTTCAGGATTGTCAAGGCCTGCTAGAGGGGTGACTTATAGGTTTTAAGTGCAGTGACCCTTAGATATAGTAAACCTATATCTAAAGTAAGTGGTGCATGCACCATCTTACACAGGCTGCAATGGCAGGCCTGTAGTTCCATTTTGCATGGTCTCTCATGGGTGGCATAATACATGCTTCAGCCCATGGGAGGCCTCTGGGGTACCTATGCCCTGGGTACATGGGTACCATATACTAGGGACTGACAAGGGTACCCCAGTATCCAGTCTGGAGTGTACCTAAGTACATGGCATAACATTTTAGGGAGAAAGCAGATAGACTGGGGTCCTGATTAGCAGGATCCCAGTCAGACTAGTCAAAAACAGTGTAACATCAAGCAAAAAGTGGGGGTAACCATAAGAAGCAGATCCTACTTTCCTACACAATCATTTTGCCAATAATGCTGTCACTAGCTAAGGTTGCTGCATTAACCATTCAGAGACAGTGGCATGAAGCAGCCAGGGACAATGAGCATATGTTTTCCGTGTGCTGGGTGAGATTACAAAGACAGAGGCTGTTGCCCCCATACTGTCTGATGTTCACAGCTTTTAATTGCCCATCCCATCATTATAGACCCTTGATGTCAGCTTGTGTTTATAAACGTAGGGAAGGCAATTACCTCACAAGTTTCCTTCATTTTGCTTTATTGTGCTGTAGCTGTTGGAAACACATAGGCTCTAAATGAGTTCAGATTAAAACTTCCAAATTAGGTGGTCTGCACACTTCTAAGCCAGAATGGACCCTAATTTGACCCAATTGAAAAATCAAAATAGGATTTTATGTCCATAAACGCCAATTTTATCAATGCTTTGTTGCCCATGCCATATTTACCAGTCCAGAGAAACAGATTTAGGTGTTGCTCTTCTTCCCTCAGGCTTTCCTTGTAGCCAAGGAAGTTTGAAACGTTCATGGTTTTTGGTCTTAGAGATTAAAAGATATGTATCCTTCAGAACCAAATTCTCATCTTTTAAATATTTAGTCCTGCCTGGAAATCAAGCAAATCTTGAAGCAGCAGTAAATCGGGGAATCTATAAACACTATTAAATACATTAGCTATGACAACTCTCTTGTTTCTTTAGACAAGGTGAAAAATGAAACCTTTTTCCTACTAGGAAAGAAACTCTGTTTTCCAATAATACATCCTTCTTTAACTGCGGAGAACATATTCTTCCATTGTTTAAACAAGTATATTCAAGGAAGGAAGGGCGAAGATGGATTGAAAAATTAAAAAATAGCTAAGGTTCAGTTCTGGCTCTATAATGTAGGTTTAAGATCTTCACACAAATTATTTTAGGAAGATCTTCAGTTGCATCTCAAAGAAAGTTAGGGACGTCATTCACGTAGAAGTTGAACAGCAGTGGGGCCAAAAGACACCCTTGCTTCAATTCTCTTCTTGTAGAAATCTCCTTTGTTAGTCTGCTCTGGGTTTCTGAGCAAAGTTGCAAATGATTGCTGTTATTTGCAGGTTAAAGAACGTGATCAATAATTTAGCCCACTAAAGCTACCTATCAGTGACTTGCCTAATGCTATCTAAATACACACCTATTTTTCAAGTAGATCTTTGTAAATTTGTGATGTTGTAGAAAGGATTCATGAATCGTGTTCGTTCTCCATCCAATCCCAAAAAAGTATTTGAAAGACGTTGATTTATAGTTGATGAGGGTAATCAGACAGTATGATTTTCCATATGTGATTTTTCCCTTTTTCATAAATGTAAACTGTAACCCAGTAAGTTGCTTATCTAACATCACGAGCCACAGGTGTTACTGATCCTGAATATTTTGTTTGGAAACAAATTGGGACCTGGGACCTATTCAACTTCAGTCCATCAATGGCTAGTTCTATTTACGTGGTGCTGTAGCAATCCTTCACCCCTCTGAATCCCCCACATCCCTCAAGCCTTCTCCAGAGCAGCCCTGATCAGGAGCTTAACGCAACCATCAGGCATTGCTATCTGCTTAGAATATAGCACGTTACAACGCATGCTTTTTCTACACGGTAGGTAACAACGCAGTCGTTACAACGACTGTGTTGTTACAACGCAATGCCATTACTACGCAAGTCATTACATCGACTTGCAGTAGATGGCGCCTTAACATTAGGAATGTATAATTTACTATTCCAACTCCAGCCTACGTAACAGTAGGGAAGGTGTTGGAATAGTAAATTATACTATTCCTTATGTTAGAGCTGCCATCTACTGCAAGTCGATGTAATGACTTGCGTAGTAATGGCATTGTAAGCAATAACGCGGTCGTTGTAACGACCGCGTTGTAAAGGCATCGCGGTCTAATGACCTCGATGTAAAGGTTGTTTCCCTTTGCTTCTTTAGAAAGCTGCAACACTATAACCAAAGGTTACCCATATTCAGAATACTGAAAAATATGTGGAAATGTAACAATCACTTGCCAATCTGTTCCCTGTTGAAAGACAAAATATACACTCAGAAGAAAAAAAGCTTTCCGGTGTCAGGTTGCTCTTGCAGGCAGCAAAAAAACAGAGGCATCTTCAAAATGGCTGACAGTTATACATACCGTAAGTTAGGGCTATCATGACACAAGGACCAGTGTCAGCCTAGGGAGTATTTGATGAAGCTTACACCATTTTTTCTCCTTTTTGCTGATAATGAATTAGCAAATGATGGGGGATATCTATTGTTCAAACCCTTAAGAATAGAGTAACAGCTAAGCACTACGCGTCCCTCTGCAATGCTTTATTGAAGGAGTTTGCTTCAGAATCAATGCTGCCAGAGCACTGAGCTGACTATCCAAATTTCCTTGCGAGAGACCTTTTTAGATGACTGAAAAATAAAGAGGAGTTAACATCCCCAAGAGTTCAATTTACAGTGTAGCCCATTTGGCTACACAGTGAGGACTCAATAGTCAATATATGGGATTAAATGTAGATTTATTATAAATTAAAAGTCAAACTGATGTACACAATTCTCAAGAATATGTTGTAAAAATACAGAATCACTACTGACAGTTCAAATAGTCCAACAAAGTTTAGTCTCAACAGCATAAAGCATACAAATAATTAAATAAAAGCAATGCAGAAAATAAGGAACTAAATCTTGTGATCAGTATATAATGTCCAGTCCTCTTGCTTATACATGAGTAAATCTAAATTACCTAAACTAAGCCTGAACTAAATAGCATTAATTGGGGAAACACTAATCAGATCCAGTAAAGCAGGAAGGTGTCAGAATTGTAGAGACTGTGTAGAAGTTTTCCAAAATCAGGAGTATTGCATAGCATAAAGCCACACAACAAGAAATATAGTAAAAAGGTCTGTACCGCTCTGAGTCTAAAAGGAATCTGCCTAAATCTAACGTGTGACCACAAATTAAAACTCCGCAGAACATTCAAGAATCCCACATCATGTGTCCCAGTACTTTTCCACCTTCTCGTAGTAGAACTTGGCAACCTTATTCGATACTCCCTTCTCATGGTCTGAACTTCATGACAAACTTGGATTCCTCCCATGTCTACATATAACATGAATAGGTGTCCTCCCTTTGTTCGTTAGCGCCTCTCATCCTTGCCACAAGTTCTTCTCCCGAGCCTCACTATCGCTTATACACAATGTGACTTTTACTAACTATGATATCATATGAACGCACCTTCAAAAAAGAAGAAAACATCGCAACCCAAACAAACTTTCATGTTGAAGGTTAAACAGAGTCCAGCTGCTTAAGGCCTTTAGTCAAGCTAACATAGCATAATACTTCACTGCACACTTAAATGCATGGTTATGGAGACATAAACAGTTATAAAATAAATGCATGATACTATTCAAATGAGTATGTTTGTGTCTATAGAGCTGAAAAAGTTAATGAAACCACACAAATGCAGATATGTATGAAAACTGCAATTTGGGATCACTATAAGGGAAACATTAGTATGCACACTCATATAAATGTCTGAATTATGCAGCAAATGCAACTTTAGTATTCTGGTCAAGTGCACCACTTTTCGTTAATGATATTAAAGCATACAAATATATGGTACTTCATGCTCGTATATATTGCATAGTCAAGACGAGAAAGGGTGGAGCCAAAACTACGCTGCTCCAATGCACAGACAGTAGATGTCAAAACGGACATCCACAAAAGAGGCCCAAACAAAGGCCCAAATGAACGTTAAGCAACAAGGAAAATATACAGAGATCAGAATTAAACTAATGTCTGTCGTGCAGACAACACACTTCACCTTCTGTTTAGAAATAAGGATATACCATGGGAGATCATCAGAAATGCCAATCACTTTGTATTTAACTGTTATTTTCATGTTTGTTGTTAGCAATATTTTTCGGTTTTCAAAGGAATATGTTTTCTGGAACTGCATGTAAATAGGAGTAGATTTTTCAAGCAGTGCCTGCATCTGAAACTCCTTATGTGTTGCTTTGTGGTAAACTAGAGTGTATGTTGTAATCAACAACGTCTAAGACGTGAATTACATATTGCATGAATCAGGTTACATTTGAAAGCCTTTTAGTTGCGTGCACGTTTGGTGGAGTTCCAGCAGGTGGCACTAATTACATAAACAATCCCATAAACTCAAGCACGAAAATGAGCCACGTCACTTTTCAGTCTGATCATCTGTTGTGTTATAACGATATATCTGGCGTTATTGTTCATCATTTTTTTTAGTTTAAGACCGGGCAAAACAGCTAGGTCGTGTGGCGCACATCGTTAAACTTTGGCTCGCCATTGAAAATACCAGCTAGTAAAATGTGTGTGACCTGCTTTTTATGGAATGCGGCCACGCGTGATTTGCACCTGAAATATCATCCCCTTATCCTTCTGGTTCAGACTGTTCGTTTCGTCACTGTCCAAAGCCAAAGTACTCTGATAAAAATGTAACCAGCCACCAGTATTGTAGATGAAATGCTTTATTTTGGTGGGGAAGAGCAGGTGGGAGAGGGGTTGGTGGTTGGAGCATGAAGATACACACTGAGTGTCACAAAAAGAAGTGAGAAACATAACGAGGGATCCTCTTTCAATTTTTGTGTTCTCTCACCCTCTCGTATGTCTATGCCACTTCACTTTTAGTGTTACCTATGTCTTCTATGAAACTTTCTGTCTGTTTTCTATTCCTTTTTCTCGTTTACTCAACCATCGACTTTCAGTCCTTCTCATCTCTTTCCCTCGTACCTCTATCCTTTGTTTTTATACCTCCCTCGTTGTCCTTTCTCTCTCATATAATCACCCTCATTCATTGTTTACCTTTCACAAACCATCTATCGGTGGTGTAGCAAGGTTGCCATAGCCCCCTGTGCAAGCAAGGAAAATGGCCCCCTTGATGGCACTTTGGATAGTAAAATACAACAAAAAATGGGGTTCTGTTGGCCCGAATGCCCCTGCATCCTCATCCCATTGCATCTGCTGCGTCATTGATAGCAATGCCCCTGCCCTCTCTATCCTAATAACGCTCTCATTCTCTCTCTCGCCATCTCAATTGCTCCTTTCTTTGTGTAGCTTACTTGGGGCAAGATGTACGACCCTTACATTTTGCGACTCGCAAATTGCGTCGCTTTGCGAATCGCAAAATTCAATGTACAACAGTGTCACAGACACTGTTAGCGATTCCCAATGGGGTCGCAAATTGCATGCCTCATCAATATTCATGAGGCAAGAGCAATTTGCGACCCCATTGGGAATGGCTAGCACTCCCAGGGACCACCATGTCTGGGACTGCTTTTTAAATAAGGCAGTTTTTTCTAAATGCAGCCCGTTTGGAAAATGGGCTGCATTTAAAAAAAGAAAACTGAAACTTTTCAGTTTAATTTTTTAAGGGCAGGCAGTGGTCCCTGGGTCCACTTTCAGCTCTTAAAAAATATTTTCTCACACACTCACAAAGGGCAAGGGGTCACCTGGGGACCACTACCCGTTTGCGAGTGGTTTACCACCTACTTGAAGTAGGTGGTAAACTGCAAGTGTTTTGCGGCCGCAAATGTGGTCGCAAAACAATAGCACATGGCAGTGAGTCTCACTATTAGGAAGGGTCGCCCCATCCTAATAGCGAGAGTCGCAAACGCTATTTTGCGAGTCAGTGACTGGCAAAATAGCGTTTGTACATGCCATTACCCTTTTTGCACTCGCAAATGGGCCAATCTCCCATTTGCAAGCGCAAAAAAGGGTCGTACATCTGGCACTTAGTATCTTCTGATACCCATTTCTCATTTCTGTTCTCTCTATTTTTTCCCATTCTTTCATTGCTTCTATCTGATTTTCTTCATCTTTTATTCTTTTTAATTGTACCCTACTCGCTCCCTTTGTCCTCTCCTTTCTCTCATTTCTCTACTCCAGCATCTTGCTCTTATCTATGCTCTCTCCAATGCAGCCTGTCATTGATGTTTTTCTGTACTTCTCAATACGGCTCCTTATTCCACCAGTTTCTCTATATCTAGCTTGTCTCTGATCTCCATCATTTTATTCTTAAAATGTTTCACTCCACATTCCGAAAACCATTTCCTCTCTTCCTCTCTGTTTCTATGGTGGGGAAGGTCACAATATTGTAGTCGAAACATTCACTTGCAACTTTATCACATCCACAATATTGACTGTCACTCTATTGTAACGGTAAGTAAATGTGCAATTAAGAACTTTAAATCAATGCTTTCCTATATTTACTTAGAGTAGCTGTTAGAAATGGGGGTCTCTAGTTGGCAATGGCTGGCCACTGTCCAAGTAGGGACCCTTCTTCCTAAGTCAGAGTGAGAGGGCTACCCTCTTTAATACCCCTGCTCAACCCTGTGGTAACGTAGCACGAGCAGGTAGGCTTATCTCAGAGGCAGGGTGTGAAGCATTTATGACCATACACAGTAACACAGTGAGGAACACTACAAAGGGACACCACACAAGCAGTTATAAAAAATAAGTATCTTTATATAAAGGCAGATTTATCACAAGACCCATAACTGTAAAAGTCACAATACTGTCAAAAATAGGATAGCTGTTGAAGGACTGTCAAAGATAGTTCAAAGGTTGCAAGAGTAAGGTTCAAATTCAAAGCAGGGGTCTCTGCGCCCCTTTCTCGTTCAGAGGTTGCAACAATAAGGTTCAAATTCAAAGCAGGGGTCTCTGCGCCCCTTTCTCGTTCAAAGGTTGCAACAATAAGGTTCAAATCCAAAGCAGTGGTCTCTGCGACCCTTTCTCACAAAGTACCTCTGTATTCAGTAGCACAACCAACAAAATGTCGCAAAAAAGTGTTAGCGATGAATTTCCTCACGCGAGGCCGGCGATGCGTTAAAATCCTTGCCGCAAGGGAGGATGATGCGCCGATCTGCTGATGCGTGCGGAGACGAAGCGACAAACTTCTTCACGCTAGGCCGCCGATGCGCTGAGGCCTTGCCGCGAGGGCGAAGACGATGCGACGATCCTGTTGCGTGTGCGATTGTGTTGCGATGCGAAGAAATGGCGCTCCGCGAGGGAGCGACGAAATCCGGTGCGATGCGATCAAAATGGCGGGCGCACGGCGTCCGCAAAGCGATGTCTTGAAGCGATGATTTCTTTGGGGGTTGTGAGCGCTCGGCGACAGCAGCGAGATGATTCTTCCAGCACGTCTCAGCTGCAGCGGCTCGCAAAAGGGCGTTAGCGATGGTTTCGTGTTGCGAGCACCCAGCGGCAGCAGCGCGATGATTTTTCCAGCGCTCTCGGCTGCAGCGGCTCGCAAACGTGCGTTAGCGACGATTTCCAGCACTCTTTTCTCTGAAGCAAACTAGAGGCCCGGGAACTCACAGGAGCCTCATCAGCAGATAGCAATCCTCGCAGGGAGGAAGCAGGAGGTTGGTGGTGGAGTCTGATGTGCCTGAGACTCCAGCAGGAGGCTAGCTCTTTCCTAGCCCTTGGGTAATTGCTGTAACAAAAATAAAAGTTCTCTCAAAAGTTCCTTTTCCTCTTCTTCAAGGTCCAGTGGTCACTGCTGCAGGCCAGTGCAAGAAACAACACACAAGCACAGGGACAGTCACTTCCTGCAGATTCCTCCAGTGGCACGGACAGAGTTTCCTCTCCAGATCCAAAAGCAATACAAAAGTAGGGGGTTTGAGCACAGATATTTATACCCCAAATGCCTTTGATCCTTGAAGCTACCAGTCCCTGAACCTAGCCAGAACCAGTTCTGCTCAGGCCTGGAGCACTTTGTTTACCAGGCTGCATCCTTCCTTTCAGAAAGAGGGGGTCTGCTAGCAGACACACAGTGGGAGGTGGAGCCAGCATTCACCGTGCCAGGCACAGCCCTATTCAGATCAAAGAGCCACCCCTCCCCACACTCTAAATGCAGATCTCTCTATTCAACCCAGGTCTGACTCAGCCTGCCCTGCCCCTCTAAAACCAGACACCCAATACACATAACAGCAGAGCACACTGGAAGGCTTAGGCAAGAAAATACCTACTTTCTAAAAGTGGTATTTTCAAACACAGAATATAAAAATAAACTTCACTAAAAGATGTATTTTAATATTCTGAGCTCAGGCATACTAAATTCGTTTTTCTACCATGTTCCTGGGGCCAGTTAGGACTATAGAATGTAATAGTCAAACTGCCCATTCTAGCCTATGAGGAACAGGTAGCCTTACAGTAGTGAAAAACGAAATGGGGTGTAATTCACTACCAGGACATGCTACACACACCAAGGCATGTCCTACCTTACACATACAATGCACCCTACCATAGGGGTGACTTACAGGATGCCAAGGGAAGGTTCAGGGGCTGGGAAGTGGTTGCACTTCACAGCCAAGATGGCAGTTCTGGACTGCACACAGACACTGCAGTGGCAGGTCTGAGACACACTTTACAAGCTGCTTCTGTGGGTGGCGCAAACCAGCGCTGCATGCCCACCAGCAGCATTTGGTTTACCAGCCCTGGGCACACACAGGCCAACCTACTAGGGACTAACAGGTAAACCAAATAAGCCAATCAGGGATATACCAATTCACATAGACATATTTACAAAGGGAGAGCATATGCACTTTAGCACTGAACAGCAGTGGTAAAGTGCCCAGAGTCATAAAACCAACAGAAACAGGTCAGCAATAATACAGGAGGCAGGCAAAAAGTTTAGGGGTGACCCTGCAAAAAGGGCCATTTCCAACACAACCCCTTCCAGCCAAAACGCAGGGTAGACCAATCACTACTTTGATGGGCTTCCCTGCTTCGGGCGATAGAACACGGAACTGGCCCGCAACTGCAGGGGCATATGCCAGCTCTACTCCAATCTGAACCCTGGTGGATCCCTCTGTCCACACTCCCAGGGCCCACTAAGATAACCAATGGGGAACTCTGCCCCTCACCTGTGGACACCACCTGTGCAGCACCTAACCTTAACTGGCCCCCAGGTGTGTCCCAACAGATAAACAATAAGCCACAGTAGCCACTGACAGTAGTCAGGGATGAGACCCAGGCCTTATACCTCTCAGGGCTCACTAAGACAACCAATGGGGAACTCTTCCCTTACCTGTGGACACGACCTGTCCAGCATCTAACCTTAGCTGGCCCCCAGGTGTGTCCCAACAGATAAACAACAAGCCCCAGTAATCACTGACAGTAGTCAGTGATGAAATCCAAGCCCTATACCTCTCAGGGCTCTCAAACTTTTGTGGCATCAGAGAGTGAGGGGCAGTAACCCCAGGTGCCTGGCACCTTTTGTACACTCTCCCTCCTGTCAGGTCAGGCAAAGCACCCGGACACTGACCCACCAGCCCTGGGCCTGTACCCAGCGGCTGGGCTAGAGACTGGGGTGGGCTCTCCCACACCCGGTCCTCCTCTTTGGGGCTCGGTACCCTCCCACCTGGAGCGATACCCCCTTTCAGAATTGTCAGGGCACCTGGAGGCAGGTGTCCTGCATACTCCGCCCACCAGTTCAGGGGTTCTATCCTGCAACTGGTATCCCAGCATAGGGTCTGTACCCTTAGACTGGGCGGAGGTCAGGGGTGAGGCTGCCCTCTCCCCGCCCCTTTACTGGGGCCCGGCACCCTCCCACCTGGAGAGGTGCCTCCATAACACAAACCGGGAGGGGCACTGTTAGCAGTTGCCCCTTCCTCCAGATCAGGGGGGACACCCTGAACCTGGCCCCCCAACCTAGGGTCTGTACCCTTGGGCTGGGCCTGTGCCTGGCAACCCAGGACTTCTGGGGGTGTACACCAATTCCCCCCAAGAAAAATACACTCCTCCACTAGTTCAGGGCCTTGTCCCTGCAACTGATCCATCAACCTGGAAAACCCTCAGGTGGTACTGGGGTCAGAGGCGCAGGACTCCCTCCCTCTGCACCCCCTTCCAGCATACTGCACCCTCCCACCTGGAGTGGTGCTTTTAGAAAAGAAAATGGTCGGGACCCTGCTTACAGTTGTCCCTCCCTCCAGGTCAGACAACACCTGGACCTGACTTACCATCCCAGGGACCAACCCCTGTGCTTGAACAACTGCCTGGCCAACCAGGACTTCCTGGGGAGCACACAGGCCCCCCTCAAGGGAAACACACCCCTCCACCAGTTCAGGGCCTGGACCCTGCAACTGACCTACCAACCTGAAAAACCCGCAGGTTGCACCGGGGTCAGAGGCGAGGACTCCCTCCCTCTGCACCCTCTTCCAGCATACTGCACCCTCCCACCTGGAGTGGTGCTCTTAGAAAAAATGGTCGGGACACTGCTTACAGTTGTCCCTCCCTCCAGGGCAGACAACTCCTGGATCTGACTTACCAACCCAGGGACCAACCCCTGTGGCTGAACAACTCCCTGGCCAACCAGGACTGAAGTGGTGTCACCATGGTCACTCCTAGGGGCTCAGCCCTTCTGACTGGCCCCTGACCCACTGGCTCTTCCACTGGGGACTCCTTCCCCTTTCATCCCTCAGACTGGACTTCCGTACCCTCCCCTAGGAGTGGCACTGCCAGGCACAAGAACTGATGGAGGCCTGACTACAGGCACTCCCAGCTCACCTAACACTGGGGTACCCCCCACAATGGACGGTCCATCCAGACAGACTAGGCTCCCCACCTGGTGTTCCCTCATGGAACCATCCAGTCCTGGGGACTGAGGCTGGGGCACTTCAGGACCTATCCCAGTCTCACTCCTGCTCCCACGAGACAGGATGTGAGGCCCTACAACCTCCTCACAACAAGGGGACCCAGCTGTAACACTCCTAACCTTTCCCAGCACTCTGGGTTGGAAAACTTCTGAACCACTTCTCTTAGGGTCATTCCCTAATGCCTCTACAGAGCCTCTGGTACTCACCCAGAGGTCTTCCTCCTGTGCAAGTTCCCTAGGATCAGAGAACTCGCACTCTAACACATGTTGGTTTAGCTCTGGAAAATAGGAACTCACAATATGCTCTCCCACAATTGGATTACACAGTTCCACGCAGGTGCTAACCTTTACCTCACAATCCAGTGTCTCACACACGTACCCCACACCACTCTCTTGAAGTGGGCGAGACATTAACTGACTGTCTCTATCATTCAACCCACACTCTTCTGGGCGGTCCTCACACTCATACACCAGGACTTCAACCACGGGGGAACCCTCTCCCTGCACCTCTCATCCAGAGTCGGTAGAGTATCCCTCCTTTCACTAGGACTATGGGCCCCTGCGCTAGTTCCCCAATCCACCTCAGGGACACTGCACACCAATGGAGCTATCTCAGGTCCTTGAATCCCCTGTTGTAGATCAACCCCTCCTTCAAGTCAGGTGCCACATCCCTGGGTGGGTGTACTACACTGTCATCACTATATACTTCAATTTTGCTGCCACCACTGGACCCCACCCTCTCTGGGGAATCCAGACAACTAAAACTGCGCTCCAGGGGTAACCTCCCTCTGGAGCTAACTTCTCCTTTTCTGCTATCTGCGCTAGGTGCGCCTCCAGCTGGGCAATCTCTATTTGGAGCCTCTCCAATTCCAGCTGGTACTCCCTCTCCCTCTGTCTGTCCAACTCCTCTGGGGACCATGAAGGGGATTGGGCACTACCCTGTGCACTAGATCCAGCAAGGGACTCCCTACCTATGGGACCTTCCCGCCTGTCCCCCAACTCCTCTGGGGACCATGAGGGGAATCTGGCACTACCATAGGCACTAGGCTCATCAAGGAACTCCCCACCTATGAGATATTCCATAACACTTTCTTCCTCCTCTTCAGGCTCTCTAGAGCCACCCTCAGACCAACTACCCTCTTGGTAGGTGTACTGGGACTCCAAGAATCTCCATCTGTCTTGTTGCCAAAGTCTCAGGGATGTCTGCAGGGATAGCTGAGTCTCCTTCCTACTCACTGCTAAGCCCTTCTCCTCACAGAACCCCCTTAGCTCCTCTAGACTGTAGGTTAACAGATCATCTATATAAAAGGTAGGTCTCATTTCAGCAAGACCCATTGTAGCAATATCTGGCAATATCAATAATAAAACAATAGGCTTGCCCGTTGTAACAATCACGGGCAATATCAAATAACAGATAGAAGAAAACTTCTCAAGAAAATGTATGCGGGTAAAAAATCACCGGCAATATCAATCACAATATAGGATCCAAAAACTTTCAAAATGTATGCGGGTACTATCACCGGCAATATCAATAAACAATAGGCTTGCCCATTGTAACAATCACGGGCAATATCAATAAAAGATAGACGAAAACTTCTCAAGAAAATGTATGCGGGTAAAAATCACCGGCAATATCAATCACAATATAGGATCCAACAATTCTCAAAAATGTATGCGGGTACTATCACCGGCAATATCAATAAAACATAGGCTTGCCCACTGTAACAATCACGGGCAATATCAATAAAAGATAGAAGAAAACTTCTCCAAAAATGTATGCGGGTGAAAAATCACCGGCAATATCAATCACAATATAGGATCCAAAAACTCTCAGAAATGTGTAGCGGGTGAAAAATCACCGGCAATATCAATTACAATATGGGATCCAAAAACTCTCAAAAATGTGCGCAGGTGAAAAATCACCGGCAATATCAATTACAATATGGGATCCAAAACTCTAAAAAATGGGCGCGGGTGAAAAATCACCGGCAATATCAATCACAATATAGGATCCCAAAACTCTCAGGAATTGTGTGCGGGTGAAAAATCACCGGCAATATCAATTACAGTATAGGATCCAAAAAACTCTCAAAAATGTATGCGGTACGTTATGGTCTGCACTCACTAGTAGTGTACACTATAATTATTGTATGCGATCATAAATGCAAGTCCAGATCCTCACCGCTGACCACCAATGTTAGAAATGGGGGTCTCTAGTTGGCAATGGCTGGCCACTGTCCAAGTAGGGACCCTTCTTCCTAAGTCAGAGTGAGAGGGTTACCTCTCTTTAATACCCCTGCTCAACCCTGTGGTAACGTAGCACCAGCAGGTAGGCTTATCTCAGAGGCAGGGTGTGAAGCATTTATGACCATACACAGTAACACAGTGAGGAACACTACAAAGGGACACCACACAAGTAGTTATAAAAAATAAGTATCTTTATATAAAGGCAGATTTATCACAAGACCCATAACTGTAAAAGCCACAATACTGTCAAAAATAGGATAGCTGTTGAAGGACTGTCAAAGATAGTTCAAAGGTTGCAAGAGTAAGGTTCAAATTCAAAGCAGGGGTCTCTGCGCCCCACTCTCGTTCAGAGGTTGCAACAATAAGGTTCAAATTCAAAGCAGGGGTCTCTGCGCCCCTTTCTCGTTCAAAGGTTGCAACAATAAGGTTCAAATCCAAAGCAGTGGTCTCTGCGACCCTTTCTCTCACAAAGTACCTCTGTATTCAGTAGCAAAACCAACAAAATGTCGCAAAGAAGTGTTAGCGATGAATTTCCTCACGCGAGGCCGGCGATGCGTTAAAATCCTTGCCGCAAGGGAGGATGATGCGCCGATCTGCTGATGCGTGCGGAGACGAAGCGACAAACTCCTTCACGCTAGGCCGCCGATGCGCTGAGGCCTTGTTGCGAGGGCGAAGACGATGCGACGATCCTGTTGCGTGTGCGATTGTGTTGCGATGCGAAGAAATGGCGCTCCGCGAGGGAGCGACGAAATCCGGAGCGATGCGATCAAAATGGCGGACGCACGGCGTCCGCAAAGCGATGTCTTGAAGCGATGATTTCTTTGGGGGTTGCGAGCGCTCGGCGACAGCAGCGCGATGATTCTTCCAGCACGTCTCAGCTGCAGCGGCTCGCAAAAGGGCGTTAGCGATGGTTTCGTGTTGCGAGCACCCAGCGGCAGCAGCGCGATGATTTTTCCAGCGCTCTCGGCTGCAGCGGCTCGCAAACGTGCGTTAGCGACGATTTCCAGCACTCTTTTCTCTGAAGCAAACTAGAGGCCCGGGAACTCACAGGAGCCTCATCAGCAGATAGCAATCCTCGCAGGGAGGAAGCAGGAGGTTGGTGGTGGAGTCTGATGTGCCTGAGACTCCAGCAGGAGGCTAGCTCTTTTCCTAGCCCTTGGGTAATTGCTGTAACAAAAATAAAAGTTCTCTCAAAAGTTCCTTTTCCTCTTCTTCAAGGTCCAGTGGTCACTGCTGCAGGCCAGTGCAAGAAACAACACACAAGCACAGGGACAGTCACTTCCTTCAGATTCCTCCAGTGGCACGGACAGAGTTTCCTCTCCAGATCCAAAAGCAATACAAAAGTAGGGGGTTTGAGCACAGATATTTATACCCCAAAAGCCTTTGATCCTTGAAGCTACCAGTCCCTGAACCTAGCCAGAACCAGTTCTGCTCAGGCCTGGAGCACTTTGTTTACCAGGCTGCATCCTTCCTTTCAGAAAGAGGGGTCTGCTAGCAGACACACAGTGGGAGGTGGAGCCAGCATTCACCGTGCCAGGCACAGCCCTATTCAGATCAAAGAGCCACCCCTCCCCACACTCTAAATGCAGATCTCTCTATTCAACCCAGGTCTGACTCAGCCTGCCCTGCCCCTCTAAAACCAGACACCCAATACACATAACAGCAGAGCACACTGGAAGGCTTAGGCAAGAAAATACCTACTTTCTAAAAGTGGTATTTTCAAACACAGAATATAAAAATAAACTTCACTAAAAGATGTATTTTAATATTCTGAGCTCAGGCATACTAAATTCGTTTTTCTACCATGTTCCTGGGGCCAGTTAGGACTATAGAATGTAATAGTCAAACTGCCCATTCTAGCCTATGAGGAACAGGTAGCCTTACAGTAGTGAAAAACGAAATGGGGTGTAATTCACTACCAGGACATGCTACACACACCAAGGCATGTCCTACCTTACACATACAATGCACCCTACCATAGGGGTGACTTACAGGATGCCAAGGGAAGGTTCAGGGGCTGGGAAGTGGGTGCACTTCACAGCCAAGATGGCAGTTCTGGACTGCACACAGACACTGCAGTGGCAGGTCTGAGACACACTTTACAAGCTGCTTCTGTGGGTGGCGCAAACCAGCGCTGCATGCCCACCAGCAGCATTTGGTTTACCAGCCCTGGGCACACACAGGCCACACTACTAGGGACTAACAGGTAAACCAAATAAGCCAATCAGCGATATACCAATTCACATAGACATATTTACAAAGGGAGAGCATATGCACTTTAGCACTGAACAGCAGTGGTAAAGTGCCCAGAGTCATAAAACCAACAGAAACAGGTCAGCAATAATACAGGAGGCAGGCAAAAAGTTTAGGGGTGACCCTGCAAAAAGGGCCATTTCCAACAGTAGCAAATATGCCTCTTCTGCATTTTCCTTTTTCAGGCCCTATTTTTGCTGTTACCTTTACTGTGCTACTTCTATTTGGTGCCACAGTGCGCGTGGTCTAGCCCTAAAATGGTCTTGGTAAAACTGGTTTCACCCTATTAGTTTATTTATCTTTCCTAACAAGGCCATAGTAGATGGCTCAGAAAATGCACCAATAGCATGGCAATTAAATGTAATATTTACACCACCCACTTAAACAACAAGAATATACGGGAGGGAGGAGCACCATTGTGCTGTGTCTAGGCTGCAGATTAAAGGAACTGCAGTAACACATGACAAGGTAAAGTGCTTCACCATATAAGAAAACCCTTTTAATATATTAATAAGTCATCCCTAAAGTATGCGTTTTAATCCCACAAGGCAGTGTGCAAGATATATAAAAATGTGTATCTATCTATCTACCTATCTATCTATCTATCTATCTATCTATCTATCTATCTATGTATAGATATATATATATATATTATGTATATATTTATTATATAGATATATATGGATAGATATAGATATGAAATATATTAGAATATATCAAGAAAGTGTACCCTCACAGTGACTGAAGGCCTAGAAGACATTTTAACTTGTAGGTTCAGCAATAGAGTGTATAGGCCAGGCCTAGTGTTGGGGTTTGCAAAATTTGAGCAGCAGAGGCTGATGGCAATCTGCCTCAATTCGAGGAAACCAAGCAAGGACCAAAACAACAAATGTGAAGGCTGGGTACTACTGTGAACGAGCTAGAACGATAGCTAAGGAGACAATCAACACAAGAAGTTGCCAGGTGCCTTCCTAAGGAAAGTGAACTGTTTATAAAGCATGCTGCCTATGTTTATTGGGACATGGTGCTGAGACTGCCGAGAAAAGATGCATGCTAGGAGGGCAAGAAGACCAAATGTGTCCTCCTCAAAGTTTTGTGATGCATTGAAAACAGTTTCAGCAAGATCTTGCAGTAATTGTATCCAACCTTCTGTGGCTGTGCCCAGCTATAGCTTCCAGCTTTGTCTCACTGAAGTATTTTGACTTTCAAAAAGTCTGAAGGTAAAAACAAGACAAGGTGGGAAATCTACTTGACCAGTGAAGAACTCTTGGTTGCTATGAAATCCAGATTTGTCCTGGTCAGAGCTATTTGCACCAAAACCAATGGCTTCAGTGGGAGCTCAACAACAATGTATCCTACTTTGACGAACCCTTGTTGATCACAGCCCTGGACCTTGCCCTGCTGTTAGATTTTGGCTTCCATTATAAAGAATAAGTCTTAAGGTAAAAACTGAGATAACTCGCTTGGTGTATCTAATGTATCCAACCTTTCCTTTTTTCTAGGTACTTTGAAATTTAAAAAAATATATACCT
The DNA here is from genome assembly GCA_963921515.1 of Calotriton arnoldi. Taxonomy (NCBI): domain Eukaryota; kingdom Metazoa; phylum Chordata; class Amphibia; order Caudata; family Salamandridae; genus Calotriton; species Calotriton arnoldi. The sequence goes on along the minus strand of CAWUFW010008732.1, from coordinate 354,921 downwards.
CTTGTACTCTTAATCCATTTTAATGACCCTGGTATCTTTTTGCTCATTACATTTTTGGCTATCTTGCCAAATAAGTTTAGCAGTTCTATTGTAGTGTATTCTTTACTTTCAAATTCTGTTTAGTGCTAGAACTTAACATACACTTCTGTGGGGATTGCCTACTGCTTGTGCGATAACTAGTAAGGTTTAGGCAGAGATTCTCTCTGAATTGTGTTTTGAGCGATCAGATTATGTCAAATAAGCTGGTAGGGGCAATCCCCTCCCAAATCAATAACCCAAATTCCAATATCTTGTTCAGATAGCAGTAGTCAATAATGTGGATGAAAGTTTTTGCAAAGTGACATTTCAACCTCTGTATTGTGATTGACATTCATTCCCATCAAACTTCCTCTTCATTTCTATCCCCACCTATCTCCCATTCTCTTTCTAGCTCCCCATGATATCTCTTAAACCAGAGTGTTTCTTTTCTCTGTGTTCTTTCAATACCACTATTTATTCTGTTGATTTGCTTTGTGCACCCTTTATCAATCATTCTGTCACTTGGTTTCCTTTTTCCAATTGCTATTAGAATTCTGTCATTCCTTCTATCCCTTCCTGTGACTTTGTCGGCATGTTTTCCTTCTTCTCCAATTCCTGCAAACCTCTCTAATCTTCACTTTTTCTCATTGCCATTCTTTGAATAAGTGGTTTCTATATAGCTTCAGAGTTTATTATGCTTTCTGTGGAACTGGTCCTACCATCTTTTGGACTATTTTGACTAGATATGTTCCAAAGTGCCCTCTCCAAGCCACTCTGTAACTTTTGTTTTCTGTTCCATGAATCCCTAGAGCTCAGGTTGACGATGTTTCTCCTCTGTTCTCATGCACTCTTTCTGTAATTAACTTCCAACTGCACAAAATTGGGAACCAAAGCACCTTTATGTGGGGACTCAAAGCCAGTGTAGGAAAGTAGGATCTGCTTCTTATGGTTACCCCCACTTTTTGCTTGATGTGATGCTGTTTTTGACTAGTCTGACTGGGATCCTGCTAATCAGGAACCCAGTCTATCTGCTTTCTCCCTAAACTGTTATGTTATGTACTTAGGTACACTCCAGATTGGATACTGGGGTACCCTTGTCAGTCCCTAGGATATGGTACACATGTACCGAGTGCATAGGTACCCCAGAGGCCACCCATGGGCTGAAGCATGTATTATGCCACCCATGAGAGGCCATGCAAAAATGGATCTACAGGTCTGCCATTGCAGCCTGTTTAAGTCAGTGCATGCACCACTTACTTAAGATATAGGTTTACTATATCTAAGGGTCACTGCACTTAAAACCTATAAGTCACCCCTTTAGCAGGCCTTTACAATCCTGAAGGCCGGGTACTTGGTTCTAAGTGAGAGAGTGCCCCTGCATGAGCAGGACACCCCTGCAGCCTACGTAGTCCATTCTCCCGGGTTGTCAGTGAAGCAGCCGTATACTATATATAGAGGGGCATTACGCGACCGCGTGATGACCAACTCCAAAACGGCTGAAACAAACCCTATCGTGTTTGGCGTCAAACATGTTGGAATCTTACGCCCCCCCACACCGGTACGGGTGTGGGAGGTATGATTCCACCCCTCAGACGCGTGCTTCGTGGGGTCCTTGGTGTTCCCGGTACCAGCCTTCTAGCTCCGGACACCACAAAATGGTTGCGGCCGACCAGAGACACATTTTTGCCCTCCTGCTGCTGAGCCAAGCTCGAGCAGGGGCAGGCAGAACAATAGGCATCCTGTCACAGGGAGGTGTGACCACCTCCCAGACAGGATTTAGTGTATTAGGGCTGGGTGGGTGCACTTGCCAGTGACTGAATGTCTGCATGAGGGGCACATTTGGTGTCCCTGTGCATAGTCCAGTTCAAACCAGTCCTGTGAGCCGTTGGCTCCCGCTCTGGCTCGAAACTGGACAAAGGACATGGGAGTAACCTCCCCTCTGTCCAGACCCTCCCCTGGGAGGGTCCCCTGAATCTTTCCAACCCTCTCCGTGGGTTCTTAAGGGCTTACCCAGCTGTAGGCCTTCGCTGGACTTCGTTTGGGCCTGACTTTGTCTCCCTCTCAGTCTGCTGCATCATCTGTGCCTGTGCACCATACAAGATCTGTGCAGGACCTGTGGAGTATCAAAGACAACTGAAGATTGGAGTCACTCCCCTGCATTCGCAGGCACCTCAACACTGCTGACTGGTCTGCTGATCCCAATCTCCTACAAACTCCGAAGGGTCCAGCAACACAGGATGTGGGTTTCTATGCCCCTCGAGGCCCGAGCTGCCCTCTTACCGAGTTTGAGGCCAGTATCCCTCGTGGGGGCTGCAATACCCGAACCCCTATGCATGCATACATTTGCAAGTGCATGTGCTTGTTGGCAATTCTTTAACAAGTGCATTGGGCTCCAAGTAGCCCCAACCTCTGGCTCCATTTCCTACCAAGACCTTTGACCTCCTCGCACCAAGTGCTCAGTGGCCTGTCGTTTGGTGAAATTGCTCGAGGTCCTCTCATGACTCCTGTGCCTCCGGCCTGTGGGTCCATTTGAGGGTCAACTTTGCTTTTCTTGAGCTTCCCTGGTTGCTCCAAGCCTGCCCCAACTCCCCTTGCTGTGGTGAGTCTCCTGGGCCTTGCTGGTCCGAACCGTACACTTTCTTGACTTCGTGCATGGGTTGCTGTTGCCAAGGCTTGTTGGTGCTCCCGCCGGACACCGACCCCTCAGCACTCGACATCCTTTGTGGCACAGCTTGCATCCATCTCGTGGTTGTCCTCCACGTCACCTGGTCCCCGCAGCTGCAGAGTCAAGAGCACTGTCAACTATCCTGAAGCACCCGACTTCGGTGGGCCTTCGTCTACCGAGCCCCTGGTCACTCTCAAGTGACCCAGACTCTGTCCCCCTCTGCTTTCAGGTACTCTTTGGCAAGAATCCACATTTGGATTCTCCCTTCCAGCAGTGGCACTTTCTCGAAATCCTCCATTGAGTTCGACTGCGATTTCCGACGCCACTTCATCCCTATGCACCCGGCTTCCCTGGGATAGGTAACTTGGGTACTTTGGTATCTACGGGTGGGGTGGCTCTCCAACCTTCTGTCTTCCACGGGGTTTCTTCAAAGTCCACTGGGAAGGGTCCTTAATCTCTTAAATTCCAACCGCGACTTTCACATAGAGTTGTACAGAGCACGCAGTCGTGTTCCCACACTGCACCTGTCCTCCGTGGGGTCTCTATCTACTCACCTTGGGTGGTTCCTTGGGGTCCCAGCGATTCTACGTCCTCTCAACATCGTCCTGACTCAAGTCATGGTTCTTATACCACTTTCTTAATATATGGTTTGGTCCCCCCTGGGGCCCACTGTGTATACATGCTATTAACTGTCATTTCTGTGCTTAAATATTGTGTGCTTTGTGATCATCTCCGTGTAGGAGATACTGTGTTGTACTAGATAGTGTTATAATAATAAATACATATTTTTATAACTACTGTGTGGTTCTCCTTTCATTTAACCAATACTATAAGATTGCATTCTGGTAAAACAAGCTGCTTTACATTCCTTCAAGACTAAGGTGCCCACTTTAACTAGTGGACATCATATACCAGGCCAACTTCTCACAGCCAGTCTGTTCTGTTGAGTCATCCCACGGTCTTAGTGTGAATTCATTTCCTAGGTCACGAAGCCTCTGAGCATAGGTTTGCAATTTATTAGAAATAAATTGTTTATAATATTCTTTCCTGCGTTTCTTTTCCATGCAACCGGATCTACAGATAGCTTGTTTTCTAAACAACTGGCGATGTAGGAGGTTTCAATAAGTAATAGACCAAAAGTAGTATAAGAATTCATCAGGTTGAATCTTATGTGAAAAATAAATATTTATAGGAGAATCTGTAAGTCATCCATGATGTCCCTATCCAGTTGTACCAAAATGCAAAACGTTCTAAAAAATGACAAAACTTACTGATTTTCACAGAATTGCTTGGGAGAACCTCAAATGTCAAATAATGATTGTCTGAATATTTCCATTTACTATCAAAGTGTTTGCCAAATATTCTTTGATGGTGAACTGACAGATGTGCCTTTACCAACTGGCATCTCCACAGAGCTCTCCCTCATCCCTCTCCTACCCATTCACTATAGGGAACCAAAGCACTCTCCAAAAAAGTTCAATGTCTAGACAGTGTGGACTCTTATTCACTGGAAATAGTTCATTTTAATTCTCAACATAATCATGGTGGAACATTGATACAGTCCAAAACACAATGGTCGTAATCCACAAATGATGATATGGTTAACAATCTCATTTCATGTTTATTTATCCGGAAAGAACACAGCCAACACGTGTTTCGTCAACCTTTGACTTTTTCATGGCTAAATAGGTGGTAGCGCGGTCGGTATAGTCCTTTATCTTTCAAACAACCCATCGTAATGGTATAATCTAAAAAATTTACCAAAGTTCTTAAAGAAATCCCGCTTCATGAACCAGGGGAACTTCATATGTTATAGGTAACACAGGATCCGCATCCACTATACTATACATTGAAGAAAGTACACAAATGAAGTCCCTCCAGAAGAAAACAAATCAAAAATCAGCGGTTCCAGTAAATTACTTCGAAACCTTGTAATCTGGGCCAAATAGACAGCCTTGTTCAGCGTGGAGAGTGGACTGCATGAACTCATGAACGAATTGTGAGAACGCCACACACTTTCGGCGTTCCGGGACACAGCACTACGGGAGCTTATCACGCCTAATTTGTTTTACTCAGATAAATATTGGCTATTTTTTTAAACTGGTGTGGAGTACTTTTGTGGTGTTTTCACTTGTGTTGTTTTCACTGTGTTACTGTGTGTGGGTGCACAAATACTTTACACATTGTCTCTTTAGTTTAGCCTGACTGCTCTGTGCCAAGCTACCCGAGGGTGAGCACAGGTAAACTTTGAGTGTACTACACTTACCCTGACTTAGGGTGTGGGTCCCTATTTGGACAGGGTGCAAGCCACTGCCAACTAGAGACCCTTTTATAACACACTGCTTGATTCTTTTATACTTTCAGTTCTTAATATTTGAACTCTTCTTTACAAAACCTAATTCCGTATATTCATTTGTTCTTCATTTTGTCAACTTGCACTAAGGATGTTAAAAGAGCAGATTTTGTCACTTATTATAGTACCTTTTTTTCTCCCAATAGTAATCACCTGTACGGGTGCAAACATTTCAGCCCCCAACCTTCTTCATTGTGGTGTTCTCCACAGAAACATTAAAATCATAGGAGCTTATTTAGAGTTTGGCGGGCTGCATTTTATTCTGCCCTGTTGTACTACAGCCCACCATATTTGTAGTTTCTCTGCCTGCCTGGTGGAGGTGTCTGTGCCTTCAGAGGAACACCAGCGCAGCGGATCCTCTAAAGACACTGTAACTTTACTGAGCTGCTATCATGTTGCATGTGGCCACAAAGCAAACTTCTCGGTTCTTCAAAAACAAACTCACAAAGCTGTAGTTTTTTTTGAAAAACAAAAAGATTTTAGCTAGGGTGTGGGTGTAATTTATATTTCTTTCTGTTCAGGAACAGCTGGCTTTTCTTGACAGTTCTGAGTAGGAAAGCTTCGGAACATGTGCCCTAGATGGGGCTCACATTTTGAGGTTCTTAGACGAGAGGCTCAGAGTCCTTCAGACCCTCAGTCAAGGGCAGAGGTCTTCAAACTGGGGATCTCAGGGGGGCACCAGTCTTTGGCCAACAGAAGCATTATGCTTTGTTTTAAGTGTTAAAAACATGAGCAGCAGTAAGCCACTTTGTAATGGGCCATCACTAACAACTTTTGTCATTTATATCCTGAAAGGGAGTGCGTGTAAAAAGGGGTAACAGCGCTTAACTGCAATGTTTAAATAGGTTTAGACATATTTAAACATTGCCAATTTAGCCGAAAACAATTGTGAAAAAATTGAAGGGGGACCGAGGATTTGTTTTCTTTTTACAGGTAGGGCGCAGCATTAAGAAGTTTGAAGACCACTGGTCTAGGGTTTCCATCATCAGAGCCAGCCAGACCATCATTGGCAGAAATATAATGGTCTGTCCAACTCTTGACGTCCACTAAACTCTAACTAACCACCACAATATTGTACTCCTAAGCACTGTTGCCTACCTTGATTTGCATAGGGAGTACCTCAGACCTTTCCTGCTTCTCTTGAATTCACATGTTTAACACTCTGGATAGCTTTGTAAAGGGCACATCTGTACCTACCAATGTTTACTGAGGTGTCTAAACATTTTTCCAAATCCCCACTAAATTTATCAGTTATCTCATCAGGTAGGATTGATGAGAAGGAAAATGAGAAGGGCGGAGTGTTTCCTGTTGACTTCTAGAAGGATGAGTCTCAAGAAGGGCAGAAAGGGATTATTTCATAACGCATCTCTTGAGATGCCAGTACAAGCCTCAGAAAAAGTTTTTTTTTAATAAATTCCTGTTTGTCTGAAACGTGAAGAACATTTTCTCATTAATGATTGATTTTATAATATCATTTTTAATTAAACACTTGTTTTACCTCACAGCAATTTGCAAAGGAGCTACGTCAGTGGCAAATTAACGTGGATGTGGCAAATGACATGGCTCGTAAACTTCTAAGAGACTATACAACAGATGATACCCGAAAAGTGGAGATGATTACCGACAACATGAACACAACCTGGGCTAGGATTAATAAGAGGTGTGTTTTGTTTCATATTATTCCGATTGTGGAAACATATTGGCATTTACATGCATCCTATTGGCCAATGATTTAATCACTTACATGTACTTGTTTTAGTGATGACCTGAAACCATGCAACTCCGTCTTTGTTGAGTGCCTCATAAACATAGGGCCCGATTCACAAAGGTAAACTGAGATAAAAGTCTAACTTTGCAACTTTCGGTATTCACAAAGGGCATTTACGAGTAGTAAAGTTAGATTTTTGTCTCAGTTTTGGTCTCAGTTAAACATAAGACCGAAACTTAAGTTTAACTTAGACAATATTTAACTTTACTACTTGTAAATTCCCTTCGTGAATACCAAAAGTAGCAAAGTTAGACTTTTGTCTCAGTTTACCTTTGTGAATATGGCCCCTAGTGTCTACCAATACCACTACTCGTTGCATCGACATAAGATGTGTCTGTGCATACTGTAGAATGTATTAAACATGCAACCTCTACTGTCATTTGTAGTTCACGTGTGAAATAATCAAGAAAGTCTAGCCGGTGGAGGTGAAGTTTATTGCACTTTAATATGTTAATATTATAACTGTTCAACTTCAACATTACTTGAACTATATATTTTAAATTTTATAAATATGGAATCACTAAGCTAATCCTTGTAATGCTGACAACTTCCTAATACTTATTTCATCCATGGAAAGTGAACAGGTTCTTTATTCTCATGTTTCTGTCATGTAAAGAAAAGAGGAAGAAAGAAATCTTTATTGTATGATTACCTAAAATCATTTACAAGAACAATGTAGATTACGTCATAAAACAAACATCTGATTAAGAAGGAGAAAGAAATATATATAAAATGTTAAAATATTTGTGGCCCGTATAAAATTAGCAACGTCAAAAAGTGCTGCGGCATAATGATATGGGTGCAGCGATTAGCTCAAGGTTATTTTGTGTAGCAAATGCAAAAAAAAAAAGGCATCACCAGGCAAGGCTAAAAGGCATAGGTGTGTGAATATGCGATGTTGTATCATTCCAACATGCATATAGTTATTATATACGTGAGCATGCATCGACAGATTGCAAGGATTAATCCAGGGTTACTTTGAGGCCCTCTGTATTTTGCATCCAGACCAATCGTATATGCATCACAGAGGGACTCATGCCTAAGAGACAAATGAGTAAGCCTGGTGCATCCAAATGCCGGAGAGAGTATGCATAGGGCATATGCTGCCGAGATCTAACCAACTGAAATATTGTAAAAGACATATGATACTAGTTAACAACAGTACTCCTCCCAAGTCAAAGAAAAATAAAGTGTTAAAAAAACTTTTCTGTCATGTGTGACCCAGCTGTCATTTTATCCTCTCCCAAGTGTTGTGATGGTGATGTTCCATGTATAATGTTAGGGTATTAGCCATTCTGCTTTGGATCTACTACTCCATTCAGTTTTGAAACTATGGTCTGAACATATAGGCATAGTACAGTGTGTTAATATGGTCTCCTAGTTATGATTTAATTGCATCTTCCAATCCTAACACGGCCACTATTATGCGGTGGACTCCATGAGAACTCTGCCTTTTTGAAGTCAAAATCTTGGAATAATATACTGAACAACACCAGCTCTGAGCCCATAGCAATAGCATCGCCATTATGTTTTTTCAAGAATTTCACAAAACAAGCCTTCATTGCTACAATAAGATCAACTAAAATGTTTCCTCTGAGAGGAACATTACTCAGTAAAAATTTCGGTTGGAGTACTTCAAACATTTTCAAAGGGAAGTTATTTATGTTGATGAATCACACAAATGGAAAAGATAGATTTTGCATACTTCACATACAAACAACAGGTAAACAGATAAAGTTAACAGTCAGACTTGTCCTGAGTATGATAAAAATATCTAGTAGAGATTAGCAAACAAAATTACAGTCAGCACATCATTCTGTGCTTGGCCATTTCATAAATTACCTCTCAAATCTGATTCATATAAATAACATTTATTTTGATGTTTCCTTTTCTTGTAAAACAATGAATAGATTTTTGGAGGCAGTCTTTATTGTGTTGCCACACATTCTCCTACCTTCGTTGCTGGCTGGGCGTTGATTACAGAGTGACTTTATTCACTTGTCGTTACACACTATTACTCACCTAAGGATTCCCCACAACTGCTCCCTCAAGCTCATTGCCATTATCAGGATCGGGAGGCGTATGTTCTGGAACCCAGCGTCTAGTGTGTTCTCTCTTGAATTACTGAATAAAATGGACTGGTTGCATCTGGCCCTTCTGACTCATTCAGCTGTCTAGATGCTTGCCTCAGAACAACAAGTGTTCACTTCCTCAGCAACTCCAGCAATTGGACTTTGGCACCGCTAGAGTGAATCAGTAAAGTTACAGAAATGGAGGTAAAAGGAGTGCAGTTTAATACAAGTAGCATGCATACATACAACCACATCGAGCACTGTCAATTTAGAATATTCTACAGCTATTCTTGAGCCTTGGCGTCTATTATGTGTGTTGTGTCTGAATGAACACTCATTCGGTATAAAGAAAGGTAACAGTTCAGCTCTACGGCTAACACTGTATAGAATGTGACCTAGTCTGACAACCTAGGAGCCTCTGACATCAATGTAGACTGCCAAGACAAATTTTAATTGGTGCTCTGGTACAGAACCAGCTTAAGTTTTAGTTTGGTCTGGTTCTATAACAGGACTGAATGCCAGGTCAGACGTCTCTATGAGGAGCTTTAGTTCAGGTAAACCATTCAGGGTCACACTTCTTCAAAGTATTACTAGGTGATGAGACAATCCCTTGGAGCTGTTAATCACCACAGGTGAAAGGTGAACCTGAGAAATCATGGCTTTTGGTATACTTCTAGTATCCTTTTAGGTGCTACTATTTCAGTCGGTCCATCGTGACTGATTGGTGAGTGGCTGAGATGTAATTAATGAATGACAGGTGAATGGTGATTGAGTGCATCACAGGAAAGTCCAGGAAACCCTTGTGCCATTGATTTAATGCATGGAAGAAGATTACAAATTCCCAATAAGGCACCCTTTTGAGAATCAAGATTTGACTCCTTAGGGTGAGATCCATTCAAGCTTGTCTGGACACCACAACAAGAGTAAATCTTCATCAGCCACAGAGAAGCGTATGCTCCTGGAGGTGCAGGGCTGTACACTGAGGACAATATAGATGTGCACAGCCTCAGTGATCAGTAATGGCTACATGAAGAGGGACCCTCAAAGAGTCTAAGAGAGATTACAAAATGGAATAGTAACTAAAGACTATGTAGTATGGCGCACAGCTTCTAGGCAAGAAACAAAGTAATAGAGAGCCTTACCCTCTACAGGGTCCACATCCACTCTGAAAAGCAACAAAACCCCTTTGAAAAAGCTCCTGCATGGTAGCCTATGATTTTGCTTAAACAGGATGATGGAAAGGAGAGCTTTTAGATCTGTTAGAAATATTCCTGGTGGATATTTGCTTACCATTCAATGAATAAATTAAATGCATTCCTGTTCTCTAGTAGAAGTTTTGGATAAGGGTACTAACTTTGTCTGCGTTATGTTTTTTACCTGGTATCTCCTGATGAGTATATAATTTAGTGCTTTAATGCTACTTTTAGCATTTTAAAAATATTTTATTTAGTAAAAACATGTCCTTTTAACTAAAGTTAGGGTGAACCTTAAGATTCTTATTTCTTAATTGTATAGTTCTATATTTATGATGTTGCTGATATTACCTCATACATTTTCTCTGAGCATTCTCTTGTCACTCAGCTCTAGCTACCAAAAACGAGCCAAGAAACCCTAAAGCAGACCTGTTAAACTTTGTAGAATGGACAATGAGCCATTGCACAACAGGTCAGTGTCTTACGCACGGACATTGCAAAATAGAATAGAAATGTAGGCCACCCTACCTGTTCCATCCATGTCATTTATGTAACTGCAGAGCAGGATATGTACCCCCAGAATGCAAAATCAAATGAATGCAGTGAAGAACTCTGAAGTTACCACTGATAGCTCTGATACAGGCCTTCGCTCTCATTTGAATACATATTTTTAAATATGAATTTGACTCTTAATTGAGATCTTGAGATTGCCAGTGGAGAACATTATCACACTTGACCCCTTTAGGTTACTCAGCCTGAAACAAATATATCTGCTGTTTATTTAGTTATCAATTTAATTTAGAATAAATATTTATTAGGTGTGTTAAGTTGTGTGCCAGGGACAATTAAGGTGAATTAATAAACTATTTACATGTTTGAATAGAGAAAACACATCAGCTCATTATTTATAACAGCTGTCTGACTAATTTACTGCACAGAGCTTCCAAAAGATCATATAAAGTAGTAGGAGATGCATGGGAGTGGCTGTCAAGGGCTTGCTGCCCTGACATTTGTCACTGAACAGCTCTGCTCTCAACTATGCTCAATCAGGACAGGGCCCCTTCAGAACCCCAGTCTCTTCTGGTCTGTGAGACGACCAGACAATAAGAAGGGCAACATCTGATAAATCAATAAAAAGAATTAAAAAAAATAATAATAATAATAATGTGCCCTGCATGTCTTTGAAGTGAACTGGCTTAAAGTAGTAGCTAAGGGTTGGTTAAGAAGTAACAAGAGTCTCACCTTTTCTATTAGAATTGTCACCTTAAATAGTTTTCACTGAAAATAGCTCAGGGAGATTTCTTCTGCCACACAGGACTCTCCCAGAGCAGGAAATACATCATACTGTGGTGAACGGGGCAGTACGCGATTTAGAAAAAAACATAGGAATTAAGCTAGTGACAGCTACAAATGAGAATCCAAATAATGATGTTTTCTGTTATGAGTCATAGCACGATTTAGGAATTAGCCTACTTCATGCTCTTCTCAGCCTCCTTGAGTTAAACACATTTGGGGCCGTATTACACAAGTGCCCCGGGGTTGCAATTGGCATTTGTGCCTGCTTTCTGCACCACCGGGACCCTTTGGTATTACATAAGGGGTCACAAATGCTTGTGCAGCCCCTTCTGTAATACAGATAGTGCTGGCGCACATATAGCGCCAGAGCTATCATTAGACGGCGTTTCCTCAACTGCATGGGGGTGCGGCCCCATGCAAATGCTGGAATCACTTTGCCTTTGTGCCCGAACCGTATTACTGATGTGGGCTCGGAGGCAAACATGCCTTTATAAGGCACACTGAAAGTGTACCACAAAAAGAGGGCACACTTTCAGTGCGCCTTCTAAATGCAGCCCTCTAAATGGATGGAAAGGGGTCCCATGGATCTCCCAGACATCACCTTGCAGGCGGATGCAGTCACTCACTGCACCCACCTGCAAGGGGATCTCTAATCCCTTTTAGAAGTGCAGGCGAGTTGCCGCCTGCACAGAGAAACACGGAACAGCTTTAAAACAACGGCTCAATATTTCTCTTAAATGCAGTTCCCTGGGGGGCAGCACATTCTTCCTGATAGGGCGCACTTTCCATGTTTGCACCCGGCGCACCTGCTTTAAGGTGCACCATGGCGCAAACATGGAAGGCGCGTCCTATCTGTAATACAGGCCCTGATAGCCTATCGTTTTGGGAGACTGAGAAGATCTTGAACTAGAGGAGTCTGCTAATCAATTCACAGCTTCAAAGTTATCCAGGGTTCGTCTGTGAAGACCGTGGAAGACTTCTCAGATATCAGCATCAAATAGCTTCGTCTGCTGGATATTTGTCTGATGTGCAGTACACATGCTTCATTTTATTGTGCTTCAAAAGACAAAGGTAAAGCAGTAGCATCTATCTGACCAAGAGAAAGCTTCATCGGATAGTGCCATTGGCTCACTCTACTTAGGCTTTTCAATGCCGGCAATAGTTGTTCACTAACGTTTCCTGCCAAACTCCGTCAACCTCATGCAACCCTCATTGCATGAACCTGCAAACATTGAAATGTACACCAGGACCATCCGGTCACAAGTCATGGTCAGATAATGATAGTGGAGAAAGGTTCTGAATACAGTGAATAGCACCTGCATCCTACAGTAAGTGAGTGGGACAGGAATATAATGCTGCAGGATTACGGTCTGCGCAGAGGTGGAATGTATATACTCAGTAGGACCCCAAGCTAAAACGACAGAAGCACGTGACCAAAAATATATGTGAAGCAGAGTTCCTCTGGAATCCAATTCATGTCTGTGTCCTCTTCAGAGCAAAACCAAAGGGGATGATAGACGGAGTGTTGAACATTGCAAGCACTCACCCCCAGTCAACTGATCTGGGTTTAATCCATCATCATTCTTTAGCTCACTCCGCCACCCCAGTTCAGACATGGCCATATGCAAATCAGTCTGACCCTGTGCCTCATGGGAACAGTCCAGCCCGAACTGCCAAGCCATGTCTTCCCTGGACCGGAAACAAGCATCCTGGGACCGGTTTCTGGCTTACAGCCGTCATCAGCCAGGCTATCTTGAATCCAGTGGCAAAGTGAGCAAGGGACCCACGTCTGGGCATACCCTGCCAACTTAGGGCGACCATAGCAAAACTAAAGGGGATGATGGACGGAGTGTTGAACATTGCAAGCACTCACCCCCAGTCAATTGATCTGGGTTTAATCCATCATCATTCTTTAGCTCACTCCGCCACCCCAGTTCAGACATGGCCATATGCAAATCAGTCTGACCCTGTACCTCATGGGAACAGTCCAGCCCAAACTGCCAAGCCATGTCTTCCCTGGACCGGAAACAAGCATCCTGGGACCGGTTTCTGGCTTACAGCCGTCATCAGCCAGGCTATCTTGAATCCAGTGGCAAAGTGAGCAAGGGACCCACGTCTGGGCATACCCTGCCAACTTAGGGCGAACATAGCAAAACCAAAGGGGATGATGGACGGAGTGTTGAACATTGCAAGCACTCACCCCCAGTCAACTGATCTGGGTTTAATCCATCATCATTCTTTAGCTCACTCCGCCACCCCAGTTCAGACATGGCCATATGCAAATCAGTCTGACCCTGTGCCTCATGGGAACAGTCCAGCCCGAACTGCCAAGCCATGTCTTCCTGGACCGGAAACAAGCATCCTGGGACCGGTTTCTGGCTTACAGCCGTCATCAGCCAGGCTATCTTGAATCCAGTGGCAAAGTGAGCAAGGGACCCACGTCTGGGCATACCCTGCCAACTTAGGGCGAACATAGCAAAACCAAAGGGGATGATGGACGGAGTGTTGAACATTGCAAGCACTCACCCCCAGTCAACTGATCTGGGTTTAATCCATCATCATTCTTTAGCTCACTCCGCCACCCCAGTTCAGACATGGCCATATGCAAATCAGTCTGACCCTGTGCCTCATGGGAACAGTCCAGCCCGAACTGCCAAGCCATGTCTTCCCTGGACCGGAAACAAGCATCCTGGGACAGGTTTCTGGCTTACAGCCGTCATCAGCCAGGCTATCTTGAATCCAGTGGCAAAGTGAGCAAGGGACCCACGTCTGGGCGTACCCTGCCAACTTAGGGCGAACATAGCAAAACCAAAGGGGATGATGGACGGAGTGTTGAACATTGCAAGCACTCACCCCCAGTCAACTGATCTGGGTTTAATCCATCATCATTCTTTAGCTCACTCCGACACCCCAGTTCAGACATGGCCATATGCAAATCAGTCTGACCCTGTGCCTCATGGGAACAGTCCAGCCCGAACTGCCAAGCCATGTCTTCCCTGGACCGGAAACAAGCAACCTGGGACTGGTTTCTGGCTTACAGCCGTCATCAGCCAGGCTATCTTGAATCCAGTGGCAAAGTGAGCAAGGGACCCACGTCTGGGCATACCCTACCAACTTAGGGCGAACATAGCAAAACCAAAGGGGATGATGGACGGAGTGTTGAACATTGCAAGCACTCACCCCCAGTCAACTGATCTGGGTTTAATCCATCATCATTCTTTAGCTCAATCCGCCACCCCAGTTCAGACATGGCCATATGCAAATCAGTCTGACCCTGTGCCTCATGGGAACAGTCCAGCCCGAACTGCCAAGCCATGTCTTCCCTGGACCGGAAACAAGCATCCTGAGACCGGTTTCAGGCTTACAGCCGTCATCAGCCAGGCTATCTTGAATCCAGTGGCAAAGTGAGCAAGGGACCCACGTCTGGGCATACCCTGCCAACTTAGGCGAACATAGCAAAACCAAAGGGGATGATGGACGGAGTGTTGAACATTGCAAGCACTCACCCCCAGTCAACTGATCTGGGTTTAATCCATCATCATTCTTTAGCTCACTCGCCACCCCAGTTCAGACATGGCCATATGCAAATCAGTCTGACCCTGTGCCTCATGGGAACAGTCCAGCCCGAACTGCCAAGCCATGTCTTCCCTGGACCGGAAACAAGCATCCTGGGACCGGTTTCTGGCTTACAGGTTTAGAGGTTTGTGTCCTCTTCAGAGCCATGACCACAGTATACAAAGCAATGGTCTGACAATCACCCCTTTGTTTTAGCCAAAACCTCCCAATGGGGTATGTTTTCCAGAAACTTAAGATCACACCACCAATCCTTCCTACAAGTGCCAAGAACTCGATGTATCAAGTATGGAGATAGATCCTATTCTGTGACAGCAACTGAAGCTTGGAATACTTTACCACTCTCTCACTGAAGCCACCCTCTGTCCACCCTGTTTAAAAGGTTTTTAAAACCTTTCTTTACATTTATTAACCAACTTTATACAGTAAAACTTCCATTTCAGCGCCAAGAAACCAATTGGTGAATGTTGCGCTTTACCAAATACAGTAATACCAATTCTAATACTCATGTCATAATCGAAACACAGCAAAATACCCATTGCATACCTGATTAATTTCAAGACTGAGTGCCACTGAGTCACACTGAAACATGCGCCGGAATACCGAAAAAGATGAGAAGCCCCACCTCTAGCCAACCTATGTAACAATCACTCCCTGATCTGACTCATACCCTCAGTTGTGAATAATGCAAGTCATTTCTGGCACCCGCCATTTTTTTGAAGCCAAAAAATCCTTGTTCCAAAAGATAGCAAACATCATTTGACATTTGTTTTAGGAAATTGTACATTATTCCAAACTTTTGAATTCTTTGTAAAATTTTCTTCATTTTGATTTTTTTTATACTAACGTATTTTCTTTTTATTTACCTTGGTGCGGCCCTTTGTAGTCAGTATTCTGTAAAAAGTTTTAATTATTTGTTATATTAAACATAACACCTCCCACATTTTCTCATAGGATTGCTTGCTGTAACTTAGACCGTGCAGACGAAGTTGAGCCAAGGCAACACTTATTAAATCAGTTTTGTGCCTCTGTGATTTCTTCTATTTAGGCAGTATGGGAGCTCAATCATAGCTCATGTCAACAAATTGGCCTTTCTTCTTCATAGCCTTGCAGTTGATATCCCTGTGAGTGTCTTTCCAGCCACAGACCCTAAGCAATTTCATTATCATTTGCATAGAGTTACTCTGGTTAGGCACTATCAGTATTTCTGTCTTAGCCCTAGTTGATTCATTAACAACTTGTAATCACTCAAGAAGTATGAATTAGAATTAAAACTCACAAGCGAATCTCAGATCCGTAAGTTTCTGAAAAAGTTACTTATAGCTTTGCATTTTGTTAAATGTGGGCACTTCCACTAGGGAGAGATGAATTTCGAATTTTCATTTATTAGAGGCTGTGGGATTCTCGCATGAGGTGTTCAAGCTGTCTCAAGAGTATATTATTTTTAAGTATGCCATGTTTGCGTTTTTACTGATGTTTTACACATAAATAAAGAGAGAAAACAATGTGTACCCATCACTAATTATTTTTACAAATTGTAAAAAGAATAGGGGAAACAAGATATTTCAGTTGGTTTTCTATGCTGTCGCTCATAATTGCTAAAGGAATAGCTGATCAGTATAGGAATTTCAGAAAAGGAAGATATTTTCTTAATGAATCTTAAATGGCACCACACTTGCTTATACATCAAAGTTGCAGTTTTCAGATGAGTATTGTTGTTTTGAATATAGTTACTTATGACACTGTAGGGCACATGAGCCTTAATACAGTGAGCCCTAACTGTGTCATTCTGTTTCGTTGTCTGTTGTCCTTTGTTCATGGGTTATTCTCTGAGCACTCCACAATCAGTGTGTGACACCTGGGGGCTGAGACTAGGAATGGTCTAGGAAGTGTGCATTTGACCACGAGGATAGACTGTTGTGTACCTTCCGTATTATAACTACTGAAGGCTCGATTACGATGTTGGGCGGTCCCAACACTGCTATTACGATGCAACCGCACATCATGCGATTGCATACTCTCATTTCTCTATGGGAGCTTGTGTTACAGCCGTAAATCGGCCATAACACAAGCTCCCATAGAGAAATGGGAGATTGTGTTAATCCCTGCACCCCATGGCAGGCACCTCAAGATGCCTGGCACAAGGTGCAGGTATCAACAAGGGGCCAGGTGCCCCCTCTGCCCCCAACCGGAGGCCGCAAACAGGAGGGGGCCCTACTAGGGGCCCCCAAACACGCTTTCGACAGGCCTTCCATGTCGGAAAGCCCAGCATGGAAAGCCTGTCGGAAACCGTGTATCGTAATCCGGAAGGCGTAAAACGCCGTCCATATGGATTACGGGCCGGCTTCCAACTGGCCGACGGGCTCCTCAAACCCGTCGGAATCCAGCCGGAATGACCGGCCGGTTTCAATTCCGACCGCCTGTATTATAATCAGCCGGTCGGAACTGAAACCAACAGTCTCAGTCGGAAAGCCTCCGACCTACGGTCGGAGGCTTTCCGACTGAGATTGTGATAGGCCCCTAGATCTTTTAGCACCTAATTTTAGTTATTTTAGATGGAGTGTTGGTACTTAGCAGCAGTTATTCAAAGACATGCATTTCATTCAAATCATTGCTTAATATTTAGGTTCTAGTTTTAATGGAATGTTGCACCTGAATCACACTATCAGACACATGTGCATGTTTTTAGCTCTAGCCAAGTAAACATATGAAAATGGAAGTGGGATATTTGCTAACATGGTGTCAGGTGCTTGCATTGCGCAGCACAAAGCAGTGTGTCAATTTACCTACCCTTAAAAAGGCCCAGGGTTGCAGCACAAAATTGCACAACATTAGCACCTACACAGTCCTTAGTACATCTAGGCCTTGGAATACCATGGCATATGAAGAGTGATGCACAATCTCATCTGCTTAATTTCAGTCCTCATGTGGAGAATGGCCCCTGGTAGTACTCACTCTAATTCATCCCTGCTGCTTAGTTGTGTATCTTCCAGGCTACTTTTGTCCCTTCTTTCCCCAAGGATTGGTATTCAGGGAGTATGAGAGGATGAGGGAAATTATGTAGACATTTCAAATGGGAAAACTCTTTGTCACAAGTGTTGCAAAGCCTGTATTCTTGCTTCAATCATTCATTTATGATGAGAGGAACTGAGGATCCACACAATTTGAATGGTGAAGCAATGCTGACACACTCAGACCACCCAAATAAATGTTGTTAAAGCTGCCAATGTTCTAATTAAAGTAGACCAAAACTTAACATATCAAAAAAGGCAAAGACCAAATATCGACAGAATTAAAATATTCACAACAATGTCCTTGGACCAACTCGACTTTCAAACACATCCTATCTTTCTTGAAGCATCATGCCCTGAAGCGAGTAAAGAGATGGCCCAAATAATACTTACCATCTAACTTGAAGACACCGCTTCCAATAGAAGCCCAGGTTTGATGTCCTTGACACCAGAACCTGGGCTTCTATTGGAATTCTCTAGGGCATATTATCAAGCCCCTTATTGCCGCTTTAGCGGCAGTTTCCTGCCACTAAAGCGGCGATAATGTTTGCGCCATTTTTGATAATATGGCCCACAATGTGTTCCTAACATATTTAACTTTGGAGTTCTTCCTCATTGAGATGACCGGTCCACCCCATAAAGCTTGGTACCACTTTCACTGGTGATTGATTTTTACGAGTTGTTGCTATATATTAGGCTACTGATCAGAATCCATAATGTCATTATCACAACCCATTACCACTGTATTTAAAGGTTTACCAGATAAGATGGAGAATAACCTGAGGTAATGAGACTGCCACTTCTATATTCCATTTCATTTCTGTGCACTGTGACCCCAGCCCTAAGCTGGTGTCGGCTATTGTTTGCAATTATCACGAAATGATGTCTCAGGCTTTAAATACAGGGGAGCTCTAAAAGACCTGGCTCTTCAACTGTTCCTATTCCTTCTGAGTGCCTCTGTGTGATTCGACTGCCTTAGCGCCGGGACACCTCCGTGGGAGGTAGCTGCGCGCTCTATAAATTTCTAAGTAAATAAATAAATAGCATAGATGGCCTGCAACCCAATTACCTTCCTTTTTTGCCTCTTAACTTCATTACCAGCAAATCCAACATGAGGGCTTAAGATGGAAGGGAATATTTTAACAACTTCTAGCCATTAGTTCTACCTTGAGAATGAACCCGTAAATTGGATTACTTTTTTACTTAGACCTATCTGAACAATCTTGTAAATATACTTGGTAATTTTCCCATCTTATAAATTGATCCCGTATCTTTGCATTGAGATTTGCAGGAGCCCGTATTAATGGTGATTTCCCTAGATTTTGACTGCAACAGTTAAAAACATTTTTCTTCTCTTTCATTTTGTCACATTCCTTCAATTTGTTAGCTATTAATAGTCAATAAATGTTTCTTTTCATTAACTTATTTTTCACCAACATTTGTTATTCTTTTAGCAGGATAATTGTCTGATTAGGTATATCTTTGTGTCTCCGGTCAAATACTGAAAGCAAGTCTGGATCTCATTCCATGCTACATAGCGGCTGGACAAAAAAATCTTGATGTACACTCGGGCCTCTCTATGGTCCCTCTGGAAAGACAGTTGCAGGAGCTTAGAAATGGCAAGCAGATGTCCACGGCCTCTCTCCCGCATCACCTTAGCCTGCCTGGTGGATTTCCTTTATTGTTAGGTAGCAGCTGAAATTTGTGCATAGGTCTGAAACATCCAAGTAGCTTTAAAATGAAAGGCGTGAAAGTTGAAACGCAATAGCACCAGCTACTTTGAAAGAAAATCCAATGTAAATGTCAGACCATGTAGGCCTTAATATAGCATATGCCTTACAACACTGTTACATTATTTAATACTTTAATCTCTACCCCGTTAGTTTTCACCAGCTGGTTTAAAGCCTGCTTTCGCATTCACGGAAGTGTTTCTTCCCTTTGGACTCTTTGACAGTAGGAACGGCGAACAGCTGTAAAACGCCCAATTCACCTGAACATACATTTTCGACTGGAATTCGGGTCGCTGCCTTTTGCTTCATACATTTTACACTGGCATTTAATTACGTCTTTTACTTTTTTTGTTTCCTTTCTCTTCCCCAAGCACTGACCAATGGTGAAGTCGTGTTTTTATGGGGCGTTACTTTCTGTCGAGCCTCAGATAAACTGAAAGTCGTATTTCGGTAACTTGCAGGATTTGTAAGCAATTTGTATCTTCAAGTAATCATGCCACATGAATTACAGGATTTTTCAAACTTTATTTCATCCATGGAAAGTGAACAGGTTCTTTATTCTCACTTGTCTGTCATGTGTGACCCAGTTGTCATGTTATCCTCTCCCGAGTGTCGTGATGGAGTTGATCCATGTATAATGTTAGGGTATTGGCCATTCTGCTTTGGATCTATTACTCCATTCAGTTTTGAAACTATGGTCTGTGCATATAGACATTGTGCAATGTGTGAATACAGGCTCCTAGTTATGATTTAATTGCATCTCCCAATCCTAATCCTGCTACTATTATGTGGTGGACTCCTTGAGAACTCTGCCTTTTCAAACTTCTGCATAAAACGAAGGATCAGTTTGGGCATGGCGGAGCTCGGACTCGAGCGAGTTAATGGCGGTCGTGCCGTTCCCCGGCTCAGAGGAGGTGGGGGGGGGTCGCCGCACGCACTAGTGACGCGGCGCCCCACCTCCCCTGGGCGGCCAATAGCAGTGGCCGGTAGGGGCGCGAACCGGAAGCACTTGAGTGCTTCCGGTTCAGCGTGTAGCCAAACGTAGGGGCAGGCCAGTTTAGACCAGTCTGCCTGGTACACCCCCCCTTAAAAGGGGTTGTGGGGAGCGAGAACAGTCTCTTGTTTTCTCGCCCCCCCAGCTGCCAGCATCTCTCACGGGCCCAAAAGAGTGTGGTTTGAAGTACTTGCCTTGGAGGAGGGAGGGAGTCCACTTCCAAGGGCGGTCATGGGTCTAAAGTAAAAGGGGGACTTAGGTAGTACCAGGCCATATAGGCGTAAGAGCAGGTCAGCATGAAAACCACATATCCGAACATCCTAATCCCATGGCGGTCAAGTTGCGCAGAAGTGTGTTCTGTTTGCAGGAAGATATTTTTAATTATCATCAAACGTGGTCCCACCACATCTCCTTTTTTATAAATCCGGTGGCATTATGCAAATATTGCTGCGCTTATGCTTGTAATGCCATTACAAGAGCATTGCAAAGCAAAGATATTATACGACAAGATGCTGTAGATGACAGCATAGCAATTTACTAATCTCTCTTGGAAAGTATAGCACAAGAACATTGTAAATATTAGTTCTCCTTAGGAAAGCAATGGTACTTCTAAGCATACATTTAATAATCTTGAGCATTTGTTTATGGGGTTGCAGTTCATATCAAAGAGAGATTTAATGGTCTTCGAATAATTTGAAGCATCTCCTGCACCATCTCTGCAGGAAAACACTTGTTTATTGTAAGGGGACATAAATTAGAAGACTGGTCACAGCAAATGTGCATTAATAAGAAGGGCATGCATAGAAAGCTGACCAGAGTGCTTTAGGTTTACAGGATTTCAACTCAAAAGTCGAGATTTACTAAGATTTGTGGAACACAGTGTGGCACAGAAATCAGTCACGTTGAGCAAAAGGCATACATTGGGCAGTGCTCTGGTTACGGTCATCACCAATGTGCACACTACAAATGCCATTTTCATTCTACGCTAAACACGGTTTGGGGTAGCACCACTGCGCAATCACAAGCGATCTGCATTGTATGTGAGCTCTGAATTCAACAAGACCTGTTCTCCATTGCAAACATCTACATGCAGACAGTTGCTTAAGTGTTAATCACGTCATACATGGAAGGGCGTGGAAATGACATGTGTTACATGTGGATAAGTTACTTGAGTTTCCTTTTGCCCACTGTTTGCACCGGTTTTGGTGTGGCACTAGGTTATCACACAAAGTCAGGGAGTGCTGCTCTGGGTGACTTTAGATGATCGAGGTATGTGTTGAATACTAGGGGTTTTTGTACAATTTCCAACATATTACACCCACCGTCCATGAACTGTGTGGGGTTTAGCGCTATTCAGTGCTAAGCCATATAGCATTGCTCTCCCGTCAAATGTCATTGCAGATAAAAGTTGATCAGTGCCGCCATTTGTCCTGCTCTGTGCCGCATAGCACCTACCTTAAGTCTTAGTGAATCTGGGCCGTAATGTAACATCAAGGAAATGATTTTAAATGCATGTATATGGAATACAGTTCTGCATGTTAGAACTATAACATTTTTACAGTCTATGAAGTGACAATCAACAGAAAAGATAAATATTAGGAATAAGGCCTCCTTTGAAAGAAACAGGCAGTCACTGGCTTACCTCTTATATAAAATAAGCTGCTGACGCCTTTGCAATGGGATATGATCTTTCTCGTATTGCGTAATCCGATTAGGAACCGCGCTTTGGTGTACACGAGGAAACATTAAGGGGATCATTTCGACTAGACACAAAACAAGCTGGTGCAAGTAGCTTCTGTGACGGGTATTGATGTTTTGTGTGCCTCGTTAACACTTAAATGGTAATAAACGGTACAGTGATGTGGCCAAAGACTTTGTGCATCCATGTTTTTTGCTAACAGTTGGTGATAACCACCTGGTTAACACATTCATCTCCTAACAGGCACAAGTGTTTTACTCCTGGCCCTACAAATGTTGCTTTTTCTACTCTTTTGAGTGTGAGCAGAAATTAGACTGTATGGGGTCATACAAAAAAACATATAGGAATATGGGGTTTGTATAGGAGTACGCTTTTATTTACTCTTACTTGCCTTTGTGAGTAGGCCCCTGAAACCTCCAACGCCCTACTAGTAATAGCGCAAAGATGGTTAAGTTGTCTCTATTTGTATTAAGTGTATATGAATGTTACCTAATTATACTCATTTTAATCCACATTTGTTGTTTTGGCACCAATTCACAAATACATAAAAGAGAAGTGAAGGAGCACTACTTTACGTACTCTCAAAAACCTTTGTGAATAGGTCCCTACTTTCAACTTAGATGGAGAAAGTTAATAGCACTTGGCACTAGTGCTTGTTACCTATCTCCTCAGCAGGTAGGTCAGAATTATTGGTTTATGCATAACATCCAAAAAATACTGGCATAATATTGTTTAATTTGGCTCTAAACATATTGAGGTATTTCAGTATTTAGTACGGCAGATAAACGGCCTTGTTTCTGCATGCCGTGATTTTTCTGGGTTGACAGTGGATGTACTCGAGGGAGCTGGGCTCCTTGAATGCGATGAGCCAGCTGTCTGTCGTTGAAACATTTGCTTACTAGAAATGTTTCTCTATGAGGGATACCATGCACCTGACAGAACATGGCCAGGGAGGCATGGGTTAGTGCTGCTTTGAATCTTTCGTTCTGAAGTTGGAGAAGATGCTATTTTCAACCGCATTCTTCTTAGTGTCATGCTGGACAGATACAGTGGCTCTTAGTTAGAGCCTCCAGGCTATGGGATGCATGATACGTGGATCAATGTCAATGTATCCTGTTCCACTAAATCAGGGTCAGTTAACGTATGGAAAAATTAATACCGGCTAAAACTGGTGGTAACTGCCCTCCATATAAATGTGAAGCACATCCAGTAAACATAATTACATTATGTCTCATTTATAAATGATCACGCTCAAATCAGTGGTGATAACGTGTGTATTTGTAGAGTGTAATGTTCACACCCAATGAGGTCTCTTGGTGGTATTGACAGATAACAGATGCTTATTAAAACCCAACTGATTGGTACTGATGAAAAAGAATAAAAGGTTAAGCAGACCCACTGGGAATTCAGACATGCGAGCGCAGGTCAGAGATCCCTTGGCTGTTTGCATTAATCCACTGAGTCACCAGACCCACATAGTGGGAATCTGAGGTCCTGCAATGCGCTTATTTGCCTTTGCTGTCCAGAAGGACCTATGTGGTTGTTCTGGCTGAGCGCAAAGTTAAGTGTGGACATCTACCATGGACTGACAGTTTCTGTGGTATCTGGTCACATAGAGGTTAATGGAACCAGGCGCAGAGGTTAGTTCCAGCAGTCCCAATCTTATGTTTTTACCCAGAACCCACAACAGATTTTAAATGATAAAGAATGCCAACTCCAGCTAAACTAGCCACAGAAGCAATCAGAGAGGGTGTGGAGCATTTCACAAAGCCACACAAGTCGCATAATTCTATTTTTCCCAATATTTGTAAAGATAAAAGGCATGTCATAATAACTCCCTCTAGTGCTTCCAACCTTGTGTATGATGCACTGAGGTCCTCAAAAACCTTCTAATAACCTGTCAGCACTTCATATAAGTGGAACATGAGTATTGATTGTAAAGTTTCTGTGTTAACCATTCCCAGGACCTTGCCTAACGTGATCACAATTCCAAGGCAAGAGCTGGTGTGGCCACTGACCGAAGTTAGCACATGCTGAGAACATCCCCTCTCAGCTGACAATATTAGTTTGCAGACTAATACCTGAAGATGATCTGTTTTGGCGTTATCATGCCAGATTATATTTGGTTCGTTTCTCTCTGTCAGTTGTCATCTGCAGTGGTGTGACGCATCTTCACCCTGTCTTTCTATGACATCTGTCATCTATTCCAGGTCAGGGGGGCTGGCTCTGATGGTTCATGGTTCTGATGAGTGTGTGCTCCTCTGCAGTCACCTTTCTGTCTCGATAACTAATTGCTCCTTTTTCACAGTTCCACAGATCCATCTACCATAAAAGCTGGGCACACTGGAGAGCATTTATACCACATAAACAGTCTCTGCTTCTCAACCAGTCAAACAAGCCTTCTCCTCAGTGATATCAACTGTAGCCAAAATCAACATAGCGGAATCTGTTTAGTTGTTCATTTGGGCTCCAATAGACAGTAATCATCAGTTTGTCTTTCATAAAGATAAAGCCCTTTCCTCTTTTTTTTTAAAGTTTAAACAAAGAGATTTTATTTTGGAAGAGATACAACCAAGTATAAACCATTAGATAAATTAACAGAAATTCAAGATCAACAAATAAGTTAATATTATATAATGAAACGTAAAGTAGAGTAGTTGTATATGGAAGGACAAAATACTGTAATTATAGAAATAAGGAGAGGGGATAGAAGAAGAAAAAGAAGTACAATAGTAATCATGATAAAATATACAGAATAAAAGTAGGAGGGCTTAATACAATATAAAAAGATATCAACATTTTATAGAATAATAGCTGTAATGACGTGTTAAAGGAAAAGGGAGAATAGATTAAATGGATAAGCAAATGTAAATATATATAAAAGAGGTCAATATTAAATAATTCAGTGTGGTTTGGGAACTTCTTCCAGTAAAGGGTGGTGTAGCGCAGATTTTTGAGCTGATACATCTATGAAATCGGTTATAGGAGACCATAGTAGGTGTCTTTTCAGATGTAAAGATAAAGGGGAAACATATGCACGATCAAGACGATGATTATAGCAAACACTATACCACCAAGCTTGGAAGGAGAGCTGTATAGCTTGTTTCCAATTTTTTGTTATTTGTTGGAAGGCGATTGCAATCAGTAAGTCTACAATATTGGTGTTAGAGGAAAAATCGTGCCAATGGTCAGACAAAGAGCCCAAGAAAATATCTATAGGTGAATAAGGGAAATGAGAATGAAAAATGGCATTAATTTGAGACCAAATCTTCAACCAGAATTGATGAGTGGATGGACAAGCAAATAGCATATGATATAAATCAGCTTGGGGGTGTTACATGACCAACAGTTTGGGGAAGAAGTAGAATTAAATTTATGTAAGGACATTGGAGTGAACATAAGTCTATTATAGATGAAGAAGAGAGTTTGAGTTGTGCTTGCTGATCTAGAGGTTTTACGAAGTTTTGACCACAATTTATCCCAAAAAGTAATAGACCACGATGTATGGAATTCACGTTCCCATTGGAGTTCTATCTTAGTTTTAGTTCTAGGAATGGGGGATGCAGTAAGAGATTTATATATGGATGAGGCGCTAGACTGAGCACTTAAAATTGGAAGTATGTTACAATAAGGAGATGAGGAAGGTGGATCAGAGGACAGTGATGACAGGGATGAAGAGATGTTCTGTGTCAGTATATTAAATTTGGTGGAGAAAGAATTTGGTAATTGATAGAGAGTTTGTGCTTCAGAAAAAGTGAGTAGAGTATCACTAGAGTAAAATTGATGGATCCAAAGTAATCCTTTGTCTCGCCAAGTTTTCCAAAATATGGGTTTGTTATTAATTTTAAGAAAGCGATTATGCCAAATGGAGGAGTTAAGAAATTGATCCTTAGAGGAAAGATGAGAAATCAGAAAAGAATGATAAAGCCTATGAGCTGCCTTGTACGTAGGGGAGGATAAAAAGCGTGTCTTATGAGTAAATGTGAGAGCTTCTGTGATGGAAAAAGGGGATAAGAGAGAGCGCTCCATGGCTGTCCATAATGGAGGAGAAGTAGGAGAGGATTGGTTTAAGGCTTTAGCTAGTTGCTTAAGAAGAAAAGCATTATGATAAAATTGAAAGTTAGGAAAGTTAACCCCACCTTGTGATTTGGGGCGTTGAAGCATGTTTAAGGACAAGCGTGCTTTCTTTTTATTCCATAAAAAGTAGATAAAAGAGAGTTAACCTTTTTGATGAAAGAAGATGGAAAACTGAGAGGGGTAGCAGAGATCATATAAAAAATGATGGGAGCGAGCATCATTTTGATCGTATCAAGTCTTCCCCACCAGGATAGATATAGGGGATGCCACTTAGAGATAGATGTAGATAAAGTAGATAGAACGTGAGATATGTTTAAAGATAATGTTTGTTTAATAGAAGGGGCAAACCAAAGACCTAAATACTTAATCTTTTGGGAGTTCCATGAGAAGTTAGTGAGGGCAAAATCTTGTTTAAAACATAAAATATTAAGGGGAAGAATTTCGCATTTATCATGATTTAATTTATAACCACAAATAGAAGAAAAGGCTTTAACTTCTGCAATAAAAGCAGGAATAGAATGATCCGGGTTAGAGATATATAATAAGATATCGTCTGCATAGACGCTCATTTTGACATGGAAATTATCATGTTGAAAACCATGGATATTAGAATTCTGTTTAATTTTCGCGAGAAAGGGTTCTAGAGCAAGGATAAATAAAAGCGGGGAGAGAGGGCAACCTTGACGGACCCCTCTCTGCAAGATAAAAGAATCAGAAATGGAGCCATTGGCAAAAATAGAAGCTTTGGGCAAAGTATATAATAAAGAAATATAAGAAATACATTTGGGTCCGAAGCCAAACCAAGATAGTGTGTGGAAGATAAATGACCAATCCATGCAGTCAAAAGCCTTCTCCCCATCTAAAGAGATAGCTGCTAATGAGTGAGGGTATTTATTAGCTTTATGTAATAAATTAAAGAAAATTCTAGTATTATCTGAGATGTGGCGTCCTTTGATGAAGCCAGATTGTTCTTTACAAATAATAGATGGAAGAAAGGGTTCAAGACGGGGAGCAAGACTTTTTGCAAATATGTTGTAGTCAGAATTAACTAATGAAATTGGTCTGTAATTTTTACAATGGTGGAGATCTTTTCCTTCTTTAGGGATTAGGCAAATGAGAGCGTCTTGAAATGAACCACTAGAAACTTTAGAGGAAATAAAGTGTGAGAATAAAGAGAGAAGAAAGGGAAGAAGGAATTTAGAGAAATAGGCATAAAATTCCATAGGGAAACCATCTGGGCCAGGAGCTTTCCCAGGCTTAAGAAGTTTCAATGCGTGGGAAATATCTTTAATAGAGATATCACGTTCCAATGATGAAAAATCAGTATCCATGGGAGACTGTTTAGGTATGGAAGCAAGATATGTTTGAATGTCAGTAGGATCTGGGATAGTTTCAGGAGTAGTATAATATTTCTTGAATTCTTCAAGGATTTCCAAGTTTTTAGATACTGGGGAAGAAGTTGAATTTAGGACATAATAAATGTGATTACGATCTTTTTTAATTTTGAGGTAAGAAGCAAGTAATTTTCCTGCTTTATTTTGGCCGCCATAATAACGGGCACTACCTCGGAGGAGATATGCAGATGCATTTTCTGTAGATAGCCTATTATATTTAAGTTTTTCTTTTATAAGGTTATTGAGATCAGCTTTAGAATTTGTAACCGTATAAAGGGACGCCAATAATTTGATTGATTTGAGAATTTCATCTGTTTTTCGGGAATTAAGGCGTTTTTTTGTGGCAACATAAGAGATAATAAATTCCCTAGATGAAGCTTTAAAAGCGTCCCAAACAATTGGAAAAGATAAAACAGAAGAAATATTACACTTAAAGAAATCTGAAATAAAGTCTTCAAAAGAAGAAGTAAAGGTGTGATCAGTCAACAAAGATGTATTAAAGCGCCATCTTTTACTAGTAACATTAATTGGAAGCAACTCTAAATCTAATATCAGAGGGGCATGATCCAAGATCAATATGGAACCAATGTCAGCATGTAGTATAGATTGCGTTAGTGCTTTGGAAACAAATAAATGGTCAAAGCGTGATTGCGAGAGGTGAGTGGGTGAGAAAAAAGTGTATTCACAGAGTTGAGGGTTACACAATCGCCATGAATCAATAAGAGATCTGTGGGAGATCAAATTAGTGAAGTGATGATGCATTGTGGAGGGAATAAAAGATGTTTTGGAAGTACGGTCAATATAGGGATCAACAATTAAATTGCAATCGCCTCCAAAAACAAAATATGGAGTAGAAATAGACATCAAAAGAGTAGAAATATGGGGCCAAAAATTATTATCAGGTTTTGTGGGAGCATATACATTAAACAAAGTAATAGGGATATCATTAACTTTAAGGTGAACAATTAACCAACGACCTTCGTCATCTGAGTCTTGAGAAAGAAGGGTCACTTTAAGTTTTTTATGACATAGAATCACAGTCCCATTCCTTTTACTAGTGCCATGAGAAGAAAAACATTTCCTACCCACTGTCGTTTAAGCTTAAGAACTTCCGAAGCAACTAAATGTGATTCTTGGATAAATACAATATCTGCTCTAAGGTTAGATAAATGTGAGAGAACTCTCTGCCGTTTGATAGGTGTACCCAAACCTTTAACATTCCAAGTAATAATACGTAACGTCATTAAATAACTGTAAAAACTAATATTAACTGTTGAAAAACATTACAGCACAACAAGAAAACAATAAAGAATTCGCAATAAGTAGAAAAAATAAGCAGACATGGATGTAGTAGACCAAATCTAGCGTTGAGATTACGTAAAGCTGGACGCATGTTTAGAAAACTCTTTCCTTTGTCAGCTGTGACTTTTGCATAGTCTTGGGAGAAAGATAATTGAGAAGCTTGCCAAGTTATGTGACGTTTTGCTTTGGCAGCCTGTAGAACTTTTAGCAGATCTGTGTACTCTAGGAAATATAGAATTACACCTTTTGGATTGCGTTGGGTAGATGTGACTTGAGGAGGTCGACCAAGTCTATGGGCTCGTTGTATGTTCAGTGACGGAGACTCTGGAAGTTGAAGAACATGTAACAAGAAAGACTGGAAAAAAGCAATGGGGTTAGAGCCTTCCAAACCTTCAGGAAGACCATAGATGCGTAGGTTATTGCGCCTGTTTCGGTTTTCAAGATTTTCTATTTGTCTTTGTAAATGTAAAATGTCTGTTTTCATGGGTGGAATTTGTTGAGAGGATATTTGTAGAGACGTCATTTGATGCTCCATTGTAGTAACTTTATTATCCAAAGTCGACCATTTATCTTCGATAGCTTGTAAACGAATATTAGTTTCCTCCAGGCATGGTTTAAGAGCTCGAATCTCATCTAGAAGTAATTCTAAGGAAACTGGTGGTGGAGAGATGGTCGGTGAAGGTGGATCTTTTTTGACCATTTTAACAGTTTACGAAATAGAAGAGGATGGAATTTTAGATACAGTTTTCCCAATTGGTGTGGGCTTAAGAGATAGAGTTGGATCATCTGTGCATTGGAGAGATGTAACCTGACCAGGATCCTCCATATCGGATTGCAAAACCGAAAAAGGATTCGAGGTGAAAACTGCAGTGGATTTATGACGTGTAGACAAGATGGGTGGTGATGTCTCACCTCTATTAGATTTAATTCTCCCCATGAACATGTATGACGTGAGGAAAGAAGCGTTGAGGCTTTGAAAAAACCGTTAAAATTATGAAGGTCAGGGGAGAAACGGCGTTTGCAGGGAAAAAACAGAAGCAAACGTGGAAAAAGAATAGGATGGAGTTCACCAAAGCAGCAAATGATGGTATAATTTGCTTCCGGTAAGAGAGGTAAGTTCGTGACAGGAATAGTGAGCAGCACCAGGAAATAAAAATAAGGTGTGTCAAAAATGACAAACATGAAACTAGATAAGGTAACGCGTCACACACTTTTATAGGAAATGCTATTCAAGGTAATATCAGCCAAAAAATCAGTCACATTAGTATGGAGTTCGTTATATGACTAGCAGAAAGAAGGGTTCAGTAACAATAGAAGGTTCCAGTAGAGCCTATACTGTTCCAGCAGAGGAAACAATATTAGTGCAGTTTGAAGAAAAACATAGAGAAATCCATAAGGCACTTGTGTTAAAGTTGCAGCATGGTGCTGTGGAAAAAGAATAAATTGCGGTGCCGATTTCGCGCTGAGAACGGCATAAAAACAAAATGGCAGCTGCGAATCCTGTCACGGAGACACGTCGCACATTTAGAGAAAAATAATGCGCATATCGGGCTTACCGCGCCTCTTACGAGTTCTCGCCGAGGTCCAGGGATGTTTATAGTGAAAGTCCTTTCATTGAAAAGTTGAACAGCGCGGACAAAGCCGCCTGTTGTCAAAAGAATCCTCCGGTCGCGGCACGAAACGGCACTAGGAAGCCGCCATTTCCTCCGGCGCCAAGCCACGCCCCCAAGCCCTTTCCTCATCATTGTAAGGTTACACAGCAATTCGGTGGGTAAAACCACCAAGGAGAAAAACCATTACCTCACAATGCATGTGGTTTTAATGGGCTATTCTGTTATATGCATGTCAGTATGGAGCGTGAAATGCGGTTTTTGGTTTCACCGACTGATTAAACTGCATGCTTCTCCCCTCTCTATCATGTTTCCACTGCACAAATTCCTCCAGGCAATACCTACAGGGATTTGAATGGGGAAAAAAATGCTTCCATGCAGAATTCGATCCTAATGCGAAATCTCAAATAAGGCAGAAGCAGTTCTTGCATCTGATTGGAAATTGACCAAGTGATTTGGAATGAGAGCCAACATGTGAAATTTCCTAAGAAGAATTTGGTTATGAAGGGCACTTTCACCTACTAATAATCTATTAATTTATCAATGGCATTAAATCTTTTCAGCATTCTTCGGTCCACACAACTAATCATATAATGTTTATGTGGCATTCTAAAATGATGGACACTTGATATGAAAGAGCAAATTGGCAGATCTTAGGGGTAGATGAAGTGACCATTTGAGTTTAGGCAAATAGTATTGGATATGCACAAAAAGAAGAACTGGCTATCTGCACAAAAGTAGAAGATTTGAGAAAATGTTCAATCCCTGCTATCCAATGCACAAATGGTAAATTCCATAAAAGTGTGAAAATCTTGTAATATGTTTTTTTATGTAAAAATGGGATCTAGTTGAGGAAATCCATAATCAATTAAAACTGTGAGCAAAGACTCAGCATTCAAGATAGAATGGGTCATTCAAACTGTGAATGGTGGCCCACCGGCCTGCTGGATCAGCCGAGGGCTTGGCAACTGCGTGCCTGCTGGAGGACCATCCGCCATACATAGAGAGCCATGACGAGTTGGTGGGCATCTCTATGCTAAAAGTGCATTAACCATTTTTGCAGATACACTGTCAGCAGAGCTCAATGCCGAGTGCCTGCCATAATTTCTCTCTAGTAAGTATTTATTTGGTGTTTGTTTTAGCAAACAAAATTTCAAAGTAGGAGTTGTTTTGGGAAACTGAAATACATGACTCCGACCCGGGGTTTCTTCACTGTGCTTCAGGGCCATTACTTCTTCTCCCTTTTCAGAACAATCATGTCACACATGGCAGACTAGGGAAGGGAAAATATGCATTGGGAGGGCTGCCTTATGTAAGGCGAACCTACTGATGAATGAAAGGTGACACCCTGTAGCAGATGAGGCGCCACCTTTGACTGACCACAGGCAGAGCCAGTGGTCACTCCACCATCAATAAGTCATGGTTTCCCGCTCTAAATTTTAAGACTTTTTAAAAATCTGTCTAAATGAATGTCACGTGGATTCCTTTGCCCTATCCACCGTATGCCCTTCTTTAACTTGGAAGTTGCTGCTGAAGTACTAATGCTTCAATTACTTACCTGTAATTGCATTACTCTACCTTTTCCCTCGCTTCTATTCATTACACACATGAGGCATTCCTGCCGCACCAGACACCCATACCATGTGATTTGTATCACCAAATAAAAATCACCCTCCACCTCCTTCCTTTTATACCACGTAACCCGCCACCACACCAATGATGGTTGGCCTGGACTACCAGGGAGGGAGGGAGGAATGTAATGAATAGAAGCAAGGGAAGAAGACTCAGAGTAATGTAATTACCGGTAAGTAATATAAGCATTACCTCAACGTTCCCTCCCTTGCTTCCCTCATTACACACATGAGATGTACAAAGCCAAACAGGACAACCAAATTGGGAATGCACAAAAACATGTTTATTTAATAATACAGACAAAAAGTAATGGACCACTATTCAGGCACCACAGTGCACAATACCTTAGACCCAAAAACCTCAGACCGGTCCACCTCCTGCACAATCTGGTAATGAGAGGCAAAAGTCAAAGGGGAAGCCCAGGTGGCTGCTCTGCAGATCTCCGCAATGGAAGCCCCCTGGACTTCAGCCCAAGAGGTAGCCATAGACCTTGTGGACCTACCCTGAACCCCCAAGGGAGAAACCTGACCAGAAGCCTTTTAGGCCAGAGAAGTTAGAGTCCGAACCAGCCGACTCGAGGAAGAGTTGGAAGGTCGTAACCCCTTATTCAATGAGCCAAAATTCACCACCAGGGAATCGGAAAGCCGAAGGGAAGCCACTCTATCCAAATAAATCAGGAAAGCCCTCCTGATATCCAAACAATGCAGCCGCATTTTCTCCTCAGAAGAAGGAGACTCAAAAAAGAAGGGCAAAATCAACTCCTGGTACCTATGGAACTGGGAATCAGCTTTAGGACGAAAGGAAAAGATAGGCCTCAAAATGATCCTGTCTTTAAAAACTCTACAAAAAAGATGCTTAAAAGAAAAAGCGGCCAGCTAAAAAAAACGCCGAGCAGAAGGAAGAGCATTACTCAACCCCTTGAAAAGACGCCCCACCAAACCATCGGGATCAGACAGATTGTTCCAAAAACGCCATTGAAGCTTAAGAGAGGCAACCTTCAACCCAAAAGAAGCCCCCTCCTGCAGAAACAGCATCACATCAAACAAATCAGAAGAAGTAGGGTCCAAACCCTTACCCCAACACCACTTACTGAAAGAATGCCAATGACATAAGTAAGACATATTGGTAGAGGAGCGCCTAGCAGCTTTCAGAATCAGGGCCAAACTAGCCGGAACCCCCTTATGCAGCAGACCTAGCGATTCAACCTACAGGCCTCTAACTGCATCATGGACAGAACATCCTGCTGCAACACCGGGAACACCAAGGGGGAGGGTGTCAGAGGCAACAGCCTCTCCTCCCCCCGCATCACCTCCACAAGAAGAGGAAACCAAGAGGCCCAGTGGCCAAGCCGGGACAGTAAGAATGACCGACACCCCCAAACTCCGGGCCCTGAGAATGAACCTGAGAATCAGTGGAAAGGAGGAAAAGGTGAAAAGAAGCACCCGGGGCCACCGGCAGGAGAAAGCGTCCACAGCCCAAGCCTGCCCCTCCCACGTCTGAGAGCAAAACAGCGGCACCATGGCATTGAGAAGACTCGCAAAAAAGTCTATCACCGGGACACCCCACTGCCCCGTAAGCTCCACAAACATCTCCTGGTAGAGGAAAAAATCCACCGACAATGGAATGGCCCTGCTGAAAGTGTCCGCCAGAGTATTGGAGACCCCTTGAATATGGCTCGCAGACATCGCCAACAATGGAGACTCCGCCCAACAAAACAAACTGTCTGCCACCAGAGCCAGAGAAGGAGACCTGGTCCCCCCCCTGTCTGTGCATATAAGCCATGGATGTAACGTCTGTCCTGACCAGAATGATCACCCCCTTCAGAAACCGAGAGAATGCCCTTAGAGCCAAGCAGACAGCCTCCAACTCCCTCTGATTCGAAGACCTCCTGCTCTGAGACTGGGACCAAGAGCCCTTGACCTGATGTTCTCCCATCCAGGCCCCCAACCAGACAGACTAGCATTCATTATGACAATCAAGGGAGCCGGAGGGGAGAGAGATACACCCATCAGAACATGCTCCCTGACAAGCCACCAACCCAGGTCCACCTGGCTCTGAGGGGAGACAGGAATCGGAGATGATATGGGAAGACAATTGGGAGACTAATGCACCAGAATGTGAGCCATCAGTCTGTGCAAATGAAAGCGAGCCCAGGGAACCAGAAACACCATCGCAGCAAGATCCCCCTGAATCTGGAGCCAACGCACTGCCACCTCGACGGGCCTGGACAAAACCCCAGAATGTGGGACCGGATCCTTTCCACCTGCATCTCGTGCAACGTGACCACTCCCAAATCTTGCCCCAATAAAGAGACAGTCCTGGTCCGGAACAAGGCAGGTTTTGTCCGGATTGATAAGAAAACCGTGCTCATACAAAATGGCCAGTGTCAAGGGAGCGTGAACCAACCAATCATCGAGGTAAGGATGAAGGAAGATCCCCTGATGGTGAGCCACCACCACCAAATGAGCCAACAGCTTCGTAAAGTCCCTCGGGGCAGACTTCAGACCGAATGGCAATACAGTGAACTGAAAGTGGCTGTCTCCTATCACAAACCTCAGAAACCTCTGATGATTTAGAGCCATGGGAACATGGAGGTAGGTGTTTTGGAAGTCTATGGAAGTCATAAAGTCCCAGACACTGACCAAGGGAATTATGGACTGCAAGGTCACCATCTTGAAATGAACAGTTCTGACTCACCCATTCACTCTCTTCAGATCCAGAACCAGCCTGAAACCACTGGTCACCTTCTGAACTAGAAAAAAAATGGAATATCAACCCAGTCCCTGCTCCCCCATGGGAACCAGAACAATTGCCTTTTTCTCTAGAAGAGCCTGCCTCTTCTCTGGGTCCCTGGGGATGGGAGGCAGAGTGACAAAGTCGATATGATAGCCGCTCCTGACAATGTTCAAGGCCCAACGATCCTTCACATCCCGACTGCAGGCATCCAGAAAAACCAAAAACCTTCCACCCACAGGAATTGACTCCCCCACCTCCCCCTGCAATAGTTATCAGGACTTCCTCTTGAAGGAATTTTGCTGATCCTTGGCCCCTGCCTAGGCCAACGACTTTTTGGGCTGGAACTTCCTCCGATGCTCCGAAAAAGGCCTGGAGGGCTTTCAGGAGGAACGAAAGGAAGAAGAGGAAGAAGGCTGATCCCAAACGCGATGAGAAGAAGCCTTCCCTTTGTACGGCAGACCATGCTTACGATAGTTGAAAGCCTTGGTAATCATGCTGTCCAATTGATCCCCGAATAGCAATTTACCCTCAAACGAGATCTTCAGTAGAGAAGACTTCTCAGAAAAGTCTGCCTTCCAGTCTCGCATCCACAAATTCCTCAGAGCCAACACCATGGAACCAGTCGCCATGGCCAAAGACTTCAAGACATCCGAACACATGTCCGCCAGCAACTTCGCCTGTTGCTCAATGTGAACCAGCAGCTCAAAACATACTATCTCGTCCTGAATCGCTGTGGCCACCTCCTCAAAGTCAGAAACAAGACACTGAGCTGCATACCCCAAATAAATACCTGCCTTTATAGTCATATTCCCTGTGGAGAAAGCCTTTTTAAGCGCCCCCTCAATCTTCTTGTCGGTAGCATCAGAAGGCGAACAATCTTCAGGATTAATCGCAGTATGACCAATTAGAGTGGCCAGAATGGCGTCCACCTTAACTGCATGTGGAAGAGAGTCCTCACCCTCCTCCAGCGAATATAGCTTCTGCAGAAACCCGGGAACCGAGGAGCATTCCAGGTCTCGCCATTCACCAGTGATCAAGTCCTAGATGCAGCCATGAAATGGCATAGCAAAAACGGGGGGCTTAACATATTGTGGGAACATGACTTCCTCTGCCTTCCACAGCCTCAGAGGACGTGAAAGGCGCAAAACCCAGATTCACCCGGATGTGCTGCAGAATGTCTGGGATCTCCTCTCTACGAACAAATTTCCCAGTAGAGGTGGAAGGGTGGTCAGTGTCTAAAGCCAAGGTGTCCCCAGAGGGTAAATCCACCGAACCCACAGCAGAACGAGAGCATCTGTGCTTGGGCTTAGCTCTGTCATCCAAAGCTCTGGCCACAGCAGCCTCAATCAAAGCTGGACCTCAGAGGCAGATATCAAAGCAGAAGTATCCGCAGGCTCATCCTCCTCAGAAGATAACAAAACATGCTTGTTCTTGGATGTTCGCTTCTCCACCATTATAACAATAATGAGCACAGAACAGGGAGCCTCTTTTCAAATAGTCAGCAAACCCCACAAGGGACCAATCAGGAACATAGAAACAATACAAACAGTCACAGTACCAATATGGACCAATAAGGAAGGTGGTAAAGCAACCAACCAATCCCCCATGTACACAAGTGCAGGAAAATGTATTAAAAACGGTCTTACGCGAGGCCCTTACTGTAAGATGAGAGCAGTTGTCAGCAGGAGAGCCATGCCATTCCCCAATCGCAGCAGCCTGTCTGGCTGCCTGCCAACCCGGAAGCACAGCCCCTGCCACGCGAGCCGGTAACCCTGTTTTCCGGCTCGCAGCCAGACGCGTTGGCAAAGAGCTCACTGGGACTCACTGGCACAGCGCCTCATGGCTACTATGCTTATCGGACCAGCCCGCCAAGCCCTACAAGCAGCAACTCCAGAACATGTCGCTGCAATCTAGGAAAGGAAATCTGTAGTATCCTACTCTGGTTCTTGTTATGCCCTTTACATCCCCTGCTCAGCCAGTGTGTCTGTGTGTGTGCTGCATGGAATGTTGGAGTGATGATGCGATTGGAATGTTGGGTGCCTGAGAGGTTGGAAGTGACAGTTGAGAATGGGCTGAGCAGCAAGCAGGCTGCTCCTGGTGGGGCTGCTCTACAGAACTTAACTACCTGCTGTACTGGAACTATCTACATGTAACAGACTTCAATAAAACTGCATGAACTACATCCTACCTGCGTGGACCTTCCTTACTACAAAATCCCAAACGACTGTAGCACTGCACACGGCCGGCATGTGGTATGTGCGTCCAACGGTAAGACACAGTAGAAACAGGAGGGGAGGGTGATTTTTATTCTGTGATACAAATCACGTGGTATGGGTCTCTGTTGAGGCAGGAATGCCTCATGTGTAATGAAGGGAAGCGAGGGAGGGGATGATGAGGTAATGGGGTTTAGATCTATGCTTAGTATTTTTTGTCTATTTGTTTGTTTTTGTCATTGTGTGTTTTGTGTGGACTGAATTCTATTTTAGCCTTGCTCGTTAATCCATGTGTGTAATTCAATTCACATCTGGCGCAGTGTTTGGTGGATTTAGGGCTTATGCACATTTCTGTGGTTCTTGACCTAGATGCAGGTTCAATTTGTTTGAATATGGTGATGTTGCATGGTCGGCACTTGGGTGCCATTCTTTTCAGTCCACTGCACTCGTTTATATATGGTTGCCCATTGACTTTGGGCTTTGAAGTTTTTTATTTGTTGTTGTTCATTTTTGGCCACGTCTTATCCGTACTGTCAAGCATTTTAGGGGTGTAACAACGGTGCAAACAGGGCCCAAAAATAATTTTAACCTGTGTAGGGACATGCCGACCAGCATTATCAATATTGGCTACGTTTTTGTGAGTGAGATAGTATCTTGTCTCAGATTTTACATGGCGTAAGCCGATGTCTACTCTTTTCATTTGTAAACAAATGCAGCAGCATCAGGAAATGAGTTTAATATATGACCATAGGATTAGTATTTTGGTATTTCATGTGCGGACTTGATGGACTGAGAGGGTGGATAGCATGGACCACAGCTCTATTAGAAGAGGTTTCTTTACCGGGAGTTGGGTTGGCTGATGTTGGTATTGGGTTATGAAGGTGGCCAACAGAGAAAGGATTATTGCATATATGCAGTAATTTATCACATCACTTAACTTTACGTGCTGCTGAATTTTAGAGAGTAAATAGGAACAGTAAATGCTGGTCAATGTGCTGCAATTGAATGATAACTTGTAACACTAGCGTTAACCTTTTCACTAAGAAGTCACATAGGGGATAATGGTCTGGTAACGTTTTGAGGTTTTGTCACCACATAGACTGTTGGGTACTCAGTTCTGGAACCAGCACCTACAGATGTCAGAATTTGAAGAACCCTCGGAGCTCCCTCAGTGCAAAATCGCCTTCCAATGGAACTACCAGAACTATGGACGGGCAGGAGCTTGATGAATGCTACAATTAGAAGTTTGCCTTTTGAAGACATTATATTGAGGCTCACTGCAAATAATAATGCTGTCACCTTTCCCTCTCCATACTATCTGACCCAGAATCGGCATGACTGAGATCAGATGGTACTGATGAGGTGCAATCTCCCTACTTTTGTTGGGAGTGACCATCCCCAGCAGCTTTGAGCACTGCTGTATACACAGGAGCTGCCTTCTTTTTCCCTCGGTGCTAGCCTCTCGCCGTGCCAGAATTTCTTTGTTGGTTCAAGGGTTATTGGGCCTAGTCGATCTCTGATCTACCATTTGTTGACATTTATGCAGATGAATGGCTTCTGCTACCAATTGAAATCACAAAATTTGGAACATGAATGTGATACGTTATCACAGTCTAAATGGTTCGCAATAGGTATGTATCAATTTAATATTTATGGATGGCTTTCCTGGCATACTGATTTACACAGGGCATTTTGCCAGATCTGCCATAAGTTCTCAACAATGACTAAGGATGTAAGTCTGTGAAAAATGTGTAAAATATCTGTTTGCTTAGGACAATTGGGAACATCCAGAACCTTTGTCCTACAGTATTTGTGAGGGAGCATTGTTTGTAGAACACTCCTGTCTGATTACTGCATGGGTGGACCTAAAAGGCGGTCATTGTACATTATATGTGATCTGTGGGACATTTGATACATATGTGTATTTCACATTTGTGAGTTGGAATATAGTGTAAATGAGGTGCCCCACTAATCGCTCTAGATGTTGTGGTGTTGTTTGGGCTGTGTGTATCTAATAATGGCATGTAATGGCTGCCTGGTGGTTGTCAGGGGTTTAGTTCACTGCCTCAAAGCAGGCTATTGACAACTATATATGACAATGCTATTAATACAAAATCTCTCAAGCTTTTGGCTGGGCTGATACAACTGCCTCACCCTCCATGACTTATATGCAGGCTTTTCCTCATAATTATTTTGGGTGTTTTTCCAATTGTAAATTTTCCAATGTTTTTAATGTCTATGGCGCTGTTTTGCCACTTTGTTGCAGATGACATTCTAGAAATCTACGCACCTCTAAATTTAATATTAGGTTGCTTGACAAGACTCCTGAAACCTGGGAAAGAAAGATAGTTGTCCATCTCAACATTGTGTGTTGGCTGTTTAATGCCCTTCACCCTGTTTTGGGTAATGTTGTGGGCCATCCTCTTGAACTCGCCTGTAGGCATGGTTTTGGTTATGTCTTCTTCTGCATCATATGACAAGAATGAATCTCTTTCTTCATTCAGAGTGTGCAAAGTTACAGATCAATCATACCAAGTCTTAACTTACAAAGAACTGAGATCTTACTTGAGAAGGAGTAATTATTCATCTCTTGTGGTCATTCATCTGCCATTGTGGCCCATGTAGACTGGGTCAATTTTTTGTTAAAACATTATTTATTAAGTTTCTATTTTTTATGACAATTCACTACAGCACATGGAATATCATTTCCCTCAGTCTGTGCAACGAACCACATTATACCACATTTCGTCATCTAGCGCAGTCCTTACAAGGTCACACATGAATTTAGTCTGTGGAACTCATGGGTGGTGCACCCATTTCCGACCAACATCTCCTCCATCCTCATCCATACCGATTGACCATTTCCTCTGCTCTCCTTCCATTGCCCTGTTAAATGTATCCAGACCTCCACGAGGTAAGACTTTCTCCTGTTTTTTTTTGCAGCAACCTCTGTCCCAGTAAAATTACTTTTCAATCCCATGCCTCCAGACATCAACATCCAGGGTCAGTGTTTTACTCTGTTTTCACACAATATCTTTCCACACCAGCATCAGGCCCAGGGGTTGGGTCAGTTTTTGTCAAATTTAGTAGACTTACTCCTAGCATGTTCTTTAGAAAGGATGGAATGACAATTTGAAAATTATACAGTATTGCCAGTTCCGGAACACACACTGCACGTCATGTGCTGGCTTTTCTTTAAAATTGACACCAACAAAAATAACAATGAGCAATAGATTACATTTATAATGGTGATTAGGCAACCAGCAACTCAACCAGCAAAATGTTGCAGAGATCAAGTCTGCAAGAGACTTTGCTTCAATAGGGCTGTTTCCCATGTCCGACTCTCTCTTTGATGAATCATGTCGACTTGTAACCCCATCAAACAACATGCTCAGATAGGGACATCATCTGAAAACGAAGTGTCACCTAATGGAAAATGACTCGCACCATGAGATCACCAACTAAGGATATCCCATGAAGCAGTGCGCAGAGGAGGGGTAGTATTTTGTCACATTCTTTGTTGTAAGGTCAGACGTTTGGCTCAATATTCCGAAAGATCAGGCGTTGCTTTTTGGTTTTGAATACTCCTTTGTTTCGCACTCTTTTGAAGCCGGTACCTTCATTACTTTACAACAAGATATCGTGTTGCAATTTCTCGATAAAAGAATAGTTATGAAAGAACACCGTTTTAGTGAGCTGCTTTTAAACAGAGAGCAGCGCAAGAAAATCTCTTGCATGGTGGGTTCCCTTTTTAGTTATAGAAGAAGTTTTCTAAGTTTCCAAGTCTTTTCAGTTCATGGACGTTGTAAGAACATTGTGCAGCAGAACTTCTTGAACTGTGCTTAGATGAGTATGTGTAAAATCCAATACATTGTAAATCTGAAGCAGTGTCTGCCAGTTTTGAATCTGTATTTTAGGGCTTCCAGTGAATGTCTCTCCGTTATGTGGAAGAAACTGACATTTTATAAACATCACACCTTTCGCGCCAGATTAGTAATGTCCGGTGAGCATTTTGTTGGTCGAAAAACATGTCAAAGTCCTTCTTGCTATCATGGGGGCACTACAAGCATCTGGACGTGAAACCTTTGAATTTGCTCAGACTCTAGATTAGCTCCAGAACCTATTTGAGGTCCTAATTGAGTTGTATCATTGGAGTTGATCTTAATGACGTCAGAGAACCGTATGGATGTTTGATGTATTGCTGTTGTGATCAAAGATGCAGAAGATAGACCTTTAAAACCCCTCTTTGCCACCTACAGCATGGCCCACTTCAGTTTTCTTTATTTAAAGGCAGAGTTCTGCCTTTGAGACAGACGAACTGATGTTTAAAATGCTATCCAGAGAATCTCATACTTACAAGAGCATTGAAAGTAATGTAATGTCATTACATTATTTTAGGATTACTGCCTTGTTGCTGCTGTTACTCCTATTGCAGCTGATAGAATCTTAGAAGTTAGTTCATCTCACTGGTACAACCATCTCTGCATAACTGAAGCACGCTGATGTGGTTTCCCCTCAAGGTGCCATCAATCATGTGTTTGTTAAGCGCGACTACTCACCCGTAAGGGTCTCAAGGCGCTGGGGAGGAGGGGAGGTGCAGGTTCCAGTCGATCAAGGAGGGGGTCTGTCGAAGAGCCAAGTTTTGATTATTGTCATTGTCTTATTTGTGCCGTGCCATCCCTGCTACTCCCAACTGAGCTTCCTGCCACGGTGCCGCTTATTGCTTTATACTGCTGCTGATTATTACTTCCCATTATTTCAACACATTGGCTCATTGCTCCACACGGCTCCCCATCATAGCAGCACTGCCCATCATTCCCCACCTCCAGCTATGTCCTTCCTTCTTTCTTTGCATTGCTCACTCGCTATCATTGCCCATGCTACTCCACCATGCTAGCCATCATTGCCCTAGTCCCCATCATTGCCCTGCTCCCTATCCTTGACATTCTCTCACACCATCAACGCTCCACTTATTGTCATTGTGCTGTTCCGCACCCCTATTCTGCCCTGTCCCCAGTGTTGGCCCACTCACAGTAATTTTCGTTCCTATACTATTGCTCTTCTCACCACCCTTTCTCCCCCCTAATCAAGGAAAGGACACAGTTTTACATTCCCAAATGCCAAAATATTGTTAATTACACAGATCTGAAGATTTGTCAGGTGTAATGCGGGTGCCTTCCGGTCCAGCACCAATCAGGTGCCAGAGGCAACCACTCAGGTGCAATAATCTTGTAGCTTTCTACCTAACTTTTACTTCTGGGAAAACCTTCCGCAAAGGGCTTCTACGAATGGAATGAATCTGCACTGCCCCAAAAAAAATTGATAAGCTTGATCAGTAGCCAAACACCTTTCTGTCTCTGTTATCTTCTTTTAACAACTTTTGAAATTGTATTTAATGCATAAAAGCAAACAATAGAGGTTCTTCTTTATGTTGTTTCTTAGATCTTTGACATTCTTCCCTTCACTGACTAAGGAATTTATTCTGACCTAGGTACATGTGCAGGTCCTGTCCTTCTCACCTCAATAGCTGTGCTCAAGAGTCCAGGCTAGAGTGCAAGACATTGAAGAGAATAGTTAAAACCTGTCTCCTGTTGGTACAATGTTTGCCTGGATGGGGTCTTCTTCAATTCTACTGCTTACACACTTCCACCCTTTGCTACAGTAACCCTGCCTCTACCCTCAGCAATAACTACTGGGGCGTCTGCACTCTGAGGCCTGGTAGAGCAATGTTGCTGCAAGAAAACCCGCAGCACTGAAGGCTGAGAATTGTTAGCATTTCCTTTATGTCTTGTCTACTTTCGAACCTGTCCTAACTTTCCTGTGAATTTTAGAATAATTTGTATTTTGATCCGTCATTGCTTTCAAACATTCTGGGCATGCAGGCGTAAAATGTATATGATCTCCCTAGAGCTGAAAAGTTTCTTGCATGAAGAAGCAGCATTTTCTGTACTGTCTGTCGTATTGTGGCTGTTCCTTTGTGTATGGGGGCTTTTCTCCTCACTACCCGCAGAATCCTGTCTCTCTTGATAAAGCGAAGGAACATGGTCACGAGTTGGTAAATGGCCTGGTGGCAACCTCAGAACCAAAAACCCATTGTGCCCCGCAAAAATGAAGACGTTGGGCAAAAAACACCCAGGTTCAGGACTTCCTTTAATTCACCTTCATCTTTTAGCCCTCGTTATCTGGCGGACTCACTGTTTGGACGTTTCAGTGTCTGAACAATAAAACAAATGGATTAGGTATATAGGTGCTAGATGGCATATGCTTCATCAGCACTGCCACCCTGTTCTCCGGGTCTGAGATCATCTTCTCTGTTTTAATGGCCCCTGACGTTACCTTGCACAGTCCAATCCTCAGATAGTAACGGTGAATTGTATGTGAGTCACCATTAAAAGGTGTGTAAGTAGTGTCAATTTGAAATTGTTTGGCTTGTGGATTGTCACGCTTGCCGTCTTCAATGCTGCTCACTCTGTGCGACCTATGAAGTGGAGCTATGTTTAGCCAAATGAGTTCGTTTTCACAGTCAAAACTTCAAATATTATTTGCTAATCTTTCTCTCAGTACAGTTATTTTGAAACGTGATGGTAATACAGTTTGTTGATGAACGTGTTAAAAATGTACAGACTTACATTTCATGTTGTTATTGTGGTCTGTTTTCTACCTGTATTACTTTTGTCCACAAAGTCATGCGCAAATTACACGAATTCTTTGAGAAAATGCCCTTCCACTCCAAGGCTCAATAACAAACCCGCCCTCCAGCTCCCCCCTTCCAATCGAGTAAGTCTTTCTTCCTTGAGCCATTCCCGGGAAGCTAAAGCGGCGCGTGACCGTTGGCATGTCTACCCTGTCAGAACGCATTGGCTAAGGACGGGGAACTTAAAAGAAAGTAGTTATTGTATAAGTTATCCCGTTAAATTGCTGCATCCATCACGCTGCTTCTTCACCTCTGTAGAATTGTAAATGTAAACTTATTTCATGAAAGATGTGCTGGGCTGCTGTCCCCTGGTAATTGGAAGGAGCACACCCGACTCGAGCACTGTCAGGCTGATTTCAGTCTCAAGATATGATGATGATTATTGTGTCACATGTAATCAAGGATGCAGGCCTTGAGTCGACAAGAGGGCTGGTTGTTTTTAATTTGATGCTTTATATAAAGTGGACTTCCTGTTAGCGTACGGTCACAGCTGGTTGAACCAGAGAGGACACTTTTGAAAGTGCAGTTCTTGTCTTGGCAGTTCTCAGAAGCCATCTTTGTCTCATAAGCCTGAGAGTTTTTCAGTCTCTCCCACAGTGTCGGCTCGATAAATTGCCTGATTCTGCCAAAGTTGCTGCGCTGCGTTGTGTGAAAAGGAGAGAGTAGAGCAGTGCCATATCTACTAAGACGTGGCGCTTTTAGTCTCTCCCAGGCTCTGATGCACTTCAGTCTGCCTTACGCCAATGCACACACTCGCACAAGGGTCAAGCACAGGGTTTGTACTAGAAGGGTACCCTTCGTCCAGTACAAAATA
Source organism: Calotriton arnoldi (assembly GCA_963921515.1). Lineage (NCBI taxonomy): Eukaryota > Metazoa > Chordata > Amphibia > Caudata > Salamandridae > Calotriton > Calotriton arnoldi. The sequence continues at coordinate 310,077 of CAWUFW010008732.1, read as the reverse complement.
CTATCCTTTGACCAAGTTTTACACTTTTCTTGCTTTGTATGTGGTATGTACAGCACAGCACAGAGGCAAAGTTAGAAGCGTTTTGAGAAAATACCTGCCACAAGGAGCCATTAAATTTTGGTGCAAAGTCCTGTCAACATGTTTTTTGTAGGAAGGGCTTTTCATCAAAATCCATGAGTGACTGCATGGAAATGGCCATGAACCACCCATGGAACATCACTTTGTCACAAAGTAGTGCAAAGTGTGACTCTGCGTTACTTAAGGGCTACTTTCCTAAGCAAATCAGGACCTGGAGCTAAATGTTAGTCAATCTGTCCCTTTGTTTGAATCTGCCAGGAAATGTGCATTCCATGAATGCCTAACTGCACTGCTGTGGGCCTATAGAGCAATTGTAAAGAGCTGCCCTTAAAAAATAATTCAGCACCAACTCTGTCACTTCAAAACTTTGGCATTTCGATGCCAACACTGTATAATTCCCTTAAGAAAAGCCAAGCTTGGAAAGGCAGAGGTACTACCAATACTAATGCTACCTTACCGTCTACCTTCTACTTATTCCCACACATGGTGTACAGTATTAGCAAAATACAAATTACAAGTAGCAGTGTCAACAGATCCTGTCGTCTTGGCGGCAAGAGCAGCTAATTTTGCACCATTGACTAATGTCTAAAATTTGGGAGATCAGATTGAAATTTGCACTCACCATGACCCTAAGGTCACAGAATGACTGTAGAGTTGTTCCAAATTACAAGAAAGTGAAATCAAACGGCAAAACTTTTGCTTACTAAGGTACTGTTGTGAGGAATGTATTCCCCCAAACTATGTATTCCCCAAAACTTCAATCGAGCGAAGTCTGTCTTAAGTTCAAGTGAACACTAAAACAATGCTGTTTTAGGCTGCATTCCAGGCTATCTCTTGTGCAAAATTACCTTAGCATCACTTCCGTCTTAGGTCCCTTGCCGTGAGGAAGCCACTGAATGCAATTGTACAGAACAGTCATTTAACATCATATGTACAACCCTGAAAATTAATTTCTTCTTGTTTTTCCTTGCTCTGTTTTTAGATCTGGTGCCGGTGAAGATCTTTATATTTTTAGTAAAATTACATATATAAAATATTTACTTATAAGAGCTTTCAACCAATCTTCTCCAACCATTGGTCTGTTGTGCCTTTCATATTTTTCTTACACCAAATACAGCACAGGGCAAAGGTCAACCCACTTCAGCCATTGGCGAACTTCACTATGCATGATGGCATTCCAGTCTTTTACAAGGCACACATCCACACACTAAGGAGGGTATTCACACAGATAAACTTACACGAGTAGATCTACACTTGTAAGTTTACTCTTACACATTTGAGTAATTTTACTACTTATAGATATTCACTATTTACGCCACTAGCACAGATTTCCACAAGGTAAATTGTAGGGAAATGTTTTAAAGTTCATTAAACTTAAACAATACATTAGCAAACATATGTTAATATTAAATAATAATGTATATTATTTTCAAATATTTATTTTAAATGTAGGGCAAAATAAAACAAAATGCCACATTAATTTAATTTTGAATTAAATATGTAATTATTTCTAATATATATAATTAAAAAAGAAATTCTTAAAACTCAAATGAAAAAACCCACATAAAGTATACAATGTATATTTGTTTATTATGTAGTAGTAAGCATTATTTAAAGTTATATGGTTATACCTGAGATCCGGCCTTCTGATATTATGAGTGAGCCCCCCCCCGGTATTATTATGCATGTTTTCGAGCATGATCCTGTTGCTGTTTGTTCTCAGGCTCTGGTCAGTATTAACAGTACGGTGGTTAGTGAAGCAAAGTCTCGAGGGACAATTGGCTCATGGAATTTGGCTGGTTTGAGACCTGAATTGAGTAACTCACAATGGCTAGACATTATTTTTGGCTATGATGTTAATGATTTGCAGGAGATTTGGCTTGTTAATCCATGCCACATTCAAGGTTGTGTCTTATATTACACCAGGAACTCCTGGTTTTTCTGGAAGAGCTCAAGGTGGTTTGTTAACTCCTATATCAATTGCCTTCCCTGGGTGCATTAGCAGAGCAGTCTTGAGTAATAGCAGTTTTCAATTCATATAGTTGGAATATCAGGCAAAGACAATTCTGTTTGTCAACATTTATAATAACTACTTTGGTACTAATAACTGTGCTATTATTAATACCCTAAGAAGCGAACTTGAGGATGCTTTATTAGGGACTGGGGTCTGTCCTCCCGTTATATGGATGGGTAATTTTAATATTCACTGTCGTAATCTAAGCTATACAGCAGCCCATGGTTTAGGTGATACCCACAGCAAATCTTGATGCACTTTCTACATAATCCTTATGGGGAGATTCTTAATGAGTTTATCGTGAAATATCAATTGCTATATGCCTTTGGTTCAACTGTTGAGTGCCCTGTTCTTGAAGCAACTTTCACTGGTAGAGACTGTCATAGCATTATTGATTTTATGTTGTTTAGTTGTGATTTGACAGATTTACTTACAGGGTGCGACATTGAAGAGAATGCATTCTGTTACCACAATCTATTAGCTGTGTACCTTCTGGGCTATAATTGTCTCAGGAATTAATGTGAGGTAGTTACCTCCTTAGATGTCATTAAGAACAAAGGTGTCCTCCAGAAATGTGCAAGAATCGATAAGGTTCAGTTGTTTACTAATTTAGTGAAGAACAACAGGGATTTACTGCTTTCATACTTGGATCGGAATGGGGCCCCTTTTTTAATGCACTTTAATGCACTTTGTACTGCAGTCACAGGGTTGCTCACCACTCAGCCAATGAATCACCCTCAAAAACCAGCTAGGTAGATTGACACTAATTGCACTAAATCACGCTCAGCTCGTCTTAAAGCAAAATGTATGGTCCTTCGCAATGGTGATCTCATAAGGTCACATCGTAGGCTGTATAAGTTGGTACTTGAAACTAGAAAGAACAAGATCAGAGCAGAGGCCTATGAATCCCTGATAGGTGCCAGTAATAGTAAGGATTCTTGCTAATTCTGGGAAGTGATTAACAATGTCTTCTTCAAAGACTCCCCCCGTAGCTGAGGCTTCCTTAGTTGTTAGTCCTAAAAGTTGGGTCGAGCATTTTAAAGAAGTTTACAGCTCCGCCCATTCATCTCCCCTCTCTGAGCACACTCTGATGGGTGACTCAGTGGTCTTAAACGTGGGATTGTCCATTGAGTTGGACGAAGTTACAGCAGCCATCAACAGATGCCCAGCAGGCAAGACACCAGGCCCCAACAGGGTTCCCACTGATCTCTTTAAATACAATATCGATTTTTAGGCTCCTCTCTTAACAATCGTCTTGAGCAGTGTATCTATGGTTGGCCCACCAAAATCTTGGTCGCACTCTATTATAGTACACATTTTTAAGAAAGGGGACAGAGGTAGTGCTAAATGTTACCGGCCTATCCCCATGATCAACTCTGTAGTGAAGATCATGGGTAGAATCGTTCTAGACTGTTGAGAGGTCTAGGCCCAGGATAACAATATTGCGTCTGACCTACAATTTGGATTCAGGGCAAGATTAGGCACTATGGAATAGTGCCTAAACCTTCAGTTAACAATTGATAAGTACACTTTGACCAAGCCAGGGCAAATATGCGTAGCCTTTATGGACTTAAAGTCTGCCTTTGATCATATGAAACATGTTAAACTCTGGAGTATCATGCTGAAATTGGGACGCAAGGTCACTATTGTTAATGTTCTTAGAGAACTACACAACAACGTTTCTGCTTCTTCTTAGGTTTGGCCCTGTGGGGGAAACCACTGAATTAGGCACTGTTACTGCAGCCAAGTTTTATCATATTGTGGAAGGCCTGTTCAAGTTTGCTAAAAAAAAGCTAGGCTTCAAAACCCCAAAGGAGTTTCTGACAGTTTACAAAGCGAAATGTTTGTCAGTGCCAACCTATGGCGCTGGAGTTTGGGGAACAAAAGATTTTAAGGTCATACAGAACGTTGAGAATAATTGCCCGAAAAGGTTGTTGGGGGTTGCATTCAATAAAACTAACTATTTAATCTACACAGAACTTGACCATGACTATGTCACTGATCTTATTAGAGTACGTACTCTTCTTTTGTGACTAGCAATCTGGACAAAGCCCAAAGTAAATTTTAGCTGTAGTGCGATTAGGGATTGCATGCATTTAGATAAAGCTACCCGTATCCCCTGGCTAATGTACATGAAAAATATGAGTTATACTCTGAGCTTTCCTGAATTTTATAATTGTTCTGAGGCTCTTTCTACAGCTGTTTGTCAGATCCTCAAAGATTGTTTTTGGAAGTGGACCAGGTGTACTAGAGTTTGCACCAAATCAGACAAAAGTACGGTCTGTTTGTATAGCCCTTTGAATTCTGGACTCACCATTGAACCATACTTCATATGGATAGGTAACAACTACCAGTGGGCCCTGTTAACCAGTTAGAGATTTAGTACCTTGCACTATTTTTGGTGGCTTTTCCCGATCCTGTCAGACATCCAATGATTCTTGCTGCATGTCCATATGATAATTTGTCTGCACAATCTACCTTGCAGTTAATGTGGTTTTGTAAATTTTACTGTTCTGTTAGGGAAAACCTTTTACTTCCACTTTTAAAGGATACCAATATTAGAGATTATAAGACATTGCATTTTCTGCAATCTCTTCCATTTTTAAGTGTCTGTTTGACCATTGTAAGTTACATACAGCATGTTTTTAAGCATAGGAATTCTAACTTGTTGAGTAACAATCATGTATTATCTTGAAATGCTGCTATTTTTATGATTTGATATTATGATGCTGTGTCTAATCGATATTGCCCACTTGCTGAGCTTTCTTGATTGTGCTATGTTGATATTTCTTACTGTCTGTACACATGACACTTTATGACGCTTTTTAGTTGGTTCTATACTAGAACCGTGAGACATGATGATATTCTTCTTTGTCGCATGCACATGGCACTTTATGATATTTCATAGACTGTCTTATATTGGAATACTGTGTTAATATTGGGTTCTTGTGTCTTTATGATGAGATTTATTAATGTATTTATCTTTGTATGAATTCTATATATCTTCTATGGCTACTAGCCAAATAAAGTTTATTTGATGATGATGGTGTAAAGAATTAGTTTAAAATAATTTAATTACAAATATTAAAAAATAAAGCTGAATTTATTTTTACATTTAAGCAAAGGGTTTTAACATATTTTATTAAAAACTGATGTTTATATTATATATATATATATATATATATGTTTATATGACGTCATCAGTGATGTCACTGACCATGTCATGAGTGATGTAATATGTGAGGTCATAAGCAGTGCTTTATGGGGTGTAAGTTATAGTTAGCTCAGGTAACTATAACTGCTGAAATTCTCTTGTTTTGTATGAGTGAAATGTCAGTCTAACTAGAACGTCCCTGTGTCCTTTGCTTTTCTCAGTGAATTTCTAATTTTTTTTCAATTCTGTTTCCTAACTATAACATCCCTGTAACCTTTTGTTTCTTAAGTGAATGTCTAAGGTTTTTAACTAGTAGTCGCGTTTGTAGAGTGGTGGAGAATGAGTGCGGGGCCTCCGACCAGCTCTCAGGAACCCTGGTGTGTCGGACTTACTGAAGGTAACAAGAGGACTTCCGGGTCCCCAAGAACACTCAGCATCCAAGAGGACTTCATCCCCCATCCAGTGGTTTGCCAGGAGGCATGTTTGCAGAGTGGTGGAGAAAGGGGTCGTGGCCTCTGAAGTCCCCTCAGCAACCGTGCTCTGTGGGACTTACTGGAGGTAACAGGAGGGCTTGTTGGCCCCAAGGACCCTCAGTATCCAAGGGGACATCCTCCCCCAACCAGCAGTGCACCAGGAGGCGCATTTGCAGATTGGTGGAGAAAGGGGGCATGTCCTCCAAAGATCTCCCAGCAATCCCGCTATGTGGGACTTACCGGAGATAACAGGAGGGCTTGTTGGCCCACAAGGACCCTCTGGAGCCAAGGGGACTTTATCCCCCCAAGCAGTTGTGCACCAGGAGGCACGTTTGCAGAGTGGTACTGAAAGGAGGCGGAGCCGCGGAGCCCCCTTCCCTGGGCCAATTTCAGCCCCAGGGACCCCTTCCCCGGGGCCCAGCTTTTTTCTTAATTTACTTTAAAAATTAAAGGGAGGGGGGCCAAGAGGTCCCCCTCTCGGGCCAATTTCGGCCCCAGTGACCTTATTCCCTGGGTCCCGGCATCTTTTTTTTTTTTTTAAAGAGGAGGGGGGCCACATGGCCCTCCTACTGGGCTGACTTCAACCACTGGTGCCCCATCCCAGGGTCTCTATAGTGGGTGCCCTGGTCCCACTCAGGGCACCCACTCACTACTAATGGGGACTGCAGGGGGAGCCTAAAGGCCCCCCATGGTACCTGCCGGCATCCGCGTCCTCAGGAGCCACATTGCTTTTACAGAGAGGGAGCTGCTAACATGCAGTTCCCTCTCTGTAAAAGCAATTGTGCTCAGCTTCCAGCAAGGAAGAGCATTCTTAATGCCTTCGCTTGATGAAAGCGGAGCACAGTTTGTTATGGCTTGGCAAGAGCGGTGAAGCTCCTGCAAAGCCATAGCAAACAGCTATGTCCTGGGTGTGGGCACCCCGGGACATAGCAGGAGTGGCCATAGGGGGTGGTGATCCCCTTGGCCATCTTTGGCTCCAGAAGGGGGCCACGAGGCCCCCCTCCTTTCCTACAATTTGCTCCGGGGAAGTGGTGGTCCCCGTGGCTGTGGGGGGGGCCACGTGCCCCCTTGTATTCAATTTGACATAAGCGTTGGGAGGTGGCAGTGTCAGGGGCTGCAGGGGGTCTGTGCGGCCCCCTTTCATTAATTAAAAGTAAAGCCCTGGGGAGGTGGTGGCCTCCAGAGCTGCAGGGGGGTCAGCATGGCCCCTGCATTCTTTAAACAAAAAAAGAGGTGTCGGTCCCTGGGGCTGGAGGGGTCCAATGGGCCCCCATTGATAAATTAAACAAGCCCTGGGGAGTTGGTGGTCCCTGGGCCATCAATCAGCCCCAGGAGGGGGAGGAAGTGCGCCCCCCCTCCTTTATCAAAATGCCCCCGGGGCATGGCCCAACCGAGGGTGATTCGAAATGAAGCACAGGTGGATCCAGCGCGACTCCTAGGAATTTTTTTTTTCAATACATTTATTTTTGGCCCAGCAGGGTCCCACCTGTGGCAACAGATGTAAAAACTGACAAGTTTCTGAAACTGGCTTTCTCCCCCTTCCAGAGGCAAGATTTTTATACGTACATCTCCCATGCACACCGAGGTGCACGTCTACCATCACAGTCACAAGATGGCTGCCAACACTTCCTGGTTTGAAATGATGGCAGCCAATTAGATCTCAGCATGAGATCAGGAGGGGTCACAGTTCTACTGCGTCCCTAGATATACAAATTTGGATTTCATTTAATATCTCTAAAACTACTGAACGGATTTACACCTATTAACAGAAACGCACTTCCCTGGACCATCATCTACCTAACTGCCAAATTTGGCATAATTCCGTTCAATAGTTCTGGTTGTAGCTGTGTCTAAAGGTCAGATGGGAATTAATATGGTGAAAATGCATTTTGGGACCCCCCCTTTTTCTTGGCCCCTCCTTGATGGATCACCCCAAAATTTTCAAGACAGCAGCTGAAGTGAGCATCACACTAGTTTTGAAAATTTAGCGAGGATTCATCAAACAACGCCAAAGTTATTGCCAAATGAAAAAACGCTCTTCCTATGGAAACCTGGTCCTAACCATAACTAACTACTGGCGACCACCAGTAGGCAATATAAATATATATATATATATATATATATATATATATATATATATATATATATATATATATATATATATATATATATATATATATATATATATATATATCCAATCGCAAAGGTTACCCCAACGGAAGAGTCCACAATCAGGTCAGTATTACCACTTATTTTAATGAAGGTTGCAGCATGGGAGGCCTGGTACACCAACACAGTCTTTCATAGCCTGACGCGTTTCGTGATTTCTCACTTTCTCAAAGGGTCCAAGTGCAGGCATTACGAGCCACAGGTGCTTCCACAATTAAAACGATCTCAAGCCTCAGTGGGCGTGGTCGCTTGCACAGCATTTTGGGATCTGTAGTTGCACTAAGTGATGCTCCAGTGAGCCGGCTCGCAATCCTGTTAATGCTCACCAATGTCAATCCACAGTGGGTTGCTGGGTTCAGTAACTCTACCCTTGTTGCACTTTAACACCTTCATTACGGCACCTGTCCCAAAACGCGTACGCCAATGGCGCCGCAAGGGTCCGTTTCACACGGCGGGGCTCGGTCCACGGCTGGGTCAGCCGTTTAAAATCCAATCGCAAAGGTTAGCCCAACGGAAGAGTCCACAATCAGGTCAGTATTACCACTTATTTTAATGAAGGTTGCAGCATGGGAGGCCTGGTACACCAACACAGTCTTTCATAGCCTGACGCGTTTCGTGATTTCTCACTTTCTCAAAGGGTCCAAGTGCAGGTATTACGAGCCACAGGTGCTTCCACAATTAAAACGATCTCAAGCCTCAGTGGGCGTGGCCGCTTGCCAGTTAGTAGTACTGTTGTAGCACTACTAACACACTACAAAATGCAACTTGTGAATAGACTCCGAAGTAGTTGCCTTCAGTTCCAAGGACTGCTGCGTGTCCTGTTTGAGGCCAAAAATTATTTTTTTCTTTCAGCTATATGGTTTTTATTTTGGTGAGATCCCAGTACCTCCTCAAACCATAAAGCTTTACAAAAAACATAACAAGGGTTAACAAAGTCAAAAGACTCGTGGCCCATTCCAAAGCCATTGGTTTTCCGAAACTTGTCAGATCACTTTGGGGGTCGCTTCATGGTTGCTATGCAAACCATTATGTACATTAATGTAAAATACCTTTTAATCAAGTCTACATGCTGAAACTGATACAGGGGTCAAACTGCCTTTCTCAGGATTCACACTCAAGTGGCAGAATCTGGGAAATTAAAAGGAGAACAAGGATCTACATTGTATTTTCTGTGTAATATTAACATACACATTGTTTTAGAGATCCCAAAACATGTGGAAAATTGTTTTAAGTCTTTGCTGTCTGAGCATCCAGACACAATGAGTGCACGTGAATTCCTCAACACAGATGTATGCCCTCAGTAAATATATTTCATATTTGATGAATGTATAGAATGTCAAAGATGTGCATACAGTAACACATTGGGCTGTTTCAGCATGAAAACAAAAATAGAACAAAGAAATTAACAGCACTGTACACATGTGATTGAATAACATTTATGGATGTACATTGGTAGGTGAAGGACCATTTAGTTTCAGTTCAACGCCACACCAGCAAGACATAAGCAAAGAACTCAGGTCGGCGCCATAAAGTTGGAGGGATTCAGGTGGCCTCCATTGAAATATAGATTAACCAAGTGTGAGCAATGTATTTCAGTTTTTCTCCAATCACAAAAGCACAGTCCATAGCCAACATGCTGGGCATGTCCAGAAGCCTCTGTAGAGTGATGGCTGGACCTACAAGGATGAGCCTATCTACAGTCCTATCCTGTCTTCTGACAGGTCTGTCAGTAGGCTCCTCTTTTGAAAATGTATGGGCTTGTGAAGCTTTGCCATAGCAGAGGAGATTAGTCCTGTACCGATGATGAAGTGTGGCTTATGGCAGCTGGTATGTTTTTTTATTGGAAATAGGAATCTCGAAAGAGGGGAAAAGAGAGAGCAAGAGAAAAAGATTTAGATGGTGGTGGGCTGTTGCTCATCAATGACCTAATAGTGTTTTGGTTGTGACATTTTGACTACTCGTAGCATAACAGTTGGCCACCTGCGCCACAATGTGGCCATTTATGGTGACCTACCTGGCTATCCCTGACATAATAGCTGCACATCCTTGACATTCCGGCTAGCGCTGGCAGAAAAGTGGCACATTTATGAAATATTGTGGCATTCCCTGACATTCTGGCAATCCATAGCTTTATAGTGACTCGTCCTTGAGACAAATTACAGTCTTCAACTTCCTGACATAATAGTAACAAATGTTTGACTTATTGTGATCATTCTTGACAACATTCTGTCTATTCCTGATGTAAGGGTGGCCTGTCTATGATTTTTGTGGGAATTCATGGCAATGTTTTTGCTATTGCTCACATCATTATGGCCTTCCATTGACGTAATTTGGCATTTTATGTAGACATAATGGCTATCCCTGCCATTATAGTGGCCAAGCCATGATATACTGTGGGCATTATTGATACCATTTTGGATATACCTGGCAAAGTAGTGATCCATCCTTGACATAAGGTTGGCCTTTTTGGTACTATCCAGGTTATTGCTAGCATAAAGGTGGCACATACATGATCAGTTGTGACATTCCTTGAGAATATTCTGGCTATACTTGGCATAAATGTGGCCTTTCCATGATCCATTATGGGCATTTTTGTCAAAATTCTGAATGTCCCAAGCAAAAATGTCCCTGAGAAAATACCACCTATTCTTGACCATTTATGGCCATTCTTGAACTAATTCTGATAATCCATTGAATGATTGTGCTGACAATGACTGCTGTATAATCGTCATCCCTGGAATTGGGTCCTGATGATAAATCGATATGAAGGACAGAGTATGTCCATGTGTGATATTAACAATTGGATGTGCTTGGTAAAACTGGCAGGCTGTGGTGTGGGAACATAAGATGTATTTACTAAGAAAAATATTAAAATGTGTTTTTTTAGGCTCCAAGTACTGTTAATTTTTGACAAGCTTCTTTTTGGTGAATTGTGCTTATTTAAGCAAAATGGAAATTTTGATTTGTATGGTTAATTGCCTGCATATACAGACACTTTCAAGATGGTGTTTCAGACAAAATGACTACATTAATGAACTTATTTAATGCTTGTACATCAGTGACAATTCAAGATGAGGGCATAAGGGTTATCGCTGATTTTGTTACTTGGCTCCAGAGCACAATTACTGCTGAGTACTGTCATGTCATGTCTTGTTTGGAAATGCCTCACCATCTCTTTTGGTAATAGAAACTCAGTTATAACATGTGACTGAGAATCTCCATTAAGAGGCATGATGGAAAAATGAGGGCTAGAAATATAATACAGATTTTGAAAAAGAATGGGACATGCGCTGCTGCATAAACAGATTTCTGTCAGACAGTGCTGCAGAGATATGAACACTAGAAGGTTCGGGGATATTCAATGAGATACTGGGGACATAAATTACCTGAATGGATTACAGTGATGGACAAAGTCTCTGTCCAGCCAGGGATACTGCATGCTGTAGTTATCTGAGGTTATCTTGGTCCTCTAGGATTCAAGAGTCCTTCAGCTTTTGTTGTCCCTGGAACAAGCAAACAGGAGGTCAACCACTTGACCCCTGGATAAGAGTCTCAGTCCCTAGATGCCAGCAGGAGTCAGGAGCCCTTGAGCCATTTTCTTTCAGTAGAGTCTTCTTTATAGAGATATTCTCTTTCCAGGTCCAGGAATGTTCTAACAAGGTAGTGAGGTGCCAGTCTTATCTTGTGCATTAGCCAGCTACTGGAGAATTTCCTCCACCTTATCCTGACAACTTTCTCACCCTATCCCCACCTTCTTGTACAGCACTGCCACTATGGTCTACTGCAAAAATGCCCAAGAGCCCTAAATCCAAGATAGGTATCCCTGTCTTCTATCTTGAGGGGCTTTGTCTCTCTAATAGCCACTTCTCTATTCAAATGAGTAACTCTCCCCTCTGACAGGGTCCAAACTGATTTTCCCTCCTGTTGGGGTTGGAGCCAAAATGTCCAGGATGGCCCGGTGAAATAATGGGAGCAGTCTCTACGATTACTAGGTAGCACCACCAAGTCAAAACAAGAATTGTTAAGCCTATCCTTTGCTCTACTAACTGTTCTTATCCCCATCTCAGATGGCTAATCTTCAGTAAGTGGCCAGCTGTTGACAAGGCCCCTGCCTTCCTGGTCCCAAAGGCCAAGTCATTGTGTTCTGGAAGGAGGGTCAGTGACTCCCATCCAAAAATGTGCTTTGGGCCTCCGGAGTGGTGGTGAGAGGCAAACTGATTCTGAGCCAGTTTTTTCTTGCACAGCACAAAGTAGACTTTTAAAATATATTTTTCCACAATACTTTGAAAAAATGTACCTTATCTATTTTTTAAATTAAATGGAAAATAAATGTCAGTCTTTTTTCTGCATTTTCCTGCATGGAGACATAAATATAATTGTATTTACATACAGGCACGCTCATGGAAAAGCTAGCCTTACCTATACAGTGAACATAGCTTTCAGGTGTTTGTTTACTTCAAGGCCATACTATTTCCAATACGTAGCATGCCTCTTTTTTACATTATGCACCCACGTCTGTGGGAGTAAAAGGCACACTTTAGGGTGACCTATTTATATATTAGTTTACCTAAACGACAAAGGCATTTTCATGCCATGCATTTTTGCAGCACTTTTAAACTGCAACCCAGGTAGAGCATAGTGGCACTCCTGAAAGCCATGTATTTTTGCCATGTCCATAAAAGCAGTAAATACACACTGGGACCCACATATCATATTTGGCTTCATGACATTGAGGTATTTTGTTTGTGTCTCTGCCAGTGCTAACTGGCAAATTAAATGAGCCAATTAGGTGAATCCAATTTTAACAGTAACATTTTAGGTCGGAGCACCTGCACTGTGGCACAGAATAGCAATGTCACAGTGCACAGAGTTAAAATACCAATAAAAATTAGGCCCAAGAAAGTTAAAGTTAAAACAAAATTAGAGGAGACCAGGCAGAAAAGACAATTTCCTACAATTGTGATACACATAACAAATAAAATTAGCGTAGCACACACAAAACGGTGAGTTATTTCTATGTGTTGAGAACAGTTTGTGATATTATTAAACTCTACTGGAGAAGAATGATTTGCTTAGTAACTCTATTGATATTTGAATAGGTAGCTTTCAGGTTATACACAGATTTCTGCAGTGAGTTCATTATTCCATTTTGATGTACACATGATCCAAACACCACTCAACTTCCAAAAGGCAAGACACCGGGAAAAACTCTGCATGATAATATTTCAATTAAATCCAAAAGTTGATAGCACAGACAGAAAATTTACAAAGGATACGGTTTCATGATTTTGGATATGTGGTTCTTGGTCAAAGTTAGTGGGCTAAATGAGCAATGTCATCCACCATCATTAAAGGACACAGTTCTTCCTGCTCATTCACCGTTGATATAGGTACTCATCCCGCATTGCATAATTAGGAGACTGCTCTTCCCCCTTGTACTCCTCATATATTCATGGTTCTGAAATATTTTCCACCCTTAGGTACACGGTCTTGTTGATTTAAAGCTAGATTTGCCCTATGTAAATATAGATCCATGCAGTAATCAAGTTGCAGGATGCATAAATTGCTGTTAGGCATGGGAGAGTCTAATTAACTGGAACAGTTGCTCAGTGATCTTAATTTGACATAAATGGTGAAATATTCAATTAAAGGTGCATTTTAGCTCCGATGAGACTGACAACACTGGGCCTACACCTGTTATACTATACAATAACTGACACATTTAAAGAACAATAATTAGATCTGACCTAAAACAAGCTTATATACTCTGCACCTTTAATCCAAGAACACAAAACTGGAGGAAACAAAAAGAAGAAGAAGCAATATTTGGTGACTTCCCTAAATAAACAAACCTCAAGCAGAATAATCATAGACCAGTCTTTCTTGCTGATACCTTGTAAAACAAAGGTATATTGTGCTAGCCACTATAGGGGAAAATAACAATGACTCATTCTCCCACTTTCCTTTCTTTGAATGAAATATTAGTTTGTGGTTGTGCTGATGTTTATTAGTGTTTATATGTTTACAGTGAAGATGGCTGTTTTCCATTTGGTGGAGTTTTACCAGTTATTATTGGTTTAAACCTAAAACAGGATAGCCTAGGAATGAGTCTTCAGTTCATCAAGAGTATTTTTTCAAGGTACCGTTCGACTTGTTTACCATGGTCGTCCTCAGTTTACCTCTTGGAGATCTCTAAATAGGTAGAGGTGTATCAGAGGAGGCTTTCTTTTTACTTTTTGGTTGCTAAGAGTAGCAATTCTCTCCGTTCCTTGATTCAGGCTAGCACCAGACATCTCACTTTTAGGAATTCCATAAAATATAGTTGTTTACTGAGTTAGAATTTCCTGTATTACAAGATACTTGATTCTATAAGTGCCAGGACACATAAACCAGTGCACTTAACAAAACTCCAAAATAAACCTAAGAGTTCACAATATACATAAACCTAGTTCACAATATACAATAAACCTAAGAGTTCACAATATACATCTTTTGGTGCAATTGACAGAGCAATAAACTAGATACAAGTCCTAAGAAAAAGTCTGGACTAATATGGAAGATCCAGTGATTGGAAGCAGAACATCCTGGAATAATGTTGCTCTCCTGGTATGTAAAACAGAAATGCCCTTCCCTAATGATTGGTAGTGCAGCAGGTCTTTTCTGAATGTATTTAGAGCCCATACAATGGGTGCAAGAATCCAAGCTAAAAGCTTGTAGCGCTTCTTTAATAGGCTCATTTGTGGTTCACATGCAGAGCGCACATACTTAAAGGGTCCGAGGAAGGCAGTGGATAAATGATACGCATGATGCAAGGCTATAATGGGTGAAAACAGTCTGTTATCAATGTGTACAAGTTTGAAGTGCTTGCCTCAAAAACACACAAACATGGACGTGGAGAGCTTCCATACTTACACTGCTGTAAAAGGAAAGGGATTATGGACAGAGTCCATGCAAGGATTTAATAGTTGCAAGAGCCGGTGTTGTCAAGGGGTACACACTTGAGGTGCTTTCCTAAAGTTACAAATTAGATAGAGAGCATGCATACTTACAAGGAAGGCGGTGCATAATAGATTCTATACCAACGACATTGCTTGCCGTGGACGAGTCCCATTAAATTAAGTATCACAGGTATTTAACTTGGAATTTTACCTACCTCTTCCAAGATGTATAATCCCCAAATACAGAGTACACATACCAAATCTGCATTAGATGTCAGTGAAGGAAATGAAATGTCTACTACGACTATATTTAACTGGTGTTTTAGTTACTTTGCTCTCTAAACGAGAATGTTTGAGTCTCATCGGAAGCACTTAGGAACATATTTTATTAGCCAGTACTATTCACGGAAATTTTTGTTGTGCTTCGTTTTCTCATACCCCACAGTATCCAGTTATATAGTGCTCATTGATGGGAGCTAGTTTATAAGGTGTGTTGAAAAGTCTGCTGGGAGATGGGGATCTTAATATCTTTTTTAATTAAGTATTCAGCATCCCGCGAAAATCATATGAATTGTTTAATGTCGTCCTTTGTGAATCCTAATTGCTCATATTTTATACCACCAGTATTTTTCACAGCACCTGGGTCTTATTAAATGTAGTTGTTTCTACAGCAATTAAGAGTAAAACCGCAACTACCTTTAAACCCTAATGATTTAGATAATCTCTTTTAATTACATTAAAATAACTTTGTAATCCAAGATGGCATTTTAATAATCTGCAGCTGAGTAATTTTAATTGAACCGTTCAATCTTAGTTGCTCCCGAGTCTTTTTTTACAAAGGAGTAATTTCCTACTTTGTAATTTGAAAAAAAGTAAACACTGCTTTAAATTCAGTGAGAGCCGTGTCCAGTAATTCCACAATTGCAGATTTGTGCTAAACTTTATAGGAAAAGACAGGCTGAAAGCCTGACAATACGTTTCCTGACAACTACTGGAAACGTATTGTACATTAACAGGAAATGCAAGTCTCAACAACCTGTATACAATTAACAACCTACCATTACTGTGATAGAAATCTAGGGTCTGAGGTGAGTGACCTCGAAGGTTACCTTTTTTTCTACGTCACTTTTTACGACTTTCAAATTAAACATGGTTGAATTACAAGAGCCGGACAATCACGAAAAAGTAGTAACTGACCCGGAATTAATAGTTTCATACTATAAACTTGCACAATGTTGCCCCGAACTATGGATTGATTTTATACACTTTAGTTTAGTGCTGGTATGAGTCTGATCAGAGCCGGACTGCAGTAACCGGGCATCAAGCGTTTCCCCGGGAGGCTGGACGGGTGGGGTGGGGGGTAGGAGGGGGGTCACTTTTGCTACTGGGTACCGGTTTTGAAGCAGTGCAGAAGTTTTATAAGCACTGCAGAGTTCCTTGTATATCCAACAGTTTTCAGGCAATAATAAAAGTCTCAAGATAACTCTGGTGATTAATGTACCTGCTGGAGAGAGCTCGGAATTTTGTCTAGAGTCAGTTTTGACTGATCTAAGGTAGCACAAAGGGTTAATATTCCTGCTGCAAAGAATGTGTACTATGCAGACCACAGAACAGTAGTTTATGGGCATAGCTCAGTGGGTTACTGCTTTTGTCACAGAGATTATTTTGTTACTGTACAGTTCATAAATTACAATCGCAATCTAAGTTAGAAAGTTATGTTTTTTTGTCTCAGTCTTTCACTATCCTAATTTTGCTAAAAAAGGTTTGTTTAGGTAGAAATAAATTCTTATTAGTAAAATCAACCCACAACAATGTGTTACGTTCTGAGACCTGAGATTGTGCTTCCCCAGACCAAGCACTCTTAAAAAATGCCTACCAGAATGGATGACATGTGAATCCTACACCTCGTAGTCCCCTTTGTCTTATGTAACATTTTCTATACACCGATTTACACATGTATGATTCAGTGTCTCTATGTGTTTGAGATCTAAAATACTCTGACACCCTACACCTGTATGAGAGTTGCTATAAAACATATGAAATACATGTGAGAGAGGGGCTATGGAGATATGAGAGGCACTGTTGGAGGGTGATAGTGAGGGAATGATTAAAGAGCCGGATAAAGATTGCTGTAACCTGGTTCACAGTAAGGTCATCATTTACTATACTTTGAAAATGAATACAATTGAATATATAATGAAAAATGTTTTGTAGAATGCACCATTTTGCCATTTTTTTCCAAATTTTGTTGGGGGGAGAAACCCCCACCAAGTACCTTTGTAGTGGTCACGTTCCCTCCCTGCGCTCAAGTGCTATGCACCATATGGGGACTGGTCTGCCAAAATTTGCCAGGGTTGTTTTGGGTAACCAGTCTGGCCCTGTGTCTGATTGGAGAGCATGCAAGTAACTATACAAAAAGAAACAGTCTGATCTGTGATATTTTACTCTATGTGCGCACTGTAACTTCCCAGGTTTGCAAATTTGCACATAAACTTCTCGTGTGGCTTCCCAAGGGAATATTCCCCTTCCTCAATTTTAGGTACATTGCTTCTCCTTTATTAATGGTGGGCAGCGGCATTGCAAGCTGAGCAACATGTACCTGATTTATCCTTTGCTTCACTTTTGAAGAGCTTCACCAACCCTCCTGGCCAATACTTCTTCTATCTCCTACCATCTCTTTGAAGACAGTCCATATATCAGCCATTCGTTTATAAGTCCTAAAATCAGAGGGATGGCAGAAACATTGTATAGTGGCTCATCCAGTTCTTCTTCAACAGTCTTGGAATGCCACTGCTCAGCTCGTCTGGAGCCTGGACGGATCACATCGTTTGTAATCACATTTTTGTTCTTGCTCCCAGTGGTCAAAAGAATTGGGTTAATGACAGCCTGCCTTACTCATCAGCCCTTTTATGGTTTAATGTCTCTGCTCCACCTTATGAGGCTAGCCAATGACTTGATACTCAAAACCCGAATTCCAGAATATGCGCTGTCTTTCCTGCCCCTTCCAGGTTTTGACAACCAAGCAACAGAACAGCATTGTGCCCTGAGGGAAACATTTCTTTTAAAAAACAGCTTAATATTGTGCTCTGTCCGGTGTCTAAAACTACTGTTATACCTGCTAGAGCTGTTTGCGCAGCACCATGTGGCCACCTTGTGGTATTTGTGCACTTTAGAAGCAATCAAGACATAACAACCATGGAAAGGAGTAGTTTAGCAAATTTCACATTGCCCAGTTGCATACACAAATGACTGTTGCGTAACAGTGGTCATTGTCCTATCTCCTGAATAAATAAATTCCAACACCCTGAGCCCTAACTAATTTGTTCAGGAGTCAACATGTGGGAAGTGCTGTAGATCTCATCTTTGATCTTAGAAAGTTGGTGCACGCTGCAGTGGAAACTACTAGTACAAGTCCTTAAAATCCATACAGTCTTAGGGCTAGTAACAGTCACATGAAGTTCATAGAACATCACTATTGTTTCCTCTCTCTGCACACTCTAAACACTACTTTTAAATATGGGTGAAAAGTTGCAGATGATGTGAATCAGCACTCATTTTGTGGACCAGGACATATTTTGCATCATTACCCTTCGACCCAGAGCAAAAAAGAGAAAGGGAGAAAAGGGAGTAGAAAGGAGGAAGAGAAAAATCTGAAAACCGTGATAAAGGCAAAAAGCAGGGATGGCAAAGAACCTGGAAGATTGAGATAAAAAGACAAGAAGTGTATCATCATCATTTTAGTAGAGTGCAGCCGTTACCCATCGGGGTATCCTGCTGCTTAGAGGGGAGCTGGCAGAACAGAAGGTCAAGAGAAACATTAGGAGAAAAGATGAGTTATCAGCTTCTTAGGAAATTGAGAGCGTGTGGTGATCTTTTTAATCGACCGTGGGAGAGGATTAAAAAATGCTGTGCAGGAGAAGATTCTTCATACCAAAATTGTTGGATGGGGGAAGAAGAGGTACGAGGTTTAGTCAATGTTAGAAAATCTTGGTATTCAGCAACCCAAATATTTGGCAGGGCTGGTGATAGGCGTCTATGAAAGAAGTTGGTCCTGTTCACTTTATTTTAACAATTTCTGCTCTACTATCCTTTGACTGTGCAGGAAGGGACCAGTGTCAGAGCCGGATTTGTGGTCAGCATCTTCTTATGTATGGGGTAATTGTTTAATTAGCACATATCTATTTAGATTTTCCCTCATTATACACATATTTGGCAAATACATTTGAACGATGTGCAAGCAAAAACAATGACAGAGATGAATGGTAGGGAATCTACTGGGGGGATTAAAAAGTACGACTTTAAAAAAAACGAATAACTCTCATCCATGAAAACAAAGAAAATAAAAGCCATGACATGCAGCATAAATGTTATTCTAAAGACTTTATTGCAAAGAAGTGTTGTGAAGCATGTTGTAGAGCAACCTTAGGCAGTGTAAAAAACACATAGACTGGTCAAATTGTACATCCAATTAATTGCGGATGTACACCAAACAAATCACAGAGAGGAAGGGATATGGCAATCTTTAATTATGACAATGAATAAAGAAAGACTGAAACACTCATGCACGAGAATTTAATACCAAAGTGTTAATCCAAAAATATATCTGTGCATTGAACAGAGCATGCTCAGTGTACCCAACAAGTAAACGAAAACTCAAACCTGAAGATGGGTGTGGTACCATAATATCAGTGTCAAAGTACTGTTTGATAAAAATGTTGTGTCCTAAATAATGTGTACAAAAATATTGCCCAGTTGGAGTTAATAATACAAAATATAGTTCCCTTAAGTGTCTGGGACTACTATGCAAAGTGAGATTTTGAGATCTTAAAACATATTTTAGCTTTAGCCTTTTCTTTAGATTATCAAGGGCTCAGCAGTGTCCCCAAAAACATCGCACAACAAACCAAGCATTGCCAATGTCAAAATGCTGGTGGGCAACACAAGACCCATTTGCTTTCATAATGGTTGTTATAATGGAATTAAGGAAATAGCAAGCAAGAAAACCACATCCAGCTCACTGCTATTTGAAAATTCTATCATCAGCATTAATCCTTGCAGTACTATCCCTTCGCTAAATGTTAAGCATTCTCCTGAAAAGTCGCCCTTATTTTTTCAAATTTATGCAAGATCCCTTGCCCTGTCTAAACAGTATGCTATAAAGAATATTTTTCTTTATTTTCTGCTCCTATACTTCAATAAGGGTGGTACTGAGATTCTCAATTTCTGGACAATTAAAGAGTGAGTAATTAATGATCTAAACAAGATCACATTTACCATAGTGGGCTCTGTATCTGACTCTTTCATCCTTTTAAAATGCCAAATAAAAGATCCTCACCAAAGTCTTCAAATGATTCTGTGCCTTTGCCCAAAATACTTTTAAAAATTGCACATTCCTAAAAGATATGCACCTATGTTCCTGTTGTTTTGTTACAATCTACAGAAATCATCTGCAAACACTGTGGTATGTAGTGTAATCTATGCAAAGAGAAATTCTGCATTCAACGTAGAGTAACATTGCGGGGGAGATGATGGATATCAACAGTCAATAGTTCGGAGTCCTCGTCATTCAATTCTGCTTGCAGATTCTGCTTGTAGATATTGCTGCCACTAATGGTGCAGTTTAGAATAGTCTTCAGTGTCTAAGCCTAAATCTAAAAGAAGACTTCAAGTCTGATCTATATACTCACAATAATGTTGGAGCCTAAATAATGCTTTAAAACAGTTGCCTGTTCACAGAGGTCTTTATTTCCTATCACTGAAATAGCCCCCAGTTGTATATATCTAAAGAGTCCAAGTCTGTGTATTAGGTTACATTTCTCTTGTAATTCTGTATATGAAAAAAAACTCTCTCCAAAAATAAGTTAGTCTCTCAAATCCTTATTGTGGCATTCTCTTATAACTGAAGTGAGATCTTTCAGGAAGGGCAAGTGTCCCAAAATAAATAGAACCATTGCTTATTAGTCTTTTTAGCCTGGCCTTCAACAGCATATAACCCATGCATAGCACCTTAATGTTAGACTTGGCATCCTGAGGGTGGTCTTCCCCTAGACCTTTTGCCTTTTACCCCCTGTTTTTGCTGATTTGTTTGTTGGCCTTAGGATTCTGAGCACTTTTTCACTGATAACCAGTGGTAAAGTGCATGTGCTTTTTCCCTAAACATGATGACATTGGTGTATACGTGATTGGCATATTTGATGTACCGGTAAGACCCTTGTAAAGTAGTGTACCATATACCCGGCGCCTGTACTTCATATGCTACTAGTGGACGTGCAGCACTAATTGTGCCACCCACATAAGTAGCCTTTCAAAACTATCTCAGACCTGCCACTGCAGTGCCAGTGTGCGGATTTAAAACTACGTGTAAATTACATATAAGTCACCCCTAAGGTAGGCCCTAAGTAACCCTAAGGGAAAGGTGCTATGCATGGGAAGGGTAGGACATACATGTACCTTTATGTTTTACATGTCCTTATAGTGACAGCTTATTTCGTTTTTCACTACTGTGAGGCCTACTCCTCTCTTAGGATAATCAATCAATCAATCAGGGAATTGTAAGCGCGCTACTCACCCGTGAGGGTCTCAAGGCGCTGAGGGGGGGGGTCCGCAGATCTGTTTAGCCGAAGAGCCAGGTCTTGAGGGTCTTTCTGAAGGTGTTCAGGGAGGGGGCGCGTCTGATGTCTGCTGGTAGCTCGTTCCAGGTCTTGGCTGCAATGTGAGAGAAGGATCTTCCGCCTGCTCTGGCTCTGTGGGTGCGCGGGGTTTCGGCCAGTGCGAGGTTGGAAGATCGGAGGTTTCTTTTGGGTACGTGGAAGTTGATTCTGTTGTTGAGGTATTTGGGTCCGTTGTTGTGTAGGCATTTGTAGGCGTGAGTGAGGATTTTGAAAGTGACTCTTTTCTCCACGGGGAGCCAGTGGAGACTTCATAGGTGTTGGCTGATGTGTTTGTGTCGGGGGATGCCAAGGACGAGTCTGGCGGCGGTGTTCTGTATTGTCTGGAGTTTGCGGAGTAGGGACTTGTTGATGCCGGCGTAGAGTGCGTTTCCATAGTCCAGTCTGCTGGTGATGAGTGCGTGGGTGACTGTCTTCCTTGACTCAGGGGGGATCCACTTGAAGGTCTTGCGGAGGTTGCGGAGGGTGTTGAAGCAGCTGGAGGTGACGGCGTTGACCTGTCGGTTCATGGTGAGTGATGAGTGGAGTACGATGCCGAGGTTCTTGGCGTGGTCTGAGGGGGTAGGTGGGCTTCCGAGGGCGGTCGGCCACCAGGTGCTGTCCCATGCAGAAGGGGTGGTACCGAGGACGAGGACTTCTGTCTTCTCGGCGTTGAGCTTCAGGCAGCTGTTGGTCATCCAGACTGCGATGTCTTGCATTCCTTTCTGGAAGTTGAGTTTGGCAGTGGTGGGGTCTTTGGTGAGGGAGAGGATGAGCTGGGTGTCGTCGGTGTAGGATACGATGTTGAGGCTGTGTTGTCGGACGATGGCTGTGAGGGGGGCCATGTAGATGTTGAAGAGGGTGGGGCTCAGTGATGAACCCTGTGGGACTCCGCAGGTGATTTTCGTGGGGTGGAGAGGAAGGGTGGGAGTCTGATCCTTTGGCTTCTTCTGGTGAGGAATGATCGGATCCAGTTCAGGGCTGTTCCTTGTATGCCTGCGTCGTGTAGTCTGGCGACTAGTGTGCGGTGGGAGATGGTGTCGAAGGCCGCTGATAGGTCGAGTAGGATGAGGGCTGTGGAGTGGCCTTGGTCCAGGAGGGTGCGGATGTCATCTGTGGCGGTGAGTAGGGCGGTCTCTGTGCTGTGGTTGCTTCGGAATCCGGATTGGGACGGGTCGAGGACGGCGTTCTCTTCAATGAATCGTGTCAGTTTCCTGTTGACTGTTTTCTCTGCAACTTTGGCTGCGAAGGGGATGAGCGAGATGGGCCGATAGTTCTTGAGGTCGGTGGGGTCAGCTGTGGGCTTCTTGAGCAGGGGTATGACTTCTGCTCGCTTCCTGTCATCTGGGAAGGTGCCTGTTTTGAAGGTGGTGTTGATGGTGCGTTGTAGTTTGGGTGCGATGGCAGCCGGGGCTCTGTGGTAGATGTGAGGGGGGCAGGGGTCGGTGGGGGCCCCCGAGTGGATGCTTTTCATGGTCGAGGCGGTGTCTTCGGCCGTGATCGGTGTCCAGTTGGAGATGGTGGGCTGGCTGGTGTTTCTGGGTAGCATTGGGAATTCCTTAAATACACTTTTAAGCTTTAATTCCTGATCAGAGAGGAGCAGATTTTTCATGGTCAATATCTTTGGAATAGTAATGATAAATCCTCCTTACTGGTGAAGTTGGATTTAACATTACTGTTTTAGAAATGCCCCTTTTAGAAAGTGGACATTTTGCTGTACTTACTGCTCTATGTGCCTGACAGCCTGTCTCCAATGCACATCTGGGGTGGGTGACAGCTGCACTTTGTGCATTCAGTCTAGCCAGCCACAAACACCGGAAGGTGAGGCTCTTCTGCTTTCTGAGCACTCATCTGCATGCTGATGGATTTTCCTGGGCAGGGAGGAATGGGCTCAAAATGGTAGTGCAAAAAGAAAGTTATGATGGAGACTGGCAACCCATTGTAAAACAAAAACCACTGGAAAATCTCCACATTCTCCCATATCAGGGGGTTCCCATTGCTTTTTCAATTGTTCACAAAAAGCAAGATAGAAAGTTGGAAAAACCCAGTGCATACTGTTAGATATTTTATCCTGTTTTTGCCCCAGTCTTGTTTTTTTCTTTCCTTTGCTTGAATCACTCATCTCAATTTTTCCCTCTGTAATGCACCATGTTTAGCATTTCATCTATATCAGCAGCCTTGCCTTTTCAAACCACTGGCGTAACACAGGCCCCCGCAGCCCCCTCGGTGCGGGGGGCCCTAAGCTCCAGGGGGCCCCCTCAGCACAATACTCATGCTGGAGAGCTCCTGGTTGAGTCTGGAGGGGGCCACTCCACGTACCTTGCAGGGGGGCCCCCTCAAGTTTTGTTACGCCAGTGTTTGAAACAGTTAGCATTTCGTGTCCTTCGCTTATTCAGAGTTGCTGCTATGGGATGCTCTGACCTCTCAGACTTCTAGTGGCGGTCGTCAGTAGATTGCAACCAAGGAACCCTTTTTTGATTATTCTTCTAGGAATTAGCAAGCCCATAAATTACATGGGCTTAAGTCTTTTATTCATCTTTTTGAGTTTAGCCGTTCTCAATCTAAAATGGCGGTAAGGAATTTCCAGTTTGGGGGAGAAAGAAGACTATAAAGATTTTCAATGTGTAACCCTGTTCTTGTTCAGGGCCGGACTGGGAACCAAAACCGGCCCTGGCAAAGTGCTCGGCTGGCCCCCCCGGGTGTTGGGGGTGCGCCCGAGCACTTTGCCTGGGCCGGTTTTGTACGATTTTGTTACAGGGGCCGATATTGCAGCTATGCTGCAAAAACGGCCCTGTATCAAAAACGGCCCCCCAGGGACCCAAAACCGGCCCCCACCCTGGCAGCCCACCGGGGAAACGCCCGGTGCCCGCTACGGCTAGTCCGGCCCTGTTCTTGTTGCTTGCTCTGACCCAGTTAGAGCTGTTACTTTCCTGCTGATCTGATGTTTTACTTCCTTTTGCCATCCTGCCTGTTCTCAGAGGCTTTTTTAAATCTGTAGCCAGATTTGTTTCTTCTGAGTACTGGATATTTCTAGTTTGCTCTCACTAGACTGCACTGACTGCAGTAATATTTCAGTTTGGATCAGCAGTAGTTTTGAAGGAGCAGCAGGCCTTAACTTGGATTCCAGAGAAGACCTTCAACTCAGCTACTTAGAAGATCAGCTCTTGACACATACTTAATATAAGAGACCATTGCAGTGAGAATAGAAAACTGACATGATCTTCATTGTTTAAGGAGTGACATATTGAGGCTTATTGTGAGTAAAAGTGGCAACTTATTAGGTTTATACCTACTATAGGTGCAAAAACGAGGTCTCAGCAGTAACTTATTAGAATACTTAGAACACGAAACAGCATATAAAATAAAGAAATATGGGTAAGGACAGAATCACGAAGCAGTATTAGATCACATTTTTTCAGGCCTCTAACTAAAGAAATAGAGGATATTGTGTGTGGAAATTATATGAAATCAGAGGCTTCATATGATAGAATAAAGAATGGTGTTATAATCGATAGTTATAAGTGCAAAACAGAAGCTTAAAACTATACCTAAGTATGCATCCTGTAAATGTAGATATTATAGGAACTTCATGGAAAAAAAAGTATTTGCTTAATTTCAAGGACACAAAATACTTCAGTTAGCTCAAATAATTTATAATGCAGGATGTTGTGATGATGGTTGCAGAATGTTACCTTAATATTTTGACTCAATAACTGTTGGCATTTCCTGAATCTACACTTTCTTTTAGCAAAGGTCAGTCTATGCAGCAGCCTCTAGAATGCATGTTTCAAAAACAGAAAATAATATATTACTCTATCATAATGATGTACTAATACATTTGATTTTTTAATGTGTTTATATATTCATGTATTTAAGAAAATGTGCTAGTGCTGCTTTGCTCTAGTTGGCTGTCACTGCACTTTACAAAGAACAGGCAAGGCATCTAAGTTCACAAGAGCGCCTAAAATGAGCAGAAATACTTGTTCCAATAATTTTATGAGATCTGCAATTTAATAAAAGTCAGATAAAAGAGAATATACTCAGGCTGATAAAAATAAGTTTCGTTGCACAGGATACATTTGAGTGACTGTTTTAAATCTAGACATGAGTTGGGAGAAGGGTAACAGTGAAGGGTAGGAAAATAGATGAGTACTTAAAAGGAAGGTTTTGTCTTTTTATGGAAATGCATGTTTCCTGTTGTCTTAATTGTAAAGGGAGAGGCACAAAGGGTGACAGTAGCACCAGTGAAGGTTTTCAAAGCAATAGAACAAGAGTTGAACGTGTCGAGTTTCAGGGGAAGTGTTGTTTTGCTACTGAGGATCATAGGCTTGTCAGATAAATACAGCGAGACATGGAAGTTTAACGGTTCTTGCAGTTTGAGAGCCTAGTAAGTTAAGTAGAATTAGAACTTGATTCTTACCTTTGACAATAGCTAGTAGAGCTTCTAGAGCACGGGGTAATATGGTCTAAGTAAGTTTCTTAACCTTTTAACTTCTGTGGACCCCCACTAAATGATTACTGGAAGCCAGGGACATCAGTCTGTGCAATTTCTATGTTTTGAACCTCAAAACAATGCATAAAAATACAGAAAGACAAGTACATCAAACAGTTTCACAAAATTAGAATGTTTTATTTAATTCACAAACAAAAAATATACAAAAATAAAAAAATTCTTTTTAGTTGGAAGATATTCAAAATGTGATTGTATTGCTATAAGACGAAGCAATGGGCTAGACTCTACCATATCACTTTCTCTTTTTGCTCCTTATGCCTGGTCTCTTTTTGTTGCATATACCAGTGCTTCGGTTGAGGCCACCAATTGTCCATACTAAATTCTATTTGCTAGACTTGCCCTGCTCCTACAAATCCAGCTAAGGATAACAAATTATTTTTTAGCCTCCAATTTCAAATTCATTCACATGTTTTAAAATGTTATATTTTACTTTTAGATGTGTATATAATCTTTTTATTGAGATTTTCAGCATATATAACAAGATACAAACAATACGCCATCAATTACCTAATGTAGGAAAAACATGTCACATTTGTGGTACAGTAGCACTGGTGTCCATACACTCATTTCAGCCTCATCGCCACTCGATAGTATCCCCCCATATCTCACCATATATTAAGCCATGTCAGGAACCGTCAATAAGTAGGCTGTGAGTGGGCTCCAAATGTCTCTCGGACATGAAGGCATTGGCAGTTTCTCTGCAAAAAGTTCCAATTGCCCCTTGCAATATATCATATAAAGTGGCCATTGTTTGTGTTTTGGTGCAGATCTTTCTCCCCAGTGCATGGCCACCCTCCATTTTGCTAGTAGCAATGCCACCGCCACAAATTTATGAGTCACTGGTTATAGCCGTTTGAGCAGGCTAACTAAACACATCTGGGAGGTGCAGTACATTGGTTACAGTGCCATATTCAACAGGTCTTTCACCACTTGCTCCCAGTATTGCTGGAGAGGGACGCACAGCCAGGCTAAGTGTATAACGTCTGATTCAAATGCCCCACAACGTATGCAGTGTGCATCTGCTCGTAAACCATATCTAAATAGCCTAGCAGGAGTATAATACATTTGCTGTAAATATTTAAAATGAATAATTCACAGGTTGCAGTTTGGCGTCAGCATACCCGTCAGTGTGCAAACAAAATCCCAGTCCTCCAATGTCAGGGATGTGTCAAGTGCGTTGTTCCATCTTTCTAAGGATGGATTCTGGGATAGCAATCCATCCCCTTGGGCCACGGTGTATAACCGCATAACTAGGTTCCTAAGTGTGGGGCTAGTGAGCAGAGTTTGAAGCGCTCCGAGCGTAGGGGGCTCTACTGGAAATGAGGGATACAGCTCCCTCATGGCAGCCCTGAGACGATAGTATGTGAATATCAATAGCGGTGTCTGCTGCTGCATGTGTGATATGTCCGCTAAATTAAGAAATTGCCCTTTCGGGTGCATATCTCCCATCGTTTTTGATGCCACCTTATCAAACAGAGCTAGTGCACCAGCCTCATGGGTGACCACTAAGGCCGAGTGAAAGTTCAGGGGGAACGTAGGGGCATACAGAGGTGGTTTTTTTGCTCCTGCCCCAAGTGTCCTCCAGACTGTTGTGGTGCATATGATGAAGTACATTTCTTTTCTAGTCACAGCCATACATTTGTGCGGTAGACTAGCATTGAGTGGAATTGAGTGTGCGTCCTCAGCCTCAACTGCCAGATGTGGCGTGTATGCCTGAGGGTCATACCAGTAATGTGCAAATTGCACCTGGGTGCACAAGTAATATAAATGTAGGTCAGGCGGTCCAAAGCCCCCCTGGGAGTGTCATTATCCTAGGCTGTGATCCTAGGATGTTTACCCACCCATGCCAGTGTTATCATGTGCGAGCGAATGGTTTTGAAGAAGTGTTGTGATAACACTATGGGGATGTTAGTGAACAGGTAGGGAAATCAGGGAGTTACTATCATTTAAATGATTGCCACTCTGTCTGCTAGCGACAGTGGTAGCCTGGACCATCTGGCCACCTGGTCCTCCAATTTCAACACCACTCTCCCATAATTTTCATGAACTACCAGGTCCTGGTCTCTATGGATCCAGATCCCTAAATATTTTACAGAATCCGTGCTCAATTCCAGAGGATATTCCAGTGAGTGAGGCTGTGTGGTTGGGGTCAGAGGGTGCACAACTGAATTTCCCATGTTTATACCGACGCCGGAGTGCCATTCAAATCGAATGTATTCCCGGAGGATCAGGGCTAGGTGTAGCGTGGAGTTGCGAACATAGAGTACCATATCCTCCACGTAGAATGAGATACCAATTGGCGACAATTGGAAGTGCAACGCAGAGTCCGCATGCCTCTGTCGAGGCAGACAAGCCAGGGGTTCAAGAGTGGGGGTAAAATACATTGAGGATAGGGAGCAGCACTTTCGTGTACCTTTGTATATAGGCAATATCTCCAACGTATGACCATTAGTGCATACTGTGGCCACTGGGTCAGTGTATAACAGACAAACCCATCTCAGAAAAGCCAATGCCATTTCCATGTGATGCAGGATTGAGAACATAAATGTGAACTCAATGGAATCAAAGGCTTTAGCAGCACTTAACAATACTGCCGCCGCCTCCATATTGGTATCAAGTTGGTGCATTAGTGCAAATAGTGTATGCAAATTGTGTGTCCTGGAGCGGGTCGGTATAAAACCTGATTGGTCTGGTAGAACCAGGTTTGTTAGTAACGGTTGGAGCCTAGTAGCCAGGATTTTTGCAAATATCTTGGCATCTGTGTTGATTTGCGACAGTGGGCGAGGTGATTCTCTGTACTCAGGTTGCTTTTTTGTTTTTAGTAACAATAATTAGGGCTTCGCGAAGAGAGGGGGAAGTACTTGCTTAGTGCACGCCTCCACATGTAGTGCGTGAAGATGTGGTGCTAACAGGTCCGCAAACTCTTTATAAAATTAGTCCATAAAGCCATCCGGGCCTTGTGCCTTGCAGTTGGAGAGTGTGTGTATAGCTTCATTTATCTCCTCCTCTGTAATAGACTGCACCAAATATGCCCGCTGTCCCAGTGACAGCCATGCTAGGGCCTCATCATCCAGTTACGCAGCAATCTCTGCCTCTGTGGCCGAAACGCGGGTGGCGTAGAGACGGGTATTAAAGTCAGAGAAAGTGGATAGAACTGCTGCTGTGCCAAACCTGTCCTTCCCCACCCTGGGTCAGTGATTTTGGCAATGTGGTTATGTGCCCAGGTAGACTTCGATCTATTTGCCAGGCTGCAGCCGGGGCGGCCTCCCTCCCCATAAGCCCTCACCACATGCCATCTAGATAGGTAGCGCAGCTCCCTCTCTGTCATATCATTGTAGTTTGTAATTTGTTCTCTAATGTTAGCAAGTGTGTCGGGCTAGGCGTAGTTTCATAGTCGTGTTCCAGTGTTCACAGCATGTGCTCTATCTTGTGCAGTTGTGTGCGAATGTCCCTCAAAACACCAGCTTGTGTGCTTATGCAAACCCCTCTGATTGTGACTTTAAATGCTCCCCAAAGCGTATTTACCCCCTTCACAGATCCTATGTTTTTTCAAAATGCTCATTAATGGATAGTCTCAAGCCCTCCGAGTCCACCTGGTCTAGTAACACAGTTGCATTAAATTTCGATGCAAATTGTGTAGGATTATGCGTGGGAATCGATACTACTAACTTGACTGGCTTGTGATCTGACAGTGTTCTGGCTAGATGCTGTACTTCTATTGCCCAGTCGCTCAATTCTGGGGTAATCAGCCAGTAGTCTAGACGGGACCATAAGCTATGCACCAAGGAATTGAAGGTGCCATCCTGCCCTTCGGGGTTTTGCAGCCTCCATAGGTCCACAAGACCATGGTCTTCTATGCCCTCGTGCAGAGTGTCTACCATGCCACTACATCCATGCTGACAGATACTGCATCGGATCAAGATATGTATTAAGGTTCCCGCCCCACAGGATGGAAGCTGGTGGCAAGGAATGCAGTTTGTTCCAAAGCTGTGTATATAATTCAGGGCCATCAATATTAGGTCTGTAGGTGGCTACCAGGGTGCCACATAGGTTGCTCTGCATTATGGCATATCTACCTTGATCATTCATCTCAGTGCGTCTCTTGAAGGAGGGCTATTTGTATGTGATGTCTATCTAAATGGGCAAGCACTTGGTGTGTTTTACGGGGGTTGTTAAGCCCCCGTATGTTCCATGTTAGGAGGGATATATGTCCAGTTGGCTGGGCCATAGTAGCATAGTGTGCATGTATAGTAGTCTGTATGGTAAGTCAAGTGACATGAGGCAGTGTGTGTAGAGGTAGGCAATGATAGTACATTTTTGGCAACAACAAGAAGCATTAATCCCTCCCCCCTCCCTCTTCCGCATCCCAGTTATAACAAAGGCTTCCCCACAATCTAGAAACTAAAGTCACATAACTGGAAAGAAAAAAGGACAATCACCAGGATCCGCTGGTATACCATATTGGGAGGTCATATGAGGTGTACCCATGCGGGGCAGCCAGAGTCCCAGTAACCCTCCCGATGGATGGGGGTGGCTGAGAGGCTCATTAGTGTCCAACCAGTTAAGGTCTATCATGGGTGGAGTTTTAAGTCATATAACAGTAAGGCAGATATCAGGGCTCTCAGCCAGAGGCCAAGCCAGCCACCAGTAAGTTCAAAAGCATAGCAAAGTAGTTCACTAGTTCAGGTGAGGGGCATATTTACCTGTCCTCACAGTCACTCACCCCACCTAGTTGTTCCGGCATCTCATTCAGACACATGCTTTGATTGCCCATATGCAACTCACAGTCCCTGGTGTGAAAGAAGTTGTAGCCAGGGAGCACCAGCTGTGACCATGTCCCTAATGACTCAGGTGCTCTCTGTGTCTATCTCAGCATCTGGCTGCTCACGTCATCACGTGGAAAGTTTTTAATGAATTCCATCACTGCTTTCGGTGTTGTGAAGATTTTCACAGTACCATGATGGTTGATGCGAAGGCAGGCTGGGTAGAGCATTGTGTAGGGTATCTCCGCCTTCTGTAGCTTCTTTTTGATAGGTAAGAATTCTTTACAGGTCACCTGCACTGCTGCTGTAAAATCTGGGAAGAATGCCACACAATTGCAGTGGTAGTTTGTCTTTTTTTTTTCTCTCTCGCCAACTGGAACACTGCATTCCGATCGTGGTAGTTTAGCAGCTTGGCTATTATAGGCCATGGGGGCCCCCAGGGACGGCCTCATCGCAAGAGATCTGTCTACCCTTTTTACCACTAGCAAGTGTGACAGATTGTTGGAGCCAAAAATGGCAGTGACCATAGTTTCCATGTACAGTTCCATTTTTCCAGTATTCATTGACTCCGGTACACCTGTGAGAAGCAGATTATTATGGCAGAAGCGCGCCTCCAAGTATTAATTTTTTGCCTGTATGACCCCCAGTACCTTCTCCATATTTAGGTATATTGTGCTCATCGATTGTATATCATCTTCTGATGTGGAAATGCGCTGCTCCGCCGCCATCATTCTCGCAGTTTGCTTGTCCAGTTTGGTGGTCAGGTGATCCATGCGCAGGTTCAGGGTGTAATCATCCTATTAACTTTATTTTGGTTCGAAAAACCATAAAAGTGCACAGTGCAAAGCTATTATAAATACATAGAAAGATCATATATACAAGTCCCATCCCAATAACAATGTACATATATTAAAAACCAGTCATAATTCATCAATTGACAAAGTGCTGCCCCAAAACTAAGATCAAAACCAAAGGACAAAAACCTCCAGAAGAGGAGCCCACCATTTCACCCGGATTATCTGTGTTATTTTGGATAGGGGCAGCTCATCAACTCCCTGGGATGGCTAAGGGGATTATATCAATTATTGCAAACCTTGTTTAATAAATGTTAAAACAATAAATTAAAACATCAACATGACATAAAAAGAGGTTCAGGGTGTCACTCTTACCATCAATAGACTGCAAACTCTGCTGCATGGCAAGTAATGGGTTCTCAAGCACTGTAGAGCCTTGACTTGTCGCATCCATTTCCTGTTCTGTGGTCACATCTTGCGGGGTCCTGGTGGCCCTTCTTGCTTCAAATGTGAGTTGCGGATGGTTCTTGTCTGTTTTCCCCATTGGAAACTGTAGGGACTGCGCAGCTATAGTGGAGGAGACCCCCTCATCACCTCGTGGTCTCCTGGGTCAGTAGGCACTGCAGTGCTGACAATTGTTGCTCACCCAGCCCACCCCTCGCCGCCGTGCTGCACAGTATACGGCTGTATAGGTGCTGGGAGTCATATACTACTGTGGTGTCTGGAGTGCTCCATTAACAATATGCCTTTGCAGGTGTCATGGAGGTGAGTTCCGCCATTATATTGTTCATGTCAGAACCTGCATACAGTAGGCAGCTGAGGTAGGGCTGTTACCCTCAGTGCAGGTTACTCTTGTGTGCTTGTTTTAGGATCTTCTCTACCCTCTAATAGTTTGTAGTCTGTGGCAGTGTCTACCTTGCAGGGAGGAAGACAAACTGCTTGTTCTTGCAGGGGGTGCTTATCAATACAGGGCTGCAGTGGCAGCCGCTGACCCTGTAATTATATAATAGATGCCATAGTCACCAGGTGCCTTTATTTAAAAGGGTTGTGTGCCACGCTTTGGCTCAGTGGCATAAATTGATGTCCTGGGTCGGCCGCTGGCCTCCGGCCCGTCGCGTTGCCCAGCACTGTCACGCACCATTCACAGGGCTGTCTGACTTGTGCTTCACAGCGATATTTCTCCAGGCCTCCAGCTACTTTTAGGTGCACACACTTGTCTCCTCACTTGCTCGCGAGGCACTCAGCATTTCAGGCAGAGCGATTGTTGTATGCGGGCGATCGTGGGTACATGCCACTTTTCATGCAGCCTCACCTCTCGCGGCTCATTGCTTTGCCCCAGTGCTTCACCGCTGCTGGCTCACCTCTCGCGGCTCATTGTGGCTCATTGCTTTGCACCAGTGCTTCGCCGCTGCTGGCTCACCTCTCGCGGCTCATTGCGGCTCATTGCTTTGCCCCAGTGCTTCGCCGCTGCTGGCTCACCTCTCGCGGCTCATTGCTTTGCCCCAGTGCTTCGCCGCTGCTGGCTGCCCGAGCCCCAGCCTTCACTTTTTTCCAACACGCAGCAGCACTGGAGGCTCTTCCGATAATTTCCACTGCAACGATGCCACTGGTAGAGTCATCACCCACCAGTGATGGGCAGATACTGCAGCTTTTTATGTTGCCTCACATGCGGCGTTACACTTATGCATCAAATCTTGTCTGCCCCCATGTTGTAAAGTCAAAGTTTATGGCCTTCAGTGCTTCAAATGTTTAGTGCTCCTTTTTCTGGCAGAAGGAGAGCCGGATGGCAGGATAATTGATGGATTGTAGCTCATGGCCAGCGGAGCTGCACTAAAGTGCAGCCAACTTGCTGTGAGCTTTCTAGTGCCCCATGTTCATGTATGTATAATTTATGAATCTACCAATATAATTTACATTTCTAAACAGTCGCAGACCCCAAAGGGTCAGCGGACCTTAGGTTAAGACCCGCTGGTCTAAGCTATTTGAGC
The DNA here is from genome assembly GCA_963921515.1 of Calotriton arnoldi. Taxonomy (NCBI): domain Eukaryota; kingdom Metazoa; phylum Chordata; class Amphibia; order Caudata; family Salamandridae; genus Calotriton; species Calotriton arnoldi. Next base: position 276,546 of record CAWUFW010008732.1, on the reverse strand, counting down.
TGTAAACAAGTCTAGTGGCTGAGTGGAGTGCTGCCATCAGAGGTGCCAGAGATAATTTCAATGAACCACACCAATCAGAATACTTCTAGTGAATTCTGGATACGTAAATGCTTTTTAAAACCATCAGACCTTTGACAGTATTCTAAGCGACTGGAGTTCTTTGAGCGAGAGCAGAGGAGCACTGGTGGATTTTCAAGTATTATTGATTTGAGAGTTTGTATCCTTGGGGAAGAAGCCTGAAACGAAGGCATTTGATCTCTGTTGGTTTTTGTGGTTCAGTTAATCACACTAAATGTAGGTTGGAGAAGGATTGTTTTCAGATGAGCAGAATTTCAGCCTTTTCTCATTTTTGTTTTAGAAATGCAGTGGACACCCAGTTCTGGATAATAAAGATATATGGGAAAGAGAGCAGTGAGGTGAACACCTCTTGAAAATTCTGATGGGTGATCTCTAATTACTAGAGCTAAAGTTAATTGAAGAATACACTACAAATCTGCTTTTTCTCTGTCACATTATAGCCTTTGGTCCAATAGAACAGTATAGTACAATTATTTGCATTCAGGAGTATGATGCTTTAAGAGCTCTAAAACAGAACACCAACAGTATGGTAGCACTAGCTTAAAATAAAATATATGAATATAGCTGGATGCATAAGGCTGCCACCTTACTTAATATCTATAACAAAGGGGGTATTTTACTGTTAATCTTTCATCCTTGCAAAAGGTTGTAGCATTTTCAAAGTTTCTATTGTTTCTATCAACCTGGGTTAATTTGGGGCAGCATGAGCTTTTTCTTTAACAGAGGCTCGTCAAGTGAGTCAAAGGTCTTAGAAATATCTATGGGCCTAGGTAACAGTCTTTCTTATCTCAATATAAAGAGTTTTGTCACATTATGTTACATGGAGAATAACTGGTGACTAATTTATTGGCCTGGGTAAAAACTGCTTTTGCTCAAGATCTAGGTTTCAGGGTCTCTGTCAAGATCAACATATTGTGAAGAACGCAAGACTTTCACTGTCTTTGCTTTTGTTATTTGCAATGGAGCTATAAACACAAGTCTCTTTGACTCATTTTAGACATGGGTACAATGGAAACGTTTTGCATTTGATTCCAATCATTGTGGTATTTTAATAACTTACCTGCAGCAAGAGACTGGTGTATCTCCCTCATCTAGGGAGGCATCCTCACCCCTTGTCATTAGGAGCACATTTTCGAGTCCTGGCCTTTTGTGTGATAGTTTAATGCATTATGGTTGTTGTAGTTTTAGTTTGCTTCCATTGAACTAATTAAACCAACACACCTGATAACAATGATTTGTTGGTGAAAATTGCAGGACTAGAAACACTTTCCATGATGACATGGAGTGAGAGGTGTTTATCTTACCCTCATCCTATACATTCCTAACAGATCAAGGCATTGTCACTAGTTGTAGAATCACCATGTGGAGCATACCACACATCATATTATCTCTTGTCAGCTTTTAACATCTCTATGATGCCCTTACATGATCTAACATTTTCTTTTAGCTTCAACTGGGTAGGGTACTAACATATATGCTGAGGACATTCTGTTGTTGCCCCCCATGAGTGGAACTTTTAAGGCAATGCAAGAAAATTGGCTACGACTCAATTCCAAGCAAATCGAGTTGCTGCTGGCAGGTTCCAAACCACAATCTTAAATTTGGATGAGCCCTACTAATGTCAGTTGTTAGGCAATATTAGTATGGCCTGTAATGTGAAAACTCTTGGGGTTGTTTCTAAAAATGAATTCAGCATCGAAGGCTAAGTCAGTTATTTGCCAAAGTCCTGGTGTCAGTATGTTTGTCTGCTTTCCAAATTACATACATACCTCTGTCATGTGGTTTGTGGCCTCATGGTCTGCCTTGCTAGGTTGGCTTAGGCCTGGATGCCATGATGCCTTTTTGCGCACGTTACTTTGTTTTCCAGCCTCTGCTTGTGCCCGGCTATATTAGGACTGTCTGCTTTTCTGCCTTTCACCTTTTCTCCTATTCCCTGTGGGCTTCGTCTGCACAACATGTACAAGGTCGAAAAACAACGTCCCTTGTTCTTGCTGATCTGGCCAGTCCCTCGCACTTAGACATAACACTAAGTACAGCTGCACTGGAGAAATTTGTGTGCTTTTAATATTGTGATTTCACTGTTGGAGGCACGTGGAGAAAAACCTTTCCAGAGAGAAGAGCTGTGCTTGTCTGATGATGTAAACCTTGCATCTAGATATTGAGGTATGAGGGTCCGCCTGACAATGCCCAGAGGTCTTCTATTTTTATAATAAACTAGCTAATAGCACGGGGAGGGTGGTATGGTCATTTAGCCCTATATCCACTGCTTTATGAAATGCTTTCCCCGTTTGTATTCTATGGAATTGTAACTATGCTCATTGTTTTATCCTTATGCATTATGCTGATAGTACTGGCACGTGTACTGTATCTTAGAGCACGGTAGTTGAAATAAACATTTTAAACTATACAGTGTCTCTTATTACGCACGTTGTGGACAGGTATGAGTGAGTTATGAAAGGGTGTCTTTGCTCCTGCGAGTCCTGAGAGAGAGACCGTGTTCTGGGTTGTCTAATCATTGGTAGCATTGTTGCTAATGAGACGCTAATGCTAGTCGGGTTGGGATTGTGGGTACTAAGGTGTATGGTTGGTTCACCACTATACTCCAAGGTCCTATTATCCTGAGCATAGCTCTGTGTATGTGCAGAATCCCTACAACATGGCGCCACCAACGTAGTGGGCTGCTTATCTGCGAGACGCTTGAGTAGTACTTGTGCTTGTCCACAACACCCTTCGTAGACGCTTCCGGAAGCGTGTGTGAGGGCGATGCCTCCTATATTGACGTTTTTATAGGTTCTTTCAAGCTTGAAGTTGTTAAAAGGTGTTTAAATAAAACCCTATATTGTGCTGCCTCATTTTAGGTTGTCGAATATTTTTAGCCTTAAATGGCTGTCTAAATTGCGGCACATAGCCGCGCAGCACTCCGGGCTCATTTGACAGTGTATGGAGTGCCTGACGCGGGTGTCGATCTGATCTTTGTGGTACAAGCGGATCCCGCTTACCACTTTGAGGTGTTTTACTCTTCGGTCACCTTCCCGGCGGTGGATGGGACGGATAATGTGTTCCATGAATATACAGCCACCGCTCTTCCTATAATTTATAGGCCTTATCGAAATCTTGAAGTACCGCTCACGGCATGGCAACACCGTGTTTGGTTTAATGGCGCCCTCCCCCAACCGGTAACCCTGATTCGTTTAGGCCCCCTATCAATAGACGGGGCCACTTGGCCAGTCTTGGCCGGGTATACCCCACATCCGCGTTATATGGCGCTTGCGGTTGCTGAACTGCGTGAATTGCATACGTCTTTGATACGTGTGCACAGAGCTTTAGTACAGTATGTTACAGGTAACATCCAGGGATCCCCGCCTGGAGTTGCAGCGCATCCAGCTGGACCGGGCGGCGTAACCATAAGTCCCGTCATGGTTAATTTGGTGATGGGCAAGCGCCCACAAAATAAGGATGATTTCCCTTATTGGCTTGCAGAAAAATTTGACCAGCTGGAGGCAGTTTTTCCAAATACTTCTCCTGTGGAAAAACACAGGATTTTGACGATTAGTTTGCCAAAAGACTTAGTTCCCGAGTTGGCAGAATGCAACAACTGGGGTAAGGTATTCGCAGCAGTATATGCGAAGTGTTTTGGTACTCCTTCCATGACAGTTCTCCCCTCTGTAATTAAACGAGTGCAGGATGAGCATGGCCCTGAGGCGGCTGTGGAATTAGGGATGAGACTGGTGGGAGTGTTCGATGTAGTAGCTGATTTGATCCTTGCGAATGTCAAGGGCGATGCAGTTAACTTTCAAGTAGCTAATGCTTTGGCTTTGATCCCAGAACCGGACAAGCCGCTCGAATTACCGAAAATTATTGCTCAGGCTTACAAAACCATTGGCCGCAATAGCCTGGGAGTTAAGCCTTTTGCTAAAACACAATCGCAACCACAACCAAAAACGCAATCTGAGAAAGATGAGAAACCGTTCTTTACTAAAAAGAGCTGGAGGTTGAAAAAACAGGGTAAGCAACAGAAAAAGCCAGGGTCGCGAGGCGCATCCCCGGTTTCCGTACCTTCTGAACGTACTTATGATTTGCGCGATAGAGTGAGAATTAAATCTCCAGAGAGATTTCAAGTCCCTGATCCGCGTTCTCCTCGTTCTTCACAGGCACCGTCGACCTCCCAGACAGGTGGAGAAGAACGCCAGGATAGAGGCAGGGGTCGAGAGGCTCCACAGGGATGAGACCAACCTCGACAACAAGTCCGAGGGAAACCAGAAGAATTTCCACGTTCTCGCCCACAGTTTCAGAAGAAGAAAGTTGTAGCTGTAACAGCGAGGTATGCCACAAACGGTGAGAACGAGACTCCTGAATTGGACGTGGGCAGTGACGCTCCAAGACAGCGCCGCAGAAGTTACCATAGTGCGGAAGGCACTACGTCCTCATGTGGAGGCGACAGCAACTGATACATTCATTACTGTCGAGACAGCAGACACCAGAGTGGCACCCCCTGACAGACTATATAATATTGTCATTCAAATTGAAGGTGACATTGAGCGTGTTATAAAAGGGATTTTTTGGGAGAATCTGCACTCTTCTTAAGACATTTTGTTGGCGGAGGCGGATTGGCCGCCCCCATTCGTACTTGCTGCGCGTAGAGGGGAGGAGGTAATCCTTCCGAGCTTTTCTCATCATGTCCCCAAGGACAAAGCGGAGGCTCTCGCAGCTGAGTGGGCTGTGTCCCTGGCTCCTGCGTTATACCGCAACCACGTGGGCTGGGATGAAGATTCTCCCCCCCATGATATTCCTTTGCGGTCGCTGCCACAGCCACAACCCCAATATCCCATCAAGCGGGAAGCTAAAGGTCCCGTTTCCGAAATTCTGACACAGTTAGAATATCAAGGAGTAATTGAAATATGCGTGTCACCCATGAATAATCCCCTTTTCGCGGTTTCTAAACCCGATGGATCGTACCGCCTAGTTTTGGATTACCGACATTTAAACTCTCATTGTCGGACCTTTACGGTGCAAAATACCCACAGTTCTGCGCTTGTAGACAGTCTTGTTCGTAAAAAATATAAAACGACACTTGACCTATCCAATGGATTTTACACGCACAACTTGTCCCCGGAGTGCAGCCAGTGGAGCGCTTTCACTTCCGGTGGTAAACAATTCAAATTCCGGCGTTAACCCATGGGCCCGTGTTGTCTCTTTGTTGGACAGCATAGACCCAGATGCGTGTTCGTACGTCGATGATATCTATCTGACAGACGACGAATTATGGCCGCATCTTTCCCGAGTGGACCGCATTATTCTAGAATTTGCGGTCTTAGGATACAAATTTAATTTTGCCAAATCTCACATTGCTGAATTTACCGTTTTGTTTTTGGGCTATGAGCTCAATGATGAAGGTAAGGGCTTAGCTCCCCATTTTCTGGAGAAATGCGCACTTTTGTGCCCTCCAACCACTCTGAAGAAACTTCAGTCTTTGCTGGGTTTTCTGAACTTCGGGCGTACTTACATTCCCGAATATGCCCAGCATATCAAGCCTCTTTATGCCTTGATACAACCTAACTTTTCGAAGTCATGCTGGCTTCCTGAGCATTACTCTATACTGCAGTCTTTGCAGTCAGATTTACTTGAATCAAAGTTCTTCTTGACTCGTGACAACCACACAAACCTGGTGATTAGAATCGTTCCAGGGGCAGTGGGTTTCACGTATTTAACCTTTAACGAAGGTGACACAGTACCAATTGCATACAAGTCACATCTATACACTTCTGCAGAAATGCGCTTTTCCTCTGTGGAGAAAGTTTTGACTGCAGTGCAAATGGCGATTCTGAAGGAACGCGCACTGGCACAGGGAAAACGCATTTTGGTGGTAACACCATATCCTGCCCTTGAGGCAGTGACGAAAGCAAGTGTCCCGAACTCTAAGGCTTTGCACCCCCGTTGGATACAATGGGCTACATCTCTGACATCTCCGGATGTCACTTTTATCTTCGATTCTTCACTTCAGACGCAGGAGTTTTTACAGTATGAATTTGTTCATCCTCCTCCTCTGTCCTTGCTACCGCTTGAGGAGTACGAATGTATAATCTATACCGATGGTTCGGCACAACCGGCCATGGGTTCCAAGCATGCTTATTCAGCAGCATGTGCTATTGTTGCAGGTACTATGGTGAACGGAGAGTTCAAACAGACTGTAGTGCACACTCAGGCACTAGGAGACAGTACTGCACAATTGGCCGAGCTGCGCGCTTTGGTGCTCGCACTTGAGTTTGTCAATCCAGATGTGACCACTCTTATTGTGTGCGATTCTTACTACTGTGTTCAATCTTTCAATGACAATCTATTCTTTTGGTCGCAAAACGACTATAGAGATGCAAAGGGCAGCACAATTAAGCATAAAATGCTTTGGGTTCGAGTAGCATATTTGAAACAACGTCTGCCTCTCACACAGGTGATTCACACTCTTGGCCACCAGCGTGTGGGCACACACGCTGTCGGTAATGGTTTGGCGGACGAAGCTGCCAAATCAGCAGTAGCCACGTGCTCAGTAGCGGCAGTTACAAGATCCATGACTAAAATAGATAATGATATTTTGGCAGCTATTGCTGCGACAAAGGAAGGTGCTAATTACCCACGGGGTTTCCCTTCCAAATACTCTTATCAACTAGGTCCCGAACAGGCTCCTTACATAAGAATTCCAGACGTTGGTGATCGGCTGATTCCCAACGCGGACCGCAGACTTTCCTTGATAACGGCCGCACACGAAGGCATAGCTTCGGCTCATGCTGGCGTGTCTGCGACGGTTTCCATCTTGCAGCAGCGTTACTGGTGGCGTGGTTTATATAAATAGACCCGTACTTATGTGCTTTCTTGTGACGTTTGTCAGCAAATTAAACCTTCCACGGTTACACGGCCATAACAGACACCGCTCTGCATTTCAAACAGACCTTTTGGGTGAGTTTACCTGGATCACTGCGGTCCATTGTCTTTTGACACCGCATATAAGTACATCTTGGTTGCGGTGGATTCGTGCACACGTTTCATCTGGGTTTGGCCACAACGGAGTGCTGATGCTCGAAATGTCATAAGGGATTTGCGTGTCTTTGTGGGAATTTTTGCCTGTGGCACCTTCCATTCTGACCAAGGTCCAGCGTTTGTCTCTAAGGCGTACAAGGACACAATGGGGTCACTGGGGGTGCGGGTGAAATTTTCGTCTCCATATCGGCCTGAGGGCAATTCGATTGTTGAACGAATGAACCGTGACTTAAAGCAATCCTTGACAGCTAGAGTCTTAGGTACTGGCAGGAACTGGCTGGCCCACTTGTATACCGTACAACGTGCACTTAATAATCTCCCTAGAAGACCTCTGGGTGGGCGGACCCCATACGAAATGCTCTTTGGCATACGAATGTTTGTGCCCGACCTTGATGGTCTAGACATGGAGGCGCAGTCCGCAATCTTTGATGTAGATAACCATTCTACTATGTTACAGGACTTACAAGAAGCCCGAGACAAACTTGCAATCGAACATTTACCTTCAGCCACAGACGCTGCTTTGCAGATTCCGGTTGCCGGCTGGCTTCCGAAGGTTGGAGACCTGGTCCGAGAGAAGGTGGAGAACAAAAAAGAATTTGGCCCCTCTTATCGTGCACCAGTTCCAGTTCTTGGCTTGAAGGGTACTCGTACAGTCATCTTACCACCGCTTCCTGGTCGCAAAGAGAACAGATACATCTCAGTGGAAAATGTCAAGCTACAACATCTGGCCGATCCTGAATAGTGTAACACCAGCGGTCTCTTGTCCAGTCATTTCCCGGACAAATGTTTGTGGCCCTCCAGCCCACACGGTCACTGATGTGGCTATTGAGATGGTAGATTTGTCTGATCACTTACTCGACTACCCGGATTCCCCCTGCAACGAGGAGACCGAGTATACCTACCCCGCCACCGAGTCCGTGGCACACCTACCAACAACACCACTGAGCCCACTTTGACTCGGATTCCACCTCAGCACTTATCCCGTCCAGATTCAGTATTTTTGTATCCTGGTTCAGAGACAATTTTTTGATCCCTCCTTGGACATACATCTGGTTGGTACTATTCCTGATTTTTCTGTTCATGTCCATTGGCTTTGTCACAGTTTTTTTTCTGCTCATTAATGGTCACTATTTACCAGAACGCTCTGCGGTGAACTGTGTAGCTGGAACTTTTGCTCCGCATTCTTCTTCTCACATCATGAAGCGTGACCACACATTTGTGAACATTTCAGCTTTCCCAGTCGCTGATGGCATCGTATGGGATGCGGTAAATTTCCAAATTCATGGACCAACCGAGATTATTAATGTACCGAATGTCCTTCGTGTTTCAATGGGTGATGTCGTTAAAAGTAATATTCATTCTGACGATTGGGATGTGCATGCAGTTGAATCGTTAGTTACTGATTTGAAATATTATGCTGCTTTTAATGCTGAGGATTTGTACATGAATTCTGCAAGTTATGCCGATTTATATTGTTACCAGCATTGGGGCAACCACTTTCTCGATAAACCAAGTACCCTTCGGGGTCCTTTAAATTACACCCAATGGGAACATTGTCCGACCCCTTTGCCAGGTAGCTCCCAGACTCTTAGAAATAAGTTTACTTATTTTACGGACTTTGATAGATCGAACCCTAGGTCCTATTATTTTAAATTAAACACTTCTTCCACTCAGAAAATCATGTTGACCCACACCAAGTTACTGTATTCGGGTTCCTTTTTGAACGCCTTAGCTGTGGGTGGGTATGAACATTGGCGGGACACCATAGACTTGAAATCTATTTGGGGCTCCAAGTCATGGCAGGTACAAGGCACAGAAGCCTTGCACCGTGCTTGCCTCATCCCGACCCAAATTTTATTTTTGAATCATACCATCTATCAAACAACGTGTTGGGGTTTGGCTACTTCCAAACAATTAAATGCACCTTCCATTCCTGTATTGTCTTCCACTCCCAACGAGAGCTTGCGTTTCAATATGTCCCTTACAGATTTGCAAGCTTTGTTTCAGAACAATTCGTTTAATGTCTCTACGTTTGTTCGGTCACCCTGGTTGGCTTGGCCCATAGCATCTAATGCCTGCCAACTGCGTTTTCATGACACGGATCCTGGTTATAAACAGGATCGACCGGATCCAAGGTTTTCTGACTCTCGTACTGTTACAACATATTCTGTTGGTAAATTGTGTAAACAGTGGTTGCAGCACTCTTCCTTAGATTCTGTTAAACAACATTTATCCCTCCTATCAGGCAACATTGATCTGTCCGACTTTGTTCTGGGGCCTCGTGGCCCTCGACCTAAGAGATTCATTTATGAGACCTACAATGAACTCTGGAAGCTTTCGCAAATTGAAGCTGCTTCCCGTCTTTGGGAAATTGATCAAGCAAATTTAGAAAAGGTGCTTGCTGTTGTTGACAATAGTATTAATACCCTGTCTTCCCGCATTTACACACTAGAGAATATTGTTTCCTCTGTTGTTGATATTGTACAAGATGATGTGTCTGTGTTATAACATGGTCAAAATCAATTGCGTTCAGTGATGCAGTTTGCATGGACTTTGCAAACACTTAAAATGGGTAAAGTTCCTTGGCACTTTTTGAACACCTCTGCCTTATTCTTGCCTTTTAATTTAACTGAAAAACAACAGTTCATGTCCATGAAGGATGCCACATACACTCTGTTACATATCGAAAAAATAGAGCCCTTACCATTCTCTGTGGCGGAATTGGATTCCGCAGTGTGGCTAGTACACGGGGTTATCTCCTTGCCTTTTTCTTTATTTGAATTCAGTTCATGCATGAAACATTATCCTGTGGGCCGTTTTCAGCCCTTGGGCAGTGCCTTCCTGCATGAACTTTGGTCCCTGCCTTTCATGTATAAATGCCTTAGGGATGGAAAGGAAGTTTTTCTCACAGGGGAGTCATGCGATTCTACTGTGGGTCATTCCCTTATTTGCAAAAACATTAAATTGCACGGAGCTTGTAATGTTTCGGCTCCGAATCTTGCTTGTGTTTTGAAGGGAATTCCTGCTCCTGCTATATCTCCTACTTTTTCTGTGCTTGCAAATGGCAGCTATCTCCTTCTGAATAATCAGGACTGCTGTGGCATGCTTGCCGGCATACCCTATATTGTAACAGTTTCCCACAGGGATGTCTGCTGCAAAAATGTGTTTTTTCCTCCCCCGAACGACATCATAGATAGTTCCATTTGGCCTTCCATTCCGACTTTGAAGGCAGATTTCAATAAATTGAGCAGAATAAAGGCACTATTATTGAACCAGGAGGTTATGCTCACATCCGCCCGGGGCACATTCATTCTCCAGGTGGCGAGTACCCACAGTGAAATACAGGCCCTTTTGAACACAAACCTCCCACAGCATTTGGGTGGACTGATTCACCGTGTTTTTAATGCATCACGCACCAAAGGTCTTGTGCACTTTTTTAAAGTTGTGGGCTCTGGCCTTGTTACCTCCTTTCAAGCTATATTTGGTGTAATACCGGCTTTTATTCATTCCATTTTTTCCAGCATCTTTGGCGGATTTCCATTGATCCTCGCCTTGGCGGCTGGTATATTGCTTTTGGTCTGTTTGCTTCGCAATGGCTGCACTTCCTGGGGGCCTCCTCGACCCAGGTCGACTCCGGATGCTCCATGACCGCATCCTCGCCGGCTTCGGCGTCCTGCCATTGGCGACACTGAGTGTGTCCTATTCACTTTCTTTTCGCTTGCGTCTTTCACTTGCGTGCAACCTGTGATGTCTTGCATCCGATGTCCTTTCTCATGGTCTTTGGATTATTGCCTCTCCAATACGTCTCTGTCTCCCCCGGATTTTGTCCAGTTGGTGGGTCCCTTAGAGGCCCATGAACGGGACTGTTCCGGTGCTGGCTACATGACACGTGCGGCTGCACTTGGAATTTTGGCACAATGGGATGTCTGGGCTGCCGCTCAGACTCTCCTACAACAAAGTTATATTGAGTATCACGCAAGTTGTCCCGCATTGCTGTTCGCTGCTCCCTCTTGCGAGGAACATGAATGCAGTTTTGATTTATTGGACTGGATGGCGTCTCTTTTTTCTGACGATTCCAACGATGTCCTCTTGGAAGGTGTGGCGTTTTTCTGCACTTACACTCTATTGGATTAGGGGGCCTCCACTTTCAGCGTCCTGCCGTTCTGCTCCATCTATTTGAACTCTGTCTTCGTCCTATGTCTTCACCGCTGGACTGACCAGGGGAGGGTGTCATGTGGTTTGTGGCCTCATGGTCTGCCTTGCTAGGTTGGCTTAGGCCTGGATGCCATGATGCCTTTTTGCGCACATTACTTTGTTTTCCAGCCTCTGCTTGTGCCCGGCTATATTAGGACTGTCTGCTTTTCTGCCTTTCACCTTTTCTCCTATTCCCTGTGGGCTTCGTCTGCACAACATGTACAAGGTCGAAAAACAACGTCCCTTGTTCTTGCTGATCTGGCCAGTCCCTCGCACTTAGACATAACACTAAGTACAGCTGCACTGGAGTAATTCGTGTGCTTTTAATATTGTGATTTCACTGTTGGAGGCACTTGGAGAAAAACCTTTCCAGAGAGAAGAGCTGTGCTTGTCTGATGATGTAAACCTTGCATCTAAATATTGAGGTATGAGGGTCCGCCTGACAATGCCCAGAGGTCTTCTATTTTTATAATAAACTAGCTAATAGCACGGGGAGGGTGGTATGGTCATTTAGCCCTATATCCACTGCTTTATGAAATGCTTTCCCCGTTTGTATTCTATGGAATTGTAACTATGCTCATTGTTTTATCCTTATGCATTATGCTGATAGTACTGGCACGTGTACTGTATCTTAGAGCACAGTAGTTGAAATAAACATTTTAAACTATACAGTGTCTCTTATTACGCACGTTGTGGACAGGTATGAGTGAGTTATGAAAGGGTGTCTTTGCTCCTGCGAGTCCTGAGAGAGAGACCGTGTTCTGGGTTGTCTAATCATTGGTAGCATTGTTGCTAATGAGACGCTAATGCTAGTCGGGTTGGGATTGTGGGTACTAAGGTGTATGGTTGGTTCACCACTATACTCCGAGGTCCTATTATCCTGTGCATAGCTCTGTGTATGTGCAGAATCCCTACAACACCTCCCAGAAGAAGAGAGTGCTGCACTAGCCATAGCTGTGGTGGACTTTAAACTGAAAGCCTTATTTAGAGTTTGGCAGACAGGATACTCCATCATAAATGTAGTGGATGTCCCATATACCATGTTACAAGTGAATTATAGCCTACAGCACTTGCAATATGACAAATACGATACCCACCATGTATTGAATGAGTATCCTGGATGCCAAGCTCAAAATAAGGCCCTAAATTATTACAATACACTCTTAGTAGTAGTAGGTGATATGAAGGCATCGGGTCACCAAGAGAAATTGCAAGACTTTGCAGCATGAGTCTAATTAGGTGAGAGCATGTTAGTTCAACTCTTCATATGCTTCACTGGCTTCAGGTGATGGAGCAATTAAATATTGGGCTCTTAAAATTATTTTTAATGTAGGTCATCATAGTGACCTGACGTGCAGGAAAGTCAAGTTGGCAGTATATAAACCAAGCAGACCACTAAGATCTATGGATAAAGAATGGTTTGATAATTGAAAGAAGTAGAATTTGCAGCAAACCTTTGCAGGTAGCAGGGGGGCTAATTATGAAATCGTTTAACCATCAACATCTGTTTCCTCCAGTTCAAGAGGTCTTAATACATTGATTTTCCGAGCTGTTATTTCTTCTTTGGTTTTGACCATGCCTGTGACTTATGACACAGTATCAGGAGGCCGGAATCCACTATTTGCTTGTTGCACTAATAAAACTATATTTACAAAATGGAATCCATCGATAAATTTCAGAGCATTCCTATTGTACACAATCCATGTTTGCTGTGTTTTGCTGTAGGAAATCACAAAAGGTTGTGTTTAAAGCCACTGCAAATTACTCAAGGCCACAATACAGTCTGTTGTTTTTTTTTTTACCACTATACCATTTCAGACAGGGAACAATCATATGACAATCAGTCTGCCCAGAGGCATGGCTAGCGTGGCTAACATGGCGGGCGCCTTTCGTGCCCTGGGCTCGTTCATCTGTCATCATCTGTGGCCCTGGGCATTTAATTAAGCCCCCAATGGTCCTTCTGTGATGGGGAATCCGCAGGGAACACAAGACACCTGCGATCACCGCTGTGGGTGCGGGAAACCTATCCTGAGAGGCGTTGCGGGCACTGACATGACTGGCAACAGCGTGGCACGGCCGAACCAACTGCGGGGGCATAGAACCTTATGACAAGGAAAACAGCAGCAGGTGTGGGGGCATTCTGCTCCCCCACCACAGCTGTTGTTGCAGCCAAAGAAGACCCGGCCTGAGACAAGGACCAGATTCTGGTGGGGCCCTAATTCGCAAGGTGCGGCCTGTCCTCCTGAGTGGACCCGCCCACACATCTTCAGTGGGACTCTCCGATGAGTGGAAAGCCTCACAGGTGCTATGATGTCTGTTGGCTGCCTTATACTCCTGCCACACACTCCTGGCTTGCTACAGACTCCCTGACACCCTCCTTGAGAGCGTGGTGCCCTGGGCCTTGGAGGTGACGGCCACTAAAAAACGTCTTACACTGCAAAAGGGAACAAGCACTCACAGGACCACAGACGTCGGCTTGGGGGCCCCTGTCACTGAATGGCTCCTTCCTGATGGAGATAGAAGCCTGGGAGGCACTTTTGGGCTCGTACTCTTGTGGAGCCTGGGGAGAGGGGGTCATAGACCCCGGCAGCCACGTGGCCCACCCAATGGGGCCTACCTTTACTATGCAGGCTGCGAATACCAGCTGTAGAAGAGATGTGCGAGAAGGTGAGATGACACTGCTCCTTTTCGTCCCCAAGATATACATGACATCCCGAGGTCCTAGAGGGGACCCCCGAGGGCCGGGGATGAGTTGCAGGTCTGCCACATGAGGAGTGGTGTGTGGGGCCTTCAGACACCCTCACTATGTAGAGTTCCTGCTTCCTGACTGTCTGTCGAATGGCATAGGGCAGGTTTCCACTATTTGTCCTGAAATACGGTCCCCACATCCTCATTCCAGGCAGTTCTGGGACCACACACAACTGTTGCTGCTGCTACTGCTGCTACTGTATAACTGACTGCAACCACCTCACATCCACAGTTGCAACCCACTAGAACCTGAGTGCTCCATTGGACCAGGCACCCCATGGAAGGGGTTACTCTTCCTGGGTGGGGAGCTCGACCTGCGACTGGTGGGCTGCTCATGCTGTGTTGCTTGTTTTGTCCTCCTGAGTGTTGATAGTCGCAGGAGGGCCCACATTGCCCCTCCTCCAGCCAGCTTATTATGCCTGGCCCCCAACAAACTCTTACAAAATGGGGTGTATGAAACTGATTGAGCCGGACCAACTATTACCCACCCCCATGGATGCCGCCACCCACACATTGAATTGTGCTAAGCTAGATGCCATCCTCCAGGCGATCAAAATTTCCTGAGTTTCCTTAAAGCGAAAATTTACTTGGTAGTGATAGACCTGATTCTATGCTGCAACGATCACCACAAGCTTTCGGACCTGGAGCACCCAGTGGAGGATGCGGAGGCCTGCTCCGGCTGCAGTAGTATCAGGATGGTGGGTCTGGCAGAGAATCTTGAGGGTCAGCAAGTGGAAAATATTCTGAAGGCCTGACTCTGCAAGTTGGTCCTCAGCAAGGAACTGACCTCGTACTTGTTAGTGGAGTGGGCACACATGGTGCCTTCATGGCAGCCCCCACCAGGAGTGGCTACCTGACCTAATGTGGCCAAGATCCTTCATTATAAAGATCTGGGTGCTATTCTGTACAGGGTTAGACAACCGGATCCCATCCTAAGAGATAACCACGGAATCCATATTTTGCCAGAACTCACCTTAGCAGTCCAGAAGAGGAGGACCTCCTTCTTAGAGATTAAGGATTGACTTTGCGACCTGGGTTTGACTTATGCCCTGCTTTTTCCAGCAAAGCTCAAAATTTAAGCAGACCAAAAATCCCACTTCTTCACGGATCCAGAGGACACCTGGAGGTGGGTGGAGGCTCGGAATGCCCCATCGGGGACTGTGGAATATCTTGGCCTTACCCCTCTGTCTCCCTCATGGAGCTGGCACCAGTCCAGGAGGGGTTCGAGGTGGACACCATGACCATCGGAAAAACAATCCTCAACCCAGGTCCAAGGCAGTCAGCGCTCAGCTTTAAGTATCACTACTTCATTCTGAGGCTCTTGCCAGGCATCCTCTGGCCCTTCTGATGAGGAGCCTGGAGGTGACACTCCCCTCCTCTTTACCCAATGGCATTATCTGACCTCCCCTAGACATGGCCCTCCCCCTCTCCTGATCCTCCAATGATGATGCAGGGGACTGCTGGCCCCTGGGCCTTTAACATCCTAGCTGTCTGAGAGTCTGTACTTTTTCTCTCTCCCTACTGTGTCTGGTGGCAGACCCCATGGGAGTCCCTGCATTAGGACCCCCACACACCAGCCACACCCTTCACAGGTGACTATGTTGCCCAGCGCTCACAATATGCTACTATCCATGTGCCCAGTCCATCTCTAACTAACACCGACGCATTGCACACCCAGTCCCGTGTGGTGCTGTTCGCATATGTTTTGTATGACGGCCTCAGGGCCAGTCGCCCACTGTATTCTTGGTTGCCGATACCCGGTTTGCATATTGTCTACTAGTTCACGCTATTATTGCAGCACTCACACCTGACCTTTCACTCTCTCTTACTACATGAACACATTGTTCTCTCACCCATCATGGGAATTTGTGGGGGCCACTCTAATATATTGCCCCAACCCCACACCTTCCAGATTATTTCCTGGAACATCAGAGGCATGCATACAGCCACACACTGTCAAAAAATTAATGTTCTTCTAAAATGCAGATTGGTTGATATAGCCCTTCTACAGGAATCACACCTCACAAAAACAGAGGCAGAGCACCTGCAGCAATGGTGGAGGGGGCAAATCTACGCCACTAGCTGCTCACTCTATGCCAGAGGAGCCCTTATCTGTGTAAGGACAGGCACTCCCCTTTATGTATTTGCCCAGGAAATAGATCCAGAAGTCCCCTTTACCCTCTTAGAGTCTAGATTCAATAGCATGCCCTGCTGTTAGGCGGTATTTATGCCCCTAATTTTAATCAGCTGACTTTTCCCTGTTCCAACCCCCCCCTTTCATCCCCACTGTTGCCAAAGTTACTCCCCTGCCAACCGACTGCTACAGTTACGCCATGCATCTGAAGCTCTAGTACGATTCAGGTTCTACTCGCATGCCATTACTGTGCTACATTTTACTCCTCTGATAAATTATCAAATCTGAAGCCTAACTATCCATGCAATGTACCCTTGTACATTTTAGACTTGTAATATATGCTTGTTGACTGGCTGAGGGGACGCTCTTCTGCCTTTTTGAGACTTGTCTGACATTTGGTGGACTACCGCGCTGCATCCAAGGGACTCGGAGTCCCAGAAATGCCGCTCTTGAGGAGGAGGGGGAGCCAGGCAGCACGCCCGAACAGCACGTGCTAAAAAGCACTGGTTGCCTCCCGCGGCGCTGGACGCGCCCGGGCCATGCCCGGTCAAAGCCCGGGCCAAGGGCGGGTCCATCTGCGCCTGTCAGAGCCCAGAAGAGGCTGGGCCACCCCTCTTGGTTCTGGGATTCTGCAGTAGGAGCTTGGCATAGCGGTGCGGACCCTTGGGGACAAGACCAGTGGGACCGGAGAGGAAGCTATCGATTTAGGAGTCTTGTGGACTGGAAGGTAGGAGGAAACACCCGTGGCATCTTGAATTCTGGACATGCTAGGGTTGAGTGTGGCCATATTTGAGTCCATCTCAGTACTGCCTGCCGGTCTGTCTGTTTAATTACTATTTACTTCTGTTTGGGAACCATGGGGAAACGTAAAGGCCCGACGTCAGTACCTCTAGGGCCAGCAGCCTCTACGATGGATTCCTATTTACTGAGAGCAGCTGGGATTATAGACAAGGAAATTGAGCTGGTGGCCCGCCGGCTCTCCCATTCCCCTGTACGTCGCCCTGTTCCCAGGCCTCTATGCATATTGGGGGGGTAGCCCATTACAGTCTGTCCAGGATATCCAACTGGACCAACTGGACCAAGGACCCTCATCTATACCAGCAAGATCCCCAAGTTTGGGGGTAGAGGGAGGTCATGGGTTAGATGTAGGGTCCAGTATCTATAGGTTTAACCTCGTTAAATAGGGCCTGGCGTGCAGTGTCAAGTCAGGGGGACCGAGGGTAGGGGATGGACAGGGATGAAAAAGGAAAGGATTGTTGAGAGGGGCTAAAGCGAAACGTCCAAGGGCAGAGGGGCCAGGCCAATGTGTCAGCAAATTGCAACCACTGACCAAGGATGGTATGGCGGCCATGATGGATGGCTGGATGGGTTCTTTGTTGACAAGTACAGATCGTAAGCTAGACCCTATTAGGCAACGCTTAGCGACAGTGGAGTTGAAGCTTACGAGGATTTGTCACCATAGGCCAGCTGGGGGCACTGACCCTCAAAGTAGTTCTGGGGGGGCTTTAGCCGGTCCCCGATCAACGAGTGACATAACCGGTGAGCAAGGGCCAAGTGGGCATATGCTGATTCCACCGTCATTATCTGGAAAAAGGCAGTGCCAATCTTCTCCCCGGCCCCTGGTGGACTCAATAGCCCGGGTGGTAGACTCATTGGGCGGAGCGGTGGCATTAAAACCTCAGTGCTCCATAGCCTGCCCCGGTCCAGCTAAATCCACACCGGGAGATATATCGAGAGGTGGGGAGGCAGTCTCAGATGCCCGAACAATAGACTCCAGGGCGCAGAGCCAGAGGCTTCCAACCTTACATCTTCCACCTGAATCTTCATCTTATGTAGTAGTACTCGGTAATGTCCCAGTGCTTCCTATGGGTGCCGCCTAAGAATATGACCAATTTAAGAACAAGGTCCTGCACTCGCTGAATCGTAACACCGCCCTTGGCCTAAGATTGGAGAGATTTATAAACATGGTGCGCAGAGTTTCCTGGGTTGGGAGGTCTCGAAAAAACCTGTCAGGAGACTGTGTAATTGACAACTTTAACAGACCCCACTTGGTAGAGAGAATCTTGTATGCAGCGTCACAGAGCAACCCATGTGGGGCTGTTTCATCTATTGTGGCCCTTCGTTTGGGGCATTTTTATAGACCTTGTAGCAGTGCGATGACCCCCAGTGGGAGGGACGTATGGAGGTTCCCGGTTTATCCTTTTTGTCCCCAGCTGGATCGGCAGATGGCTATACAAGACATACCCCTTCATAACTTTTTTACTCCTTTGGATACATTGGACTTCTGTGATTGACTTGCTTGTATAGAATCAACAGAGACATTGTCCCCCCATCAATTGAAAACAGGAGCTCTTGTTACAGGTCATGGGGCCGGCAAGGCTTGCAAATTCATCTCATGGAATGTAGCCGGTTTAGCAAGCAAGTTTGCTGACCCCGGATGGATCACTTTTATTAAAGGATTCAATGTGATATGCCTACAGGAGACATGAGTCAATCCGAACAGTTTTTTCTTAGAGGGATATAAGACATTCTTTGTACCAGCTGCTCCCTCATGGGTGGGAAGATCTAAAGGTGGGCTGGTAATCTATGTCTCCTTAAATGTTCATTGTTGCTTGAAGGTGTTACAAATTGATTATCCTTCCTTGCAGGCTATATCTTTTTCCCAGAGGTCTGTTAATCTGTTGCTGTTGAATTTCTATAATGCCAATACCGCCTCTTTAGATACCTGTAACATCTCTAGGATGGGCTCTTTTTTAAGGGATGTGACTGTTAAGACCACTTATAACGGTCACCTTATGATCACAGGAGATTTTAATATCCACCTCGAATGTCGGTGATGCATGTAGAACATACCAAACAGGGGGACATTCTTAACTCCCTAGTTGATGAGTTTGATCTTATTCTGACCATGAGCTGGTCGGACCAAAGTATGAAACCCATCAATCCTACTCTCACAGGGAGGGGGAGTGCAACGTTCATAGATTTTATGTTTGTTTCGAGCCCCTTCTACCAACTTCTTTTAGACTTTTCTATTGAAGATAGCATTTTTAGTGATCACAATCCATTGTGTATTTCGACTAGATGGCCCCGATTGGAGAAATCTCAAATGACAGTAGCCAGGGGGACACTAAGGGCAGTAGATCAGGGTAGAAGGCTAAGCTGGGCACAGATAATGCCGGTCTCTTTCCATGAATCCCTACTAGCCAAGTGTAAGAGGGAACTTGACATCTGTACAATTGGGCGGGAAGAGGCAGGGGTTGCCCTAGAGGCTTTTTTGGCCATTTCACGTACAATAGGACATTACTTAAGACGCCACCCACGCATGCGACGGATCGAGTCATGAGATGGTTTGATCATGACTGTGCCCGTGCGGCCAGGACTTTGAGGAGGCCTTTAGGCACTAAACCCAGTGATCGTGTATTGGTAAGACTGTAGAGGCTTATATAAAGCAGAACTAGTAAGACGTAAGACCGAGTTAAGGGAGGAGGCATGGAGTAAGCTCATTGAGGCCTGCACCTTGAAAATAGTAATCAGTTCTGGAGTATTGTCAACAGTCCCTTTCTATCAGGGGAAAACACACAGGTCCTTTACGCATATATCACAGGAGAGGAATGGGTTGGTCATTTTGAGGAAATGTTTAGAAGGCCGCTAGATGCCAGTATAGCCATTGGCGGTGGTGAAGGGAAATCGGCCCTTGTCATCACAGCTGATGAAGTTAGTAAGGGTTGTGAGAAGTTGGCCTGGTATATTCTGACCACTAGTTAAAGTGGGCACCTTGCACCAGTCCAAACGACCCTTATGATGTATGAGGTCAAAGATAACCTTTAGAAAGCTATCCTAGTGGTAGCTGTGGAGAGCAGCCTTCAGGCTTAATCTTGAAGGAATGTAAAGCAGCTTGTTTTACCAGAATATCACCTCCTATATTGACTAAATGAAAGGAGAACCACACAGTAGTTATATAAAAATATGTATTTATTAATATAGCACTCTCTACTATCCTCTACACGAGGATAGAACACAAAGCACACGATACGAGATCAATAGAACAGTTGTAAGTAGCACAATACACAGTGGGCTCCAGGGGGAGACCAAACCATATACTAAAATAGTGGTATAACAGTCACGACTGAGATCAAGACAAGGTCTGGAGCACGTAGAATCGTTGGGACCCCAAGGAACCACCCAAGGTGAGTAGATAGGGACCCCACGGAGGACGGGTGCAGTGTGTGAACACGACCGCGGGCTCCGTACAACTCTATGGGGAAGTCGCGGTTACACTTTTAAAGTTTAAGGACCCTTCTAGGAGGACATCGAGTGAACCCTTTGGAACTTAAGAGTTTGAAGAGCCACCCCACCCATGGATACCGTAGTAACCGAGTTACCTATCTCAGAGGAGCCGGGTGCATAGGTCTGAAGTGGCGTCGGAAACTGCTGTCGTTCTCAATGGAGGGCTGCGAAGAAGTACTGCTGCCGTGAAGGTGAAAATGGTCTGGTGGAATCCAAGCCTGGATTCGGGAAGGAAGGCATCTGAAAGCAGAGGGGACAGAGTCTGGGTCACTTCAGAGTGACCAGGGGCACGGTAGACGAATGCCCACCGATGTTGGTTGCTTCAGGTGCGAAGAAGGGATGCTTGACTCTGCAGCCACAAGGACCAGGAGATGTCGAGGATGACCAGGAGCTGGAGTTGAGCTTTTTCCACAAGGATGTTGAGTGCTGAGGGGTCGGTGTTCAGCTGGAACACCAACAAGCCTTGGCAAAAGCACCCCACGAAGGAAGGTCAAACAGGTTACGGTGAGGACCAGCAAGGTCCAGGGGACTCACCAAGCACTGGGGAGTCAGGGAACGTCTGGAGCAACCAGGAAAGCCCAACAGAAGTCAAGATGACACTCAGAGAGACCCACAGGCCGAAGGACCAGGAGTCGCAAGGGGACCTTGGGCAAGATTGAAAGTACCAGCCCACGGAGCACTCAGTGTGAGGAGGCCGGAGTTCTTTGGTGCAAAATACTGCTCAGGGTCAAGACTACATGAAGTCCAATGCACAAGCTCGGGAATTGCCAACAAGCATATGCAATTGCAAATGGATGTGGTTCACAGAGGTTCGGGTTATGCAGTCCCCACGAGGGATACTGGCCTCAAACTTGCTGAGAGGGCAGATCAACCTCAGGGCCCTTTGAAAACCTACCTCTTGTGTTGCGGAAATCTTTGGAGTCCGCAGGAGCTCAGGAGCAGCAGTCTGGTCAGTTGCATTATGGTGCCTGCTAGGGCAGGGGAGTGACTCCTTCACTCCAAGGGAGATTCTTCAGTTGTCCTCAGTGCACCACAGGTCCTGAATGGAGCCTGTATGGAGAAAGGGCACAGACAAAGCTTTGGACGGAGAGGGAGACGAAGTCGGGCCCAGTCAAAAACCAGCGCAGTCCAGAATGTCCAGACGGTCGAAGGTCAGTGGTTTCTTCTTGTAGAATCTTAGCCACGTAAAATCTAAAGTCTTACAGCCAGGTAAGCCCTTATGTACCCACGGAAGAGGGTTGGACAGATTTGGGGGACCCTCCTAGGGGAGGGTCAGGACAGAGGGGTGGTTACACCCATGTCCTTTGTCCAGTTTCGCACCAGAGCAGGAGCCAATGGCTCCCAGAACTGGTTTGAGCTGGACTATGCACAGGGACACCAAATGTGCCCCGGGTGCAGACTTTCAGGCACTCTCAGAGTGCACCCACCCAGCCCCAATACACTAAATCCTGTCTGGGAGGTGGTTCCACCTCCCTGTGACAGGATGCCTATTGTGCTGCCTTCCCCTGCTCAAGCTTGGCTCAGCAGCAGGAGGGCAGAAGTGTGTCTCTGGTCGGCAGCATCCATTTTGTGCTGACCGTGTCGAGAAGGCTGGCACCGGATAGACCAGTGACCCCACGAAGCTCGCTTCCGAAGGGTGGAATCATACCTCCCACACCGGTTACCGGTGTGGAGGTATGATTCCAAGGTGTTTGATACCAAACACGATATGTTTCTATGCAGTCATTTTTGAGATAGCATTTACCGCGAGGTTATAATGCAACTCTACCTATATGTCCGGCTGAGTCACAGACAACCAGGAGAATGGTCTCCGAAGGTTGCAGAGAGGCTCTGCTCATGCAGGGGCACCCTCTCACTAAAAACCCAGCACCCTGCCTTCAGGATTGATAAGGCCTGCTATAGGGGTGACTTATAAGTTTTAAGTGTAGTGACCTATAGATATAGTGAACCTATATCTAAAGTAAGTGGTGCAAGCACCAACTTACACATGCTGCTGAAGCAGACCTGGAGTTCCATTTTGCATGGACTCTCATGGGTGGCGTAATACATGCTTCAACCCATGGGAGGCCTCTGGGGTACCTATGCCCTGGGTACATGGGTTCCATATACTAGGGACTTATAAGGGTACCCCAGTATCCAATCTGGAGTGTACCAAAGTACATGTGTGACAATTTAAGGGAGAAAGCAGATAGACTGGGGTCCTGATTAGCAGGATCCCAGTCAGACTAGTCAAAAACCAGCAAAACACCAGGCAAAAAGTGGGTGGTAACCATGCAGTCAAATCCTACCTTCCTACAAGGGTATCGCAGGGTTATCTAGAAACAAGGCCCCAGGACCTAATGGTATCCCCCCTGACCTTTATATATCTAACCCACAGTTTTGGGTGCCAATCCTTTCCACTGTTATTAACGTAGCAATGAGGGAGGACCCACCTAGTGCCTGGGCCATATCTACTATTGTCCCAGTTTTTAAAAAAGGAAACAGGGATAGTACCCTATGTTCCAGGCCTATATCCCCATTCGACTCATCTGTCAAAGTTGTGGGACGCATCCTGTTGGACAGGTTGACGACATGGGCAGACGACAATAATATTCTTGCAGATATTCAATATGGTTTTCGTCCAGGGAGGTCGACAGTCGATCAATGTTTGAACTTGTATATGATTGTCAACAAATATACCATCGCCCGAACCGGTAGCATATATCTGGCCTTTATGGACTTCAGCCTTTGATCGTGTGAATAGAAACAAGCTATGGGAAACCCTATCGTGCATGGGCGTGGACAAAGATGTCGTCCTCTTTTTACGCGAGCTTCATATGGATACCAAAGCGGTGGTACGATACACGAACAACTGTAAGCTCTCCCAACAGTTCCCTATCCACAGAGGAGTTCGGGAGGGGTGTATATTGGCCCTTTTTGTATTTAATTTATATATTAACAACTTGGAGAAGGTATTAGTTGACACACAGGTAGATTTTCCGCAGGTGGGACGGTGTGGTTTGCCAGTATTATTGTATGCGGACGATGCCGTCCTTATGGCCCGGACCGCGAGGGGTTGCATACTTTACTTAACTCCTTCGTGAAGTTTATGGAAGACCGGGACCTGTTGATCAACAACTCCAAATCATATGTGATGCGGGTGGGACGGAGTACAAAGAAGTCCTTTCATTTTAAGGTTGGGCCTACCCCAGTTCCCATGACTAGTGCCTTCTCTTACCTAGGGGTCATGCTGGATGCCAAACAAAATTGGGGCCCCTTGAAAAGTAAAACGCTAGGGGAATTTTGTACGAGCTAATGCTGCAATTTTCAATTTTGCCTCGCGGTTAGGAAAAAAATGATAGGTGCTATCTTACAGATTTATAGAGCTAAATGTTTGGCACAGGTGACGTATGGCAGTGAAATCTGGGGCCACATATCTCATGAGGAGCTACAAAGAGTTGAAAATAAGTTCCTGATATGACTCCTACCCCAGGGAACTTCTACCTTTATTGTACATGAAGAACTGGGTATGCCCTACCTGTCAGGTCTGTTGTCATTTCGCCACCTATCTTATTAGCTTAAAGTTTGGCTGAATAAGGGGACCGCCTTAAATAATGATATCCTAAGGGACTGTATGGCTCTTGATCACGCCCATTATATTCCTTGGCTTAAATACATCCTGGAAGGTTTTAGGACTCTAGGAAGGGTGGATCTTTTTAGTAACCCGGAGTCAATCAAAAGGAAGGACCTACTCTGGGCCAAGGATTCTTTTCTTAGACAGCGGGTGGTGAACAGGGGAGAGTGTGAGTTAATGAAGCCCAGTGTACGCAAATATATCATCCTGAAAAGTGAACAATTCACGGAACTGTATCTCCTAGGGCTTCCCAACTCGTATGATCGCTTTTTATTGTCAAGGTTCCGATTTGACTTATTCCATCTTCTCCTTGCTCACCCTCGAGGGAGTAGCAAAGGCAAAATTCTGCCACCATGTGGTTTTGACGGCAAGTCCCCTCAAGACATGTTTCATTTCTTAATGTTCTGAATTAGTTATGAGGTGCCAAGAAAGACTTATCTAAATCCAATTTTTAAAAAGGCAAATTTTAACCAAGTGCGTCCTGCTTTTACCTTTTTAGCTATGCTCTTATGGCTCTTAGTTTTTTAAAGGCCGCAGTTAGGCTTAGACCTAGCTGTGATTAAGTTCTATGAGTGGAGTAGTTTCGAACGTGAAATCATTTTGCTATCTTTTAACTTGTTTGATCTGTATTTTATTTGTCTATTTTAGCATGTGTTTTATAATTATGAATGGAGATTGGTGACCGATGATGTCTATGGATTGGAATAGCTCGTATTGTTTTAACCCTGACTTTTATGGTTTTTCTTTTACAAAAGCCGAATAAAGTACCACTGATTGATTGATTGATTGACTGGCTTAGAAAATCAATAAAAATACTTTTAAAAAATGGAAATCATTCTGCCCAGTAAGAATAGTCTATCTCGAATTTCCAAACTGCTTCCAGCTGAAGGGGAACAGAAGCAATCCCAGACCAGCTTCAGTCTTGTTGGGCCTGATCAGTGAAGTGCAGCCAATATCCTGTAGCACTGCAATCAAGAGACTCTTGCCTCTGGAAACCTGTGATACTTCTGATGTCACAATGAAACAACAAAAGGTGATGGGTGGAACAATTAACAATAATCTCACACACTGACAATTGCTCAGCATTGTGCATCAGACAGGGAGCAACTGTAAGCAAATCAGTATCGCTCCTGCTCCAATAGGAACAGTCCCGCTCTAAACATCACTACTATATACTAAAGGACATTTCTTTCAACTGCTTCTCTTGTATTTTGTGGGATTTTATCTTTATGTAGGTTAGCATTGTACCATAAATTGATTTCAAAGTCAGTGAGAGGTACCTTAAATGCTGTCACAGCATTGTGCCATGCGGAGTCAGACAAATGTTAATATCTTCCTCTTACCGAAAGCATTCTCCAGGGTTACGTTTTCAAGGAACCAAACTCTAACAATTACAGAGACACCTCTACGTCACCACATGAACCAAAAGTATTTCCCCTTATATTTATCTTAGAAAATCTCTATGACATACATTGCATATAAACTTTAATATTAGTTTCATGATAGTGAAGAAATGTTCTCGAAGGTAAGACAAAATCTTTTATAACAACAAGTGTCAAATTCCACCACTGCCAAATCTCATCACTAAATACAGTGACATCTCTCCCTGAGAGTGGTTCAATATGTAATTATCATAAGCAGTGCAGGTCAAGGCTGGAGTACATTATCTATCTTTGTTAAGAGCAGCTGACGACTAAAGTCGCTCAGTACAAAAGAAAACAAAATCTATTAGAACAGAATCCATTTCCACGGTAGATCGGTGGAGGACACTGAAGTACTCAAAGTGAATCGTCTGGCGTGTGCTGCTTTTAAAACGTTTTATTTTTTGTCAACTCTGAGGGCCAGATTTATCAAGCGCTTGCATCGGTCTTGCGTCACACAAGGTGATGCAAAGGCAATGCATTCCTTAAGCCAGATTTTCCAAGCCACGCAAAGCCACCTTGCATGACTCTGCGTGACTTGGTAAATCGAGAGTAACGCAAAGCAGCCCAAGTCACTGCCTTGCGTTCCTCTGCGCCGGAAAGCGGTTACATGGGTGGAGAGTGGGTGTTCGCACTCATCCACCCAAGCTTTTTGCCCCATTCCCAGACTTACTAAGAGTAGTCAACCTGGGGCTGCGTCAAAATTGTACGCCTTCCTGCTAGAGACTTAGCAAGGAGAAATATCTTTATTTCACTTTGTTGTTTACTCTTTCTAAGTGTGCTGCATGCTCCAGCACACCTAGAAAGAGGAAAAAGCCTTCAAGGGTTGTTTTTGGGTAGGAAGGAGTTTCTTCCTGCGCAAAAACAATCCTACTTTCAATGTAGGCACCCTTGCATCATGGTGTATGGGTGCCTGCATTTGCGCTAGGCAGCACATAGTGTGCCAGCACCGTGAGAGAGCAGGAAGGTTCCGTATATTATTAAATATGGTGCTTTTCTGCCCTCTCCATTTGACGCAGTGCAGTAAGTTGTCTTGCTACATTTCACTGCATCAATAATTGATAAATCTGTCCCAGAGTGTGCACTACTCATCTCTACTGATCTCTGTGCATAAGGGTTGATATTGCACCAAAACTGAAGTTGTCCAGGTTTGTGTATTTAAAATCCAAAACTAAAGAATCTAGACAGGTAGGTATAGAGTACTGGTGCGAAGTATATCCTCTGTTCCGCTAACTGTTTATTCTTAATCTTATATTTATCAGAAAATATTTGTACACGCTCCAACAAGGAATTTGACTAAATATTCACAGTTTGTGTTCTGAGGCACAGAGCATGAACATAAAATAAAGACGAGCAGCTGCAAACAGAATCATTACAAGAAAGTGCGAGCTAAAACTTTGAATCAAAAATCGAACTGTCCTGTTTGGCAGACTATCAGATTATATACTGAATTCCAGCACCACACTTTACCTTGACAAAATTATACAAATAAAGGCAGGGTTGTGAAGTTCTTCTTGCACATAGGCCCTGATTTCTATGTTGTCGGAATCCAGGTGCTTTTTCTTGTACCAGATAAATAGCGATACACTGAGGCAGATTATTTATCAGGTGTGAGAAATAGCACCTAAAACCACTTTCTGGGGAATAACATGTCGATTTTGAAGTTTAACGCACCAAAATCTGCATTGTTTGTTAAATACAATACACTTTTCCCATGTTGAATGTAAGCAGCTTCGACCTTCCGAAATCTAACGCAGGGTTTGATATTTAAAGCGGCCGGTAAAGACCACTCAACTCATAATTCCGCCTCCTGCACAAAGAGGGTTTTACGCAGTGGCCGGAAATCACCGACTCACTCATAATCTTCCCCA
The DNA here is from genome assembly GCA_963921515.1 of Calotriton arnoldi. Taxonomy (NCBI): domain Eukaryota; kingdom Metazoa; phylum Chordata; class Amphibia; order Caudata; family Salamandridae; genus Calotriton; species Calotriton arnoldi. The sequence goes on along the minus strand of CAWUFW010008732.1, from coordinate 249,171 downwards.
GAATGTGAGCATCCCTTCCCTCAGTCCACAAATAATTCCTCTGTTTCCCACTGAAAAGAAACAATGAATGAATCTATAAATATATGAATGAATAACTGAGTGAATCCTTGGGATTTATATCTTTCTGTTTGATGATATCATGCCATGGCTTACCTATCTATTTTAAACATTGCGGGGCAGATTTACAAGCCCCTTGCGTCACTTTTGCGTCATTTTTAACATGGGAAAAATGACGCAAAAGTGGCGCAAGGGGCTTGTAAATCTGCCCCTTCATGCTTTAAGAATTATTCAGTGGTAGCTACTTACTGAATGAATAACGCAGAACCATTCTTCTACTTCACCATAAAGTCTGTTTTGCTATCTCCTTGTTCATGAAAATTTCTATGTGCACTTCTGCCACATAATATTTACATACACATTTCTTCCGTGTTTAATCAACTATAATTTACATGTTTTTAGAAAAGGATTTCATATAATTGCATGCTTCCTTCAGGTTTAGTCCTAAATATATCATACATATTAACATTTTGAACTGTGATTTTAAACAATGGAATGGTAATACTATAAGGGGATTTGAAATTAATCAATGTACTTCTTTAATCACAGTAGAGATGTCATGAAATTCTAAGAAGAATGAGCTGTTTCACAAAATAACAGATAACTTCATTTGTTTCCTTAAGATCAAGCTTCCTTTTGGGAAATGTCCTGGGAATGTAGCAAGCTCAAAGAAATCATGAGTACATGAGTGAAACTTCCTAAGTATCTACACAAAGTAAGCATTTAGCTTTGCTAATGGCTTCCCAAGCTGTGTATACAAAAATTATGCTCTTTACAAAGAGCATGACTTGTTTTCTTCCCAGGCAGAGGGGAGGCTTTATTTGTACATTGGCAGCTAAACAGATTAACTGTATGACTTAAAGAGGATGTTGGACTGGTAAAAGTGAGAGTTTCACAAAAGATTATACCTCTCGGCAAGACATTTTATTCAAATTCTCTTGCCAGGAAAGTCAAGTAGAGCGATTTTTATTGAACAGAATTATTAATATTGTGCAATTCCATGTAATGCTCCTTATGTACCTTAATTTAAAATAACCGTGAATTTAAAGCTAAAATTACCTAGAAAAACTGTTTTTTGGAATTGGAAATTTATAACATTGACTATGGATATGCATTCTCACATCTTCGGCTTGCTCAAGTTGTATATCTAATATAAAACCCAGTATTTAACCACTGTTTATTGCTACCTTAGTAGACATACAAATAATTCTTATGCTTTAAAGTCATCATATTTTCAAATATTGTTGAAAAATAATTTTTCTTTTTGTAAAGAGTTGACTCTTCACCACACTGCGAGAATCAATCGTCATACATTTAGATGTTTCAAATGATTAAACTTGTGGGAAGCTTTCAAGAGTGATTGGTTTAATTAGTGGCCCTAGTCCTAGCAGGAAAGCTGGTGTTGGTTTGTAGCTCCATTTACATAAAGTTATTTTAATTGAACACTTCATTCACGGGCTGAGCTAACATTAGCGCTGCAGAAGCATGAGCACAGCACCCTATATATAGATGACTCCAAGGGCCCGATTACGAGTTTGGCGGTGCGAGCAGACCACCATGCCAGCGGCCCGCACGCCAAACCCATGGTCGGGTCGAGTCGCACGCCCGATTATGAGTTTCCTCGTGTCTGGTGGGCTGATTTTGGCATTCCCACTGCAGTGCCTCTGAAAATGGGTACCACAATGGGAATGCCAAAAACAGTTCCTGCACGGCATGGACTTTAAAGCACATGTTGTGCCCCCCTGTATGCATCCCCATGGAAATCGCCAGAGCCCCCTTTGTTTTAGGACCGCCAACCTTTTCAAGGAGGAAAGACCTCCATGACACCGCTGGTGGTCCTGAAACTCGTGATATGCTTGGCAGTGCCACAGCAGCACCACCAACATATTACTCAGGATCTGACCGCTGCACCACCACCAGGGAATGGCGGTTTCCTGGCGGCTGTGGCATTGCAATGGTGGTCTGACCGCCCAACTTATAATAGGGCAGTCGGACCGCAGGTGCGGCATCGGCTGGACCGCCACTGCCGTGCCACTGGGAGTACGGCAGTCCGTGGACCGTCAGACTCATAACCAGGCCCATAGTACCCAACTGAGGGATGGAGGCACATTTTCCTTACTGATTTTGGGGCCCATGCACCATTGCTTTGACATTGACAGGGTGCCAAGCAAACATCTATATCATAATAGAACCTAACATGTTCATCACAGGGGATAGATAGTAATAACTCTGATGTACGTTTTTAAAAAAATATATATTTTTGTTTCATTTATTGTTCAAAACCAGGTCAGGAAAATGTGCCATAGTAATACGTTTTTGCAACTCACTGGTGCTTGCGGACAGCTGGATCGAAGGTTTGATGATGTGTTACTCACATAATTGTGAAATTTGTAGTAAAATGCTTGAATACAAAAAAATAAAATGTCTTGTATTTTGTGTGTTTACAGGCTAAATGCACATACCTTACCTCTGATACATATTTTGACTTTGTAGGTCTGTGATTTTAGAAATCGCTTAATTACTGGAAAGGAATTTAGGTTCTGATGAATGAAAGATTTGCTATTCAGTAATCAGCTGCAAATGCTGTGCAACCCTTAACCTGGACTTGTCTATTGGACTAAACTTCCTAAAATAAAAATTTCTTAAAATTGCCCACAATTCAAAAAATTTATAAATTGGTAAATTGCGAGCTGTTTTTGTGATTGCCCATACAATATACCATCAATTGGATGTAGGTTGTAACTAGGTGGAATTTATAACAAGCATTAACAAAGCCAATAGGTCTCGTCAATCTGAGAGCTATAGGTGTTGGCAATGTTATAGCATTTGTGCACTGCGCTGGGGTTGGTTTGATTGATTTATGGGTTCTCAGCTGAAGAAGGGTCCCGTAACTGGTGTTGGCTGTTATGTCACCACTGTGCGTCGCATAGCAGTAGGCAGTGTTATTGGTATAAAGTCAGCACTCTAGTTGTTTTCACAACCCTGCCTTGGTGTCTTTCTTTCATGTGCATGACCCAGCTAATTTTATGGTAGACATGGAGCAATTCCCATTTGCATTGCAGGAATCATTCTAGTGCACCCACTGCAGGAACAACCCTAGCACCGGAAGAGTTTGCTATAAAACATGATTAGCAAATGTCACACAAGTCGCACGTTAGTGACCACACACTAATCCTGCATGAATCCCGTCACCCGAAATCCATTAGCATTCTCTTTTTTTACTGTTTTGCGAAATTCAAAAGGTTTAGAAAAGAGATCAGTCCACATGCTCCTGAATGTTAGTCATTTTGCTGCAGAGCTTGCCGTATGAAGTGCACATCTTTCACAGATGCCATTTCAGCGAAGTAAATAAAGGTGCGCGTGAGGAGCATGTCAGCCATCGAGATATGGGTGCTGCGTTCATTAAACCATTTGTTAAATAATGTGTTCTGATTGACTAGCTTTTCCATCGCCCATTATGTGTTCTAGTAAATGAAAGCTGGTAAGCCTTTGTCACAAGCACTCGTGCACAAAGAAATCAGCAATGAGAGAGGAGGTGGGAGGATGGGTCAAACTGCAAATCGGGAGCCGTTGGGCAACAGGCAAGCAACACTGGAATACACAGCAATGTGATGAGGTAAGAACAAGATATACAGGCCTGTTTAAGAACCGCTCAGAGCAAATCTAAACATGAGTGTTTGTGAAAAGCACTGTTAACCAAAGAAATATGTTTACAGGCATGTTTAGAGCAACGCTCGGAGCAAATGTAAACACGAGTTCTCGTGAAAATAAGCGTTGTTAACCAAAGAAAAAAGTAGTCCCAAAATAATTTCCTAAAATGGCTGCTGTGTGTGAATATTAGTAATTGGTCCATGCTCTCAGGGAGAGCTAAACACAGGAAGAGGCATGACGTATGCATGCCATGGATAAATGGAGAGAAAGAATAGAAGAGCAATAATGGCCAGAAATTGGAAAGCCTATTGGCGGGCTGTAGCCCACAAAGTAGATACAACATGTCTCTTTCGAGGCAGCACTTGTGCTGTCTAGATCAGAGACCTAAAAAAGGGTGAAAGTAACATTTCTAGCTTTCACAAAGGCTGCACTCTATGCTCGGATGAGGAAAATATGCATCCTGGCTGCACACTAGTGGAGATGGAGGAGAAAGAAAAGGACTTTTAGGGTGCTATTTACTTTATTTGAGCAGACACAGGTGGAGGTTTATATGGAATATAAGTTAAGCAGGCAGATCAATACTGACTTAATAGGTGAAGTTGAGCCCATCCTTGGGAGGCAAATACTTGAAACCAGGCCATACATACTCACATACAGGTGCATTGTACCCTCCACCTCCTAGAATCAAGTAGCTATCAGGGGATAGGGGCAGTTGCAGGAAATATATTCCAAAGAGCCATTTGAAGGTTCTTTTTTTCTGTCAGTTAGATTCTGAACCCCAGAAATAATTCACTATTAAACAGTAGAGGCTCGCGAAGGGAGTGCCGCGTGGCGGCGGGGCGGGGGAGGAGCAGGGTGGGGGGTAGTAAACTACGGCATACGGCCGAACAGAGGTAAGTAAACAAATAAATAAAGAAAACGAATTTCGTTGCACGCGCTGCATTGCCAAATGCGATGCAGCGCGCGCAACGAAATTTGTTTTATTTATTTATTTGTTTACTTAACTCTGTTCGGCCGTATGCCGTAGTTTACTACCCCCCACCCTGCTCCTCCCCCGCCCTGCCCCACCGCCCCGCGGCACTCCCTCCACGAGCCGCTACTGCTATTAAAGGCTTTGAATATCAGAAAATGCAGGCCGGCTTTGTATTATCTCTAGCTTCTTAAAACAGAATTTATACGTCTAATGATATATAAATTCATTCCTACTGCAGTGCGATTAAGGAATCTGGAAGGGAAATTATTTTTTGTACTATAGCATGCAGCGTTTTATTATAATAGCTATATAAAGCTTGCATAATATTGGTCAGATGTAAGATGCACAGTTTGTGGCAACATGTAATTTTGTGAGGATGTTATTAAGATTGCACTTTCAGGATGCACATTAGAACTTTATTTTTAATCTTTAAAAATAGAATTTTTAGATTGTGAATGTGATTTGCTCTGCATATATGGACTGCTTTATTTGGCCTTCATTTGCAGTTCTATACGGTTTTAATACAATTTACATTCATTTATATATTGTGTACAATCAATTGAGATCTATAATGTTATGCTGCTATGACTATCTTTGCCCATTCTGAATGTTTACAATGGCTAGTTCATATGTAGTGCTAAATATGTAATGTCTTTTTTATTACTGTTTTATGATTGATTTTATTTCATGTATTTTGTATTAATGTTTTATGGTTGCATAAACTAATTAAAGAATATTTGATATTTGATATGAGGAGCCTTAATAGTTCATTATTCAGCCCTTTGTAAACAGCTGATGATGGGAGGGTTTGGTGATGGTTATCCGTTTGATAAGCTGTTATACCATTCTTATTTATACATACAGTACAACATGTGTAGTATTACTATTATACATAATTACTTTTTCACAATCGTGATAGTGCATATGAAATTCGCCCATTGATTATGACCTCATACCTTACTGCACATACCCCAAAGGATAGCAGATACAGCAACCCACATAAGCACACCACTTCTCTCATGGAGCACACTTTTGAAAATTTTAAGGGTAGGTTTCATTGCCTACTCAAAAGTAGAGCAGCATTGGAATACATTCCAGAAACCTGCTGTAAAATAATAGCTACCCCAGTCCATTGCCTCCTACTGGACAGTCCATTGCCTCCTACTGGAAGCGGCCCCATCCCCCTTCTATTTCCGCTTGGTTCCTCCGGCTGTGGGATGTCTTGTCTTTAGAATTACTCACGGCACGCCTCAATCACACTGACACATGATTTGACCGCTTCTGGCAACCTCTTATACGCTATTTCACTAGAACTGAACAGTCCCGCCTGATGCCTCCTAGGCTGCGTGCCCTGCAGTTGTTTGAGGACTCCTTGGAGCCCTTCTCCCGGGGTCGGAGGTCGGAACCCCCGGAGGAACCCACCTGAGCTGTTGCTTGGCTCCTCTTGCCCTTGAGGTCATTGACCACCGCATTGGACCTGGGCCCCCCCCTCTCTGCCCCCCCATGGCGCACCCTCCTTGGACCCCTGCCCTTCCTCCTTCCCCCCCCTCGGGGCGCATCCCCAACTGATCTATCTCCTTTCTCTCTGTGCTTATCTCTTTTCCGGCTTTTGTCTTTCTCTCTTTCTTCAATTATATGTTTGTTCTTATAGTTTATATGGCAAAAAAGCCTAATATTGTCACAGCGCAGGGCCTTCTCCCTCCCACGAGGTGGGGAATTCTTCTTTGCTGGGCCCATGTTTGTTTAGACCCTTTCGGACATTCAGCTGACGTGCTATGTCATCTCTCTACTCTACGACGAATCATGGGTTGGCTGATGTACTCTTGCTTCTCCCTTGGTCCGCCCCCCCCTTGACCTAGGTTCTCTGGTGTCGCCATCCGGGACCTGAGAGGACCTCATACCTTAAGCTACATCTGGGTGCCAGGGCTTGTGGGGGGAAGGGTGGCTTTGATGGGTCGATCTTGAGCTGATCTCATACTGTGTAACCTAGTCTATGACATCCTCTCGCAACATGTACCTTATATCTGCTTGTTCTTAATAAACAGATGTTAAACAAAATAATAGCTACCAACGCTATGCTGTACAACATAGCAATGAGAAAGGGCTTACCACTGGAACCTGAGGATAATGACTACTATGATGAGAGAACATCCAATCCTAAAGCAAACTGGGCAAGAGGCAGCTATGGCCACAGAAGGAAGTGCTGCCGAACAGACATCACAAATAACTATTTTAAGGTGTAATTTTCTCCAATACAGTACAAATAAAGAAGCTCAGAATTGTTTTCAAGGTTCTAACCAGAATGTTGGTTGTTCACAGATGAAGGATAACTTCTATACTTGTAAAAAAAGGAAAATTACAAACTAATATTTTACTGGGGTAGAAGTAGTGACACTAACACTACCTGTTGTGACACCAATTTGACTGGCTTCTTGTGTTGGTACAGGCTGTCCATGAGACTCTAATCCATTTTCTCAAGCTTGTATCCGCAGACCTACGTCCCTTACCTTCTTACCATTATTTGTTCTTCTGTGTCCTGCATGAGATCAGTAATCTGTGAGGAGTGAGAGGAGTTGAAACGTCAGTTAAATGTGTGAGAAGCATGACATTATGGTAAAACCTTACAGTTTCACACAACACTCACCTATGATGTCTATGATGTCTTAGAATTTGTTGCTAGTAAATGGCATAAATGGTACATATTATTCAGGAGTGCCATTTAGAGCAAATATTTGGTATATACACAACTTCAAAGTTGATTTATGTGGAAGATATACAACTTCAGTACATAGCTTTGCCTAACGGTATAGTCTCTTTCTTACTATGTACTATACGTACCATAATGCATTTCAGGAAGCTACACTTCAAAAAGCAAGTAATATTTTTAAAATATTTCAGTGACTGGTTGTAATGTAAGTGAGTATGGTGTGTTGGGTGTATATAAATGGGCTTAACTTTTAAATATGAACACATCTCTTATTACTTGTCACTTACCTCCTGAATTTTGAGCAGTTGCTGATGTTTCAGTGATACTGACACCTGTAACTGCCTCCGGCTGGCGAGTGGGCTCAATGAGTTCCTTCAGAGTTGTTAGTGGTGGTTCAGTACTTGGTCTCTTCCTGTACCTGGAGTCTTTTGCCTTCTTGCCCCAAGCCTTTCATTGGTCTGCAAGATTTGGCAGTGCCATCATTTGCATATGTCTTCATCACACCTATTAATCCCCCCAACTTCAATAACCCTCTGCTGTATATGGACCCATATGTGTTTTTCGCTCACTTCAAATGGCATGAGTGAAGCCTTGCCAAACAGCTCATCATTTTCAGCTACACACCCCTTTCTATAAATTTAAAGCGCCTGATCGTTCAACATCCTTTTGCGCTTCCTGCTGCCATCCTCCTGGGGGTTGTAGCCGTTGTGCAGGATCGGGGTGGATTGCAGTGGATTGATCCTCTAAACGTTTACAGTGCTTCTCTTCTTAGGCCTGCTGCACTTATGAAGTCTCATTTCTTGACTCACTGATGTCATAGCTGTGAGACAGAGCAATATATGCTATTTGTAAATGATCCTGACTACTTAATTGCAAATTAATATTCTTAAATAACGTATCCTTAGGAAGCACTATTGGTGCACTTGTACATATCATTTTGCAATTACTTATTAGCATATAACAATTTTTTTGTAACAAGTATTCTAGCCACTTAAGCATGCTCTCACATATACTGCAGAGTGACTTGGCGTCACGTGATTTAACAAGCAGCATGCCTTGCTAGCATATTAACAGAACCATGTATGCCTGTCTACCTTGATTCAAGCACCTACTTCATAATTAAAAATGCTTATCAGATTTGTCTAGCATATCTTCCCCAAATTATATGTATGGATTGAAGTACTGTGAAATATTTCACAATATGAAAATTACGTATTTTTTTGTGTCTCATGGTTTTGCTATTTTATTACAGTTTTGCACAGGAGAAAATGGTTAGAGCAGAAAATATCTAGGAGGAACAGTAAAACGGATGTCTACCTGGTCCTAGAGGATTTTCTGGTTTAACTAGTATCCTGCTGGCAAACTTTTGCACATGATGTAAGCCCTTGTGCACAATTTATGCAAGAAACTGGCCAAGTAAATTTCACGTAATTTGCATAATTTGGATGAAACTTGCCTTTATTGCGTAAACAAATGCAATTTCATGAACACTAGAAAAAGTCGGTACTCAAGACAATCTAATTTATTTTTAGTAGCACCACCTCGGACTTTGAGAGAGGATACATAACATTTGGGAGAACCTAAGTCTTCCAAAGGACTTCACTCTTTTGTTTTTGAATTATTTAGCATTTTGTAGCACGACTGTACCAAGTGGTTTTAGTGTTGTCTAGGACAAACGGGATTGAGAAGCAGTAAACCAGCAACAGAAGCACATGAAAGGAGCACTTTCAAGAGGAGAAATTTCGAGGTTTGTTTAGCCTAGGTGCATTTGGAAAAAATGTACTTTCAAACAGGCATTTAGTTTGCTGAGCTCACAATGGCTACATTTGTGGCATTCATGTGTGCATTGTCAAAATAAAGCACCAGGGACTAATTACACATAGTTCCACAGGGGGTGCAACCTGCTGTCTGTGCACCCAGGGCACCGAAGGTGCCACCGATGCTTGTGCAGCTCCTTCTGTAATACTGATATGTCTTGCACATATTTATCATTAGGCTATCTTGATAGGGGCTTCCCTGATTTGCATGAGGTTGTGGCCCCATACAAATGAGGTAATTAAACACTTTGTCTCTGCACCCTCTCTGTGTTATGGATGCACAGGCAAACAGGTCCTTAGGAAACGCACTGACAGTGTGCCACAAAAAGGTGCTTAAAGGGATAGTGCAGCCTATCTGTAATACAGGCCCTGGAATATACTGGGGTTTAATAGTACTCCCTGGTCTTCATGGCTAGTAAAGTGCTAAAACCCCAGCATTTGGTAGACGTTAAAACATTGACTGAGTAGCTCAGTAAAACCCTTTGGTTATCATTCATTCAAGCAAATTTCTATATAGTCTACCACTTTATTATTAAGTTCTACAAAGTGTTGCAAATGCATGATACGTTTAGAATTCAATCCTGCTTCCTGAAGGATGGCTACAGTACACACATACTTCCACACGCTGCAAGTCAATGATGTTAAACATTGTTGACATGGAGTAATAAGTGCTCAGTCGAATATTGTGTATTCAGCGAAAACAGCACAGCTGATGAATAAACAACTCAGTCCTAGCCCAGGATGCCCTCAGGAGTTGTATATTGCCCAATTTGCACTTCCCATGATAAAGGTAATGCGGAAATAAGTCATAGTTTTGCATAATTAGTGAGGATCATACCTTCACGGGCAATTTATGGAATATTCAAACGCGGTGACAGCTCAATTCTTTCTCATTCTGTGAGAGGATACAATGATCTTCTGAGTGTTTGCTTCCAATAGTAATTATTGTTTTCCAATGCGTGCAAATGTTAGCCCCCTCAGCCTCGCACCACATTAAAATCATTCAGAAAGAAAACATTTTAGCTGCGACAGCATAAGATGCTGAAGAACTGAAAAAAAAAACATTGTTTATTTTAAGCAAAGCCGTGAGACTGGATGATGTAATTGCTGATGGTCTACTGTTGCTGTGCCACAGGTATGATATAGAGAAGACAAGGCTTGAAATGCCACTCTCGAATGTAACCCTCCATATCAAGGCTGCCCCCTATGGGTCCAAGAAGGCTGGATTTAAGCCCTATTTTTACTATATTAGCAAAGATAAATTCATATGCAGTAAATCTAGCAGGAACTTATGATATGGTCAGTTTCAAACCTGCAAGTCTGAGACGGAATTGTCCCCCGTTCATCACCTTTGGGGCAAGAGGAATGGAGCCTGCAGAATGGAGTAGTTATTGTGGTTTACAAAAAACAGGAGGTGCTCACACAGGTAAGAGTGGTAGGGTGGTGGAGCAGGGTCGAGTGGGGGTGGTGGAGGAAGATGACAGACAACGGGATAAGTAATAAAATTAGTAAATAAATAAAACCACTTGCGCTCGCCACATCACCGTGTTGGCGATGTGGCGAGAGCAAAGTAAGTGATTTTATTTATTTGATATACTTATTCCCTCGTCTGTCGACTTCCACCACCCCACCCCACCTCACCGCTCTTAACTGTGTGAGCCGCCACTGCAAAAAAAAAACTAAATTTTTGTGACCCGAGGGTATAGACATGTTTCCTGTTCTGTGACCACATATTCATGATAGGCTTCCACATATACTGTCCAAAGCGACTTTTTCCTACTTGGGAATAAGCACAGAACACTGGGTGCAAGCCTTGGAAACTGTGAAAGAGCAATAGTTAAAGCCATGTTGGTACTCCTCCCTCTGGGCCCCTCTACATACACTGGTAAATATGGCTGTCTGCAGGCCTTTTGGGGCAATTTGGTACCAACACGTTGTGGCACATTATAGTCAGTGTCTTATATTAGCTTATAAAAAAGGACCGGTCCTTGTGCCCAAACAGACTCATTCATATCAGACTGGGAAAAGTCAAAGTGAGATAGCTAGCCTGCATAGGGGTCTAAGAAAAGTGTGTAATCGAACACGTTTGGCTCATAACCAACTAGTAAACAAGCATCTTGAACTAGAGAGGATATGACACCGCTCTTACAGTGAAGGTATCACACAAGAGGTCTGCTTTTTTAGCTTGCACAAGTTGAATCGTTTTAATTAACACATCTTACTTTTTCAGACTATGTGCTGACTCAGAAGCATGCTGATAATGTATTCATTTGTAATGCCATATTATATCACACCTGTTGTAACTGTTTTGAACTTTAAGAAGAAACCAACCAGATTAGCAACCGTAATACCATATTAATTCAATGACAAAATAATGCAATGAAATGTATTTGCCACAAAATCACAGAATATAAAAAGCGCAAGATTTAGGGGAGGAAAACACTATCATAACTGTGTGAAATGAAGCGTCTCCTTGCTCACAGTCATAAGTTGTGGAACTTGAACATATCTTTACCTCCTGGTTTATGCTTAAGGGTTGTCAGCGCCTTAAAAGGTTGTTACTGTGCAACTTGGGCATGGGGAGACTTTCCTTCTCCGCTGGGCTCCTGTTAGGGGCGGGACTTGCCGCGATCTCAGAATACATTGTGGGGCGAGAGCCTTTGTGACATTAGGCAGGTATGTTCACCGGATGCTTCCATCCGTGAAAAACCTTGCATTTTCAACCATGATATGGGCCAGAAAAATCAAACATTTGTTAAAGAAACAATCAAAAAGGGGTCCATTTGTCGAATTTCTCTTGATTCCATTTAACAAAAGAAACTAGTAGGCATCACCCTTGTGCACACTTTATGCACCCCAAAACCTACACATTGCTGCCTCTAGCCAAGACGTGGACAAAATGGGGCAAGGAGGCTATCCCCTTGACATTGTACGATGATGAGCGTTGTTGAGACTCTCATCGACCTCAGGTCACACCAAGGGTGTACTTTGAGCACAAGATGTGCAGGTTCGGTGTTTCTTTGGGATTAGAAGCCCGAAACATGATAAAATGGCAAAATACACCAGGACAAATGAAAAAGTGGTGAGGTGGGTCAGGTGCACTAATGGCCGGGGTCTTTCGCGTTGGCCACAACTTCCTATGGTGGTGCACTGAGGTGCTTTTGTGTTTGTAACATAACAGATAAAGGTGACGCTGGTGAATTAATGGGATATGAAAATTATCTTACGCCTTCCCGAAATATTTAAAAATATGCTCTGAAACATATATTAATTGTCAGTATGTTCATTTCATCTGAGGTGCGTTGGTGCTGATTTAAAATGAAATGCTTTGCAAAATGCCAGTGAAAGAGTTACAACGATTCCTGACATGGTGATAATATGAGTTGAATTGAATAAATTACTTTTGATAAGCAGGATGCACAACGGCAGAAAGAAGAATGAGTGTGTGCAAATAAAATGGCTGCCAATTCCTTTCCGTTAAAATCAGTTCGATTCAATTGGCCTTTTAAAGTAATCCAGATTCTGAGGGCTTCAAGGGCCTAAACTGAAAAATCTTAATAAAGTCAATGAACGGAGGGACACAAATGCAGATCAGTCAAAAAAAATTCAGATTTTCAAGAAGAGCATAAAGTTTCTCGTTTTGCATATGTTTACTTAAAGATATTTGCCATCTCACAACCAACCCACCCACCGCCTTCTTTGCGTTGAACCTGGAAACGAGCCACATCTTAGGAGTGCAGTTTTGCAGGTGGTTAATAAAGCAAACGTTTTCTTCATCACAGCTCTGTATTGCCATACGACGACTGGTGAATCAAGGTACAATAAATCTGAGCCCTGGCATGAGGCCAATACGAGCAACACAGTTACATTTTCCCTCTTTAGAATTCCTATGACCATATAGGCAGCCTGATTATCTTTTAGTTATCAATGGCCATGCCTATCCCTTATGTAAAGCATTAGAATTATCAATCTTGGCCCCTAGGGTGACTCCAGCCAGTGCTTATTTTGTGCATGTGGTTTCTGGTGCATCTGCACTTAATTGTCAGCACAGGCTCTAATGACAGTCCACCACATGGTGGTGCTGTCTTTTTAATTTTGAGATGAGCACAACAACCGTGTTTACTAAGTCAATAGACATGTAAAATGAGTAATACCAGTCTATCATTCCATTATTATAGCTTTGTGTGGCCTGAAATAGTCTGAATTGTCACACTTGTAGGAGTGTGATGGTTAGGTGTTATGTTGGTACTGCCATTGGCAGTGCTGGCAGGGTATGGGTGCTGCAGGCTGCAGTGGCCTTCCGAGGAAAGACCTTGTACTTAAACTTTTACAAATTAAGCACTGCTCCAGCCACTATTCTGCAAATTGAGTGGCTACGGTCAGAGTTCATTAAAAATACACAAACCGAGGTTTTCAGTTTAGAGGATAAAGAGTAATGTTATTCTGAACCCCAGCTGATAGATAATTCAATAGTTTGTGAGGGAATTTCCAATTTCAGATTGTATTATTGCATTTGGCCAATGCTTGAATGCTGCATCAAAGAAAACCAAGGTACACAATATGACAAACAAATTATAAAAGTATCACATCATTCTGGACGCTGTTGTAAAAGTTTACAAATGTTGAACTTTATACACATTGATTAACATTGCCAAAATGTCCTTTGACGTTAGAAAATGTGTTTTAACCTTAACATAGAAAGGCTGGATAGAAAAATAATCTGAGTGTGCAAAGTAAAACATGTACCTTTAAAAGTAGGAAAAGGTGCTTTCTTAAACTTGTAGAGCAAAATGTGCAGTTTATTAAATACAGTAAGCTCCCATTTTTAATGTGATTTCAGGACTAGGCCTTACATTTTCTATTTTGCCTTTGTTTGCCTTTAACTAAAATGCCTTTTTAGAAAATGCTGTCCCAATGTTAGCATTTGACTGCAAAATCATTCATCATTTAAAATGTGCTGTTCTAAAAGAAATATATATTTCTCTGCTTCCTTACCCCATAGGATTTCATTTTCTTCTAAAACAATGTGGCATCTGAGGACGTGATGGTCTCTCTTAGTACTTTTTTGCATTCTCCCCGCCATGGCCGACCTAATGTTCATACTGTTATGATGATATTAGGGGATTTTAATTCACATTCCTGTAGTGATTGTTACTTGAATGAGGGATGGGGCTTTGAGGAAGGTGATTATCAGGATCAAACTCAGTTTATGACATTCGCTCAGGGGCGAAGACTGAAGTGGTATAAAATTATCCCGAGACATTTATTTCCAAGTTGGTTTTATCCTGTTTTTCGGTTATCAAGACCTGTTTGAACACAGAGGCCTCCTATCAGAGTGTAATATGACAAGCTGGACTCTTACATTAACACTGCTCTTTCAAGCCCGACAAGGTCAGTTTCTGTGGCATCCTTGTCGTTGGTTTGATGATAATTGTACAAACTCACGAAAGGCTCTCCTAGCTGAGTTAAAAAAAAAACTTCGGACAGGTAAAAGGTAAGAGAATGGTAAGAGAATGTAGGGCCATTTATAAAGCTGCAGTCAAAAGCAGGAAGAAGGTACTAAAATCAGAGTTATGGGAGGATCTTCTGACAGCTAGCACATCGAAAGATATCACCCTTTTCTGGAAGGTGGTTAACCCCCCCATTTTTTAAGGAGGACAGAGTGGCAGATCTAGTTGGTTTGGTCCCTGCCAGGTCTGGTAGGACCATTTCTCTGCTCTATATCAGGGGGGATAATTCATCCTGTCCCATCCATCGCCCCAGTTCATGGTGACAAACTGAAGTTGTGTTAGGAGGAGATTAGAGTCACTTCCAGTGGGTAAGGCCCCCGGGGCTAATGGGATCCCTGGTGACCTGTTTAAGTCTTGTGTTACTCTCTGGGCCCCTCAATCTACCTTAATGCCGTTATCAGCTATTCCCTACCAGAGTCATGGCAGCTCCCCTTCATTATACCCGTTATTAAGAAGGTGAACAGGAGTAACCCCGCTTGCTACAGGCCCATTTGTTTAATTGAACTTGAGGTAAAGATTGTTGGAAGGGCCATATTGAAAAGACTAACCCAATGGGCTGAGGAACGAAACATATTGTCTGATATTCAATATGGGTTTCATACAGGGAGGGGAACTGTAGGGCAGAATCTTAATTTCCACCTTATAATTACTAAATATGACCTGGTAAAAAATGTCTCTCTCCATCTAGCCTTCTTGGACCTCAGCTCTGCGTTTGAAATAGTTAACAGAGAGAAGTTATAGGCTGAGCTGGGGTCCATGGGGGTGGAAGAGAGCTTGGTTGATTTTCTTAGGGACCTTCATTCTGGATTGACGGCTTCAGTCTGCTACGGTAGTAATGAGGAATGCACAAAGCACTTTGGTTTAAACAAGAGGTCTGGTAAGCTTGCATTCTGGCCCCCTTTCTTTATATTATGTATATTAATCGCCTGGAGAAAGCACTTCTTGCACAGGGTATAGATGTACCAAGTGCCGGGGGCAGGCCGCTCCCGGCTCTCTTATATGCTGATGATGCTGTTTTAATAGCCCCTGTGAGAAGTTGGCCTGGCATATGCTGTCCACTAATTATAGTGGGCACCTTGCACCAGTCCAAACAACCCCTTATTGGAGATAGGTTAAAGACAACCTTTATTGAAAGCTATCCTAGTGGTAGCTATGGAGAGCAGCCTTCAGGCTAAGTCTTGAAGGAATGTAAAGCAGCTTGTTTTACCAGTCTATAATCTCTTGAGTGACCAAATGAAAGAGGACCACACCAGGTATATATTCAAAATATATGTATTTATTGCTAAACACACCCCTCTAGTCTCTTTATGAGGCTAGAGTTCGAAGTACATAAATTATAAGTTAGTTATCTACAGTAATAGCACAAATACAGGTTTGAGCCCTAGGGGCGTACCAAACCATATACCAATAAAGTGGTATAAGAACCACGACTGAGCTAGACACAAGGCCTAGAGCCTGTAGAAGTGCTTGGACCACGAGGAACCACCCAAGGTAGTGACACAGGGGACCCACGGGGGACGCGTGCAGTGTATGAACACAGCCGCGAATCGCCGTTAACTTCTATGGGGAAAGTCGCGATTTGAATTTAAAAGAAAAGGGACACTTAGAGGAGGACTTGGAGCAAACCCTTTGAGAACTAGGCTGTTCTAGTGTCAATACCCACGGGAGCACCGGAGTACTCGAGTTACCTCACCCAGGGGAGTCGGGTGCATAGGTGTCTTTCGGGGTCGGGTTTCGTCGTCGATTTCAATGGCGATCTGCTGCAAAGTGCTGCTGGCGGCCAAGTCGAAAGTGTTCGGGTGGATCCAAAGGTGGATCGAAGATCTGAAGAACCTAAAAGCAGAGGGGACAGAGTCTGGGTCACTAGCCAGTGACCAGGAAGGCGATGAGCAGATGCCCACCGATGTCGAGTGCTTCAGGTAGGTTGACAGTTGTCTTGACTCTTCAGCCACGAGGTCCAGGAGGCGTCAACGACAACCAGGAGCTGGATTCGAGCTGTCCCACGACGTCTGTCGATTGCAGGGGTGTCGGCGACCGGATTGGACCCAACAAGCCTTGGCAACGGCAAGTCTTGTGGAAATGGAAGAAGGACGATGTTGCAGACCAGCAAGGTCTGTGGGACTCGCCCAGCGAGGGTAAGTCAGGGCATGCCTGGAGCAACCAGGGCGCCTAAGCAGAAGAAGATTGACCTTCGGGAGGGCCTACTAGCCAACGGACTAGCGACCGCAAAGGAGCCTCGAGTCGACGCACGTGGAGCTGGCTCACAGGACACTCGTGGAGTGGAGGCCAGTGATCTTCAGTGCAGTTGGTGCTGGAGGCTGGGGCTACTCGGAACCAAAAGCACGACTTCGTGGAAGACCCAAAAGAGGATGCACTTGCAAATGCGATCGGTGTCCAGGGGTTACGGTTCCACGTTACCCACGACAGCTACGGGCCTCAGCTTTGCTGGGGACTCAGGGCAGCCTCGGGGAAGTCTGGAAATCCACCTCTGGTGATGCAAAGACTTCCGGCGTCCGACGGGAGCTTCAGCGATGCAGACCGGACAATTGCTTCTTTGGTGCCTGCCAAGCAGGGGAGTCACTCCTTGACCCCAAGGGAGATTCTTCAGTCCTCTAATCTTGAAGTAGAGCGTCGAAGGTCCAGGATTCTGTGTCAGAGTTTCGTCCAGGTTAATCTAAAGTCCTAAGGACTGGGGTCCCATACTTATACTAAGGTAGGGGGTTGGACATACTCCGTGGCCCCACCTATGGGAGGGTCAGGGCAGAGGGGTGGTTACACCCCTTTCCCTTTGTCCAGTTTCACGCCAGAGCAGGGGCTGGAAGCCCCTGAGCCAGTTTGAACTGGGCTTTGCACAGGGACACCAAATGTGCCCCCAGTGCAGGACTTCAAAGCACTAGAGAGTGCTCCCGCCCAGCCCCAATACACACTATCCTGTCTGGGGAGGTGGTTACACCTCCCTGGGACAGGAAACCTATTGTCCAGGCCTCCCCTGCCGGAGTTTCGGTCAGCAGCAGGAGGCCAGACTCGTGTCTGTGGCAGCGGCATCCATTTTGTGAGGCCAGGGCTCTGGAAAGTCAGTACCGGGTATACCGGTGTGTACATGTCTCTCCCTCTAGAAGGGTGGAATGCTACCCCCACCACCAGAACTGGCGGGGGGTTAGTATTCCAAGATGTTTGACACCAAACACGACATGTTTCCGTGCAGCCATCCCAAAGTTAGCATTTAACGCGAGGTTATAATGCGCCTAAGAGTATATGGTCGGGCTGCACTACAAACAGCATCAGAGAAGGGTCTCCGAACGCTGCAGAGGGGCCCAGCTCATGCAGGGGCACCCTCTCACATAGGAACCACGCACTCTGCCTTCAGGATTGATAAGGCCTGCCATAGGAGTGACTTATAGGTTTATATGTGTGTATGTATGTAGTGATATAGGTAGCCTATATCACAGTAAGGGGTGCATGCACCACCTTACCCAGGCTGCAGTAGCAGACCTGTGGTGTCGGTTTGGATGGCCTTCCAGGGGTGGCACAATACATGCTGCAGCCCCTGGTAGGCCTCTGAGGTACCTATGCCCTGGGTACATAGTATACCATATACTAGGGACTTATAAGGGCACTCCAGATTCCAATCAGAGATGTGCCTAAGGCACATGGAAACCATTTTAGAGAGGAAGCAGCTAGGCTGGGGTTCTGATTAGCAGGGCCCCAGCCAGACTAAGGTCAAAAAACAGTGAATCATCAGCAAAAAGTGGGGGTACCCATGTGAAGCAGATCCTACTCTCCTACACAACCCCCCCAAACGTAGGGACATTAAACTAACCTTGCCCAGTTAAGTCTTCATGTTCTAAGTGGAAGTACCTAGAGAGTCCATCTGCATTGGCATGGTTACTCCCAGGTCTATGTTCCACTGTGAAGTCCATCCCCTGTAGGGAAATGGACCACATAAGCAGTTTGGGGTTTTCACCCTTCATTTGTTTTTGCCATAAGAGGGGCTTATGGTCTGTTTGAACAAGGAAGTGAGTACCAAACAAGTATAGCCTCAGCTTCTTCAGAGCCCAGACCACAGCAAAGGCCTCCCTCTCAATGGCTGACCAACGTTTCTCTCTAGGGGTCAGCCTTCTGCTAATAAAAGCTACTGGCTGATCCTGACCTTCATCATTCAATTGTGACAGTACAGCCCCTACCCCCAATTCAGATGCATCTGTTTGAACAATGAACTTCTTTGAGTAATCAGGACTCTGTAGAATGGGAGCAGTGCACATGGCCTGCTTTAGGTCATCAAATGCCTTTTGACAGCTAACTGTCCACTGAACCTTTTGGGCATTTTCTTGGAAGTTAAGTCATTCAGGGGTGTCACTATTGATCCATACCCCTTGACAAATCTCCTATAGTACCCAGTCAGGCCTAAGAAGGCTCTCACCTGAGTCTGGGTAGTTGGAGCAGTCCAGTCCATGATGGTCTGGATCTTGCTCTGCAGTGGTTGAACCTGGCCTCCACCCACAAGGTGGCCCAGGTACACAACCTGACTCTGCCCTATCTGGCACTTGGTGGCCTTGATAGTCAGACCTGCTTTCTGCAGGGCCTGTAAAACATTTCTGAGGTGGACCAGGTGATCCTCCCAGGTGGAGCTAAAGACAGCAATATCATCTAGATATGCTGCACTATAGGCTTCCAGACCTGTAAGGACTGTATTCACCAACCTCTGAAAAGTGGCAGGTGCATTCTTCAGACCAAAGGGCATCACCACAAATTGATAATGCCCACTGGGGGTTGAGAATGCTGTCTTTGGCTTTGCATCATCAGCTAGTCTGATCTGCCAGTAGCCAGCTGTCAGGTCAAATGTGCTTAGATACTTGGCTGAGGCCAAAGTGTCTATTAGCTCATCTGCCCTTGGTATTGGATGGGCATCAGTCCTAGTGACTGCATTGAGACCCCTGTATTCCACACAAAACCTCATCTCTCTTTTCCCACCATTGGTGTGAGGTTTTGGCACAAGGACCACTGGACTAGCCCAAGGGCTATCTGAGGGTTCAATAACTCCCAAATCCAACATCTTCTGGACTTCTGTCCTGATACAGTCCCTGACATGGTCAGGTTGCCTATAAATCTTATTTTTAATAGGCAGACTGTCCCCAGTGTCCACTTCATGAGTGCACCAGGTAGTCTGACTGGGTGTCAGTGAGAATATGTGTCTGAACTGATTGAGCACCTGTCTGCAATCAGTCTGCTGCTGGGTAGTGAGGCTGCCTGCCAAGGCTACACCATCCACTGACCCATCATCAGGGTTCTGTGAGAGCAGGTCAGGGAGTGGGTCACTCTCTTCCTCCGGTCCCTCATCAGTAGCCATGAGCAAGCCCATGTCTGCCCTGTCCACATATGGTTTTAACCTGTTGACATGGAGAACCCTGTGGGGACTCCTGGGTGTTCCTAGGTCCACCAAATAGGTAACCTCACCCTTCTGTTCAACAATGGTATGGGTTCCACTCCATTTGTCTTGGAGAGCTGCTGGGGCCACTGGCTCCAACACCCACACCTTCTGTCCTGGCTGGTAAACAGTCAGTACAGCCTTTTGGTCATGCCAGGCTTTTTGAAGTTCCTGGCTAGCCTCAAGGTTTTTAGTTGCCTTTTTTTCATATACTCAGCCATCCGGGAGCGGAGACCAAGTACATAGTCCACTATGTCTTGCTTTGGGGGCTTGAGAGGTAACTCCCATCCTTCCTTCACCAAGCACAATGGACCCCTGACAGGGTGACCAAACAAAAGTTCAAAAGGGCTGTAGCCAACCCCTTTTGAGGCACCTCCCTGTATGCAAATAAAAGGCAGGGCAAGAGTATGTCCCATCTTCGCCTAAGCTTTTCTGGGAGCCCTTTAATCATGCCCTTCAAGGTTTTGTTGAATCTCTCAACTAAACCATTGCATTGTGGGTGATAGGGTGTGGTGAACTTGTAGGTCACTCCACACTCCTTCCACATTGCTTTTAAGTATCCAGACATAAAGTTAGCACCCCTGTCTGATACAACCTCCTTAGGGAAGCCCACTCTTGAGAAAATTCCCAGGAGGGCTCTTGCCACCACAGGTGCTGTAGTGGTCCTAAGGGGAATAGCCTCTGGGTACCTGGTGGCATGATCCACTACCACCAGGATAAACCTGTGCCCAGATGCTGTTTGGGGATCCATGGGACCAACAATGTCAATCCCCACCCTTTCAAAGGGAACCCCCACCACAGGTAGTGGTATCAGGGGGGCCTTTGTAGTGCCACCTGCCTTGCCACTAGCCGGGATCTTCACGGACATTTTCTAGTCGAACATTTAAGAGCAGGAACAATCCCAAGTGGTTTACAAATACGAAATGTACCAGTGATATTCACAGACGATCCCTTATACAAAAAGGGTTACAGTTATATAGAAACCAAATGCACAGAGAATCTCAAAACAGCAGTTGGAAGAAATTAAGATCTTGGAAGATGAAATAACAACTAACCAAATGATTACGGATTCAAAGACGCTATTAGAACAAGTCGAAAAAGAGATTTTGGAGTTCAAGGACTACACAATTAATCAAAAAGGTGTAAAATTTGAAAAGGACAAGAAAGCCTTTTCTTTAGAGAAGGTTTATCCTTATCTTCAGACTGATTTTTATTCAAGAGCAGAGGCACGAAGGTTCCTCCCAGAATATCAAGGCAGATCAAAGAACAACTTTATTACATTTTCAGAAACGTCTTCCTCATCCAGTGGTAGCGAATCAGAAAGTAACAACAGACGACAAGGGTTCAATAGACGGGGGAATTTCCAACAGAATTTTCAACAACAAGCACAGCCTTCTTTTTTAGGAAGAGGCCAACAAAAGACCCGGAGCAAGACGAGATTCAACGACCAGCCATGGGAGATGTCGACAAGACGACAAAATTACAAGAATTAGAAAGATCTCCTGTCTACAATTTATCTGACAAAGCCTTGACTAGTGCAGAATTGAGCATTCTAGAGAAAGGACTCAACTTTGTTCCAATAAGAAATACCAACTTTGTGCAATTAAAGGCTGAATTTATAGAATTTTGCAGAAAAATTCGTTTAAAAACTTTCTTTGCTGCAAATCCATCAATAAGCATTACAGAAACAACAGGGCTTAGAAAGAAATCCACTTTTTGTCCTTCCCCTGGCAATATTCCAAAAGAAGTCATGACTTTTGAAAGAACGGTTCTATCAGCAATTACAGAAATGGAGAAAAAGGATAAAAAAATTGTGAAACCCAATATTTCAAAAGCAGAAAAGGATGCTCTTCTTAAATTGAAAAATGACTCGTCGGTAATAATAAAACAAGTGGACAAAGGTGGTTCGATTGTGGTCTGGGGAATTGAACAGTACAAAGCTGAGGTTATGAAACAACTTGGAGATCGAGAATGCTATAAGCAAATATCAAAAGACCCTACGTTAGAACTTCAAGGACAACTCTTTAATATTTTGAAGGCAGGTTATGAACAAGGGTTTTTAGGTAAAAAAGAATATGAATATCTGCAAAATAAACATCCACAAATTCCAATCTTTTATGTACTCCCAAAGGTACACAAGGATGAAACATGCCCACCAGGAAGACCGATAGTGTCGGGTTGTGAATCGTTGATGGAACCCATTTCAAAATTTGTCGACCATTTTCTAAAACCTTTTTTGGTCGAAGTTAAATCATTCATCCAGGACACCACGGATTTCATTAATAAACTTGAATCAATGATATTTGAAGATAACAAAAACTTTCTAGTAACTCTGGATGTGGTATCTTTGTATACCCAGATACCTCAGGATGAAGGACTGGCGGTATTAACTTCTTTTTTGGAAAGCAGAATGAAACCGGTCAAGATACCAACAGAATTCATAATGGAATTAGCCAGATTTGCCTTGAAAAAGAATTATTTCAATTTCAACGATGAATTCTACTTCCAGATAAAGGGAGTAGCGATGGGTTGTCCATTCGCTCCAGAGCTAGCAGTACTGTTTATGTCTAGATATGAAGACAAATTTGTCCATAATGATAATCCATTTAAAAAACAGATTGGAAGCTGGGTTCGTTTCATTGACGACATTTTTATGGTGTGGAAAGGCGATGAACAAGAGCTACACTCCTTCCATGACTGGTTAAACAACAGGACAGCTGATATAAAATTCAGCATGAACTATTCAAACCACAAAATGCCATTTTTGGACGTAGAAGTTTATTCAAGTGAAGGCAGGTTGGTGACAACCTTGTTTAAGAAAAAAACAGACAGAAATAAAGCTCTCCACTTTACAAGCAACCATCCACGAAGCTTAAAGGAGAATCTGCCTTACGGGCAATTTCTGCGGATAAGGCGGAATTGTTCTTTTAAAGATGAATATTTCTCCCATGCGAACAACTTAAAGGATAAATTGACCAATAGAGGCTATCCCAAAAAACTCCTGAAGAAAGCCATGAAGAGAGCTTGGTGGACTCCACGGGAAACACTTTTGGAGAAAAACGAGAAAACACCCATGGAAAGGATTGTATGCGTGTCCACATTTTGCCCGAGGTCAAATTGGTTGAAAAAGATTATTCATCAAAATTGGCATTTGGTAAAAAATCTAGAAAGAACATTGTTGGTAGCTCCACTTTTCGCTTTCAAGAAAGATAGAAGTATTGCCAACCAGATAGTACGAGCATCTTTACCAAAACAGACAATGGGGACCCTCCGTGATTACGTTGGTCTTCCCCCAGTTAAAGGACATCATAAATGTGGCACCTGTGTAAGTTGCGATTCGACCATGGAGGGCGAATTGTTTACACATAATGGAATCTTCTGGAAACATGAGACTTTTTCGAATTGTAAGTCTAAAAATGTGGTCTATGGGATTCTCTGTCCGTGTATGAAATTATACATAGGTAAGACAAATCAAGAAGTGCGCTCAAGGATTACACAACATAAATCCAGAATCCGGAAGAATGTCCAAACAGCACCTTTGGTAAATCATTGGAAAGCACATACGCATACAGAGCAAGATCTAAGATGGACTGTCATCTCTAGGGTGTTACAAAATCCTAGAGGTGGTGATCTTGATGCCAAATTAACTAAACATGAAGCAATGTTGATCATAAAATGTAATACTGCTGTAGATGGGCTGAACGAACTTTCGGAAATATATAAACTTTAATCAAAATATCTTCATGTAGACCAAAACCAATTCCCTGTTCTTATTCTATCACAGTAGATTGTTGGATGCACCGTGGCATGCAATCCATTTAGAGGACTTCATTGGATCTGAAGGCCAACTGGGTGAGTCCATAGAGCTTAAATAGATATGAGTGATACTAATGAAAAGGTTTAGGCACTGGAGCGACTACAACTCCCAGAAGACCTTGTTTCGATTGGTAACGGCTCTACAGCAAAATGGTATTTTTCCTCCATCCAGAGTGGTTTCATCATCACGAGTGAAGGAAACAACTGTTGCGGTCCACACAATAAGGGCCCACATTAGTATATTGTTGGTACACTAAAATCGATAATTCTCCCTCCCCCCCCCTTTTTTTTTTTTTCCCCAAAACGGTGAATCTGTATTTTCTCTCTTTGAAGTTCCAAAAATGAGACAAGTGTGCTCCTGCATAAAACAATATTGAATAGTATGAGACGTTCATAATTTTTAATAAAAAGCCGAGATTCACTCCAGAAAAACACCGGGAGTTAAAATAATGAAGTCTGAGGAACCACAAATCCCATAAATCCCTGGGGTAGGACGTCATTACCCTTGCGCGTAAAGTAAAAATCGCTTCCGGAATCCGGCAAACGAGCTGCTGTGAACACGGATAACAACTGAGCTGCCTGCCAAACACGAGTAAAGGTAAGACGAACTACAGGCACATAGTATCGGTACACACCGGCCCATCGTTTTGAAACGAAGATTAATTTCATAACAACCCGCAACTGAGCCACTGTCTCAACTTTTCTTTTAGAAAAACGAAGGAAACGTTCGTTTGCAGTCCACCGCCGATTCGTTGAAATCAAACATATGATTTACACCAACCAAGGTAATGCACTACCCTGGCCCCAATTAATTTTGAGACATAAGCCATGAACACAACATTATGGCCAATGTATACCTCATTTGTTCATTTTACAGATATGTAGCAGCCATTGAACATTACGTGAGGCCTCAGTACACCCCAGTTAGCCAAAAGTAAGAATATTCATCTATTTGTCATCTTTTGACCGATATTGCAATGCTCCGTCCATTCAAATCACAAGACTAAGACTGTATGTATGTTATTCCAGATTGAACAGTTTGGAGAAAGTTGAAATGGTCTAATACCAGCTGAATATTTATAGTGATTAAGGTAAGAAGTGGTGCATCATGGAGGTATTTTGAGTTAAGGGTCAGTTTTTGGTCAATAATTAAGACAAAGATATCTTTTTTTTTTTTTTCAGCTA
Organism: Calotriton arnoldi; assembly: GCA_963921515.1. Taxonomy (NCBI): domain Eukaryota; kingdom Metazoa; phylum Chordata; class Amphibia; order Caudata; family Salamandridae; genus Calotriton; species Calotriton arnoldi. The sequence continues at coordinate 224,030 of CAWUFW010008732.1, read as the reverse complement.
TTCTGGTCCTGATGAGAACCCCCGAACTGGCAGGGGTTCGAAACGCGTAGACCGATAATTTAAGGCCAATCATAGATAGAATTACAATTCATTTTTGATTCATTCAGTTAGTCTGACTGATGGCCTTTTGGTTTATTGTTTTTCTTAAAATGTCTGTGTCAACATTGAAAAATAATACGCGGTTTGGTATGTTTGTTTGAATGGGAAAAAGGGTATGAGAGAGGTTGAGTGAATGGGGTGTAAGAAGTGGTATACATGATGTTGATTTGTACATATATGTAAATGTTTTTGTATATTGAATTTTTGCTTTGTAAATGCTTCTTCATAAATTGTAGAATGTTTGTATTATGTTGGTGGTGAAATTTTTGATAAAAAGAAAAAAGAAAACGTTTTTTGATTAAATCCAACGGAAAAAGTGGTTATTGTGGGCATTGTTTTGTTTCAATGTTCAAGGATTATTGATTGGAGTGAATAAGCAGCATGGGCATCTCTTTTGTTTTTTTAATATTTGTGGCTTAGCCTTGCTGCAGTGTCGGCCAAAACCCTTTCTAGGTTCTTGTTGCCACTGGCCTGGCAGGTTACACAGGAGCGACAAAACTCTTTGGTGCCTTCAGACATGTGGGGCCAGTGAAAGTGAGGGACAATTCTGTCCCAAGTCTTGTTCTGGCCCAGGTGACCTGCTAAGGGAATGTCATGGGCTAGGGTCAATAGGAAGCCCCTGAACTTCAGAGGTATAACCAACCTCATGGTGGCACCAGGCTTGGGGTCTCTACACTCTGAGTACAAGAGTCCATCATCCCAATACACAGTATGGGGACCACTAGCTTTCCCAGCAGCCTCAGCAGCAGCTTGCTGTCTGAGGGGTTCAAGAGAGGGCAGCTCTGCTGCTCCTGGCTCAGATCTGCCCTGGAAGGGCCCCTGTCCCCAAGAACTCAACCTGGTCAGGTTCAAGCTCCTCTGGGACAGTTCCTTCCTCAGGACTGAGATCATCCCCCTCAAGGGACTGATCTTCCTTCTGAGCCAAGGGGGAAGGCACTGCCTTTACCCTACTACTCCTCTTCTTGGAGGGCACTTGGTCCATTATTCCAGAATCCAAGGCCTGTTCAGTGCTAGACATTTTGGCTTGTGACCTGGTCACAGCAAACACATCTGCAGGGATGCCCAGCATTTCTGCATGGGTCCTGAGCTCCACTTCTGCCCAAGCTGAAGTTTCTAACTCATTGCCAAGCAAGCATTCAACGGGTAGGTCTGCACTTACCACAACCTTCTTAAGGCCAGTTACCCCTCCCCAGGAGAAGTTAACAACTGCCAGAGTATGGTCTGTTCTGACGTTGCTAGCATTGGTCACTTGGTACATTTCACCAAGTATAATCTGCCCAGGATTCACAAGGTCTTGTGTCACCATGGTGACACTTGCCCCTGTGTCCCTAAATGCCAAAGCCTCTTTTCCATTGATTAAGGGCTGTTGCCTGTACTTGCCCAGATTACTGGGACTCACAGAGGAGGTCATATCCATGCCTCCATCACAGACTAGGACAGCCTGAGTGAGTTCTCTGACTAGGTCAGAGCTCATCTCCTTACCCAGGGTCAACCCTACTAAACCCTTGGCTTGTGTAGTCCCACCACCAACTGTAACTGCACTAGGGGGAGCAGGTGCCTTAGGGGCATTGGTGGGGGCTGGAGTAGAGTCTTTGGACTTGGTGCAATCACTGGTCCAGTGGGTCTTTTGCTTACAGACCTTGCACCATGGTTTCCTTTGGCCTTTCCCTTTGGTAGACTGTGAATCCCCACCTGAAGAAGATTTTTGGGGGCCTTGTAAAGACTTTTGATCTTTACCCTTCTCCCCACCCTTATCAGAGGTTTTCGAATCTTGCTTCTTAGGGTCACCACCTTGGTTCTGTACCTTCTGCCTCACCCTGGTTCTGACCCATTTGTCTGCCTTCTTTCCCAATTCTTGGGGAGAGGTCAGATCAGAGTCCACCAGGTGCTGATGCAACAGCTGATTTTGACAGTTATCAAGAATCTGCTCCCTCATGATCAGATTGTACAATCCTGTGAAGTCACACACCTTACTGCCCAATAACCAACCTTCCAGAGCCTTGGCAGAACAATCAACAAAGTCCACCCAGTCTTGAGTCTGTGCTTTTTGGGTATCCCTGAACTTTAACCTGTATTGTTCAGTGGTTAGGCCAAACCCATCAATTAGAGCACCCTTCAAGACTTTGTAATTATCAGCATCCTCCTCTCTAACAGTGAGGAGCTTGTCTCTACCTTTGTCTGCAAAGGAGAGCCACAAGATTGCTGCCCACTGCTCCTGAGGGAACCTCTGTACTTTACAGGCCCTCTCTAGAGCAGTTATCCATTTGTGGATGTCATCCCCACTCTGGTAGGGAGGGACAATCTTGCTCAGGTTTCTATGGTCATAAGACCTTTCCCTATCTTTGGGGAAACTGCTGCCACCATGGGACTCTAGTCCCAACTTTTGTCTCTCTCTATAGAGATCTAGGGACTCCCTGTCTATAGCCAATTGCTGTTTTCTGAGTTCAAGCTGGGCTTGCTCATACTGAATCAGTCTCTTTCTCCTCTCATGAGAGGATTCCCTCCTATGAGAGGAGACAGAGGTCCCTATTGAGGTGTCAGAGTGGTTAGACTCCTGAGAAGGAGACCTAGACCTTCTGGGCACACTCAGAACTCTTCCTGGGGGACAAAGGGGAGGTCATTCTGATCCTCCTCCTCCTCCACAGGAGGAATTGGGTTTTCCAGGACAAGGTCATTTTCACCTTCCTGGCCAGTTTCAGAGGGGGGGGCCTGGGTTTCTTCACCCCTGACCCCTTCCTCATCTTCTGCCCCACCCTCTTTGCCTACCCCTTCAGACCCTAGGGGCCTGCTGAGATCATCAGCTACTAACACCTCCCTGAGGTGTTGGGTGCTGGCACTTTTGCCTCCCTTCAACTTCCTAGTATTGCATAATGCTCTCAATTCCAAGAATGGGAGTTTATCATACTTGGAGGGAAGAAGCCCACTGGCTTCTGGCGAGGACTCACTGGGTCCTGGCTTTGAAGACATTACTAGTGAGGTGTGATGTATGCACTACCTACTCTAGTGTGGCCTACTAAACTCTCTTGAGTTGTAGAAAGGGTGTGCTATCCCTTAACACACAACTCTAAGTTCAGTAGAACTTACTGTATTACTAAGCTTGATTTATATGTACCTTAGGTACCCTTAGTGGTTTTCAGTTGATCAATTCAATTGAGATTATCTGGTAAAACAATAGCAAGCTGGAATCCCACACGCTGCACACCAATGTGAGAAGTTGGCCTGGCATATGCTGTCCACTAATTATAGTGGGCACCTTGCACCAGTCCAAACAACCCCTTATTGGAGATAGGTTAAAGACAACCTTTATTGAAAGCTATCCTAGTGGTAGCTATGGAGAGCAGCCTTCAGGCTAAGTCTTGAAGGAATGTAAAGCAGCTTGTTTTACTAGTCTATAATCTCTTGAGTGACCAAATGAAAGAGGACCACACCAGGTATATATTCAAAATATATGTATTTATTGCTAAACACACCCCTCTAGTCTCTTTATGAGGCTAGAGTTTGAAGTACATAAATTATAAGTTAGTTATCTACAGTAATAGCACAAATACACGTTTGAGCCCTAGGGGCGTACCAAACCATATACCAATAAAGTGGTATAAGAACCACGACTGAGCTAGACACAAGGCCTAGAGCCTGTAGAAGTGCTTGGACCACGAGGAACCACCCAAGGTAGTGACACAGGGGACCCACGGGGGACGCGTGCAGTGTATGAACACAGCCGCGAATCGCCGTTAACTTCTATGGGGAAAGTCGCGATTTGAATTTAAAAGAAAAGGGACACTTAGAGGAGGACTTGGAGCAAACCCTTTGAGAACTAGGCTGTTCTAGTGTCAATACCCACGGGAGCACCGGAGTACTCGAGTTACCTCACCCAGGGGAGCCGGGTGCATAGGTGTCTTTCGGGGTCGGGTTTCGTCGTCGCTTTCAATGGCGATCTGCTGCAAAGTGCTGCTGGCGGCCAAGTCGAAAGTGTTCGGGTGGATCCAAAGGTGGATCGAAGATCTGAAGAACCTGAAAGCAGAGGGGACAGAGTCTGGGTCACTAGCCAGTGACCAGGAAGGCGATGAGCAGATGCCCACCGATGTCGAGTGCTTCAGGTAGGTTGATGGTCATCTTGACTCTTCAGCCACGAAATCCAGGAGGCATCGACGACGACTAGGAGCTGGATTCGAGCTGTCCCATGACGACTGTCGATTGCAGGGGTGTCGGCGACCGGATTGGACCCAACAAGCCTTGGCAACGGCAAGTCTCGTGGAAATAGAAGAAGGACAATGTTGCAGACCAGCAAGATCTGTGGGACTCACCCAGCGAGGGTAAGTCAGGGCACGCCTGGAGCAACCAGGGAGCCCAAGCAGAAGAAGATTGGCCTTCGGGAGGGCCTACTAGCCAACAGACTAGCGACCGCGAAGGAGCCTCGAGTCGACGCACGTGGAGCTGGCTCACAGGACACTCGTGGAGTGGAGGTCAGTGATCTTCGGTGCAGTTGGTGCTGGAGGCGGGGGCTACTCGGAGCCCAAAGCACGACTTCGTGGGAGACCCAGAAGAGGATGCACTTGCAAATGCAATCGGTGTCCAGGGGTCATGGTTCCACATTACCCACGACAGCTACGGGCCTCAGCTTTGCTGGGGACTCAGGGCAGCCTTGGGGAAGTCTGGAAATCCACCTCTGGTGATGCAAAGACTTCGGCGTCCGACGGGAGCTTCAGCGATGCAGACCGGACAATTGCTTCTTTGGTGCCTGCCAAGCAGGGGAGTCTCTCCTTGACCCCAAGGGAGATTCTTCAGTCCTCTAATCTTGAAGTAGAGCGTCGAAGGTCCAGCATTCTCTGTCAGAGTTTTGTCCAGGTTAATCTAAAGTCCTAAGGACTGGGGTCCCATACTTATACTAAGGTAGGGGGTTGGACATACTCTGTGGCCCCACCTATGGGAGGGTCAGGGCAGAGGGGTGGTTACACCCCTTTCCCTTTGTCCAGTTTCACGCCAGAGCAGGGGCTGGAAGCCCCTGAGCCGGTTTGAACTGGGGTATGCACAGGGACACCAAATGTGCCCCCAGTGCAGGACTTCAAAGCACCAGAGAGTGCTCCCGCCCAGCCCCAATACACACTATCCTGTCTGGGGAGGTGGTTACACCTCCCTGGGACAGGAAACCTATTGTCCAGGCGTCCCCTGCCGGAGTTTCGGTCAGCAGCAGGAGGCCAGACTCGTGTCTGTGGCAGCGGCATCCATTTTGTGAGGCCAGGGCTCTGGAAAGTCAGTACCGGGTATACCGGTGTGTACATGTCTCTCCCTCTAGAAGGGTGGAATGCTACCCCCGCCGCCAGAACTGGCGGGGGGTAGTATTCCAAGATGTTTGATACCAAACACGACATGTTTCTGTGCAGCCATCCCAAAGTTAGCATTTAACGCGAGGTTATAATGCGCTTAAGAGTATATGGTCGGGCTGCACTACAAACAGCATCAGAGAAGGGTCTCCGAACGCTGCAGAGGGGCCCAGCTCATGCAGGGGCACCCTCTCACATAGGAACCACGCACTCTGCCTTCAGGATTGATAAGGCCTGCCATAGGAGTGACTTATAGGTTTATATGTGTGTATGTATGTAGTGATATAGGTAGCCTATATCACAGTAAGGGGTGCATGCACCACCTTACCCAGGCTGCAGTAGCAGACCTGTGGTGTCAGTTTGGATGGCCTTCCAGGGGTGGCACAATACATGCTGCAGCCCCTGGTAGGCCTCTGAGGTACCTATGCCCTGGGTACATAGTATACCATATACTAGGGACTTATAAGGGCACTCCAGATTACAATCAGAGATGTGCCTAAGGCACATGGAAACCATTTTAGAGAGGAAGCAGCTAGGCTGGGGTTCTGATTAACAGGGCCCCAGCCAGACTAAGGTCGAAAAACAGTGAAGCATCAGCAAAAAGTGGGGGTACCCATGTGAAGCAGATCCTACTCTCCTACAGCCCCCACTGCTAGAACTCTTTAGTGGCTTTTAGACACTTTTGTTAATTTTATGAGCAGCTTGAACCTGCGTACTAACTTTAACAAGTCACATGTGACGGTCGTGGGCGCAACAAATGTGAAAAATGTGACTTTCTCTGTAAGGGTTATGTTTTAAGCAAGGTTGAAAATGTTACCTATTTAGGCATCTTCATAGATTCAAGACTTAGTTGCCAACCCATTTTTAAAAAGAATACTGGAAATTTTATGAGAGCTTGTGCCGAAGTAAATGCTTTTTCCACCCGTCAGTGTCAGAAGCCACTCAAAACTATGTTGGAGGTCTATAAAGTTAAATGTATCCCTATTTCTATCTTTGGTAGTGAGATTTGGGGTTATGCCAACCTAGACACTCTTGCGGTGGCCGAGAATACATTTTTAAGGGGTCCCTTGGGGGTTGGACTTTATACCCCATCCAAAATCGTACATGAAGAGTCAAGGTACGAGTTATATTGTAGATTTTATTCTTGCGACCCCTTTTGTAATGGTGTGCTCTAAGGCTGAACAGATTAGTTATCTCAGACTGCATGAAGTTGGACAATGTGCCTAATATCCCCTGGCTGCTATATATTAAAGAGATTTTCAGACCACTGGGGAGACCAGAGCTATTCTTTAATCCCCAAGGTATCACAAAAGAAGATGTTGCATGAGTAAAATAATCTTTTTTATAAAAATTGGCAGTGGGGAGGAAGCCGTAGCTCTAGATAAGCCTTTATTCCAGAATTTTTTGGTGATTAAAACAATCCCCGGATAGAGCCATATCTTTGAAATGTCTACACAAAACCGTTGTCTTTTGACTTTCTTCAGACTAGGACTGTCCCATCAGTTGCTGTATCCTGTAGGATCCTGGTATAAGTATTCGGATCCACCCCTATGTCCCTTTTGTAAATCTCTCCGGTACAAGTTTTTAAAACCTCTTTTTTATCATTGAATTTTTATCAGGTTAGGCCTGCATTTTTATATTTACAACTTTTATGAATGAATGAATGAAAGAATGAAGCATTTCTATAGCGCACGGCTACTCAGGAGAGTGTCCCAGCGCTTTTAGGTATGCAAAAGGCGAATAGACGAGAAATTGTTGCCCATTCTCCCCATTAGAGCCTGAATAAGAATGTTTTCAGCTCCTTATTGAATCTTGCTTCTTCAGGGATCTGTCTGAGGTATTCCGGCAGGTTATTCCACAAATTAGATGCTTTAACAGTGAAGAAGGAGCAACCCCTTCCCTGTTTCTGAAAGTGAGGAGTCATTATGAGAGCTGCCGGGCGAAACAGCCTCCCAGGGCAGTATGCCTTGACACGGTCATTAAGATACCTGGGTCCCCTATTGTGAAGGGCTTGGTGTGTTAATGTCAGTGCTTTTTACCTAATATGCTGATGAACTGGCAACCAATGAAGTTTGCCCCGAAAAATTGACACCCAAGTGTTTTTCGGAATTTTGTATATTAAGCGGACTGACATGTTCTGCATGACCTGTAAATGCTGGACCAGATATTCCAGGAGGCCAGGTACAAGACATTAGCGTAGTCCAATCTGGATAAAATTAATAATCTAAACACTGTAATTTTGGCCTCGTGAGGAAGCAAATGAAGAAACTTCCTCAACATGCGAAAGATCCAAAAACAGGATTTCACCACTGCTGACACCTGTGCTCCAAAGGAGAGCTGGGTGTCAAACAACACACCCAGGTTTCTGGCCACCGTCGTTGGCGGGGGCGGTGGGGAACTACTGTCGGGCCATGCCCCAACCCAATTAGGAAGGGGATCCCGCCCAAATAATAAGACTTCCGCCTTTTCAGGGTTGCACTGTAGTCTATTGGTCTTCAGTCAATCTAGCAGTGCCATCAGACAGTTGTGGAAGGATGCCCTCACCCTCTCAGGCTCCCCATCATACGCTAGCAGGAATTGGGTATCATCAGCATACGGGATGATCTTGATATTATGGGATTCCACCAAGTATGCCAGGGGAGACATATAAATGTTCAAAAGTGTGGAACTAAGAGATAAACCTTGCAGCACCCCCATTTCAGTTCTTTACCTCCCGAAGGAAATGGTTTCATCCAAACTACCTGGTCGCGGCCTTCAAGGAAAGAGCACAGCCAGTTCAGCACTGAGCCAGTTACACCCAAGTGTTTTAGACTGTGCAGCAAGAAGCTATGATCCACAGTATCAAATGATGCGGAGAGGTCCAGCACCACCAGTGTCACATTGAGGCCCAAGTCCAGATTAAATTTAATGGACTCTGAGACCTCTAATAGTGTGGACTTGGTGCTGTGGTGGGCTCTGAACCCTGATTGAGAGAGGTAAAGTAAGTTATTTTCTGTCAAAAAGGTGGTGAGTTGCCGATTTATGATTTCTCCAGCACTTTTGATGCTTCTGGCAGCAGCAAGACTGGCCTGATGTTTGCTAAGCATTCTGGATCAGCACTAGCCTTTTTAATAAGGGAATTAGCCTAGCTCTTTTCCAAACATCTTGTATTACACATGTGTTGAGGGAGATAGCAAATAACTTCTGATATACTGGAGCAATAATGTCAGAAATAGATTTTAGTATATGGGGAGGGTATCAGATCCATTGGGGACCCTGACCTGCAGTTCAAAAAGGAGTCATTTACATCCTCCACAGATGGCGCCAGAAAGATTGCCAGTGACAGGGGCTGTATTCGATCCTCTGATACTTCTAGCTCCAGTTCTGCTGTAATGTTATTCTTCCCAGACAAGTAATTCTGAATTCTGAGGACTTTCTCCTCAAAAAGTCACTTAGTCTGGATCATAGGGCCTGACTAGGTCTCAGCGTAGGGGACGTAATTTTAGGATCCGTGAAATTGGCTACAATTTTAAAAATCTACTTCCCATCATTCTCAGCCTCCTTAATGCAATGTAAGTAGAAGGTGCTGCGGGTTCTTTTGAGATTTTTATGATAATATTTCAGGGCCAATTTATAAGTAACTTTATCCTGGTTTAGATATGCACGTCGCCACACTCTTTCCAGTTTCTCACACACTGCTCTTTCACATGCTATTTCCTTCATGAACAAGTGAGCTGACAGGGTCTTTATGGCCTTTCTTAAAGCCGATATGAGGGCTACAAGATCAGCCACCCTCCTGAGCCATGAGCTGATCACCTTGTCCCCATCTCTAACAGAGTCTGGGATCTCGGGTTTAGAGTCCAGAAGGGTACTCCTTAATACATCCAGGGGTGCCATGCTCCAGCATCAGTTTTCATATTGCGGTAGTACTGGATGGGGCTCTTACCAATCAAATATTCACGAGAAAGGCAGAAGGAAGTGATCTGACAATGATACTGGCTGAGGGGACCCACCTTTGAGTTTTGCTTTAGAGAATATGCCATCAATAGTATGGGCCGCTATGTGGGTGGGCCCCATATGGGCTTTCACCAAATTAAAGGAGGCTAGCATTTCCACGAAACGCATAAATAAAGGTTCCTCTGTCATCTCTAGGTGAATATTAAAATCACCAAGCATGGTGAAGTTGGCATAGGAAATGCATGTAGGGGCTAGAACTTGATCAAGGGATGAGATAAAGTCTCCTTCATATCCTGGGGTGCGATAGAGTAATATACCAGACAGGCCATTCAGTCCGCCAATGGATAAGCTAAATCTCAGGGTTTCTGCTCCTATAATCCCATCCTGCTTAAAACTCTTACACTCATATAACCTTTTGAAAACTATTGCCACCCCACCTCCTCTTCGTCTTACCCTGTCTGAATGCTCACACACATAAGCCTCAGGCATAGCAAAGTGTAAATCAGGTTAAAGCATCCGCCTTCATCCACGTTTCAGTTAAAAAAAAGGATGTTCAAAGTCTCCTCCTTTAGTAAATCATAATCATCTAAAGCATGTTTCTGCAGGGCGCGGACATTTACCAATGCTGCCTTAACTTCTCTTTGCCCCTTTACTGGGGGCTCCACTGTTAGTAGCCAGATGGTTTAGTGGAGAGAGGATATACTTACAGTTGTCACATGAGACGGGCCATTAACGTCCAACGACATAGTACTACACCCCGCAGGAACCCCCCTCTCATATCAGCCAGCTCCTCTGATGTGTACGCCTGACCAGACTGACCCTCTGCTGTACAACCGACATAGTGGCTGGCGTTGGCCACGTTCTGGACGCAGATGGGCGCAGACGGGCTTGCCTTAGTAATGGCGCGCCTGCTGCACTGTCCGCGCTATGGCCAAGCTTTTATGGGAAGTCTCCTTCTACTAAACAGTGCAACACTAGAACACGCCCGACAGAAGATGGCATTGTTCCGTGTACCCCCCAGCCTTCTTCCCAGCCGGCAGTATTGCTCTCAGCCGTCCAGCATGGTAAATAAACTTATTTTAAAAGGAATATGCCTAAAATTGTCCCAGGAGAGCCCAACACTCTAATTCAGCCGAATTTAACAACTTTTTGGCATTAGTTTTAAAAGCAATTGAGTATGTGCGTTTTCTGACTAAGGTTCAAATTCGGATTCAGTACGTTCAGCAAAATTAAAACTCTGATTCAAGCAGAAGCAGTAGACACAGTAAATCTGAAAAGGTAACATACCTTCTCCCACCCGATTCAATGAAGCGAAAGGCCCGACTCTGAGTCGTACCCTTTTGACAATTCCTAATAGATTTTATCATCATATAAAGTATGTTATAATGTATCAATGTTTTTTATGGGGGTTTATACTGCTGTACCATAGGGTGTGTTTTCAGCTAAGTGGATTATGAGGTGCTTATATGAGCTGACTCCTCTTTTTTATTTCTGTCTGTTTTAAATTGCAAATGTAATTACAGATCATCTTTTGATGTCAGTTGTATGATTTATTTTTTAAATCAAATAAAGTTTTAATTGATTGATTGAAAACAATGTGGTTCACTGTATTTTTCCATAATGAATAAAGTATTAGCAATGTTAAGCTTACTGCAGGATTTTACTGATAGAAATGCTAAATTGCTTTTGACTAGCCCTATAGGACACTGACAGCATTTAACAGAGTAGGAAGAGCTTTCTGGTCAGGTGTCACACTCTCTCTTCCGGAAAGCATTGAAGACCTGGCTCTTCACATAGAGCTTGTCCTGAGCATTTCTACCCGGTCTACACCCGTTTGTCTCGCTCCGTAACAGCGCCTTGACGCCCTTGGGCTAAGTTAGCGCTATATAAATCCACTTTCATTCATTCTTTCATTCATTCATTCAGGCCTGCGAGGGTTCTCATGAGAGGATTTCCTCATGTATCTAGTGTATAACATTTAGAAACTTTTAGATAACTGCTCACTGGCGTGAATGTTTACCATGGGAATTGAGAGGAGAGACAACAGACCATTGGAAGAGCATTTCCCATTGGAAGAAGATGACCTAACTTGCTGGATTGTTGCAATATGAATTATGCTTTCATATATACGAGTTTCTAGTTAGAGAGAAATTAATGTTTTTAGTGCCTTCATGCTATCCTATTCCCAATGCTTCATGTGCTGATTTCCCTTATTCTTGCCCGAATCGTGGTGAGCTACTGCTAACGGCGATTTCACTTGCCCTGACCCTTTTAGAACGAGGATACTTCCTCCGTATGCTGATCATAGCTACTGCTATGATTTTTTTCTTTTGATTTATTCACCGTTGTTACTGCAACTATCGGGGAACTTAGCTGAGTTTCCAGGTCTGCTCTTTATGGGGAGTTTGTTTCTTTTGATTAATTAGATGCTCTAAAAAATCTTGCTCTTTTCCAAAGGGACTGCTTATGGATTCTCATGAGGTTAGGTCCTATTAGACTAAGACAGGGATTATATCCTTATGAAACACACTGTCTATTCTCATGCTGCCTCTAATCAATTTTGTTTTATATTTCTGTAAATTGAGTATTCTGAATAAAAACGATAAAAACAATAACTAATCTCTTGAAGAGAAATAAAGCGTTTAAAATTATTCTAAATCCTCCCATCATTGACTGAACATTAACGTACTGAAAGTTGATGATTATATTTGAAATGCATTTGATTGGAGCTCTATTCTAAAATCGGCAGAAAAGATTTAGTGGCCTGGAGACGGAGAGTCGCAGAAATTTGAGGCCTTCTGCTGTAAGTGACATCAGTGAATTTTCATCCTACCTTACCCCACCAATCATGACGCAATGTACAAGGAAAGTTGGCAGAAGGGTTGCCTCCAAGGAACAGGATGGGATGAGTGTTGGTAGCTATGTTTTAAACAGTCTTTGATTAGGAGACCTATATGAGCTCATGTCCATTAGAGCCTTTTCACATCTGCTAATTTTTTACTGGAGCCATGCTGATGTTGTATCCTTTGAGCATGATTACCTCATGCGTTCACCATGTGGTATTGTTCCTGATGGTGTGTCTGATGCATCTACCAGTTTAGTAGTATGCTTACTTCCAAAGGATTGATTTCCTTCTCCATGATCATCAGCCTTCAGTCCCTTTTGAAGTTATGAAGCTCTTGCATTTCCCACATGCTTGACATTTGGTGTTGTCTTTCTTAGGATACGTTACCTGTAAGTTCTTCATAGATCCTCTTTTTTCTGTATCTTGTGGACCAGTAGCAGAAATAATGCAACAAGATGGGTAATGCGAGAAACGCATTTCCACAACAGTTGACCAGCCATGTCCACTAGGTCTTCTGGGGACGGTTTGCCATTGCTTTTTGTAAGGTTTTTGTCTTTCATCTAACTTTTATGGGCTCAGGACATGGAATAGGGATTCTGTCTCACTATTTGGCAACAGGCAGACATCACTGTTGGAGTACCCCCACTTTGTATCACGCAACATGGTCACAAGTTTATATACCCTAGGCAGACGGTACAGACACTTCATTTCTGGATTGTATAATTATGTCATATGTGATTGTAATGCTTTCCTAGGCTCGACGATTCCTGACCAGCAAATGGCTTTAACTTAGGAAATTGCTTCTTACCGTTCAGTGCATTCTCTGTTTTGATAATTCTGTTTCTGTAGCTTCTTTGTGTGTAGTGTACTCTGGCCCTTGTTTTGGGTTCGGAAAGTTTCCTTCTGAAGTGCTAGTTTTCTGTTATTTGTTGCAACTAAACTTCTTCTCCTCAAATTACCTGTCAAGATAAATATCTCCTTCCAGCATTTGTCAATTATGCGGTTAGTTGCTGCCATGTTTCTCTTGGCATTATACCTAATGATAGTCTTTCTCGCATTGTGTTCTTTGTTAGTGATGACTTACCTGGTCTCTAGCATAGGCTGGGGTATTCTTGGTCTAGGTGAAATATCTTCTTACACAGGCCTCTCCGTGATACATCCAGGAATTTCAAGGGGTGTTGGACCTCCTATATTTTTGTGCTATATGAAATAATGGAGTTTATCTTTGCTTGGAGGCAACCAGGAAGTTGTTGAACGTTTGCTTGCTCTGTGAGATGTGTGAATCTGCAATGCTCTTGGCTATGATCTCTACTTTCCCATTGTCTTTTGTTAGGTGGATTTTTCAGTGCAGGAGTAGCAAACCAAATCCCAGATAAGGGAACCTAACACTTTCTTCTTTATTTCATGCTTTTCCAGGAAGAATCTTTTTTGTGTTGTGTTTCTCTGTTACCTCAATCTAGGATATGATTTAAGATTTACCATAGGTTATGTTAAATGATTGTTGTTACTAAATGTAGGGACTTCTGTAGAGCATTAGCAGTTGTTGCTATGAATACGCACTCATCAGAGCAGTATGTTCATTCTTGTCTACTTTTTGGCACATCCTTCAACACCTAGGGAATGTAGCCTGTGTGATCATTCAAATAGAGGCTGAACAACAGTGGGCCAAAAAATGCCCCCTTGTTGAACTCCATTCAGTTTTTAAAAATGTAGCATTAAAGTCTGTAGCACACATGCGACGTAGTATAGGGCCATTGTTTAAGGATCTGAGCCAACTGGCGGTTTATCGAGGTAGCATTGATTTTAAACTAGAACTTTTGTCTAACAATTAGGTCATAATTATATGAGTAATCTGGGATGGCTGTGAAGATCTCTTGATTTTTGTGTTTCCATATCTGGCAATTCTGCATGTAGGCTTGGTCAATTGTAGACAGATCTTGGTGGAACACTGAAAAGATGAAAATGCTTTTATCGTAAGGAGCCAGCTGTATTCATGCCAACAACACCAGGCTCAGGGCAGCAACTGTCATCCTCAGAACACATGAACCCTCACCTTCACAAGATTGCACCCACCATATTCCAATCAGCCCATACTCAGCACATCCCCCTTCCTTCAATTGAAAAACAATAAATAACTAATTGCATTACTTACTAAGCAGTAGAAATCCAAAACATGGGTATAAAGGAAATGGAACTTTGCCAAAAAACTAAAGGAAAAGATCATGCACATAATAGTAAAGAAATGCCACAGAGAAAAATAATATAGAACAATTATATCTCAACATTATAGATAGATGATGAACTCATGACCCCATAGAAATTATAAATGTTTAAAGTAACTACAGCACATAATCCTTAAATTTGTAAGGCAAGGATTTAGTATGCACAGGTTTGGTATGAGCATCTTGGTCCAAGGCCATTGTAAACTTTTCATTGAAACCAACACCCAAACTCTTTTGCACCTGCTCAGACATTAAATAAGGAACAATAGAAATCATACTTGAATTCCAAACTTTGCCATTTTCTAACACCACTGCATGATCTTTGACTTCTTTAACCCTGACAGGTGCAGAAAACGTTGAAGAACAGTTTGCCACCAGGAGAGGTCTTTTAATCATTACCCAATCTTCAACTTTAACAGGCAATGTATTGGAATAAAGTTGACTTGGACTTTGACTTTGGCCATAGATCAGGATGTCATCCTGAAAATATGCAACACCAGTCATATCTTTGAATAGATTGCTCATCAGTCACTAAAAACAGCTGAGGCAGATGCGACACCAAAAAGCATTTGCACATAACGTTATGTACCCTCAGCTGTTACAAAATATTTTAGGTGCCTTAATTCCACACATAGTTCTACTTGATGGTACGCAGCAGATATGTCATGGGACATGAAAACTGCTGCTCCCTTAAAGGTGGCTATCATCTTATTTATAGTGGGGAGAGGTTGCCAATTCACCCAGATGCTGCTATTTAAATCACACAAATCCATACATAATCTTAAAGATTTGTCCGGGTTTCGTGCAAGAACTATGGAGGACAACCATTTAGAGCCTTCAATAGGTTAAATTATACCTAAAGTGCAAAATTTTTCTCATTCCGCTTTCAACTCTTTCCTCAACACTAGAGGCACTCTACATACTTTGTGTACCATGAGGCGGGAATTCTTCTTCAAGACTATATAATGCTGAAATCCTTTCAACCTTCACAATCATCCTTAAACAGTCCAGGATACGGACTAACCCATTTACAATCATCCAATTGGCACACATCAGACCATATCTCCTTGATGAACCTTCTCTTAGATATTACTTGATCCAGATGGTTGGTTGGGATATTGATGTCCCCTTGTTCATCCCAACCTAACAAGTTCGAACCATGCCCAGGTACATCAATTATGCCATTAGTAACACTACCATCCCCCAGGGCCATATATATTTTAAAGGAGAGAGGGCCACATGGTCCCCCTCCCCTAGCCTCCTTAGGCTGTGAGGACCCCTTCCCCAGGACCGCTAATTAAAACTAAGGGGATGGGGAACACAGCCCCCATCCCCAGGCTGGTTTTGGCCCAAGGTACCCCACCCAATGCATTTTTAGGGGGGAGAGGGGCACATGGTCCCCCTCTGCCGGCTACTTTTGGCCACATGGACCCCATCCCCTGAGGCGCAGTGCATTTTTTTGGGAAAGGAGAGCATGTGGCCCCGCTCACTGGGCTGATTTTGGCCCCAGTGTCCCCATCCTCAGGTGTACGGCACTATATTTACGGGGTGGGGGCATGCGACTCCCCCTCCCCAGACTGATTTCAGCCCCGGGGACCCCATCCCCTGGTGCCCTACCAACAAAGGGTAGGTGCACTGATGCCCCCCCCGGGCACCCACCAGAATATGATTGGGCTCTGCAGGGGGAGCCCAAAGGCCCTTGCGGCCCCAGATGGCTCCCTTCCTCCAGCAGGAGCCAGCATTGCTCCCACCCACAGCAAGCAGCTTTTCATCTGTTTCCCTGCACGCTTCACTGCAGGTAGGGAAACAGATGAAAAGTCCTCTGCCAGTGGGCGAGAGCATTTTTCATGCTCCTGGCTGCTGGGAGCGGACTTGGTGTTGGCTCTCGCTTGGCGGGAGATTTGAAATTGCTTCCACCAAGCAAGAGCAAACACAGGTTTCCCTGCCCGTGCCAGTGCAGGCAGGAAAACCGCTATGTCGTGGGGGTGGGCACCCAGGGACATAGCATACACTGGCCACCATTGATGGGGTCCCCAGGGCTGTTAATAGGTCAGGGAGGGGTGCCATGCTGCCATCCCCCTTTACATATATGGTCGGTCCCCGGAGATGGGGTTTCAGTGGCTGAAATCGTCTCATAGAGGGGGCCCACATGCCATGCTCTCCTTTGCTGCATGGCCGGGCCCCGGAGGATGGGGTCCCCAGGGCTAAATTGGCCTGGGGAGGGGGGTCAAGTGACCCTCTCCCCTTTCACTACATCACTAGGCCATGGGGGATGAAGTCCCTGGGGCCAAAAGAACATCCCACTGTGCCCACATGCCCCTACCCTTTCACTGCATGGCCACGGCCCGAGGGGATGGGGTCCCTGGTACCGAAACCGACGCCCAGGGAGTCCCGAGTCCTAAGAGGACTGCCACCACTTCCTGTTTGAGATGGCGGCAGCTAATCAGATCTCACTGAGATCTGCCGGGATCCGCGGAGCCTCCGCGGCCCTATATATATAAACTTTTTAAAAATGTATTACTCTAAAAATACTTAATGGATTTACACCAAATCACAAAAAGCACTCTTCTGGACCTAGTTCTAGCTTTCTGCTAAATGTGGTCTAAATCCGTTCTGCTGTATAAGCTGTGGCTGTGTCTAAAGTTTCTATGGGAAAATAAAAGAATGAGGAAAATGAATTTTGGGATCACCCCAAAACTTTCCATTCTCAAAAAAAGAGTACTTTTTAGGAAGGTTTTGTGGAGATTCATCAAATTGTGTTAAGGTTATTAGCAACACAAAAAGTGCATTTCCTATAGAAGCACAATCCAAACTATACCTACCCAGTGGCAACCGGCATTGGAAAAACAATGGTTACAGGAACTTTACAGCCAGGTTTCGATTTACCCACTACCCACAGTTATACTTACAGTTATACTTATATTAAGAAACTAAAGCTTGTGGCCTAAAGTTACTTAACGGCACAAGTTATAGTTTCTTCAGATAAGTATAACTATAACTGCTGAATTTGTATGGTTTTGTTTGGGTAAAACGTAAACCTAACGATAACGTCCCTGTAATCTTTGGCTAGTGAATTTCTGTGGTCTATTAACAAAAGTAATATATAATTACCATACATTAATAAAACCACTGCCGTGCAGGGCCTTCGGCTGTGGGCAGCGGGTGATGGCCGCAGGATATATATGTTCACTGAAAAAAACCAAACGTTACAGGTGCGTTATAGTTAGGCTCAGATTTCCCTCGTACAAAACCAGTGAAATTCATCAGTTATAGTTACCTGAGCTAACTCTATAACTTACGCCCCTGCAATGCACTGCTTATGACCTCACATATTACATCACTCATGGCATGGTCAGTGAATGACATCACTAATAGCATCATCCAGTGAGTGTAAGTGTATTTAAGAGTTTAGGGGTGTTAAACATATATAGTAACTAAAACAAAAGATAAATTAGTATACTAGGTGCACTAATACTGAGTGATATTACTTCTAACATATATCATGTGAGTGGCTGTGTGACTGTATCCATGTGTGTATGGGTGTGTAAGTGGCTGTATGGGTTAATAAGTCTATGTGTGAGTTTCTGTGTGGGTGAGTGAAATGCTGTGTGAGTGGCTGTATTGGTGAGTGAGTGGGTATCTGAATGGTTGTATTGAGTGAGTGACTCAGTGTGTAAGTGGCTGTATGGCTGAGTGAGTGGCTGTTTGAGAGGGTATATATCTATATATATATATATGGAACGGCAGATTTACCATTTTAATTCCAGTCTTACAAACTTTGGGGAAAGTGGGGTGAGTGTTCAGTTTTAATATTCTAACTCCAGTCCCCAGAATACTGGGGGAAGTGCATATAATTGTGGACATATGTACTATTCAACTGCAGTCTCATGAACGTTGGGAAAAGTGATTAGTTATTAACGAATCTGTAAATGACAGATCTAAAAACCTAACCAAAGGGAAGGGCTTCCACTAAATGTGCGAAACAACGCCCTGAATCTAAGAAGAGAAAATTCTCTTCTTGAGTCCCCTCACTCACCAAGGGTTTCCCCTAGGTGACATGCTTCATCATTGGGGCCATCCCAGACATCTACTATCTGGGGCATGCTGCAACTTGCGGAACTACGTAGGAGCACTTTTTGTGAAAAAATGTGTAGTGATGTGTTGGGGGGAGTGGTGATGGTGATGCTAAAAATACCTAGCTAGTGTGCGATTAGTTTATTCCTGCTCCTAGTTGGTATGGATAGAAAGGGGTTAATAATAGGGAGGAAGTGTAACTGTTATGTGTATACTATCCCTAGTATTTGGTCGACATGTTTCGAGGTGTCCCCTAAACCTCTTCTTCAGGACCACATGGGGACCAGCCCCATGCGTACCACTCCGTGAGAAAAACAATCCTATACTAAAGAAATAATATAATAAAGAACAGGTGCACACCTAATGTGTGAGCACCAAAATTAAATACATACGGTTGAAATCAGACTCGTAGTATCTGTTCAAGGAGATAAAGTGACAAAGAGATTAGTACATATTCCTGCCCACCTCTCATGTGGGCAGGTCCAAACCATATGCAGTGCTTAAATCAATGCGTTCCTCTATAGTTTGTGTTGGTGCCCTTAGTAGTAAAAATTATTGAATTAGTGCTTGTATCCAATGTGACACCTTGGAACACATCGGACTACTCTATTGTGAGAAAGCATGGTTATTCGTTAAAAACATTGGTAAAAAGGGAAAGAAACACTCGTGAGCAAACATTACAAGACAAAACAAACATATAAATATATAAACATACTGTTCACAATTTGTAAGAACATACTTCTGTTTTGGCAACGCTGTGCCTCATGGACTGCCAGGGTGGAGGGGCTTGTAGTAACCCTAGAAGAATGTATATAAAGTATTTGAGTCAAGGGAAGGGCCATGGGTAAAAGCGAAATACTGGTTAGTTATTCCCCATAGCGTGGCCTGGAGGAAAAAACGAGCGTTTTTCAGGGATCCTGGGTTCCTGTTAGGGAAGAAAAGATCTTACTTGGCTCAGCACTCCTCCGTCAATGACACCTACTCGTACCCGGGCGGACCGCATATTAGCGTGTCTTCAGCTCGATGTTGTTTAAATACTGGCAGGAAAAGCCCAGTCATGCTCATATGCGAGTAAAGACTATACCGCGGTTGTAAGAAAATGGCCGCCTAGTTTCGGAACTTTGTCCGCACCATTTTGGGAGGATCATTTTCAGAGTTGGGAAAAGTGCACATAGTTGTTGGTGGCAGATTTACCATTCTAACTCCTATCCCAGAAGCATTTGGGGGAGTGCATTTAATTGGCAGGGGTCAGATTTACTATTTTATTTTGCTTCCTAATAGTAGTAAAGGTTCTGAGACTTGGATTGCCTTGCAAAGTCCTTAGTTTCTATAGCAGTGGGTCAGGTGATGCACTTTAGAACGCTTTTTGATAAAGAGGGACTGCCTCCTCCTCCCGCTCCGCTTTAGCAGCAAAGGTGCCTGGGACTTGGAGTTCTCTCCAGAAGTCGTAAGTCTCCGGCACAGCAGGGCAGATGGCGACACTTTGTAGCACTTGTTGATTACGGGGGCCCATCTCCTCCTTCTCCCACTCCTCCATAGCAGCAAAGGTTGCTGGGACTTGGAGTCCCCTCAAAAGTCCTTAGCCTCCCCAGATTTTCTATTCTAACTTCAGTGCAGCTTGCAATGAGGAAACAGCATATATTTGTGGGGAAGGCCAGATATGCTATTCTGAATCCAGTCCTACTGATGTAGGGGTAAGTGCATCAGTGTGGATAGTTAGAATTACTGTTCTAGCCCCAATAAAAATAATATGGGGAAAGTTCATATAATTGGGAGGGGACAAATGTAATATTCTACCTCCTATTCCACTAACACTGGGGAAAGTGCATATAAAGGCAGACTTACTATTCTAATCCCAGTCCTATGAGCGTAGGGGAAATATCATCTAATTAGGGGTGGGGTCAGATTTTCTATTCTAATTTTAATCCTACTAATATATTAAATAAAATATCACTAAAATCCCACATTGTTTATACTTATTAATCTTCCTAATAATAAAGTACCCACACAATTCCCCAAATACTGAACTACATTTTACATTATAAATTAATAACATTATTGCACCCCAATATTTTAATTTTTTTGTGAAAATTATTCTATTTTTAAACTAAAAAATCAGAACAGCAATAATAAAGTTAAAACTTATTTGTAAAAAAATAGCATATCTTTTTAAAAAAAACATGACCCACCAAGTACTCCATAAAACCCTCAACCTGTAAAAAGTATCAGGCAGAAGTATAACATAATGAAAAAATAAACAAAGAAAACAATAATTTTTAAATAACTATCAGAAATGTAAAAAAATAATATAATAATAAGTAATACATATTTTTGTAAAACACTTCCTATCTAATACTTCAATAAACATCACATCCCAAAAAATATTACATATTTAAAAAATATTAAAAAACAAACCTTTGACAAATATTTGTAGATTAATTTTTAACAAAAATAAATACAAGATCAAAAATAATAATAGCACCTTATATGAAGAAAAAAACAACATAAACATCAATATTATTGCAATAATAATAATACACTTATCTTCAATATTTAAAATCTCATTATTGTTGAAGTCTAAGTATTTTGACTTCAATATTACGGACAAACAATAAGCTGGGGTTAATATTAGGGAGCCGTACTACTACGCATAAAGTATAGAAATTATGATTACACAGCAATGTGAAGCAAAAGTAAGCTTGAAGACTGAGGCTATGATCCAAGCTTCTTGTGTCCTTTTTACCACAAATTACTCCCTGCCATATGTATAAGGATATTGCATGTCAGGCTGAATGCTGAGTTCCATTATAATGTCATGGAACTCTGAAGTGCCGCACAATATCCGTAAAATATATGGTAGGTGGTATTTTATTTCTTATAATACATGGTCACTGTTAGAACTGGGAGAAAATACAGGAGGAAGGCAAAAAGTTCAGGGATGACCCTGCAAAAAGGGCGAAGTCCAACAGTCACATCATCATCCTTCCTGCAAACCACATAAATCCTTGATGTGTTAATCTTGCATGTGAAAGAGGTAGTTTAGTTTCAAACATGAAGCATAAAAGCGGGATCTAGTGTGAAATCAAGCACATCAAGATGCAGTCAGTAATATATTGCAAAAATATATCAGAATATGTTTAATGTAAGTCAGTGCTGATGCTCAGAATGTGTAGAAAAAGTCAAAGAAACTTTATTTTACCTGTAATGACCTTTAGAGTGCAAAAATAAATATGTTACTGTAAATATCTCATTACTACTCCACTGTTTGTTTTAGAAAAACAGATCATGAGTATGAAAAGCCAGGTTTCGTTTTTGTTGAGTTCGATGCACTTTTTAAGCTGACGCACTAATTATGCTGTGTGAACTGCCTTTCACATTGGCTCCTGGCTCAGGTAGGAGGCATTGTGACATCTAGCTGCAACTGTAATAACTTAATACAGGTGAGCAGCTACATCATTTCTTTATTACAGACAAAACAAGTGATCTGTAGGATGGAAATAAGAGACAGACTTTAATATAGAAATTGCGGGTTCCAGTATATTATACCAACATATTATACCAAAATACTATGTTCATATTGCAATTGTTTTCCTCCTTTTCATGTGTGAAACATAACTGGAAAGTTGTGTTTGTAATGCACTCTCACATTTTACATTTTTTTCTTCCCCAGGGTTGGTGAGCGGGAAACAGCACTGGAAGCAGCACTTCGGTTGCTTCAGCAATTCTACCTGGACCTGGAAAAGTTTCTTAGTTGGCTCACTGAAGCAGAGATCACTGCCAATGTTTTACAGGATGCCACCCACAAGGATGGAGTACTAGAGGACACTCGTGGACTTCGAGAACTCATGAAACAATGGCAGGTAAGTCATCGCTGCATTGAATAGGGAAGTGAATGGGGGAAGAAAAGCCTTTGTCATGGATTTGGAGTTTACTTTTTAAATCTTTTGGCAAATAATGTTGTTTTAGCACTATCTGTCAATTCTCCAGAAAATAGGCCAGCTGTAAAATTAACAGATTGCAGGGAAAATCCTTATAGGTTCACAACAGTGGATTCAACAGTTTAGATTTGAAAAAATTGGTGCAATCATTGGACCGTTGGAAAAAGAGCTTAGAATCAACTGAAACAGTGTCAAATGACTTTCCCTAATAATGGCAGAAGAAGGTTCTTGGCCATTGCAAAAGCAGAGATGTGATGTGTGGCTATAGAACTTTTACGCCGTTTCTGTATCTATGTTGGCTACGTTCATTTTCATCTTTATGTATGCAATCTATACTTAACTTCTGCACTATGAAAGTTCATTGATAAAGTACCAGAGATTGATATTGCTGTTCATCTACAATCCTGGCCGAACTAGCATGAGTATATATAAGTAGCACCTCCTTCTCAGGTTTTAGGTTTTGTTTCCAAAAACTCTTTGGCTGAAAATCTTTTGGTTGCCTAGTATTCATATAATCATAAATTGTCAGCATATACACAGTTGGAAGCAGTTAAGAGATGGGAAGGCATGTCGGAATGGGGAGGAGACATTAAACTCAAGTAAAGGTAAAGGTGTTCCTGTGGAGAGGTAAGGGTGGTTGGGAACACGTTCAGTTCAATTTTGTCTTCTGAAATAGGGACAATATATTTCATAAATGTCCATAATTACATTTCAGGTCATTACTTTCTAACTTGAGACTTAGCATTGCCAAATGTTTGATGATATTTTGAGGAGGCTGTTCTTTTCACACCCAATTACGATTGTCATTTGTGTTTTTCCACCGGGGCCGGATTCAGGAACCAAAAGCAGTGTGATAAAAGTCCTCAAACCGGCCCAGCCCTCTTCCTTCCTCTCCTTGCTCTCTTTCCATCCATCATTCTATCTCTCTCTCTTGTCTCTAATGGCCCCACTTCCAGTCTGGCCCTGTTTTCTAGTGCTTAACCATGACTCTTTCTGGAGCATTAAATCTTAAAGCCTCACAATTCCTTGGTCATTTCTGTTTGTCAGCCAAGTGAGGCTTTCATCTCTGATGGCCTCATTGGCTTCCTGTTTTGCACTTTTGGAACATTTGTAATAATAATGTGTCTCTGATGGGAGATCAGCTGGTGTAGCTTAGGATCTTAAAAACCTGGCACTGTATTTTTATATCTCAAAGTTGAATTTCCTTCCTTGATATCATTCACTTGGAAGTAGAACGATGAGGCCCTCTGCAATGTTCTTTTCCTTTTCAATAGCTAACCTACAAACAGCTGATGCTTTAGTACTGAGTTAAAGCTCCTTAATGGGATATTGCTTTGGGTTAGGTGTGGGGTTTCCAAAAGGGGGACTGGGGATCCATTAGTTGCATTCTGTACTGTTTCCATGCCCAATGCCATATTGTGTGTTGTTGTCTGTAAAGGAAAGTTTCAATTCACGAGGATCTTTAGGGGTTCAAACTGTTTCTGGGGCCACGGAAGCAGGATGAATATTTTGGTTGCTCTCTCTTTTAAGTGGCTGATCTCTTTTTGTGGGTACCCATGATGGTGCGCAGCTCTACCCTACAGCAACCTCCAGCTTCTCCGAACTCTAGAGCTTTCTCATATTATCCTGGGGTCATTGACATTTTCAGCAGTCAGCAGGACTTGCTGATATGAATGATACAGTTTTAAGGAGGAGACTTGGAGAGAATTGTATTTTGAGGGATGCAGAGACAGCCTATTGGGGAATTTCCAGTCTCAATTCTGCACATATTATAATCCACTGTTACCTGGTTATTTTCTCACTGCCTTAAAAACTAAATTAAGAAAGTGGCTGATGAACAATGGTAATGGGAATGTGTTTTTTCTTGGCTATGTGTAGCACTTCTGAAATAGCATTTATCCACTGAACCATAGACAATTCTTAGCACACTGCCTGCTAAGACATGGGCTTAAGTCAGTTTGGGCTCCCCAGGGTCATTTATCCTCCTTAGATAAAGTACTTAATTCACTTGGGTGGTATTCTGCTCAATACAATTGGAATAGAAGCACCAAACCACCTACAAAAAGGCACTTGAATGTACCAGATTAGACTGGGCTAAAAGATGTGGTTAAAAGTTTACATGAATAGTTAATCTCCAGGACAAACAGTATGCAAAAGGTAGATGAGATAAACACTTGAATGTAATCTATGAGATGTGATCTACGTCAAGCCCTTCCTTGTCAGGCATCCTCTTAATTGCAAATAGTTACCCCTTAGAAAGTCCTTGCCACATTTACTATATTTCCGCTCCCCCTTCTTATACTTTGTAACCCTTACCAACATCTATGAGCTTCCTGCATCCTTGCTGACTGAATCTGCTTTCACACATCAGTGATGGGGGAGCTCGGCAGCCAGCTATTTGGCTCTGCCAACCCGCAACCCGCATGATCTAGGGCTCCATGTGTGACTCTGCATCCAGCATGCCATTTGATATTCTATGGAATCTACAATAAGGACCCAGAGAGGCCATTGCCCAATACAATACACAATAGAGCCGAGGTGTAGAGGTGAGGCACTGACAGAAGCGACTGTACAGCAATTTTGGGAGCTAATTTTCTTAGAATATCACTTTGGCTTCAAAAGACCTATGAACAGATAATTTCAAAAACATACATGTGTATTGATGTCTGTCTATCAGGTCTTCTGGCAGATTTCCAATTCCAATTTCATATTTAGGTGAAACTAAAATGTTTGGTGTTCTCCAGTAAAGTATGTCTACTTCACAACTATTTTTAATTAAATACCTACATCACTGTTTAGCCTGACCTAAATGTTTAAGAAACGCCATCTGAAGCCTTTGAAGAATTTCCATGCAACACAACAGCATTTAATGTGAAAATGGAGGGGAGCACCTCTAGGTCCAAGATGTAAGCCAACCATGCCTGATTTGTTTGGATCGTGCTGTGTCTGTAAGGTTTAATATGTACATGGGTAAAGTTTATGTTGTGTATTCCTGGAACACACTTTCACCCTTTTGTGATAATTGAAATACTCTTATGCCTGATGATCGTGGCTGATTTTATCTGCCAGACAATGTATATGCTCCCTTTTCTCTTTCTGATGTTTCCATGACACTACATCAAGGTCGATTATATCGATCACAAGAAAACTGCATCCATTATATTGCTAAATATAGTATGTGATCACTATTGGTAAATCCACATTTACTTACCTTGGGGCATATTATCAAGCGGCAGCGATAATTATCGCTGGCCGCTGTTAGCGTGAGGAATCCTATCGCCGGCTATCGCTGGAAATTATCGCCATGCTAGCGCTGTATTAACAACGCTTAGCGCAAAGGCGATAATTTCCCAGTGATAGCGATGTTTTACATGGAACATCGCTGGTTTTCCAGCGATGTCCCATGGAAAACGGCGATATACTTGGTGATAGGGCCTGTGGTCTTAGCCACACAATCCACCCCCATGTTAGGTATGCCTTAGTCAGGAATTTAGCAGACGTTAAATTCCTGCGTTAAGGCATACTTAACGCAATTTAAAATATCGCTAACCCACGTTGCTAATATGGCGATACCTGGGTTAGCGATATTTCCCTGTTGTTTTCACAGGCACGCCCCTTTGCATCTCATTAGCGATGCGATGGGAGGCGTGCAGAAAACGGACGCTAAGTCAGGAATCACGCGCTAGCGTGTCCTTGTTAATTCGGCGATAAAATTATCGCCGCTTTTCGTCCGAAAACGGACGCTAAAGCGGCGATAATTCATTAACGCCGCCTTGTTAATATGCCCCCTTGTGATGTAGTGGTTAGGTCGATGCGGTAAAAGCGATACTTTGTAATACGATATAGGCAGGTGTATCTTTTGTGATATATCCAACATGCTGAAGTTGCATTAGCTTTATTCCATTTATGTTCTCACACCTCTACCATGTCATATTTAAACACAATTAAGAATAGGATATGATTACCGTAGGTGGAAATTTGAAAGTAACATCTACCCCTTCCAATTTTCAGGTGTTAGTCCCTTGCCTCCCCTTTTTTGGTACCTTATATCATGGTTGGTGTTTTGAGGACAGAGGTTTTGGGGTTTTTAATGTGAAGATCAAATATTTGCTAAATACAGATAAAAATATGAAAATACCTCCCTTCTTCCATTCCCTCCATCTGTATAAAACTCCACCCTTCGAAGCTTGTTTGTCCTTACATTCCTCTTTATGAACCAGTAAATATTTGAATGGCATGTACTCTATTGTTTTAGTTTTTTAAAGTGTCATGGATAGAAAATGTGTTTTGTGGAAAATATGCATTCTTTTAGCAAATGTTTTAATGTATAAGACAAGTAGGAATGGCGTCAATTTACACATATTCCTAATGTGCCTCAGTGCACACAGAAAAAGGAAACTCATTAGCCTGATCAAAAAAGTTAAATCTTTAATGTTTCAAGAGAGACATCGATTTTGGAACTGCAAAGATCATGCTTCAGTGTTTAGTGGCGTTGTCTACAAAACCCACTTAACATTTATTGATCGGTGTATTTCAATTTTTATTATTGATGCCATCACCATAATGTGTGTCTGTTTTCGTTTTATGGAGCTTGCTGACTTGGTTTCCCTTCATCACTCACAAATAAATTTTGCAACATTAATCTGGCATTTTGCTTTTTCTGTTGGTTTCCCATGCTTCAGGAGAACACAAAAAGGATAATGACTATATTTGTCATAGTTAATGATCATACTATTTCCAGACAATTGTTTTTCCCTGGAAACAAGAAATTAGTTTTCTCTAATTTAATGCACAACAGTGAGAGGCTGGCATGTTGTTTTGTTGGGTAAAGCATTGCGGTGGGAATAGATGCATCACCGGCGATAGCATAGCGTGAAGAAGGTATTTGGATTTTCGCTGCAGCACGATACCTTAATTATTCATCTTGTGCGGGTATGAAGGGCCATGAGATCATATTTTATGATTAGTTGAATTAGTGTAATGTGAGCATACAGCAAGGTACTTTTATTATGCCTCATTCAGGGATTCAAATAAATTGCATTGCTTCCAGCTGCCTGTGTCTAGTTCTCATGCTGGACCAGCAATCTTATGCCGA
The DNA here is from genome assembly GCA_963921515.1 of Calotriton arnoldi. NCBI lineage: Eukaryota > Metazoa > Chordata > Amphibia > Caudata > Salamandridae > Calotriton > Calotriton arnoldi. The sequence goes on along the minus strand of CAWUFW010008732.1, from coordinate 196,500 downwards.
TGCTTGCCTCTACTTAAAGGTGCGAGATGAGTTCTTCACTCCCTTTTACTACAAGCAACTCAAAATGCTTTTGGTTGGCCAAAAATAATATCACGACCGGAGAAACTTAGAAGTTATGCATGATTCAACTACAAATGTTCCTCAGAACTTGGGGCCAAATGTACGATGCATTTTACCAGTGGCGAACAGATCAGTAAAATGCATTTTTCTTTGTATAAACCCCCATTTTGTGAGTCAGTAACCTATTACTGACTCGCAAACTAGGGTCGCTATTAGGAAGGGGCGTACCAGATGTATGATTGTTTTGCAACGGTAATGAGGTCGCAAAATAATCGCAGTTTAACACCTACTTAAAGTAGGTGGTAAGCCAGTCGCAAACAGGAAGGGGCCCCCAGGGGACGCCTTCCCCTTTGTGAATGGAAGCGAAAATGTTTGTTAAGAGCTGACAGAGCTCCCACTGACTACTGCCTACCCTTAAAAAGCAAAACAGAAACATTTAATTTTTCTTTTTGAAACTCATCCCGTTTTCCTTTAAGGAAAATGGGCTGCATTTTTTTAAAAAAAGTTGCTTTATTTAAAAGCAAACACAGACATGGTGGTCTGCTGTCCCCAGCAGGTCACCATCCCTGTGTAATTTCCCATTCCCAATGGGTCACAAATTGTGATCTGCCTCATAAATATTGATGAGGCAGGTCAATTGCAACCCCATTCGGAATTGCAAATGTGTCTGAGACACAGTAGTACATTTTATTTTGCGAGTCACAAAATATCGCAATTAGAGACTCGCAAAAATGAAATGGTTGTACATCTGGTCCTTGATGTGCCCAAAATGATCATGTCTACCTGCATGTTTTATGAATAAAATACATGCTTCAAATGAGTAATGCTTGTACGTAGGTCCAAAATAGTTGTTCCTCTTTAGGGATATTTCCTAAGAAACAAGCTCTGAAAAAACCAACCGTTTCAGCGTTTGTATAACAAAGAGGTTTTTTTGAAGTTAGACTAGCACCCACACCACACACACAAACACACACACATACACACACTATCAACATGGGCAACAGCAGAACAGCTTCCTGCACACAAACTACTTATCTCTTCAGCAGCAGTGCAAACTTCCCTCACGATCAGACAGAATGTCAAGCACAAAAAGCAGCAGCAACTCAAGCTCAAGTCACAGACCAGGTAAAGAACACACTGCAGCAATGCACCAGAGCTCTAGTAACTTACAGGAAATCCATATAATGAGTCTGACAACCTACTCAAATAAACTTACATGACAAATATTTACACCTGCTTAAAGTGGCATTGATTTTCAGAGCCAGATATGTGAAAAGCATGCATGCTTAATGGTATGCCTAATATATGTAATGCATGCTCAAATGGAGTAATGCATACAGTAAAATATTGTGCATTACCTTATAGAGGTGGCCATTTCCTTGAGTGTAACTTAAGCACAAAGAGAGGACGTTGGGACGGGAAAGTCCTCTGCATAGCAAAAGACATGTACCCCTGCCTTGAGTGCCCAACTGTTGTCTGGATCCCTAATGCTGATTTTTGTTGTCATAAGCAAGCACTTATCATGCATATGCACATGATCCATGACATATGCCTGTCTCACAGATTGTGATCTTGTTGGACCGGGAGGGGCGCCCAAAGTGTTACCCTCATAGGGGTAGAAGGCTACCGCCTTCACAAGAGTTAAGCAGCCTGCCAGCTCATGCCAGCCACCCCTGCGACATTTCTCCAGTCCAGCTTGCCCGCAGTCCTCTGCTGCCTGTCTACCTGCTGCCCTTTGTTTGTGCCTCCTCTGCTCGTTTCTTGCTGTTTAACCTTTTCTGCTCAGTTTTCTGCCCTCTGTTTTGCCTTTTTCTGCCCTCTTTTTTGCCCTTTTCTGCTTGTTTTTCTGCCCTCTGTTTTGCCATTTCTGCTAATTTTTCTGCCCTCCATTGTGCCCTGTTCTGCTCCCTTTTGCCTTTTCTGCTAATTTTTCTATCCTCTGTTTTGCCTTTTTCTGCTAATTTTTCTGCCATCTGTTTGGCCTTTTCTGCTTGTTTCTCTGCCTCTGTTTTGCCCTCATCTTCTCTGTTTTGCCTTTTCTGCTCCTTTTTCTTCCCTTTATTTTGCCTTTTCTGCTCCTTTTTCTGCCCTTTGTTTGCCTTTTTCTGCTCGCTTCATCCCTCTTCCCATTTCCTCAAGACCTGGGATTTTGACGGGGGCTCGCAACCCCAGAGCCCAGATACCCCACAGGGGTAACAGTGCTGCACTCTGCAAATGTTGATTTGTTGATTGAAGCAGCACATGCACATTTGTAGCTGCATACCGTGTAGTGATCAGTAGGAGTGAACAGGTCCTTTTTACCCTATGACACTGGAGTGAGGTCTACAGGCTCACTCATCTTTTTAAAGTTCAGCTGCTGTGTGCTTAACTCACCCTTGGCCTACATCAGGTACATGTAGATTGCTGTGCCTTGCAGGAGTAGAGACTGTGCTGGATGTATGTGTGCCTGGAAAGGGTACAGTACAGGGGTACAGGAGTGCTGTGTACTACATAAAGTGTAGTACATGAATGGTCAGTGCATGAACTAAGTGTATGTATGCCTGCGAGGAATACATTACATGAGCGATGTAGCGCTGTGGAGTGCATGCACAATGAAAAGCATGTGCTGGGTATATGTGTACTTGCGGGAAGGGCATTACATGAAGGGTGAAGTGTTGTTCAGCTCGCACATGGTGAATGTATGTGCTGGCAGTGTGTGTTTTTACAAATAGCACACCCTGGTACAATACGGAAAGGCTCTAGTATTGAACAGTGCATACATATTGAATGTGTGTGCTGACTGTATATGTGTCTGTCCTGGCACAATCATGGAGCTAACAGTGCTGGACAGTATGTGTGCTGGGAATTTACACCAAATGCAAGTGTGCCTGCAATGGTACATTACATGGAGGAACCTGAGTTCCATTTTAGGAATCCCAGCCTTGCCTAGTGAAGACATGAGGAGAGAAACCCACTCAGAAAGATTTGTGTATTGCTGCATTCCTGTGAGCTGGGTGGAACACGCAGTGGAGGAAGAGAGAGAGAGAGACTTCCCCTTCACTCTTCAAAAGGTTGCTCTTCGATTCAGTGATAATTTACAAGGAAGGGGTCTAGGCAGATCTCCAGAAGGAGATGGGGCTCATAAGGGAATTATAAAGTTTAGGGCTGGGAGCCCGGGATTAACCTTTTGATGCACATATCAAACAATCTGTCATGAAAGGTCTTTCATCGACAATCTGACAAACACAATACACCTTTAATTTAACAAAGGGATCCATAGTTGCCCTAGTAGAGAAAAAGAAGTATTTGTAATAGGTGATTTTTTTGTATTTCTTTTTTGAGCACTCAGAGTCTACTACCAAAAAGTCTGACCAGTGTGCAAACAGCAATATTTTTCTATTGTATTCATTTTACAGCTTTCTATAACAAAACTGCAGCGAATGATATGTGTTCACTTTACATAGAACGTTAGCACATTTTATATTCAAACACAATCCATCATGAGAGTATAAGGCATAACATTAGAGCTTGTATAGGTAGACCAACTGCAGGCGGTGTGTCTAGATCAGGGTTCTCCAAAGTCAGTCCTGAAGGGCTGGATCCATGCCCGATTTTTAAGATAACGACTTTTTTCTAAATTGGGATATGCTAAAAATCTGGCATGGATCTGATCCTCCAGGTCAGACTTGGGAGAACCCTGGTCTAGATGGTAATTAAAGGATGCTTTTCAATGTGCCTTGCAGATTTGGAAAATGGGGTTGTCTGGAGCTCCCTGGGAGTATGTTGATGTGCTCCGTTTCCTTCAAGAATCCTATTTTGGTATTACAGATAGGCGGGAGGGGGAAAGTCCATTCGGTAATACTGAATGCAAACACCCACTGATTCAGAGACTTGCAGCAGCAAATGGGAATAACCTGCTCTGCATGAGATTTTGTCGCATGCAAAGCTAGTTTTCTCTGCTTGTCCCAGCACCTGTTCCTATCATGGACTGTGCATCGGGTTATAATGAAATCCAAGAGAGGTGGAAAACTTAGGCCATCAGAATGTAATTTGCTTTTTGTGTTCTTCCAACCTGGGTGAACAATTTTTTGAGATGGCAGTGAAGATCCCTAAGACCCAACATCATGCAAGGCACACAGGGATGCACATACAGATCCTATACCACTGGCCTCTGTACCTACCAATCAAGATGATGTCACGGGCCCCTCTTGTTGAAGCATGCAGTCTAGGGTTGGATCAGGAGTGTGCTCATCTGCTCCCCCTCTCCCACTCAGATGCTATGTGGGCTCACTCCTGCATATGTGGCAGGTATGAGTCTGATTAGTGTCTGTGGCACAGTTTTTAGTATTCTCAAGCTTTTCCAACAATTACAGTCCTACCTTATTCCTTTTTTTGGTACTACAATCCATAGACAGATATATTTTCCTGTTACAGACGGGTTGTGTTCAATCTAAATAAATCAAAAGTAAGGAATATTATCAAACCTCTGCTTTGTAGCCACCAGTTATATCTATAATTCATTCATCTTCTCAGATTATGCAGAGTTTTGGAGAAGCATGGTGGCAAACATACATTTAACCAGGGTTTATGGTGAATGCCATACCAGTATTTCCTTGTGGTATAGCTTGTACCCCAAGACATTTTGAAACATGATCTGAAAAATAAATCTAGACATCATGTTAAGTTTATGAGTTTAATGCACATACACAAACGTGGCTTGGCTTGCTAGAACCATACTTCGTAACTTAGAAAGTAGAACAATTCCTGGTGGTGAATTACTGGTTAAAAAGCTATGTTTTAAAAATGTTCTTGACTTGGATAAGACACCCTGTCATGGTAGAGAATTCAAAATCCTGGTTGCGGTGATAGAGAATGCTCTGTTGCCATATATGAAAAGTCTGGAAATCATTACATACAGTAGAAACTGGTCTGCTAGTTGCAGGCTTTTTGTTGATCTATACTAGTAGAATTTGGAGGCCAGGGTAGAAGGTTATACTGGTAGGTAGCTATATGGTTGGAGCTCAGAGACTTAACAGTTACTTTGCTTTGAATGGGCAGCCATTGAAAGAACCTCTAAAACCAGGGTGATAGGTTGCCAACTGGTGCAACCTTTTTACATGCTGGCTGCTGCATTTTGTGCCAGCTGGAGATGCTGAAGCCCTTTAGTCGAGGATACCAGATAGATTTGCTTTACCATGATCAAATGTAGCGTTTATTACTGGAACATAAAGGTGTGAATCTAGAAAACAAAGACTTTGTTTTAGAATCTTCAATCTTTAGTTGGAAAGATGTATCTGCTAGCAACTTTGGCAACTTGATATTCGAGTGTGAGTAGTGAAGATTCTAGAATGATACCAAGGATACTCACAAAATTGGTGATTGCAGGGTAAGGCACCATAATGGAGGGCCAATGCATGTTGCTACAAAGGTCTGAATGCACAGAAGTGAGTAATAAGTATTTGTTGTAGCAGATTATGTTTTTATAAATTTTGTGATTTTAGATTGGTCCCCTGGAGTTGGAATTTTTCTGAACATGAGGTCATGTAGAGCATCTGTGTATCATCCACATACAGCTAAATTTGCACCTCCAGCTGATAAAGTAGCCAGGGAGTGTATGAATAGGTTAAACAACAGCACCAAAAGAATGGAACCCGGTGTCAGGCCAGTCCAATGTTAAATACCACTGACCTGTGGAGACGTCCAGCGGGGATGATGGAAGGCTGCAATTTCCCTGATTCCCCTATACGCTGCCACACAGGGAGTGCAACAAAATGACTGCCCTGCATATAAGCACACCAGGGAGAACAGGGAAGGGGAGAAAACACCAAGTGCTGCCTACTGAGGAAGCAGCTACGTCCAGAGACCTTCTGGATGAAGTGGATCACCAACGTTAGGGGAAGGAACCTCAGCTTTGTGTGGAAAGGCCTGCATACAAGAAAGGAGGCATGTTAATACAAGCGCTTACCCACACGCACCCTAACTCAAGCACACCCCTTGGTTCTAGTACTCACATGCAACATGCAGCGCGCTGTAATATTAAACAGGCATTCCGCTGAGTCCCCTTATAATGATGTCCAAATAAGCCACTGCCGAGGCGCTCCTCAGGAATATCCTCCAGCAGTTCTAAGACACTACCCTCCTCCAGGAGAGTCCATACCCAATGTCTAGGAAGGAATCCCCATAAACACAGGTAAACGTAGGAAAGAACAAAAAATAAACAAAGAAGTCGTTCCCACTTATCTGGGATTTACACAAGTTTGTAGCTCCTTGTTGAATCACAGGAGCCGCTGATGTGGGTTCATACCCTTGGAAATGCTGGGTATACGGAAATCCAATTCCCTGCACTGCCCACGACCTCCTTCTGCAGTAGGGTGGGGTTTTGCTGGGACGCGGGAGACGCAGCTTGTAGCACAAGCTGCTGGGAAGAGCAGCGTGGCACCGAGTCCCCGCACTGCCTACGTCCTCCTTTGGCAGTCGGGAGGGATTGCACGGAAAGGCGGGAGGCGAAGCTCGATCCACAAACTGCTGAGAAAAGCAGCACGGCTCCGCCGATGCTACTGGCTGAACACGCCCCAGGGAACAGAGCGCAAGCACATGCTCTGACCTGCCGCGCTGGGAAATTATCCAATTCACAGGTGCAAGGCAAGACGAAACGGGAGATCCTCTCGAAACAGAAGCTTCAAAATAAAGATTGTCAAGCACTGGGGAAGCGTACAGGAGGGGCTTATATCCTGCCCTCCATCAACCGATAATTACCAGCACACTTCCTGAGACAGCTCCAGAGGTTTCTGGGGCATGTAGTTTAACATGCTCATTCGTCTGCCAGTCATCCCACAATAGCGCAAGGAAGGGTTAGCCAGCTTGTGTGTCCCTCGCACATGCATAACCTTGCCTCCGGACACCACCATGACACCCGGGGCTACACCACGTGTCGGAGATCTTTGCTTGGAGGAGAAACAGGCGAGGGACACACATTGTGTTAGAAAAGATTGAATCCATTTCAGAACTAGGCCTGAAAACCCATCTTTTCTACAGCTTTCATAAGAATGGAGTGGTTGATGATGTTGAAAGCTACCGACAAGTCTAACAGTAGCAGAGCTCCAACAGCACCATTAGCTGACATTCCACACAGATTGTCTAGAACTGAAATCACAACTAATTCCATACTTTTATTTGATCCGACTCTTACCTGAACAATATCGAACAGTCTGTTTTCAGAAAAAATCAGTAAGTGACAGTACGAATTTTCCAAGAAGTTTGCTTAATTATTGGAGCAGAGAGATTGGGCAGAAGTTACTGGATCCTGAAGTGATTAGAGTTTTTTTGCATGGGGTTTAACCACTGCTTGTTTCTATTGTATAGGGACTATTCCTAGACAAAGTGAGCTGTTAAAGACTGCCAAGAGGTCTTCTTTAAAAGACTAAGAGTTGCTTAATGACCTGTGCAGGGCATATATCGTTTGGGGATCCAGAAGGTTTGGTTAGAGAGGTGGATGAAATCTAAACTTTAGGAAGAATTTGTGCATTTGTACCATGAAGCATAGATCGCAACGTAACGGGGAGGGAAAAATTATTTTTCTATGCAGCAACAGGGTGATGTAAATTCTGAGCCAAAGTCTACGTTTTTGCAGATCTGCACCCACTTGTCATGGCTTAAAACAAAACAAGCTGCTGGAGAAATGTCATGATTGAAGGTTCTCACTTCTTGCTGTGAAAACTGAGCACTGTGCATATGGTTCTCACTGCTAGAACTGAGAACTCCATGCATGTGCCAGCAATGAGGCTGGAAAATGTAATAACCTTAATGGAAATTACATTCAGGTAGTTACTTTGCCTGGCCCCTAACGGTGATCCTGAAAGCAACTTCCAAAGCTGGGGAGCCTAGGTGCAGCACCTCCCTGCTGTAATGCCAGGGTCTTCCAAGTATTCCTGCTCACTGGCAGATGGTACATGCTTCCTAGTATTCCAACAGGTTCACACAGACTGCCAAGTAGGGAACGTTGCTTTCGGAAGCATTGCCTTTAACCTGGCCATTCGATCACTTTGATGCCTTTACCATTGTCCAGTCCCTAAACTTACTACTGCTGCTGCAGGAATCAGTTTGAATAAGAAATCGGTTTACCATCACACAGGCTGATCCCCGCTGCAAATGTTTAGGGCCTCTGGTCGACAGATCTTTGCCATTGTTTTGGAGAAAATCAGAAGCAATGCACCACAATAATTATAATTACAATTTCTATTCTAAGTTCAGTCAATAATGAAAGTTTTGTATTAGTTAAAGGGTTTTATTAGAAGTTTAGTAAGTCATCTTTATTCAGTGTTATAGATTGTATTTATATTAATCTCAATAATCAAATAATAACAGAAATTGATAATCAAAATAGTTAATCAATAATAAAAATAAAAATGCCTAAAGCGTGTTCCATAAAAGAAAGAATCCCTATTCTAAGAATCAGAAGAAAAAGGTATCAGGCAGAACCCATAAAAAGTTCAAATTCAAGAGAGAGAGAGTGAGAGTTCAAGCATAAAGCTTCAGCATACAAAGCAGATCAATAATCCAAAATCAATAGTGGTGAATTTCCCACAAAAAGAGGTTCAAGAAACTCAGTAGAGTCACAGTGGAATGTGGAATAAGTGTAAAATGGAAAAATCATGAGGGTAAGCGGCTGAAGTCCTAAAGACAAGTGGAATAATGAGTCCGAAAAGTGGTAAAAAAGTGGTAACCTACACTAGGAACACACACTAATATACGCAGTCAGAAACAATGTTGCAGTTCATATTGCATCTTCACCTCCTCTCGTCCAATATGCTTTTGATGTTCTCCTGTGAACAGGATCACTCCTCTTCTCCTCACACACGTACAATAGTCCACAGGCAGCGATGTTAACTTTACATTTTTAATATATCATTCTATGTTTATATGGAAGATTTTCCCATTCAAGATTGCTTTCTGACGTATTTATCTCCATGTCTAACCTTCTAAAACATCAACTTTTACACTTTGCATGCAATGATCTATGTAGAACTCGAAACATCTGTATTAACGAAAAAGAAATTTTAGGAAAAGTCTATTAATTGGAAAGAACAAGTAAGTTAAAAATGTTTTATTTTTATGAGATTTTCTTCATAATTTATTAAATGACAATTTCTAATCATGTGTTAAAAGTAGTCTTTGTGTAAGTAGAAACATTCTGCAGAGTTTTTAGATGAAAGCATTTATGAAACTTATTATTTATTAAAAACAAGAGCATAGAAAGGTCAGAAACTAAACATTTTATTTGTGTTTCAGCATTTTTTGTTCAATCTGTTGTCAAGCAATGTTATTAAAGCAATTTGAGGCCTAGTACGGGTAAATGTGACTGCCTACTACATTTTCACAATTTTTAACGCATTTCATATTCATTAAAGTTTGCACGTTAAACCTGCACATATATTATAACTACATTATTTTGTGTTTTGTTTAAAAAGCGCACCTTCACTGAAAGCACTTCTTGCTTTAGCTTAGTTTTTTGCCTTTCTTTGTGAAAGAGCAGAATGCTGTTCTTTACACTCAGGCAATCCAGCGGCTAAAGTGCCAAATACCGTATAGTGTAGAGGGAGGAAGTAAAATATGTATAACACAACAGTAGACCAATGAATGAAGAGGGTTGACTGAAAGCCCCTGTAAGTTAATATGCAAAGCATAAATACTTTTATTAAATACAAAAGGTCATAGGTTACGCCAGACCTAAAAAAGAGAAAACCTCAACTTAAAAACTTTAAAAATGAATATAAACTTGAAAAGTATAGGCTTACTAAAGTCTCACCTAGTAACATGTAACTTCAAACTCTGAGCCCAGTTCAGAAGTAGTTCTTCCATAATTAGGTCTGAATTGCTCCTGGAGATTCAGGAGAAAATAAAAAGAGTAAGTCACACCTACTCACAGAAGACAATATGTGATTTGGGTCCAGTGTGAGTGAGATTTGTTCCAGGACAAGGTAACACTCAAATTCTAATTTGAAAAATAACTTCTACACTTCCTTCTATAATTTAAAGAGAGTGGTTACTGCGTCTCTTGTTTTAATATTCACTTATTTTACCAGCCACGCAATACATACCAAAAACAGCAGAAGACTAGCATGCGAGCATTGTGGTCAGTTCCACTTGGTTACACACACACGGGTCATGTACGCCGAACTAGGATTATCTATCAAAATAGTTTTCGTTTTCCTGCTTATATTAAGGTCTTCTAATTTCATGTTCCTAATTAGCGCCACCATCACCGCAGCTATAATTGGCCTCGATGCGCGTGTCTCAGATTGCATTTTAATTACGGCCGAGAAGATCTATCTGTAGGAATCCGGGTTTGTAGTCGAGTGCATCAAATTAAAGTATAGCAAAAAGGGGAGATAAGGATACCTTTGGGGCATTCACGCTCCATGACGGTGGGATAACGGCACGTGCATCTTTGCCCTGGGTCCAGACAGGCACCTGCTGTGCGTCAGGCTACAGACTCCCGAGGACTACCTCGTGCAAACACCATTTTACCTTTTTGCTTTGTATATACGTTCATTCAAGAGCAGGGGCTCACCCTGCTGCTCATGAAAGAAGCTTGGCCGTAGGCGGTTAGTGCTGCTGAAATGGGAAAACACGAGGAAAAAAAGCCCGCAAATCAATTCGAACTGAAAAGAGCCTTGTTGAAACTTCCTGACATGCCTTTCAGAGAAGAGGGGTAAGGAATACAGATTTGAGTAAGAAATCCCATAGGAAATTGCGCTCTGCTTTGCAAGAACCATTTCTATAAGGAAAAAAAAAAACAGAATAGTAAACAGGAAAGGTATTTCAAGTCATGTAGGAAGGTTGATTGTGGGATAGCAGGAGTGGCTTGCTTTGGTGGTAGACTAACACACATCGAGTGGCCGGCTTGTTAAATGACTCACCCATTAGCTGTCAGTCAATGCTATGTGATGGGAAATAGCACTGGAGACTCGATTATGACTTCCCCAGAGGTCCCGGGTTCAGAGTTCAGGTAGGATCTCCTCAAAAACAGAGCATAAAAAGGCAGTTTATGGTGCTTTGTGCACCAAAATCTGCATGTATTTAGTGGGCTTTCCCCTTATTACATTTTGGCAGGTTTGATCTATCAAAATTAATCGGAGGGGGGAATTCAGTATAATTAAGACGCGAGATAAACATAGCACCACTTGTGACCCCTGCGATGCAGGAATCGTTAATGAGTCACTCGCAATAGAGATCATTCTGGGAGGATGGCTCAGTGAGATGAAGGCTCAGCGCTGAACGTGCAGTGCTATTAAGGTCATGAATTGAATCCTTCCATCTGTCCAAAGTTGGTAAATTGAGTACCATAAAACTCGACAATAGTAATATTATTATTATTATTTTATTTACAGCACTTAGTGGCACGCCTCCTATAAGGATCCAGTGGCACATAGCACAGCATATGAAGATATACATCTATTTTAAGCTTTAACAAATAGGAGATGTGTCAGGGTTTACAAGTTTAAACAGAAAGCAGTTGTGAGAAGGGGGTTCTGACCCGCTTAAGTCCCCCAGATCTTCTTTTATTTGGATCTCTGCTTTTTAGACCTCTGTGGTGCGTCTCGCACATTGTAAGCTTTGTTAACATAGTTTTGAGTGTTAATCACCAGTACCATTATTTTATAATAAGTCCTGCTGCTGCACATATGGGGTAAGAGGCTCTGCGCTGATCACATGTGAAAGTGGATGAACATGCATGTGCACACTTGTGCTGGCTGATAGTGGAAGTTTACTGTCTGCCTGAGCTTGATAGCTGCAAACAGGTAGGCTGCTGCTAATTGGACCTTGAACTTATTGGTTATGACTGGTGCAAGCCTTGTAATTCAATACCTTATAATTCATCTGGGCATGCAAGAAGAAATACACCAATCCTTGTTCGATAAAGTGTCAGTCGGTAGGTAGTTCTTTACTGTAAGTCTGTGGTCCTTTATGGTATTCACACTGTAGTTTAAATCTGCACCAAGATATGCATTTTTGATTGGCTCACCAAAGAGAAATTACCAAAAGTCCCATGTTATGTTAAAAAAGAGTGCAAATACAACATTAAGAATGCAATATTTGTGGTTCCTCCCATACTTTGGTTTTAGCAGTATTGCCCTGAACTGGCCATAAATAAGAATTGCACTCTGAACTACTCTGCTGGACCAAGTTAACTGTGTGCTGGCCAGCAGGAAGATAAAAACCTCCCCAGAAATAGGCCCATTTGGAGTGGATTAGCCTTTCAGTAGAGGATGAGGATGTGGTTGAATACTGCAATGGATAATTATATCACACTTCACCAACTATCCTGGGCATCTCCTTTTTACTGGGTTACTATGGATACAGGCAGGCCTCTTGAACAAGTCACATCAGGGTCTCCCTTTTGAAGTCTTGGTGAGAAGGGACTTGTTATGCTGTGTCAATTAGGGACAGAGCTAAAAACCCAGGAAAAGCTCTAGTAGGCAGCCACTTGATTCCATCATTCTGAGGATACCCACAATGGTGTACAAGAGGGTAGAGCAACGAATAGGCTGCTCCTTGAAAGTATCTGTCAGGGGTCAAGGCACGATGCTCACTTTTTAGAACTCTCCACCTCCAATATTAAACCCCTGCACAAAGGACAAAATAAAAAAGAGCCCCTACATAGGAATCTTTCTGATGACGCCATTCCAAGCTTGTACTTCTAAGAACTCTTTCTCCGGGACTAGTGGCACTGGTCTCCTCAATCCATCTAGTAGACAGCAGAGGAATGATTTGTTGGGGACCTTGGTGGAGAGGGTTTGTCTGGAACTCCTTTGAACCACTTTCGGCTGGAGCTGCAAGACACATAGCTGCTGTGCAAGTGGACACGAGGTCTTGGGATTTGGGTAGAGAAGGTGTTCATTTTGGGCAGCCTTGAGAGCCAGAGGGTGCTGCTGTTGAAGACCCGGGGCCTAGAAGGCTGATAGGAGCTGAAGAAGCAGGAGGCAGTTTCCTGAGCTGCCCCTCATTGGAAGGAGTGCAGTTTAAAACAAGTTACAGAAAATTATTGAAAATGTAGAACTCAGAAGCCTTGAAATCAATCCTCACTCCCAGTTTCTAAGGCAGGCTATTGAAGCAGGGTCTATTTTTTATCATAGGGTACCCCAGGCCCGTTCTGCCCACACCTGAAGTATGAACCCCTTACATAGGCCCTGCCAGCCTAATTTGTAGGCCGTGTTAAATTGACCTGAGGGTCCGGTTTTACCATATAACAAATGCCCTGGGCCATCCTTGTCACTCAGTCAGTATGAACCCCTACGTAGGCCCTGCGGTCTTTCTGTAGGTCTTTTGTTAAGTTGACCAGAGTTCCGCCATTTTACTGTACAGAAGGCTCTAAGCCTGTCTGACTAAAAATCCAGCCAGCTTCTCTCTGCGAGGCTCTTCTGCTCCAGACTGGATAGCCCCCACCCTACCCGTGTGCCCAAAGTTCACTGTCTCAAAATTCACTGTCTCTTCCTCTGTCCTGTCGACATATAGCACACCACATCATGGGTCTGAACATGAGAATGAAGAAGTTCCCACCACAAGAACGTCAGACCGGGGTGATGAATGTGGCAACCAGGACATTGCTATATATTTTATTCCTTACATTGCATAGGACAAGCAGAAAATATGTAATTTACGACAAGCGCTTGGTCTGAGAACATAACCTTTCACCTAGTCTATGTTCCACATTTAGCAGAATAAGCACCACACGTCTGATAAATGTGCGACCCGTGGCTTAATTTGACGTAGATAGGACTATCGTTGCACTAAGCACTTCTGCTTCAGATCCCAGCCTTGAAGGGTATAAAAAGAGAGCCCACGGAGTTCTCGTCGGACTACCCCACCCGTCTGTTGGTAGATGGCAGGCGGGTGTGGGTGCTCCCCAAGAGCTCTTGTTTTTTGTTTTATTAAGATACAATTTAACTTGCCAATGTAATTGCTGTATATGCTATTTTGTCTCTAAATTGGTGTTTTCTTATTGAGAATTTAATGCTTATATTACATTTGCAAGGCTGCTTTCTTTTAGGTTTAAACGTGAGTAGTCTCTGCATTTTAGATCAAATGTGTTTTGCATTCTGAGAACATTTTCCTTGATTTAAATTATGTTTTTCATAGTGCATTTATAAATGTGTCTTTGAGGTTTTCTGAAGTGTCTCTCTTCAAACGATTTCAATGCCTTCTGAGTCCTATTGAGAATTAGATAAAAGTGCCTTCTGTTTGGTAAGACTCTCTATGAATGCGAGGTCACTATATTTTGTATTCTGTATTTTAAATGCCTTTTTCTTGAAGTTGCACCTTCTAAATAAATCTGTTGAACCTTTTGGTTTGGTTTCCATGGCTCACACATCTGTTTCCTTCATTTTAGTATGAGCGTTCCTGCGCACCCTGCCTCAAGTTAAGCTGCCCTTTTGTCCCTAAATCACTCCCTCGAACAGCTGGCAAGGGTGCCCCCTAGCCCCCACCCAAGCACCCTAAAACGCTCCCCCCAACATCTTGGTGCCGTGACTCGGATTCGCAGCTCCAGCTGACAGGAGACCACTGGGACCCCGGTCGCAGACCACCCTTCGTGCCTCTTTCCTGACTGAACCACAGAGAACAGCACTCGGGTAAGTTAGTTTTGCTGCCTGATGTGCTGTCTTTCTGGGAGCAGCGGGTAAGGGCGACCGTGGGACATCTGTGTTCCTTGTTTCAGGTGTCCTGTCTAACTGGTCTCGCTTATTAAAAGAACATTCCCAAGCTAGAGGAAACGTGTGCGTAGTGGACTGAGCCAAAGGGTGACGTTAGGAAGTTGTTTGAATTATGTGTTTTTCCTTTTATAAATAGACATACGTTGTTACTGTGCCTCTCTGGAAGCAGGGAGGACCTCTGTCTAGTTACAAGGACTGACAGGGAAGGGAAGATTGCGTCTGGCATCTTTCAGTGTTTAATTGTGGGTTTGTTATAAATAGAGATAAGTTGGTATTCGTGCCTCTCTGAAAGAAGGGAGGACCTCGGTCTAGTTATAAGGATTGGCAGGGAAGGGAGGATTGCATCTGGCATCTTTCAGTGGTCATTTTTGTTTTATCATGCCCCTCTGATGAAAATCAAAGGGGACTCTCATTCAATAGTCATGAGAAAGAAGACGAATTCCGTGCCTGCCTGGCTAACAGATACACGGTTTCCTCTTGTGTTAACAAGTTTTACGGTTTCCTCTTGTGTAAAAGAGAAGAGAGTGGTTTCCCCGGGATGTATTAGATATTGTATTTTCGCTAGTTAGAAGCATTTTTATGTTTTCCTTTTTTGTGAAGCAGTAAGAAAGAAAGCGCTTTTATCGCCCTCAAGTGGCCAGAAAATACGCAATTGTTGTTTAAAATTTCCAAACAATAGATCATATGCATTGTTTTCTTTTTAAAGCACATGTACAAAATGTTCGTTAAATGCTATGCATCTTTAGGACTGTGTGTTATTCGCTAGTGTTTACCTATGTATATAGGGTTTTGTTCTTTTTGCATTGACTAAGTGTTGCAGCAAAACTTTTTGTGATCATTATATTGGAGGCCACTGCCTGGTGCAGTGGCTGATCCATTAGTGAGACTATAATAATTAGGTGCATATTGATTGTCCTGTTGATTCCTTTTGATTATATATGCATATATTGTTTGTATGAGCACATTTGTCACTTTTGAGTTGACTGGCCTTACACCAACTCAGTCATTAAAGGTTAAAGGCCCGCTAGGTAGGGTGTTGCTGTGGTCTGTAAAACCCCTGACAATAGCCTTACAGACTGCCCGCTAGTTATTGATGGTGTGGTCTGTTGTAGTACAGACCCCGCTAGGAAGAAGTAAGTGCACATTTTGGGAAATACTTGGAGTCACCTTCACACCAACAACTGAAGTAAGAGTATCTGCATTACCATTTGTAGAATTACGTTCCCCAGGATCAGCCAATACCCCCTGCCCCTCCGTGCCCCTGTCCCACATTTAATTAGCACAAGTCACTTTCAGATAACTGACCACGTAATGCACAACAAACATACACCGAATTGTTGAAATAGTTCCTCATATTTATATTTTGAAGTATGTACTTGGCGACAGGAGGTTGCGTCTGGCGTCTCCCACTTTGTGCCGCAAATACGTGTGTATGGGACTGCGTCTGGCAGCTCACATTTGTTTTGAATTTTGATTACCTATTTGGTGCAAATTGTATTGTTTGAACGTTTATTTCTGCAAGGAATGGGAGGCATCTTATCACATTGAGATTAACAGTGTCTTTTTTCAACTGCGTGCTTCCAAAAGGGGAACTATTTTCCTTCATCACATCGCTTTGTAGGTTCCTCTCTCGGGCCTGGCAGCAGCCAACGCCTTTCAACCTCTTTTTCTTCATTGTAAAAAGTGTCCTTTGTTCTCCGCCTTTTTTAGTTACATGCAGTGTACTCTAATAGCTATACTCTATTTCCTTCTCTCGGTCTGCATTTTGCGTCTCTCCCTCTCTTGTCTGGCTTATGGGCCTTTCTTCTCTCTTTCTCTCACAGTGGTATCGCAGGATTTCACTACTGATTAGTGAGATCTTATATATGGGTGTACTTCTCTCTTATGCACTGCAGTGAGAAGTGAGCAGCGGGAACATCTGGGTACGTGCCAAGCACGCCCACTTTAACTGAGACAGGTTCAATTTGAGACTGCGCAACTGGTTCGCGGTGCATCGGGTGGATACTGTGTCTGGCTTCCAAGTAGCTGCCTTCACGATTCTTAGTTACGTCTTTTTTGGCACGGTTTTAAATGGGCACCCACATTTCGCTCATTACTGCCTGAATAGAGTAAATTCGGTGCCTGAATAGTCACACCTCAAACTTCACACCTCACCTTTCAGGCGTGCTTGGATGCTTAGTAATGGATCCTCCCACTTGAATATTCAGTCAAATGGTAGAAATATGGGGAGGAAGGCTTTTGCATGCATTTCTCGCCGCAACACACAGCCACCTTTTTACGTTTTCTGGTTGCTATTACGCCCTAGACTTGGCCCAGCGTCAAATGATAGACAAGCCACACAAAAGAAAAAGTGACATAATAAGGTGAGGTCAAGGACTGCCATCCCTTACCGCCCAGAGCACAATGATAGAAGATGTAATACCAGGTAAAATGGAGCTATTCCTTTTGATATTTTTGGATCCTCATTCAATTCAACATGCCCCACGACATCTAGATTATTGACAACAATAGAACAATGAACAAAGATTGTAAAAATGAGTAAAGTGCCTTGCCGGTAATATAAACATATATCCTTCTTTATTGGAAATAGATCTTTACAAAATAATGTTCTATGGCCCACAATGTTACAAGACTAAAAATGCCATCAATATAAGTAATATAGTTTCCTGGCAGAAAATAAAATACTTTCAGTTTCAAATGCATATGAATATCTCTCTATTTAGATGACCAATTATAATTCATAAAATAATTTTTCATTATAGACCTGATGAATATCTTTAGGCATCCATACTTCAATGAACAAAGTGCAGGGGCCTACCTGGTCAGCTAGATGCTAGATTCACATTGAAGATTACACCAAATACTGCAGTACTAAGCAACTAAGTACAGAATAATTTACTCCTACCTGCGTGCAAAGTCAGCAGCAGCCCAGGCAGTAAAAAGGTGCCATCTCTCCAGGCACAAGCAATAGCCTGAATGCTAGGGCGGATCCGGGAAGTACTGCCACAGAGCGCACACAGTTGGAGTTAGCTAATAGAAAAGATTTTGAAATTGTGTCTCGTGGCCAAGGAAGTTAGTGACACTAGCCTTAGAGCAACGTAAATGTCAGAGCAGATGGTGAACCTTAGACAGAAGATTGGAATTAGCAAGTTAAGACTGATCTCTTCCGATTTCTTGTGCACAAAGAGGGGAGATAAAATGATGGAGTGGAATGCACGCTAGCTACACCCATGGTTTGACTTCATGTTCACACGTCAAATGCTGCGGGGTCTGATCAGCCCTTCATCATTCTGAGGTGGATGAAATGAGTACCATTGAGTTGGGGAACAATGACGATCTGCTGTTTAGCGTCAAAATACCATTCTGAGTGAACGTGCGCTTTACAGGAAAGCCATGTTATTTTAAAATAAGCTATATATA
Organism: Calotriton arnoldi; assembly: GCA_963921515.1. Lineage (NCBI taxonomy): Eukaryota > Metazoa > Chordata > Amphibia > Caudata > Salamandridae > Calotriton > Calotriton arnoldi. Next base: position 178,330 of record CAWUFW010008732.1, on the reverse strand, counting down.
TTTTGCATATTACAATTAAAGACAACACATGTTTTTTTGAAGTTACGAGGTACCGAAGGGTTAAAGGATTTCTCTTGGGCTGCCGTTATATTAACGCTGGCCGCAGAGTCTGGGCGTAGAGCCAGGCAGGAAAGAAGCTTCCTGTGGTTGGCAACGGACATGAGATTTAGATGAAAGATATGTATGTGTAAGAATACGTTGGGCTGTGGAAGTAAACAAGAGAAATAAGTTGCCTAGAATCACACAATTTGGTAACGGGGAAGCCGAGATTAAATAAATAAATACAGTGTTTGAGGTTTCAAGTTGTGCAGTTTAGTGACGGAATATGTCTGTGTGTATGTGAGAGGAGGTAAGGAATAAGTTGTGGGATATGCACAGCTGTGTGCAGCCTTCAACATATGAAACAACCAGAGATTCGTAGGAATAGATTACGACAGGTAGCCACCACCCCAACTTCCTTCACACAGACCCCAGTGCTAGGAAAATACAAAAGAATAAATAATACGTGCCGATATAAAGTAGATTTCAATGTTAAAGGACGGTATGCATGGAGTAAGCAATGGTACAGTATCGCAATATTGTCAGAATAATAGGTGTGGATTTAAAGAGGCCTTTTAAAAGTACAGTTGCAGCCTTTAGAGGTGGTTGCATATATTTTGCAGTTCGAATACCATGAGTTTTTGTCTCCCTTATAAGTTTTTATCTCCTGGGAAATATTAGAGTACAATGTTTTGGTTCTTCTTTGTTTTTCGGGGTTAATTGATGTTTCGAGATTTTGCAACATTATTATTATTAGGGTCTTCCCTGCATCTCCAAGAAGTGTATTGGATTTCCTGTCTTCGGGATGTTTGCATAGATAAGCTCAATGTTATTGTTTTCATCACCTCTTGTTTGGTTAGAAATAAAATTTAAATAGGAAAGACTTGTCATGCCACAGGCTCAGGCCTACTACATTTTCCCACATGTTTGGATGACAGCTGGACCATGTGTCCATTATGATATTAAAGAAGCAACAACTTTCAGCAAAGCCAGAACAGAACTGCTTAAAAATAAAATAGGCAAAATAAGCGCCACAATCGAGGGAAATAAATAAATAATTTTAAGAAAGCAAAAATAGTTTATTGCCCAAGAATAACTCTGTTTTCACTCACAAATATTACAATGTTCTGACAACAACCTAACGCCCCATATACTTCTCACTGAACAATTAATATATGTATAAGTCACATCAACTAGACCTAACAGTGACATTCAAATTATGAAAGAAGACATATATTTGTATAAGTTAACACGCACTACGAAGTTTCTGTCTACTCAAGCATTCAGGTGGAAGAAGAAGGGCCCCATCATTCCTGAGCTCCGACCTATCAGTCCTGGAACACAGATTTTATTGTGTTTCCATTGACTGTCCAAAGAGGAAGAAGACGGTGAACAGCCGCAACAGGAACACTGCCATCTTCACAAGCAGATGTATATATAGAATGGAACTAAGTATATTGCGTTCTTGAAGGGTTTTGACTATTTGAATGGCGCAAGGAGAAGTGCTGTTTTATATGTGTATCTAAAAGAAATAATGTGTATGTACATTAATGTTTTTCATTCCTAGGTTCTTTCAGAGTTGGAGAGGATATTGTTGTAACAAATTACATTGTACGGTGGAATGTGCTAAAATGCATTCTAATGCAGTGCATTCGCCAGGGACTACAAAGGATAGGAGTACTAGGAAAAGTAGTAATGTTGTGTTTATATTATGTTTATGTATTGATCATTAGTAATGAGTATATGCCAATACAGAAGGATAGTGTGCATTGAATAACAGTGCTTCGTATTATAATGTTTCAAGGATAAAATGTGTACAGATTTAATATGTCTTTTAATATATAGGTGCAATCTTTCAGGGTGTTTGAAAACGTGTTTCAAGGTATAAGGGATTGGCACAAAGGGATGTGGAATTTAATGAAATATCTACTTGTCCATGGGGCAGGATGCTTCTTAAATATACTTGTCCTGTAACAAAATCCACTTGTCCCTTTTGTGCCATGTTATGCAGCGACAAATTATGGCAGCAATCTCATTATATAAGAGCTCTGAAATAGCCTCTCTGATTATGCTAGGGCTCCTTCCATAGTAGGCTTTGAATACTAACAATTCCCTTATGTGGCCACGTTTCCGCAGATCTCCATACTGGGGCTGAAGGTAATGGTACGCAACAGTTCTGGCTCACAGAAAAAGTGGCAGGAGGAAAAGTGAACTTGCAATAACTCAGATTTTCGCTTGGGCAAATGTACACCTGCATGTTTGCTCATGCTTAAATGCAGTTCACAAATATTTACTGGGAGTACTATTTCTTGGCCTACTTCTGTAGTCTTGTGAATTCACAAAAGTTGTATATCTGCACATAATCCAAGGACATGGGTGCACTTTATTTAATAATTGGGCCCCTAATTAGGTCTGGCGTTAACAACGACCGTTTATGTTTAATAAAATGTTGTCTCTCTCCCTCTCTCTCTCGGCTAGCTTCACTGTGAGTGACTTCATTCTGTTCTTTCACAAGGAGCATATCGACACACAGTTGTTTTATTCAGTGCCAGGAACTACTGTGCAATGTGTGATTTTTGAGACCAAAACAATTTTTGCTTTTGCCAATGTTTGTTATAATGGTGAGGGCCCAGCAGCTCCCACACCAATGAGGTTTCACAAACATATTGCCAAAACAAGTTGTGCATTGACAAAGCCAAAAGGCTGACCAACCATTTCAGCCCTACTGGCTTTACCAATGCTTGTTTATTTTTATGTTGCAAAGAAATGGTACCTACCATATTCCAGTAGTTTAGCGAAATGTTTTTGCATTTTCTTTTTTTTTTTTAGAACATTTTATTTTGAAAGCAAAGAATTATCAGTCTTGCTTTCCAGCTTCTGCAAATATTTGCATCTAATAGGAGAGTATTCTGAGAGCAGTATACATAGCCTCACATTGCTAAATATTGAAAACGTGTGTACACATTTTTATACTCTAACCACTGTCAGTAGTGCAGTCTGAGCTTACAACATTTACTTAGAGCGCTCACCCTAATAATAAAGCCTTTGCATTAATGAACAATAAATACAAGTTTGAACAGAATTAACACATGGACACAAATATTACCTTTATTGCAGACTATGCCTTTCCCTGATCCATAATGTGGTACTGTAAACTGGCAGCCAAAGGGTTTGTGCTGTAGGGGGTTGGGCCTACTTGTCCCAAGGACAAAATATGCATGAAAACTTGTTGCCCTTGACCTCAAACAATATGTCCTGGGCGTGGGGCTATAGGAATTCCACATCCCTGGGCACAGTTTGACAACTATGAGTGTTTTGATTCCTAAAGGTGTTACTGTGACAGAGATTTTCATCTGTGTTTGCTGTTGGGACAAGCTATAGTACAATGTTTTAATTCTTCTTTTGCTTCTGGAGATAATGAATTTCTTTTTAAAGTCTTGTACAGGGATGCCAATATATTTTTAGGTTCTTTCCTTCATTTGGAGTTCCCTCCTTACCTCAGCTGGCCAACAAATGCAGCGTGCACCATTAATAGCTCAACTATTGCAAGACATGTTGCTACCAAAGTTTCAATTGTAGAATGTGCTGCACACACCTCCTCCAAGGACTATGTATCAATTGGTAAATAATTTATTGATGCAGATGTACAAAAAGGAATAGCATTAACTGGTTGTGAGTACACAATGGTTCAGATTGCTTCTACTGCACATGATATCATGATATAAAGATAAAGGATGATGATATGTACTGTGACCCTACGTATATTATGGAAAGGCCTGGGTGGAAGAAAAGGAAGAAGGGAACAGGGGAGGATGTATGCAAAAAGAAAAGGAATACGGTTCGGCCCAAATGGAAAAAAAATGTTTACCAACGATAATGCTTGGTCCCATGGCCCGTCTTTTTCATGGTTCATCACTTGTAGGACATGATGGGAAGATCAGACTGTTTTCCTAATGCTGTATTTCCACTGCCCCAGGCCACTTCATTTCCCCACATTAAATGGTCTTCATCAGCATGCCCCCTACTCAGACTACAAGTACGTGTTGGTTATTGTGTGCATGATCGGCAAATGGACTGAGGCATGCCAATCCAAGAACAGCAATGCACAAACTATTGCCAAATGCCTCCTGAAAGAGTTCATACCGCGCTTTAAAGTACCTATGCTTTTGGGTTCTGACAATGGACCGGCGTTCACCTCACATGTGATTGAGGGGTTGTGCAAGGGGCAAGGAGCCACACAGAAAATACATGTGTTCCACGGAAACAACCAAGTGGGAATGGTATCCCAAGCCCATCCTGAAGGGTTGCACGTGCTACACAGCAGTGAAAGGAAGAGTGTGTAAAGCGGGCCCCAAGGATACATCACCTAAAGAACGTCTGGAACATCGATGCCCCAACACCTCAGTCTACAAGTTGTGACAACGAGACATCTTTACTTTCTTCATCACTTTGTTTTCTTCATATTGTAAGGTGCCTAAGTAATAGAAGTGCTTGTAACCTCTCAAATTACTTGAAGACAGGCACCAACGGTTACTTTTTCTGTTTACAGGTATCATCTCTGAGGCTCTACATTATTCCACAGCAGACTTTTTTGAAAAGAGTAAAAATACAGCAGAAGATAAGACATTCTTCCAACAAGTCACACTAGCCACACGTACCAACGATTGGAACAATGCCTCAAGACTTGCTCAAGACTTTCAGAACAATTAGAGAAAATGATCATAGGTGCTACTAGCAGCATTGACCCCCATTGCTATAATGACTACGCCCCTTATAGTGAATTGTGATCACAGTGTTATACCTGAGATACTGCTTAAATGAAACAGAGAAGTTGTACCAAATTGAATAAATAGCCATTGATAAAGACGGGACAGGGGGACAGTTGACAGGGCAGGTTATTATGTTTGCACACACCGGTCTACAGACACAGAAAACAGCATGTCAACTTTGACAGGCCTGAAGGAGTCTATATTACGTTAAGGAAGATACAAGACAGCCAATGTTCCAATGAATGACGCCCCTGGGCTACACCTACTAGGAGAAGGGCCTGAAAAGATTGCTGTAAGTATTTTGTTCGGTAAATGAACAAGAGGAGGGAGTGAAGCAGGGTCTATTTTTTATCATAGGGTACCCCAGGCCCGTTCTGCCCACACCTGAAGTATGAACCCCTTACATAGGCCCTGCCAGCCTAATTTGTAGGCCGTGTTAAATTGACCTGAGGGTCCAGTTTTACCATATAACAAATGCCCTGGGCCATCCTTGTCACTCAGTCAGTATGAACCCCTACGTAGGCCCTGCGGTCTTTCTGTAGGCCTTTTGTTAAGTTGACCAGAGTTCCGCCATTTTACTGTACAGAAGGCTCTAAGCCTGTCTGACTAAAAATCCAGCCAGCTTCTCTCTGCGAGGCTCTTCTGCCCCAGACTGGATAGCCCCCACCCTACCCGTGTGCCCAAAGTTCACTGTCTCAAAATTCACTGTCTCTTCCTCTGTCCTGTCGACATATAGCACACCACATCCTGGGTCTGAACATGAGAATGAAGAAGTTCCCACCACAAGAACGTCAGACCGGGGTGATGACTGTGGCAACCAGGACATTGCTATATATTTTATTCCTTACATTACATATTTTCTGCTTATCCTATGCAATTTACGACGAGCGCTTGGTCTGAGAACTTAACCTTTCACCTAGTCTATGTTCCACATTTAGCAGAATAAGCACCACACGTCTGATAAATGTGCGACCCGTGGCTTAATTTGACGTAGATAGGACTGACGTTGCACTAAGCACTTCTGCTTCAGATCCCAGCCTTGAAGGGTATAAAAAGAGAGCCCACGGAGTTCTCGTCGGACTACCCCACCCGTCTGTTGGTAGATGGCATGCGGGTGTGGGTACTCCCCAAGAGCTCTTGTTTTTTGTTTTATTAAGATACAATTTAACTTGCCAATGTAATTGCTGTATACGCTATTTTGTCTCTAAATTGGTGTTTTCTTATTGAGAATTTAATGCTTATATTACATTTGCAAGGCTGCTTTCTTTTAGGTTTAAATGTGAGTATTCTCTGCAATTTAGATCAAATGTGTTTTGCATTCTGAGAACATTTTCCTTGATTTAAATTATGTTTTTCATAGTGCATTTATAAATGTGTCTTTGAGGTTTTCTGAAGTGTTTCTCTTCAAACGATTTCAATGCCTTCTGAGTCCTATTGAGAATTAGATAAAAGTGCCTTCTGTTTGGTAAGACTCTCTATGAATGCGAGGTCACTATATTTTGTATTCTGTATTTTAAATGCCTTTTTCTTGAAGTTGCACCTTCTAAATAAATCTGTTGAACCTTTTGGCTTGGTTTCCATGGCTCACACATCTGTTTCCTTCATTTTAGTATGAGCGTTCCTGCGCACCCTGCCTCAAGTTAAGCTGCCCTTTTGTCCCTAAATCACTCCCTCGAACAGCTGGCAAGGGTGCCCCCTAGCCCCCCCAAGCCCCCTAAAACGCTCCCCCAACACTATGAGGAGTACAACAGCAAAAACCCCATCCGCTGTAGCCCCCAGGCCCAATATACATGTTTACGTTTCTCCCACCTGAAGGAAACTTGCTCTTCCAGTCCCCGTGCTGCCAGGCCAAGAAAATAGTTACCATGCTAAGTGGTTGTGTTAGGCACAATTGGTTTTAGGGGTTATAGCCAGGGCCACTGGAATTACGCGGCAGGAGAGGGCCAAATTATGTGGCAGGGTTGAGTAAATTATGCAGCAAAAAATGCTAAAATATGCAGTGTTATGCAGCACATTTTTTAATAGTATTTCTTCATTATTTTGTCCTTTTTATACTTGTTAACACTGTCTGGGCATTGGTTGCACCTCATTAGTACCAGTTTAATACCCAAATTTAGCAATGAGCAACAGAAAGGTGACCAGTCAACCTTTGCAAAAGGCCTTCCACTGCACGGCAACATGTGCCACTGCGTTTTAGTAACTTTTGCACCGTTTAAGCTAGAAACAATTTTTTTGATATAATCTGCAGATTATGCAGCAGATGATGGGTTATGTGGCAAATGCGGCAAATCCACAATTATGTGAAAATTGCTGTGGCTGGCCAATTGCATAATTCCAGTGGCCCTGATTATAGCTTGCTGGTGGGCAAAACATTAGCATTTCCACCTGCAATTTGGTAAATATTTGTTAATCTGTGAGTAGCATTTTGCAGTCTGTGTCATAAAATAGAAAAGCATGAACAAAAATATCATGAGGGGGAGTGAAGAGGAAAAAGGTAGAATCATCCTCCTCTCAGTATAACTTTTTGAACACTGTCCTTCCTACAAACATGAGAAGGTATTCCTTTTTTCTAATCACCACCGTTTTTTAAAAACACCGCAAGTAAGATTAAGCACACACTTACGTGCGTTTATATGTTTTTGTAGTAGAATCTCTTTGTTGAATTGTGAAATAAAAGAGAAAAGCACTGATACAACAGCAAATTATTAGGTGTTGTTTGTTTTGTTGATGAGCTCTGAGTCACTAGCCCACTGTGCCTCCCCTGGACTTTTCTGTCATGCTACCCTGAGAGTCCAGTGCTATTAAGGGATGCTCGAGTCCTAGTTTGGGGGTCAACACTATGGAGCCTCCAGAACAACAGGGCAAAATATCCCAGTAGTTACAATTGGAGTCCAATAACCCTCCTATTTGCCCTTGGACCTTCCAACCTAATTTTCACTTCAGTCCTCTAACGTGCTAGGCATTACCACCATAAATGATGAAGTTGGCACTCTGACTCTTTAATAGCAAACAACCCCACTTCTTTGTAGGCAATATGAATCTGCCAAGTCTGAAGCAAGAGAGTGGTGGCGCAAATTTAGATTTTTTTTACCTCTTGGAAGTAAGCAGGCCTGACTTCTCCCTCAACACATGCTAATAGGCTGGGTCCTTGATATAACAGTGAAAGTGAGGTAGGAGCGTGTAAAAGACTTTGGTATTTTCAATGAGCTCTGGTCTACAATTTGCCTGATAGTGGAAGTTTTCTTGACTTGTTGAGGTTATTTCCTTTAGCCTAGAGCTCTCTATTGATAGACATCAGAGGTGCACTACAGAGTATGAGAGAGGATGAAGAAATATTGCCTACCAACTTTAAACACACTGTGAAGATGGTCACAGAACAAAGTGATACTAACTTGCACACATGAGAAAATTAGTGCAAAGTGAGCACAAACCCTACCAGCATTGACAATATTTATTACACAAGCCATAATCCATAACATCAGAATATTGAGTCTTAAATACAATGGAGCAATAGGCATTGGCAAAGACAGTAGGTATCGCCTATAAGAGCTATTGGCTTTGACAATGAGTTGTAGCCATGTTGTACAACAGCATGGCTGCTCTGCACCATGGCTAAAATTAAGATTGATAAAGGCACTGTGACGTAGCCAACACTAATGTACTTTTTTTATTATTATTATTTTTAGATATGTGCTCCCCCTTATTGCCTGCCTTCTCTTCCCATCCGTATCCAATCCCTCCCACCCTCTCTTCCTCTGCTATGCCTTATCCCCCAACCTCCTCCCCAGTTTGTTGGAAAAATCAAGTAAATAGGGATTTGCTTGGAGGATGAGGCAACACAGATGGAGCGAGGAAGAGAAGGGCACAGGTGGATGAGGGGACATGCAAGAGGGGATGGAGAGCACACGGATAATGAATGGTGGATTAGAAGGGCTGAATCAAGCACACAGACAACAGAGGGTGGGAAAGGTAAGCCTACTGAAGCTGACGAATAAGAAGTAAGCAAATGAGAGTGACAGTGAAGCCAACCAATGGTAAGCAATGGGTAGCCTCTAAGCCCACTATAAGGTAATAAGAGTCTTGCAAAAGAGAGAACATGCGATGTCTAAGGTGAGACCTAAAAATGTTATAGACAGAATATGGCTACAACATTATTGTGAACGTAAGTGTATACAGGCAGTGATTTATTATTGTTATCTCCATATATTTATACCATGGTGCTATATATATATACCTTCAAGGTACATGGATGAGAAGTTAAATATTCTGACACAACTGTTTCCTGATCTTTGTTATCCAGTTACACCTTTCAGACTTACCTATTAAACACACTCACTAGCAATCAGTGGCATAGCCCAAGCTACTAGATTTCTGTTTCATGCTTATAGCAGATTCATGTGCATTTCATCCGGCAGGGGAACCACACATTTTACTTTCCTGCTTCCAGGTTGATTGGTGCAGAGGGAAAAAGTATCTACGAAACGGATCAGCTTTTCTCTCCACAGCTGTCTGTCATTCTGTCACTGGGCTTCTCCAAGCACACTTGCTAGGCTGCCTACCTCCTTATCACTTCTGGCTCATCAGTCTTATTAAATCGTATTTAATCCCCAAGAAAGGTCTTATGATTCAAGGGTGCTACACGCGCACAAGGATTTTAAAATGCTGCCTTCTAAAAAGAATTAGCTGACTGGACGTCATTCAGGAAGCTCTTACTATTATTAATATTGTCTATTTTTATGATGCGCTATTTTTTGAACGGTTCGATACAAGGAAATTATGTCCTTGTTGAAATGAAGGGCATCTCAGACAAATAAATAGAATGTTTGATCTCTGCTCTCATCTGTCAGTATATAAGTCAAGATGCACGTTGAAGGTGAACTTACTATATGTTTAACAGAAAATACATATGCATTTTTAATGAGACATCTGCTTCAGAAAACCCCAGCGCCCTGTTAGCTCACCCAAGTTCTGCTTTATTCATCTTTTGGAAAATAGCAGGTTTTGCTCCTCTCGAAGGAGCAGATTTGCATTATCATACATTCCTTGACATGCAGTCATCACCAATATGAGTGCTTTAACATTTTTACTGCAACAGATCAGAATACCACTCCATTGTACCAAGTGCCAAGACATCACAATTTAGGAGTTCCATTATGGAGCTGTCACTTAATCAACAAATGCTGCTGCTCCTTTAAGTGTATCTGCAGATGTGACAAACGAATAAGATGAATAGATCTTATGCAAGACAAGGTGAAGCTGTTTACTCACTTTTACTCACTAAGTCATGTGAATGCACTAGGGAGAGGTAAAGGATTACCAAAAGGCACTGCCTCGAGTTTACATGTAACAAATCAGAGCGTTCTGGAATTTGTAATTCTGGTTTAGTTCAATTAAACATATCAAGCTAAATCACCTGAAAACAATGATTTGTAAAAGCAAAGGCCAGAACTGAAAAAGTTGTATCCCATTTACACCATGTCATTTGATAACCCTAGCCATATCGGATCTGAAGTGATCTTTTAAAAATAGAACCAGCTCCATAAGGACGTTTATGCAAGTCATGACCTCAGTTTAATCGAGAGGCTGAATTCAATTCTCAAGAGAGAAGGAAACTAATTATATATATATTTTTTAATGAATCTATGTACCTAGCCGAATGTCAGTCAATTTGTTTGTTAGATGCCTCTGTTGCAACGTTTGACAAGTAACTATTCTCTAGACTAAATGCATGGTTGGTAATTACAGCATCTTTTGAGCTCAGTTCAAAGTAAAAACAAGCATCAGGGCCAGAGCACAATGGATATATCCTCCGTAATCTGATATCCAAATATGGGATTCTTAAAAGGCAAAGCAAATACAAGAAGATGATGGATGGAGCGCTGAAACTTTTCAGACACTCGCCCCCAGTCACTATTAGATCTGGGTTGAATACATCATCATTCTTTCGCTCACTTTGCCACCCCAGTTCAGACCCAGCCATATGCAAATCAGTCTTGATCCTGTTCCTCATGGGAACAGTCCAGCCCGAACTGCCTAGCCAGGTATTCCCTGGACCGGAAACAAACATCATGGGACCAGTTTCAGGGTAACACCCTTCATCAGCCAGGGTAGCTTGAATCCAGTGGCACAGTGAGCAAGGGACCCATGTCTGGGCATACCCTGACAACTTAGGGCAAATAAAGAAAACACAAGGAGATGATGGACGGAGTGCTGAAACGTTTCAGACACTCAACCACAGTCACTATTAGATCTGGGTTGAATCCATCATCGTTCTTTAGCTCACTTCGCCACCACAGTTCAGAACCAGCCATATACAAATTAGTCTTGACCCTGTTCCTCATGGGAACAGTCCAGCCCGAACTGCCAAGCCAGAAAACAAGCATCCTGGGACCAGTTTCGGGCTAACAGCCCTCATCAGCCAGGCTAGCTTGAATCCAGTGGCAAAGTGAGCAAGGGACCCACGTCTGGGCATTCCCTGCCAACTTAGGGCGAACAAAGCAAACACAAGGAGATGATGGACGGAGCGCTTAAAAGGCAGCCACTATGCATTGCCTTCATACGCCTGTGATACAGCTGATGTTTCAAACTCGTGGGTATTGATTATCATCTCATTAAACACGTTATAGATTTTCAAAAAATAGTGTAGCACTGATTTCATACAACCAGTACTCAGCCTACAGAGAAAACGTGTATATTTATGTAGGTACTTTACATTTGAGCCTTGGTACCTCGTACATTTTGTGCAAGTCTCTCAAAAGGCCAGTTTCTGTGTTCCAGTGACTAACAGTGAAAGGATTCTTCCATTTCTACACTACTGTTGTGGTACGTGTTGTACTAACAAATAATGTATGGGCAAAACTTACAGAAACATTTGAAATGCTCTCAGAATAATCATCATGCGAGGGTAAGGTTAAGGGAGTAATGGAGCGTGGGTATATCATTAATTGTGTCCTTGTCTACCCATGATCAGAAAAGTTACGCGAACTTCATGAAATGAAAGCCCTGTGAATGGCATGGAAGTGTTGTATCATCCTACCATGTTAGATATTCTGGCTATCACTATGTTTCTCCCCAGTGAATTGGACAATCGTGTGCCTTCTGGAAGTGCCCCTCCCTTTCCACCTTTGGATTTGCAAGTGATATTATGACTGGAGAACACCCAAACTGTACCAATTCTGAGTGTGATTAGCTACTGGCCCTTCAACTCAGGCTATACAGTGACTGGTCCTAGTAGCAAGAAGAGAGCATGGGCCCCAAACCTGCATCACTGTGGGGAGAAATACATAGAACAAAAGTGACTGAGAGAGATATATCATTAATTTACTATATTACAAATATAGTGTTCTCCGTTCTTGTATCCTATGGATCGATCATTATACAATCATTTTCCATACAAGAGATGTAGATCCATTGTCTAAGGATTCAGAACCGGCTTTGGGTGGTTCTCTTTCAAATTACATTTTCTAGCTGTAGATCAGAAACAGCATTTCTTAAAGGTGACAATTCTCACAGCAGTTAGCAGTGGTACTGGTTCTAAACAGAAGTATCCAAAACTAGGACACAATGAAGTATAAGATCTCTGCACCTGTGTGTCATTGACCTTCCCGAAGTAGTAATCAGGGCAGAGAGAAAGGGAGGCCCTGCTTAGAAATTTCTTCACCTTTAATGGCAGAAATGTCTGACCCAATCTCTCACTCCTACCATCTACTAAATGGCAGTGCTCGGCGGGAACTAATTAGCAGCCATGTGCTAACAAGGGTCTCATGGATATCTAAGGGTATACCTGTCTCCTTCTTTCCTCCCTCCCTCACTTCACTCTCTGTGTCTCAAGCAATAGGAATTCAGTCCATACCATAGAAATACAGTGTACATACATTCATACAATATAAATCCACTGTCTGGGCCAGATATGTTCACCCTCCATCTTGTGCCAGGCTAAACCGGAGGCCACCCAAAATGTAACCTACTGATCTCAACACTCAGAACTATACATCCACTGCACATGCATGCACACAGCACACACACTGAATGTCCGTGAGAGGTCTGGGAGTCACACTAAAATAGAAATTTATGAGGGCAAGGTCAGTAGGCTGTTCTCCACTTTGATACAGATAAAAGGTCTGGTCAAAATAATAATTCACAAAACATGTACGGTGCCTCCTCTTGTAGGGTCTACAGGTACTAGGCCAGTGTCGCTGGCTCTTGGAATCTCCTTGCCAGTCTACACTGGCCCTCTGAATCCTCCAGACTCTCCCTTTTGCCATGTTTAAAAGCTCATCTGTCCCATTCATATTTCTCTATACTAGGTTTTAGAGCCCTCTGTTGACCCTCAGTTATTGTCAGACCATTCTGCAAGTACTGAGTTGAGTTCTACCAGTTTCAACCCTAATGAGCAATATGCCACTATTTGAAAAAACTGATTATAGTTCTGTCAATGTAAGAGCTTCACCAGCTCTCTCTGTTTGCAACACAGCCTTTCAGCTGGTCATCAAACTTTCAAGCACTTTATTTATCAGAGCCTCTACACAAGGTCTCAGACCACAACTTCCATATCGTTACATTTCAGTGCAACCCATTACAATCCTCTGAGCCCCTCAGCTGACTCTCGTAACCTATCTTTTTAACTTCATCCATAGCTGACCCTCACAGCCACTTGCCTAAGCTTTGTTCCCCTTCGCTGATCTTAGCATTCAGAACTCCTTCCAGCACCCTGTTAGCCTTCACATTGCCCTCACAGCCCTCGAGTAGTCACTTTTACCAGCTTTTTTTCTCCACTGTCTCCTATGACCCCAGTCTTGCTGACCCTCAAGAGTCTGTTCGCCCCTTAGCTATCCCTCATAGGTTGCCGAACCTGTCAATACCTTCCTCGATCATCACAAAACCCCTATTATGGCTCTCACTGGTTTCTTTAGGCTTTCTGATTTTTTTCTGTCATCCCTAGGAACCCACCTGTCTGCCTGCAGGCACTTCTGCAGTATTTCTGCTGTTCTTACAGCCCTCCAACCCTTTCTTCAGCGTTAAAATCCCACTATTATTCTTCAAATTCTTCTGACAGCCTATAGTTTTTCAGACTAATGTACCAGCATTGTCACTCAAAATCCTGTGGCTGGTCTTCCAAACTCTTCTGCTGTAGATGCATCCTCACCACCCCTCAACTTACCTTTCAAGCTTCACAGATCACTTGTCTGATGCCGAAGCTATCACAGCTGGCCTTGGTTCTCAGTGATATTAAAACTGGCAACGAAAGTGCTTTGTTACTCAGAGTCTCTCTGCAGGTCATCTAAGCCCATCTATCTGCAGCTTCTCTAACCCTCTGCTCATCAGTGCCTTCTTTTGATCATGAGTTCTCCTGCGCTAATTGCCACCGCACTTTGACCTTCCCTTTTATTAGTTACTGACAATTTTAGCTGACTTTAGTCCTCAGAGCTTCTCAAACTATTTCTGTGAACCTTCACAGACCACAACCCCTTTTCGCCCTTCCAACTTTAGACCCCTCTGCCAAGTTTTCAGTCCCTCTGCCACTCATCCACACTCAAACCACTCTACCAGCATCAGACAGCATATGTTGTCACTCACAAAACAAAATTGCATACTGTGATTGTTCCTAATGCACGTGGCCTAGAATCACCGGTTTCCTCCTCCTGTTCCTTATAGGCCTCCTGGTCTTGGTTCTGTACCTGGTACTATTGCAAGTCCTCCTTTTCTGAGTTGCTCCGGTCCACCTGGTCCCCCTAGCCCTAGTTAGCCTTGTACCGGTTTCCTGAATTTGGTGTTTCTGGATCTAGTCCTTCTTGGAAGATCCTGGTCCTTCCTTGAAATGGTCCTTGTTGTTCTTCCCGGCCCTGGTTCCTTCTATCCTTGTTTCATGGATAATCCTGACCCTGGCCTTGCTAGTCTTCTGGCCTTTGTTCTGCCTGGCCCTTCTTGTTGTGATACTCTTGAGTCTAGCACTCCTAATCGTTTTGGTTTGGATTGTCCTGATCCTCCAGGCTCTGGTCCCTGTCTTCTTGCCCACCTCGTTCTGTGTCCTCATTATTAGGTACTCTTGAGCCTAGTCATCTTGGTTTCAGATAAGGTCCCTTTGGTCCTCCTTGGTCTGGTTGCCCTGGTCCTCACCCCATGTTCTGGTCACTTACACTACTTGATACTCCAGGTCCTTGTCTCCTTGATCCTAGTCAATCTGGGCCTCCTAGCCCTGTTCCTAGTCCCGCATTTCCTGATCCATGGAGTCCACCTTCTCCACCTCACTCTGGTCCTTGGTCCTAATAACCCTGGTCTTCCTGCTACTGTCACCCTGTTCCTGGTCCACCTTGTCCAGGTCCTCCTTTTCCTCCTAACCCTGATCTTTGCTGTCCTGGTAGACCAGGTGTTGGTTCTCCTGGAGGTCTGTGCCTTGATCTTCCTATTTCCCTTCATTGTGCTCTCACTGGTGATCTTGTTCATACTTCATTTTTTTAAAGTCTTTGTATGCCTAGTCATCTTGATTCTGGTCTTCCTGGCCATCCCAATCCTCCAAGGCCCTCCTTCTCCTGGCTTTTCCTGATTCTGTTGAACCTGGTCACATTGTCCTGGCTGTTCTGATCTTCCTTACCCTGTTCTTCTGATTCCTGGATCCCCAGCTACTGGTAATGCTGGTCCCCTTGTTCTACTGGTCCTCTCATTTGCTGGTCCTCTTCGGCCTGGCTCTTTTAGTCTTTGTCCTCCTGGTTGGACTTGACCTAGTCCTCCTGGCCTTGTTCCTTCTTCTCTTAATCTTTCTGGCAATGCACCCACTGACTGGTCCTCTTAGCCATGGTTCTCTTTTTTTGGGTTCTCCTGAGCCTGGTCATTTTAGTCTGGGCCATTGCCTTTGGTCTTCCTGGTTCTGGCTGTCCTGGGCCTCCTGATCTTCCTCATCCTGGTCCTCCTTCCCCGGGGCTTGATCTTTCTGCTTCACTTGGTGCCCTTGACCCTGGCCCTGCGGTCCTTGTCCTTCTGGCATTTGCAGCCCTGTTTCTTGTCCTCTTGGTCATGATGCGTCTAGTCTTTCTTGCTCTGACCCTGGTCCTTCTGACTCTAATCCTCCTGGTAATCCTGGTCCTGGCCTCCTCATCTTCCATGTTTATTCTGGTTGCCTGGTCTTACTAGTCCTCCTTCTGCTAATCTACTTTGTCCTCCTTGTTCTGGTCCTGAGCCTCCTGACTCTGGTCCTTCTGATTCTTGTTCAACATTTGGTTATGGTACTCCTTGTTATGGTCCTCCTAGGCCTGGCCGTTCTGTTCCTCATCCTCCTGGCCATCCAGTTCTTCACATTCCTGTCTGATCCTCATGGCTGTGGTCATCCTCTTCCTGATCTTCCTTTTAATCCTTACCCTGGCCCTTCTGATCCTCATCCACCAGGTCTTAGTCATTTTTGCTCTTATCTGCCCCCCTTGGTCCTGGTCTCCCTGGTCTCCCTGGTCCTCTGAGTGCTGGTCCTCTTAGCGCATATCTTTCTGACTGTGCTTATCCAGGTCATTGGTCTGATCTGGTCGAGTATGTCCTAGCCATCCTCTTCCTATTCTTGGTTGTCATAGTTGTTATCCTTCTTGTGATACTGTGCCACTGGACCTAAACCTCATGATCCTGGCCCTTATAGTTTGGAATCTTCTTGGCTCCGTTTTCCTGGACCTGGTATTTCAAGCCCTCTTAGTCCTGGACTCCTAGGTCCTGGTCCTCCTGGTGGTACTTCTCCTTATCATCTCATGGTGGTTATCAGAAAACCTGTCTCCCGACCATGCTGCCATTCCTGGTAACCCCAGTCCTGGCCATATTCCTTTCTGGTCTTTTTGGCCCTCGTCAACTTGTCTTGCTCCTCCTCACCCTGTACCTTCTGCTCCTGGTACTGCATGTCCTGGTCCTGTTAGTCCTCTTGGCCTATCTGGCCTCTTGTGTGATGGTCTTCCTAAGCCTGCCTCTCTTAGTCATTGTCCTCCTGATTTGGGTTGTTCTGGTCCTCCTGGCTCTGCTCCTTGACCTCTTGTGCCTCCTGATACTGCACACTGGCCCTCTTGATCCTGTTTCTCTTTGTTCTGGTCCCCTGCACCTGGTTATTTTGGTCTTGGTCTAATTAAGTTGTGGTTCTGGCTCTGGCAGCTCCTAATACAGCTGATACTCCTCATCCTGATACTCCCTACCCTGGTCCTGGCAAAGGTTCTGAAAATCTGTTCCACTTGCTAACCTGGGCCCTGGTCCCCTTGGTCCTGCTCTTCATGGCCCTCCTCACCCTGTTTGTGGTCCTTTTAGTCCTGACTTTTTTAGTATGCCTACTCCTCCTTGCTCTGGTCCTCTGGGTGCCTTTGGTCTATTCCCACAGGCTTCCTAATCCCTGTTGTCCTGCTCCCACTAGTCTCCTTATCCCTTAGTCCATTGTCCCACTGGTCTTGAACTTCATAGTCCTCTTCCATCTGGTCCTGATACTCCTGGACCTGGTCTTCTTGTTCTTATGCTCCTTGACCTCATGGATCAGCAATAACTTGTCCTGGCCCACCACTGATCATCCTAGTCTTTCCTAGTTCTAATGGTCGAGGCTTTAGTCCTTCCTGGTCTTACCGGTCCTGATACTCTGGTCATCATTCCCTGGTACTTCTTGCCCCTTGTGCACTGGATCCTGGTACTCCTGTTTCACAGGCTCCTGATACTGACACTCATCATCCTTCTCAGCCTGCATCTGATACCTTTATCCTCCTGGTCTTGCTCAACTTGCTTACCCAGTCTCCATGGTTTGCCAGTTCCTAATCCTTCTGCTCCCTGTCCCCGTGGTCCATGTAGCCCTGGTCTTCATAACTCTGATATTTATAGGTCTGTTCCTAGTAGATCTGGTCTTCTGGTCCCACTGGCCTTTTTGCTTTGTTTACCTATCCCTCCTAGACCCCTGGTCCTTCTTCCCCATCCTAGTCCTACTAATGCTCCTATGCACTGCTTTGCTTTGTTCACCTCATTCTTGGCCCTTAGACCTGGTCCCCTCTGTTCTGGTCCTCCTAGTAGTGACCCTCCTGGGTCTGATTTTTCTTGTCCTTGTTCCCCTAGCCCTGGTACTCCTGGTTCCCATGGTATAGGCCAGCTTGGTCTATGTAGTACTTGTCATCCTGAGGCTGACCCTCATGGACCTTCTAATCCTGGTCCCATTGGGCCGGAACATCCTGGTCCTTTCTCTTCTTTCTGGTTGTGCTGATCTAGGGTCTGCTAGTCTTTCTTGTACTGTTCCTTCCCCATTCGTGGTCTTCCCAGACCTGTTTCTTCTGCTCTTTGTCCCATAGTCCTTCTTGATCTATTCTCTGTGGTACTGGTCCTCCTGTCCCTTGTTCTGCTGTCCAATGGTCACCTGGAAGTGTCTGTATTGGGTATGTCCACCTGGCCTCTAACTTTCGGCCCTGGTCTTGCTTGTCCCTCAAACCCTGATTTGTGAGTTCAGACTCTCCCAGCCCTCATCATCTTGCTGTTCCTCTTTCCCTGGTCCTTTTGTTCACTCTGGCCTTCAGCCTCTGGGTCCTGACCCCTTGTACCACATCCTTCTGATCCTCCTCATTCTGGTCCTGGTACCCCTAATACTGTTTCTTTTGCTCTTGTTCCTCCTCATCTGTTTGTTCCTGGCCCCCACTGGTCTTGTCACCTTGGTACTATTGGGATTAGATCTCCCTGATCCTTCTTGTCCTGGTCTGTGTGCCTCTGGTGGCCCTCCCTCCTGGTGGTCCAACTCCTGGTCTTTATCCTCCTACTGATTTTCACTCTCCTCCTACAGGTCCTCCACCTTCCTTTCCCGTCCACAATAACTTTAGTCTGGTACAGCTTTCAAACCTGTCACCCAGATTTTTAGTTTTTTTGTTTTTTGGACTTCCAGATTGCTTTGCTAAGGCAAAGCTGTCAACGAGAGAAATGAGTGCCCAATAGAGACAGTACCCATCCCACTTAAGACAATGCTTAGCATGTTAAACACAAAACTACAATTTCCACTGGGCAGGTGACTGAAGCAGCAACACTTAACACCGCTAAGCATCTATGCCTGGAACCCAGTCTGCTGGGTGAATAGCGTAAATAAGTGTGTTTATTCAGCTGGCAGCTTAACTATTAGCCACTTCCTTCATGAATTAGCCCCATTCCCTCCTTCCTCTTGCTTGCACCACCCTGTTCCATAAAAGCCCCATTACTATGTCTCCAGACAATTTTCATCCTGCAAGCGCCCCAAAGCACTGTGCCCCCTAGCACATATTTGCCGAATGTAGGTGCCCCTCCATGCATAGCACAAGGTATAAAGATCCTTACTTATGTACATACTTTTGTTCATATGTATATGCAGGTACATTCACACATTTACCTGACCCTTTATTAAAAAATGGCCACCACACTGATTGCTTAGAGTTTCCTTATTGTTAATGTATGGCTAAATAAGGACCTCCTTCACACTGTTTACCCATTAGCCTGTTCAACAGTACACCATCTCTGCTATTAAGCCTGCGGCTGGATAAACAGTGAGGTTTACGTGAGGTTTCAGATGTTCAGTCAGCTGCTGGCTAAATAGCAGATATTGTGTACTAGTTTGCTGGTCACTGGGCAGATAGCTGAGAACACTTTACTATTTGGCTGGTGAATGGATACACAGCCACTTCATTTGTGTAATAGTCTGTTTTGTGCATAACTTGGCTACCTTTCAGTGCTCTTATTATTTTGAAGTACAATAAAATCATCTCACTATATTCCACTTTACTTCATATGAGGTAACTATAGAAGTGGACATGCCAAAGATCATTCAACCCCATACTCTACCATTATAACTTCTTGACTTTCAGAATTTAATCAAGAATCACCTGTAAAATTTGTATATGAAAGGTTTAACTAGGATATGTCCTTTCTGTTGACTGATACATTTCAGGCAATATTTCTGAACATTATTCTAATCTCATATGCTGTTTCACTGCCCTGTTGCCACTGTGGTTTGATGATACATGATAATGGCAGACCTTCCAACTCACATAGTGACACCCTCTGTGACATAAAATCAGCCCCCTTCACATCGTCAGCCTGTATGGAGCAAATATCACAGTTTGCCCACAATTAACTGGAAATCCCTGCAAAGAGCTGGTTTCCAGCTAATTGTTTCGATGCTCTGCACCGCTGATATCCATTCCAGGGGGTGAACCCTCCCCAAGACATCAACAGCAGCCTCAAAAGAGTTAGGGTTTGTTTTGGTGTGGGAGTGGAAAGGGAGCAAGTTAAAGTGACTTCGGCTGTTCTCGGAACAAAGCTGAGCCTACTCACATGGTGACAAATTTTCAGAAGTTGACAGGTCTGTAACAGCCCTTCATCCCCACACTGTTAAAGTTCCTCAAGACATGCAGATGCATGAGCATCTTCGCTTTCAACACGATTTCAGTATAAAGTCAGAGGATGCTTCCAAAGTATACCCAATGCACATTTTGCTGAACCCAGCATAATCGCAGCACGGCATTAAAATAATTGTGATCTACATAGGAATCCGGTTTTTGGCTGCATCGACCTCCATCCAAGTAGAAATAGTGATCTCGAGACTTGTAAATCATGAAAGGCTGAGCTGATGACATTCTATAGGGCCTTTTACATTATTGATTCCATTACTTATTTGGGTACACTCTTCTCCTCTTGAATTTGTCAATGTTAGGACATATTGTATGCTCTACCTGGTAATATTGTAGGTTTACCATGTCTCAAAGAATACTAGAATGGTGCATCCAGATTTTGCTGTCTGGCTCAATTATTTTTAGTTTTTATAGTTCAAATATCATACTCAGAATCATGTAATATATTACTGAGGGACTCCAATATTATTCATTTGTACGTTGTAAGCATTGTAAGGACTTGACTGCGTTCTTAAGAATTAAGATGTATATTTTGCGGCATGCTAAGAATGGTGTGCTAACACTCACTACAGGTTTCTACTACTTTCTTGGGGCTCGCGTGAGAGAAATGACGAATTGTAGCATGAACTAACACCTTCACTGTCAAAATAGTTGAGTGATCTCTCAACTATGTATATATAAGTTTAACTCCATTTGAAAAATAAAACAGTGATTTATTTGATCCTAGGTAGCTGTCACTAATTTTCGAATGTTGTGCATTTAATTATAGTAATGTTCATAGTTCAAGGTCTGGTTTTAAAGCCTTTCATTCTCATATGTTGCTTTGATACCTCCCAGGCAGGTTAGGAATCAAGGCTCACCCCTTCCTTATTGCTTCCCAACTACCATCTTATTTAGGTCTTAATACATAAGCTGATATCTGCTAGAAAAGGGTATATTTGCATAGACTTTGGCTATTCACTGACAGCCCTCTGGATCAGCATTAAGCTACATTTTCAGCGTAGACAGTTTAGCAAACAAATATGCCGTTAACTCTGGAGGTCTTGACTAGATTTAGCACTGCAGGGCAATCGGGAGTAGTCAAAGCTCTCTCTGTAGCACAAAAGAAGATTTAAATGTATTTGAATGTTATTCTAAAGCATTTCTTGTTTCGGGTACAGTTGCCTGGCCCCCTTATCTTTGCTACTTTTACTCTGTCATGTACTTAATTAAAATGGGTTTTGTATTTACTTTACTTTAGACTTTAATTTACTTCAGACTGCCTAAACATTATGGTTTTACAACTCTGATAGATTGATCCATAGGAGCTGCCATTGGAAGAACACTATTGTTGATGCGGAGAAAATTATTTTATCACTAGCTTGCACAAATTTGGAACATATTGGGGAAACAAATGCTGCGCCATACTACACAAGCTGTAACAGTGGTCTGACATGTAACCAAACACTGTTGCATGTTACTTATGATATATGTTGCATCATTTGTAGCTAAGCATCTACATGCCCTAAAATATTTGCAACCCTTACACAGCTGTTAGTCAAGGCTGAGGGGGGTATATATTGAATGAGTGAAAAAGGAAGGAAAGGCAAATGATGAACCTACTGCAAGAGCAAACACTATCTGTAGATTTCACTTTCCTCTGACGGACGCTGTTTCTAGTCCCTCAACACAGCTTTGTAATTTTACCTGCAGCATTTAGTTAATAAAGTGAGTATTTCGTTTGTGACTCCCCACACAGTGCTGCTCTCTGTTTCATTACTTTTAATTAATCTTGTGTACGTTTTCTACATTGCAGAGATTTTTTTAAATGTGGCTTTGTATTAAAACTCAAGTAAGGGACTCTACAAACACACACAAGCCAATTTTAGTTGTGTTTTTCACTCTACAATGGGCAGCCAGTACATTACGATGATTCTAGACATTTGATTAGAGCACTACCTTGTGGGGTGTCATATTGCCCAATGGAAATGTTGATATTTATTGTCTAATGTTTACCTAAAGTCAGCCAAGAACATGATCATTCAGGCTCTAGGGACTATGCGGAGGGAGGGGGGATGATTTATATATTGGCGGTATGTATAATCCTTTGCAACATATATGCTGCCAACATGATAGTCCTTCCGCCCAATTTAAACGCGGGCTGACTTTCAGTTTGGCCTTGGCGGAGACTACTCTGTCTCAGCCTTTGCTAAACATCTGCGATGGTCATGGGGAGTAAAGGCTCTCAGAGAATTGGCCACATGTCTTCCCGCCCAATTTAGATGGATGGACATGTAGTCATTTTTTTGCTGTTGTTTTACCAGGTGGTTGATCCTGGCAGGAAGGAACATTAAATTGTAATGATGCTCCCCTGCCATGAGAGAAGACTTCCATTGCGGGGGAGCATTCTGTTTTTTCTTAAAAAAAAAAAAAGTTCCATTTCGGGATTTTCTTTTTGTAAAGAAAAAACAAATACACTGTGCTACAGGGCTGCATCCTGCTGACAGCCTCGCAGCGCAGAGTACAATGCATTGATAGGAACCACCGTGACTGTGGCTTCTGCCACTACTTTTATAAACAACAGCATGCTTGGCAGTCATTTATTAAACTAGGCTGGTGGCTGATCCGTCATGGGGAAGAAGTATTTTACTCTGTCTACATGGCAGAACGGAAGGCTGTCCGCCTAAATATAAATCACTCCCTAGATGTGCTAAGGCCAGGTGCCCCTATTACGTGTCCTGGATTATATATTGGCACCATTCTCCATGCCAGTGCCAGCTGTCCCAAATTTCTGGCAAGGCCTGAGGTCACATTTTGAGTGTGTGCACCAGAAATTGCAAACAAAATATTGTCTGACAGTAATATTGTGCCCTAAATATTGTTTACAAGAATATCACCCAGTTGGAGTTAATAATAGAAAATATCAACCAAATGGCTTTATATTTTTGTAAACAATGGGCCATATTAGCAAGAACATGCGAAAAATATCGCAAACCTTGCATAGCGCGCCTTTTTTTATCGCCGGCTATCGCTGGATATTACCGCGGAAATAACATGCTATTAGCAAGGTTTATCTCCATTGCGATAAAATATCCAGCGATAGCGGCGAAACCCAGCTTTAACGCGAGAAATCCAGCGATAAAATCCTATCGCTAATTCTGGGGACTTAACCTTACAATCCACCTCCCATTGACTTTCATTGCTAAGTCATGTTTTTATCAGTTCTAAAAACAAGCGCTAATCGGGGTTAGCGCGCGTTTTTATCGCTCGCGGGTATTGCTAATAGGCGATAGGTATGTAAGCGACTGTTTTCTGTCGCTTTTAGTTTGGAACGCCTACCTTGCATGTCATTAGCGATAATTATCGCTGACATGCAAGGCAATGTAAAACCCGGCCGCTATCGCCTGAAAGCTGTCGCTAACGCCTGTTAGCGACAGCTTGCTAATAGGGCGTTAAAAATATCGCCGCTTTAGCGGCAAAAAGTGCCGCTAAAGCGGCGATAAGGCCCTTGATAATATGCCCCAATATTTCTATCACTTGATATTTTTGCTATGGAAAATTTGGTATACAATTCTGTATGGTGTGGCAAATTTCACTCAGCTTCAAGGTTCCCACCTTCATAAATTAGTGAACCCTGAGCCCAGATTTCTCTACAGTGTACCACACTGGTATGCCAAGAGCCAGCAGAGAGATCTTTGAAGTGAAGGCTTGGGACAAAGCAGCTGTATTGGCAGCAGAGCCTTTGGCCTCTTTGGCCCTGCAGGCTGAAGATAAAGTATTTAATGTCAATGTTTGCAAACTGACTGTGGGAGTATGTCTCTTTACGGCCGTCTAGATGGACCCTTTTACATCATTACTAAGCTCCCATTGAAGCTGTTGGCTTTGGTACCAAAGCAAGATAAACCTGGATTCTGTAGTTACTGACGTCGTTTCACTGCTGGGGTAGACTTGTGCTGTGCCACAGTCCTAGGTTTTACTCTCAGACTTAGTCACTTTTTTGGTTCTCAAAATGAACCAGTGGGACAAAGCTGGAAGCTACAGCCAGGCAGGGTTCCATTATAGTGGATATTTTTACTTTGAGATCCCACTGATCCAGTTTTTCATACAGCAAGATGTTTGAATTGAGACAGATGTGTTTTTCTTGCCCACCATGGGTGAGCTCTCCCTGTGGAGGCCTCAGCACCTTTTGAAAGGTGGAAATTGACAATGGTCTACTTTCCTCCAACCGTTGGGAACGGTCCTCATGGTCACTTCTGCAGCCGTCATGCCCTGTTTCAAGGCATCAGAGCGCACTCTACAGCCAGCCAGGGATACTGCACGATTTAGTTCTCAATGGTCAGTGAGGAATTTTCAGAGTCATTAGTCCCTCTACATTTTGTATCACTGTAGAATGTAACAGGAGGCCAACAACTTAAATGTTGTAGAACAGTCCAGTTCCTGCGTGCCTGCAGGACTCAGGAGTCCTTGAATGATCTTCTTTCAGAAAGCAAACAGAGTCTTCTTCATTCCGGATGTTATCTTACCAGGTCCAAGAATGTTTTGGCATTATGTTGAGGTGCCAGTCTTATCCAGTGCTCCAGTCAGTGATTGGATGATTCCTCACTCCCCATCCTGGCTATTTCCTCACAGAATTACTACCTCACTTTTCAGCACTTCCTTTCTCAGTCTACTGCAAACCTTCCAAAAGCTCTTCAACCAAAATGGCCCTAGCCTTGCTCCAAAAGCAGAACCTCTGGCCCTCTCAAGCCACTCCCCATGTGGAGATGAGGTGTCATCCATTTTGTCAGTCCAGAACTGTTTTTGCCTCCTCCGTTGATTGGAGACTCAGCCCCTGATTCACAAAGAGCCTTAGCACTCAGGGGGGAGGCTCCGCAGTCATAGCGCAACCTTCACACTCGCTGAGGGATCTCCGCACTGCAGTTTCTCCATGCGGTGATCCTGTCACAAAAGCAGAGATCCCGCCATGACTGCAGAGCCTCCGCCCGAGTGTGGAGGATCTTTGTGAATCAGAGCCAGAGAGTTTAGGGTGACTCTAGGGACTAGTTTTTGCAGCTCAGGACAATCCCATTTGGCATTTCTAAGTCAAAGTAAGAGCTGTGAGAGCTTTTTTTTTTCTGCCAACTTTTCCTGCCCCCTTGCTAACATCAGCCTTGCCTTTCTGGTGCCAGAGGCTAAGACTTTGTCTTCCAGGAGAAGGATTGTTTGCAAGTCAGCCAAGGTTATGTATTTAGTCTCATGAACAGGATTGAGACGCAAACCTGCTCTAAACCAATGTGCTCTCAGACAGCACAAAGTACACTTTTCAAAACTTACCTGTGAACTAAAGTTATTGAAAATCTACTTTGGCAAATGAATTAGTTCCTAAGTGGAAAATAACTTTCAATTAATACTGTAGAATCTGCTCATGCTTAGATATAAAAAAGGATTTTATTATTGGAAAACGCAATTTACCAACACAGCGAGGACAGCTTTTTGCAATTGTTTACAGTGAGAGCATACTTTCCCCAGTGTCTTGTGTGCCCAATTTTTACATAATAAAGCAACCGGCCCTGTGGGCTTACAAGGCAAACTTTAGCGGTGACTTAGGTAAAATATAAATATAGGTTTTTCTACATGGCAAAGGCCCTTTTCCTTTCCATGTGTCAGTGTAGTTCATTTCAACTGCAGCCCAAGCAGAGCACATTTATGCTCGCTGGAAGCACATATTTCTGTCCTATTTGTGAGTGGTGTAAATGCACACTGCAGATCATATCTGACACTTAACGCCATCACCACTGGTGCCTTTCTTGCGGCATCGTTGTTATAAGCATCTCATTGTCACTAATGTGGACACCTATTTCAAACTATATGTACACAAGGAAATTGTAACTGATTAAACTGAAAACAAATCCTCTGGAGAATAATTCACAAAAGAAAGTAGGTGTGATTGTCGATGTTTCGGTCTAGGTAGTGAAGACATCTGTTAGACCATCTTCAGGACGGTAAATTCATATGTTGAATGACCCTTTAGAGGCTCACATAGGTGACTTGAGGATATAGTCTTGTTCATTAAAATCCTGTATTATACGTCAAAAAGATAGCTAATAAATAGCTTGCGATATTCTTAGGCGTTCCTGAAAAAGTGCAACACAAACATGTTTGCAATCCTTCGCAAACCAAGCAGACAAAATAATTGAGCCGGTCACTTAGTTCCTTTAAGGTACGGGCACTGCTTTGAAATAGGTGTCCACATTAGTGACAATGAGATGCTCATAACAACGAATCATTCCTGAATCTCAGTCCCTATTTGTTGATGTATATTTATGTATGTAACAGTATTTTGTACCCTCTAAAAAGTTTTTCATTATAAATTTATGTTTCAAAAAGCTTGCACCTGTGTGGAATATTCTGTACTGGATTTGTTCAAGTTGAAATAAATTAATTTAATTTCTGAAACAGTTCGACGTAAGTTACTGGTTAGAGCTTATGACCATTGATTGCTTATAGATATTTGATTAAGCGAAAGGAAGAAAATCCCTTGTAGGCACCTTTACCTGCTAATGTGGAGTAGTGGCCTAGCACCCAGAGTCCAAAAGCCAGCGAAAACAAGACAGAGATTAATAGGGGTGCCACGACAAAAACGATGTCCTTTCTCACAATCACCTTTTAGTGAGACATAAAGTTGCATTTCTGTCTTAGGATTGGCTAGCTAATGACAGCAATGATACATTTAATCTTACATATTGTATATTTATTCTTCCATTCTAAATTTGGAATCATTTTTCCAACTGTGTGTATATTACTTAGAACTAGACATTGCGAAGTTTAACCTTGGCCAATGAATTCTCGGTGGCAACCTTCGGGTGACCAAGCATTTGACGAGTGGACTAGTCACACAATCCTTTGCAGGTGGAGAACTCCTAGCTTCTGGGGCAAGGGTTTGCATGCACCATTTGTCAAATGCGACAACAAGGCCGCATCCAGGTTTACTTTTGCACAGTTGTGAAACTTTCCAGAGACTTCTCAGTTGTTGCCCCTCAGCTACGGGATTGAAAGCAATAATTATACTTTGCGTCCTCTTATTGTCTCATTTAAATGCAGCCTGCACCCCCTGGGGCTGCACTGATACTTGGCATGGAGAAATAATGAAGTTCTTTTTCTTTCCGCTTTAAATCTCGTGGTGGTGTTATGTAACGTTAGTTGTGTCAATTACCGTTGCGGCTTGTCTTTGTAGCAATAATTATATGAGACATTGCGCTCCAGTTTCTTATGCAATGTTAGACATCATTCTAAAATTGACACAGCTTCATCAAGTTAATATTCTATCAGTGTAATCATTATAAATTAGAACGGTAGATCAATTTAATTAAAATGTTGATGCATGGCCTCTAGACTGCACCAGGCATGACTGCTTTTGACACACATTTATCACCCAGTGTTGGTTCTGCATCCCCTAATTATTACTGCTTTGCTCAGTGAATTTATTCTAACTTCCTAGACCACCCAACCACCCATCCATTTTATTTTCGAGTACTATTTCACTACATAGTGGCAGGGCTTAATTTGAGCTGCTGGTTGCAGGCCAGACCCTCTGCCACTCTTTTTGGGGAGTGGGGCTTATTTTTAACTTTCAGACTTTGCCCGAAGCAATAGACGGAAGAGCAGCAAGGAGGAAAAGAAATAAAGGAAAACAGTGACAAAGTGAGAAAGAAGAGCTGAATAATAACCTGGAAGAGAGGGAATAAGGGACGCTGACTGTAAGGAGGTCAGGGGCGGGCGTGAGGGAGATCGCAGGGGGGGCGGGTTGCGCGAACGTGCGCATAATACAAAAAATAAAAAAAATTAACTTACCTTCCCGCCGGGTCCCGTGTCTCTGCTCCTGCTCTCCTCCAGGAACAGGAAGTGCAGCCAGGCCCCACTGACCAAACACAATACTGCAATGCAGCATTGTGAGTGGTAGGTACCCAGGCCCCCTGACCAATCACAACGCTGCAATATAGCGTTGTGATTGGTTTTGAGCGTCCTGGTTCAACGCTCAACTAGGAAAGGGGGCCTGGGCATGTTCTCCACGCTGGCTGTAACGCAGCTGCATGGAGAACAGGGAAAGTGCACATGACTGGTTTGGGCGGCCCCAGAGGGCCGACCAAACAGTCATTGCACACTTAGGAGTGGGCAAACCACTCCTCCCCTGCCCTGCTCCGAGAGTAGAGCAGCCCAGCCCACCCACCCGCCCGCAAAGCAGCACAAACATAAAATGATAATACCTGAAAGTTATTAACATTTTATGTTTCAACTTCTTGTCTCGCACTGCTTGAAAGCAGAGGAGCCGCCACTGAAGGAGGTAGATGAAAGAGACATGTCGTGGAATCAAGACAAGACAGCAGCGTTGGTATGCGGCAATCTCACAGCAGCAATGGACTTCTGAGAAACTTTTACAAATTAAACATTACCTAGTAGAATGAGAACAAACTTTAGATTGAACACACATGTCGTAAGGTCGATATGTGATTGGATATGATATTTAAGTTTCGGATATGGGACATCTGCAAATGTAACAAAACCTGTTATTACATATAAAAGTGCACCACAGTAGGTGCTAGCATTAAGCCCAAAAAATGCATTCGAAGTATGTAATGCAGGTGTAAGCTCGAAAAACGACTCCATTATAATATGCATGATAATAAGTATTTGGCATTAGAAAACTGACAATAGAAATTTTATTAATTCTATGTGCCATGTCAAAGTGAGAAAATACAAATTAAGTGAGAACAGCCGTGTTTTCTGAAAGTTCCAACTCATGCTCGTTTTTACAGAATCTGGAACAGACCAATAACTGATGCGAACTTTGAATATGTGTAGCTTCAGGAAACCATATTTGTATCCATTTTGTTTCAAATTCTGTATTCTCAAGCATTCTCTCCTTTTGTGTCTGTCCTTTTGCCCTACAGATATTGTGGCTTGTCTCTGCTAGACCTGTCATCCTACAGTACAGGATACTAGATTAACCCGCCAGCCCTAGTGGTTGGTGGCTCTGTTCAGTCACAAGTTGGAGTCTATGTTGTGAACACTACTTTGCTTTCTTTGGGTAGGCTATACATCTGACTTGATCAGTGCTAGTTTATGAAAAATGGTAGACCTTTGTGCAATATAAAGAGGACATCTACGAGGATAAAAGGAGCACCGACCAGCAGATTAAACAATCTAATCTGTGAGTTGTAGATATCGCTATAAAGGATTAAAGCTGTAGTCCTATTAAAGAAAAGTAATGTCAGAGTTAGATAATGCACAATTTCAAGCACTGGGAACACTCCTGATTTGGCTGCTGTGGCCATCAGACCCACAGAAACATGGCCACCTCTACCCGTCCTGCTCCGTTTCATGATGGCGTAATGAAAGTGGGAGCAAGCGCCATCAGGGTGGCGAAATAAAACAGGGCCTGTATCATCTCATTCACGTAATGATCCCAGGCACCTTCCTAGTCACTTCTGGATCATCACCATTGCTCTTTAACCAGCAAAGCCCGCATCGTGTCTTTCTAGATGCCTCCGTGCAACTATATCTGTGCTGCTCCATTAGTCTGCACAATTGGTTGTTGGCAGGCTCTCCCTTCCGATCTTGAGGCTTCAATGGAAAGGCAGCGATTGTCTGCAGCTATCCCATACAGACAGTCTCATTGGTAGAAGAGATCATTTAGACAGAGAACGGGTCCACTACTGATTTAATGGAGACCCTTTTAAAATGGTTGCGCCTAAGGAAAATCCTCACTTTTATCAATGTAGGTATTTCGGTTCCTCATGTTTTGGTTCCTCATCCCTTTGTCTTTGTGCTCCAGTTGTGACTCCACACGACAGTGCAATTGGACGGGTTCAGAAGACCTTGCTATCATTGTCCAAAGGCTGAACCGATCTAAGCACATTTCTGATCTGTTCACAGATGGTGTCAAGAAGAATTTGTAGACTTGGAGTAGATGCAAGGGCTATGCGTCCCTCTGTTTAAAAATGTATGAATGTCCACCTGTATGTGAAATTTGTACTTTTGAAATTCATAACATTGCTGAACATGGGTGCTAGAGAATTATCCCACCTTGTGGTCATATATTTGGCAGATGAAGAAGCCGTTTTTTATTCAGATTTTATTGGGTGATATCTCAACGATATCATTGTATTGCAGTATAAAACGTGTGAATCTGCATATCCTATCAACATTTTGAGGAATGTCACAAATTGTCCAATAATTAATTTTCTGCAAAATTGTATGATTTTCCCTACGGGGTGTGAATTTGGTGTAGGCCTACGGACTCGCGTTCTCAGATCATGCCTCCAGGATGCCCACTGGCACTGTGGAAAGGTAATCACTGGTGGTCTCTCCTTTAATGAACTGTATTTTTGTATTTGGTGCTAATTCCTGCACAGTTGTTGAATCTTTGCCTGGCAAGGAAGGACCTTCCTGGTTGCACAAATTGAGCCAAGTTTCCTTTCCAGCTGGTATTTAACTATCAGGTGGTTGGCATATCTCTAATGTTTTACTCAGTCTTTTGAATTACTAACTCAATGTATTGCATGACGTTTATCTTTCTTAAATATTTTAAGATTTATTAAATGTATTTTATGATTTACACATTTGCTTTATAAAATAATTAATATGTTGAGTACTATCCGTTTAACCATAGGTCTTTCTTCATTTCACTTGTTCTAACATGCACTTGTTAGAACAACTTGCTCGGGTAGAGTTAATTTTCCAGTAAATAATGTAGAACAAATACATTTCGAACAATGAAATTGAAAGAAATCAGGCAAAGCTGAAATTTGATCAGCGCTACTGGGAACTGCACGTTTCGCAAGTGTGAGTGTCATAATCATAGCGGGAAAGTTGTGAAAAGTGGTCCCTGTGACCAACACTCTAGAGGATGTGACATTGTTGCTAAGAAATGTAAAGAAATTGGGCGCACTGAGGAATAACACAATGCCATCACCTTCCAGCTAGTGTCACCCACTGTTTACCTAGCAATTGGATTGTTTGGGGTGGCATTTGGTGGTATAGTAGCGTTAGAAAATCATTTTTAGCATGTCCATTGTTTTAGCGTTAGAAAATCATTTTTAGCATGTCCATTGTTTTAGCGTTAGAAAATCATTTTTAGCAGGTCCATTGTGTTCGCCCAAAGCCCTATCCAATGCACAAACTGCCACATGCATCAAAGAAAACCGATACAGAACGGGCAGATTCTCAGAATCTGCCCCTTTGCTGATCAGATATTTGCATTTGGGATGCATCATCCCAAATGCAAAAATCGCAATTTAAGTAATCTCTAAATTGCGATTACTTAAATTACGATTGCATTTAAGGAATCGCCAATTGAGATTCCTTAAATGCAATGCAACAAAGTAAAAAAATTAGCGATTTCGCTACAAGGGGCGCAATTTAACATGAAGTTGAACTTCATGGTAATTTGCAAAAACTTTGAGAAATGCACTAAAGTGCATTTTTAAAGTTGTAGGTTGCACACACACATGTCCTTGGGACATGTGTGTGCGCAACATATGTGCACGGAACAATTTCAGGAGTGCAACAGGGTGTCCTTTTGACACCCCTGCACCCTTGAAATTGCATGCGCAACTTGCGAGAACCTATTGGTACTCTCAAATAGCGCATGCAATTTCCCATTCATTCCTATAGGCCTGTAGGCCCATAGGAATGAATGGGAAGCCATTCCTTATTTGCGACTCGCAATTTGCGAGTCGCAAATAAGGAATGTGAAGGAATCGCTATTATTATAGCGATTCCTACATGCATAGGATTTTGCGAGTCCTTAATTGCAAATCCTTAATATTCGCTATTAAGGACTCGCAAAATCCTAGCTTGATGCATGTGCCTGAAAGTCTGTTCTGGGTCTGGTCTTTTAGTATTCTCTGCAAATGTCAGTTTCAGTCTTATCATTGTATATAGTATCAACTTAACTAGAATAATTTAGCATTCGTTAACTGAGTATAGAAATCTATTTTTTCTGATACAAAAAGACTTTTGGAAGAAGAGAACAAAAGCAGTCTCTCTGTTTTAGTCGTAGAAAAGGGGCAGGGATTTAGACTTTCTTAGCAGATCATCTTAACAGCATAACTAATTTGGGCCTTTTCTTCTGCTCCACTGTGGTTGGGTCATAATATCTGCACTAACCGTTACTGGTACAGTCCATTAAATGAATAGCTCTCACTAGCATTACTATCAAGAGTAGCAGGTTTTCTGCATCCCACTTTTGAGTTTATGGCACCTCCAAATATCCTTTCACAGGCAATATCATTGTGCTGCCTCATGGGCTGGCAAAATGTGGATGCAGCTCTTGAGTTCCTTGCTGTTCAGCAATTTGTCTAATGTTGGCTGCTGTGTGAATCCATATGGACCGGGGGCCGGCAGTGGTGTGTTGTTGCATATGCTTCGGCGCAGCTCGATAAACTTAACCTAACTGAACTGCGTTATCCAGCTCATCAGTGGTAGCTCCCTTAATTAGCCACAGGCTCACAGTAGAGACACTCACGCATACCTTTTCTTCTTTTTGCATAGCATGCTTTTCTGATTCAAGGGGGATCTGGCTAAAGCCTCAATTAGGCCCGACTCCCAGATGGAGAAGAGAAGAGAAGGTCAGTTTACAAAGGCACCCATTAGCCTTCTTATTACTTCACGCTGTAGATTTTGTAGAATTCTACAGGCAAGCAGTTTCAGGAGCTATGAAAGCAGAGGAAAGCAGATACAGCGAGATCAGGTGTAAGTTCATCCCTGAGCCTTATAGGCATTTCTAAAGTTTAGCACCTGCCTGGGGGCTCCAAAAGTCTCCTTAACACGTTAGTAAAGCATTGTACAGAAAGCTACTAGTGAGGATGAATAGAAATATTATACCATGTTTGAAAGGTAAAGGGTGACGTTTCAGACATGGAAGAAACACAAAAGGCAGCTGAAATTCCAAAAACTGAAAACGTGATTCTAGTTTAGGTGCTATTATGGTGAGGCTCAGCTGGAGAGGCATATCGAATGACTGCAGTGGTGGAGAAGGATGTTGATGACCTCGGGTATTTACATATGAAATAATGATGTAAAGCTGTCTCGCAGTACTGATGCAAGACTATATCAGTTCCATAGGGCAGTGCTGCACAGTGCTAGCGAGCAGCAAGTTCATAAACAACTTCTGACTCCTCTTTTGTTTGCATCAACAATTGAACACATTGGCATACCACCTGCATACAAAGGGGTTCGAGCCTCAGTAGGTTGATTCAGCTTATATATATATATATATATATTTTTTTTTTTAAATGAGCAGCGCTCCATTGAGTAGTATCAAGAGGTGTTACTCAACATGCTGTGGAGTCTGTTACCTAGGATTGTGAAATGCACAATGGTCACGATTGACAGAACTTTTTCTGTGAGTACTTCTGTATAGTTCATTTTTCCATAAAGGACATCCCATCTGTGGTGTGTAGATATTGTTTCCAAGAACCATTTTACAAGCAATATCCATGTGGTCCCACTCAACGCAAAGCTGGCCCACACCAGCAGCCTTTGGCTATATGTTTCTGATGAAACTTGACTCAGTAGCCCTCCGCGCGCATTATGGTCACTGAAGTGCATATGTATATTGTTAGACCTGACATCTTTGGCATGGCTTCCCCTGACTTTTTTCTTTCTGACCTCCTGTTTTGATGACTTCATTTTTGCTGGCTTTAGGATTCTGGGCACTTTATCACTGCTGACCAGTGCTAAAGTGCAGGTGCTCTATCCTAAAACATGGTAACATTGGCTTATCCTCAATTGGCATATTTAATTTACTTGTAAGTCCCTAGTAAAATGCATTACATGTGCCCAGCGCCTGTAAATTAAATTCTACTAATGGGCCTTCAGCACTGATTGTGCCAACCACTTCAGTAGCCCTTTAAACATGGCTCAGGCCTGGCACTGCAGAGCCTGTGTGTGCAGTTTTTAAACGCCACGTCGACCTGGCAAGGTAATCCACTTGCCAGGCCCAAACCTTCCTTTTTTAATTAATCTAAGTCACCCCTAAAGTGACCCTAGACAGCCCCAAGGGCAGGGTGCATTGTCTTTAAAAGGTCAGATATGTACTTTTAGGTTTTACATGTCCAGGTAGTGAAAAAGCTTAATTTCATTTCTCACTACTGCCAGACCTATCTTGCCCATAGGTTAACATTGGCATTGCTTTGTCCCATCTTAAAAGTGTAATTTCCAATTGAGACTAGATAGAAATTTCGAGTTTGCTGTCTCTGGTCTCACAATCTAAAATCATAATTTATTTTTGAAGTTGTATTTAAAATTGTAAGTCTGAAAATGCTGCTTTTAGAAAGTTTCCATTTTCTTACTTTAACCATTCTGTGCCTCTGCCTGTCTCTGAATACACGTCTGGGGTGGGTAGCAGCTGGAGTTTGTGCATTCCCTCTAGACAGTCACACACAAAGGGAGCTGAGGTGTGACATTCACATCTTGATGGCCCATCACCAGGCTGATGGGTCTTCCTGTGCTAAGTGGGAGGGAGGAGTTGACACTTGAATAGGGCATTGCCTGTCCCCACACAAAGAGCTGCATGCCCCCCCTGTAGTGAGTCTGGAGCAAGGCCCGGAAAGGGGCAGGGACCTTGTGTTCTTCAAAGGCATCTTTGAAGTCTTCCCCACTTCAAAGGCACAACTGGGTATAAGTACTGGACCCCTGACACCACCAACTCAGTACACTCTGTACCCGAGGACACTCTATTTAGGAAGAAAGACTGCTGTGCTGCTGAAAGGACTGTCACTCTCCTGGATTTCCTGGGCACCTGCTCTGCTGTGCATGTCCTTGCCTGGTGGTGAGAAGATCTGGACCAGACTCTCTACATTCCCAGAACCAAGTGACTCCAAGGGCTAGCTGGCTTGCCTTCTGTTCTGAAGTCTCAGGAACATCAAAGACTTCTTCCAAATATGCTACAGCTGCTGGACTCTGCCAACTGTGAGTCCTGCCTGGCCAAGAGATGTGTCTCCAGTCCTGGGCCTTCAAAAGGGGGTTCTGCAGCTGTTTTATGCAAAAGTCCATGCATTGCCGGCTTTGCACCGGAGAGCCGACATATTTGCCTACGACACCAACACAGTGCTGCTTTGCTGACTTCACAGCATCGACAGCGCTGCTTGATGATGACGCAGCACCTTCATCATAAGGGGTCTGACGACAGCACGGGGCCCGACGGCAAGGCTCTTTGACGACAAAGTGCCTTCATCTTAAAGGAGCTCGATGATGACGCAGGACTCAACTGCGTGACTCTGAATAGGTGCAGTTGCTCCTCGAAGCCTAATATCCTCTGGAAAGATACTGTTTTCAGTGGGGCCTGCGTGGCTTCCGTATCCGACCTGCGCTCCATCGTGGTCAGCTTGACTTTTCAGATTTGACCAAGTCCAGCTCGTCCTCAAGTAACAGCTAACCACTATTCACTTTTAAGCGATAGAATTCAAGATAGTCTTTCAAAATTCATAACTCTGGTTCTACTTATTAGATTTTTGTTGTGTTGGTATTGTTTTGTTAATTAAATTAAGCTCTATTTTTCTAACTTTGTGTGGAGTATTTCTGTGTGGTGTTTTTCACTGTGTTACTGTAATAATTGTTGCACAAGTACTTCACACATTGCCTCTTAAGTTAAGCCTGACTGTACTCTGCCAAGCTACGAGAAGGTGAGCACAGGTTAATTTAGGGTGTGTATCTGACTTACCCTGACTAGAGTGATGGTCCCTACTTGGACAGGGTACATACCTCTGCCAACTAGAGACCCTATTTCTAACATTGGTGGTTCAGTGCGATAGGACTTGCAGTAATTTGGTGTACACTGCCATCCACACATAAGACCAATTCGAATCAATTGTTTCTGATCCTCATTAGCATATTTTTCCCTACTTTCTCTGACTTGCATTTTTAATTCTTAATTTCTCCCTTATTGTCATTTTTGCTTTTTCCTAAAATCATGTCTCTAACTGGAGGTTCTATATCTGCATTTGCCTCTGCAAAAATGGTGTTTGAGCTGTCCAAACTTGAGGGTTACTCTGTTGCCTAGCTCAAGGACATCTGCAAGGACGTTGGGCTTCCTGTAAAGAGCACCATCAGGCAGGTGGAGCTGCGGAAGGCATTGATAGGCTGGTCTGAGGTCCGTGCTGCATTGATTGAGATCCCAGAGGAGGATGAGAATGAGGAGGAGCTGGAAATGGAAGATGATTTGGACCAGGGCCCAGGAGAGGAACCTGGGCTCCTGCCTGTGGAGGAGATGGGTAACATCCTTCCAGGATTAGCAATTCCACCCCGGGCAAGGAGCAGTGTTTCATCTAGAGGCCTGCCCCCAGAGGAGCTAGAGGACAGGAGAGAGGATAGAAAGTTAAAATTGGAGCTGGCTAAGCTCAAATTAGAGAAGGAGAGAGCCTTAGAGGAGAAAAGGCTGGCAATGGAGGAAGAGGAAAAAAGAACAAGGTTGGCCATGGAGTAGCAGAAACTGGCCATGGGGGAGAGGCTTGCTCTAGAGCGGTTGGCTCATGAGAGGAGCCTAAAGGAACTGGATTTCATGGCTAAGCAAGTAGAGTCCAGTGGTAGCAGCAATATTGCAGTGACCTCTGACAGGAGGGTCTACATTCCCAAGGATTTGGTGTATGATATTGTGGTGGGAGACAACATTGACAGATGGTTTGAGGCCTTTGAGATTGCTCTCCAGATGCACAAGGTCCCTGAGGAGGATTGGGGAGCTAGTCTGTGGAGGTACATTTCTAGTGAGGGGAGAGACACTTTATTGGCCCTAGAGGTGGGTGACAGGATGAGGTATCCCATCATGAAGGTGGCCCTAATCAGAAAGTTTGGTCTGACCCAGAGAAATGCAGACAGAAATTCAGGGGTAGTCAGAAACTTTCCCAAGAAACCTAGGTGGATTGTTTGGATTCATTTTGCAAGTCACTGGATGGTTGGGTGAAGGGCAGTGATGTGAAAGATCACCAGGTGTTGTACAATTTGATTGCATAAGAGCACCTGTTCAGTCTTTGTTTTGTAGATCTGCACCAGCACCTTCTGGATAGTAAACTCACTGACCCCGAGGAAGATTACTAAGGAGGAGGACCGCTGGGTGAGCACAGGGTCCCTAAGATGGTATCTCGGGGATCACAACACGGGTGGGCTGGGCCCTCACCAGAAGAAGGAGGGGGGAAGACAAAATAAAAACAAGGAGTTCTCTAAAGGGCCACAAACTAGTTCTGTGGGCCAGGGCTCCCATCCCCCTACTGATAATAATAATAAGTGGTTCCCTAACAGTAAGTCCGCAGGGAAGGGACCCCTGAAGGGCCTTTAGTGTCAGCAGGAAGGGCACTTCAAGGGGGATCCAAATTGTCCTAAGAGTGCACAGCCCCCCACTGGTGGACAGTCACTGGGGTTGGCTCGTCTAGCGCTTGGGCAGGAGATGGTCCCAGATTGTCTGGGGGAAGTAGCATGTTGACCCTAGTGTCTCTGGTTGATGGAGAGATGGTACAGGGGAACCACATGACCAACAATACTAAGAAGTAGAGTCAGTTGGTCTCCATCAATGGGCAGAGGGTGGAGGCTCTGAGAAACAAAGAAGCCAGTATGACAACCGTCAGGTGTTATGTGTTGTCCTCAGAGCAGGTAGTCCCTAATGTGTTCCAGGTGGATGCAGCTGACAACCGTGAAAGCCACTAACAAGTTGCTCTGGTGCCCTTTGAATGGGGGGGTTTCAAGTCTGCTTAAGGGAGGTGTGAGTTCTGCCATGCCAAAAGGTGCCAATTCAGTCCTTGGCCTTCAAAAAGGGGTTCTGCAGCTTTCTGCCAAAACCCATGCCTCGCAAGCTTTGCACCGGTTGGAACTGACACATTTGCCTTTAACTCCGAAGCAGTGCAACTTCTGAGACTTCACAGCGTTGACAGTGCAGCTCGATGAAGACAGAGCACCTTCATCGTAAGGAGTCCAATGTCAATGCAGGACCTGACTGCGAGGGTCCAAAATCGAGGCAGTGCCTTGATCGTAAAGGGGCTTGACGATGATGCGATGCGACTGAGTGACTACGAACTGACGCAGTTGCTCCTAAATGTCGACATATCCTCTGGAAAGGTAATGTTTTCAGCGGGGCCTGCGTGGCTTCTGTATTCGACTATCACTCCATCACGGTCGGCTTCACTTTTCAGATTTGAAGCGCTATTGACTTATAAGCACTAGAATTCAAGATATTCCTGCAAAATTCGTAACTTTGGCTCTACTAATTGTATTTTTTTCATTTTGGTCTTGTTTGGTTCATTAAATTGAGCTCTGTTTTTCTAATGTGGTGTGGAGTATTTTTGTTTGGTGTTTTCGCTTTGTTACTTTAAGAAGTGTTGCACAAATACTTTACACATTGCCTCTTCAGTTAAGTCTGACTGCTCTGTGCCAAGCTACCAGAGGGTGAGCACAGGTTAATTTAGGGTGTGTATCTTACTTACCCTGCCTAAAGTGACGGTCTCTACTTGGTCAGGGTGCATACCTCTGCCAACTAGAGACCCCATTTGTAACATGTATGCTTCCTGAAAAAACACTGTAAATGTTAAGTTATGGATCTGACTTTCAGTCAGGTAGCCACTGAAATTCGTCAGTGTATGGTTAGCTAAGCAACCTTAATCATGACATGTGAAATGTTATAGATTCCAACATAAATGACATTATCCATGACATCGCTTGTGCCACCACTTAGCGCTTGAACTTTGCCATTGTTGATGACATCGGTCGTCTAGGCTGTGTAATTCCATACTGAGAAAAAAAAGCTACATTTGGAACATGGCATCTATAGGAATGGTAATATTCAATCATTAGGCTTTATCCTGAAGTGAGCCTGTCCATCTGCTGCAGAAACTATGAGGATGTAACATATTGTTTTAATCATTGGGATTGGGGTCTGATACTACATGGTGACTAGATGCAGAGCTTAACAGAAGTCTAACCCCTCCACCCCACCCCCCAACTGCATAGGACTGAGTGCAATGCACAGGAGGTTCTTTTTTTTACTGATGTTCTGTGCTCAATCACTTCTGCACACAGACAAAAGGAAGTCAGTTGGTTATTTCTATATTAGGTCTCTAAGCAGTGCCTGGCCCTGTATTCAATCCCCGCCGTGCAAGGTCAAAGTAAATATGCAGTGGGCTATGTTCACATGAAGACTAGGCGCAGGCCATGGCTCAAGGCCAATGTCTCATTTAAGATGCTTGAATCTCCTCCTGAGGTGTGATCTCTCTCTTGGTCATGTTATAACGTTCACACTATCTCCTGCAAAAGTATTTGCACTTGTGGCATTTTAAGATTTAGCATCTCAATAAAGAAATGCTTTATACTGAAATTTGTTGAGTTGAAAACCCCATGGGGTACATTAGGTGGTAGCAGATGTGAGAATCTGGGCAAACAGTTTCTGTGTACAAAAACAGTCAACAATTACAGAGGACACATTGCATATAACCCATTTTGTTCCAAAGAGACATTTTCATGTTCCAAAGACTTCTTATGTTGGCAACAATAATGGTGCAGGCTTCTCCCAGATAAAAAAATGTATTTTTTTAGGGTTTTGTAATTGGTTAGCATTTTCCAGTAGCCATTAGCAAGGATAAAAAAATGAATGTTCCCAACAACAGATTTGCATAGGATGAATTTCGAACATTTATAGACTGAATGTGTGTGAATTCTGAGGAGTGATGAGCAGGATTACAATAGATGGGCTAAGCTAGAAGTGAAGATGGATACATGGAATGGATGTGGTCGAACTCAAGATGGCTTTGGAGGCGTAATTTAGGAGGCACACCACGGTGCCATTAGAACTTTTTCAAGCAGGTGAAAAAGTTCAAATTAGACGCCTTTACAGTTTTTGAGGATTATACTATTTAAAATATTTTGGTCAAAATGGAAGGAGTACTAGGATGCAGGTTTTGCAGATGTTATATCTAGGTACTCAAGAAAGAGTTTTTTGTCAATTAGAGAGAAGGTGTCTGAAATTTAACAAGTAATTCTCATATGGCTCAGCAGGAAAAAATAATTGAAGCAGCCAAATCAGAGTTTTTAATGATAGAATTATATAAATATGCTAGACAAGCCTTTGGGTCAATTGATTTGAAATTGCAAAGAAATAGCCCAAGAAGTAGCCCAATACAAATCTATTATATAACTTCTCCCTGAGAGTATATGACTTAAAGGATATGTCCGCTTGAATTTAAATATGCAAACATAACCAAGTTCAGGCATGGATATATACCATAAATCAGTCAAATAGGTTAGAGCAATGAATACGTCGAAGATGAAGGCTTTGAAAGTGTACACCCAACCGTAATTTAACATAAGAAGGTTATCTATTCCTGCTCAGTCAGTGCTATCCACAGCAGCGTGTACTCCATAATTTAACAGAATGTTGTTACTGAAATTCAAGAAATGGGGCAGATTTACCAATAATTTTTGCTGGGTTTCCTTCACAAAAGTGATTTCCATAGCTAGAAAGTAGCTCTAAATAACACAAAATAACGCAGTTTCTGCTTTGCATTGTTCGCGTCAAACGGGCATACCTTGGACAGTATATTGGTGTTCCCATGCAAACACCGATTATTTTTTACACTAAGCCCTATCTATTGACATTTGTATACTGGTCTATGCGCCATAAAATAATGCCTCTTTGAGACTGGTGTTAACTTGGAGAAATATTGCATGTGTGCTGCGCTGTACTGCACACATACATAGTTGGAAAAGTGCTGATATATATCTAATATAATATCGGAAGGGACCCCTTCCAGTATAAAACCTATGATTGACCTTACACACACACACACACACACACACACACACACACACACACAACTGTGCATTATGGTGCAAGGCAGGGCCGGCTTTAGCACTGGTGGCGCCCTGTGCGACAATGTCCGTTGGCGCCCCCCCCAATGACCACCTCTGCCACGGATTCCCTCACTAGCACCCTTTAACAGTGCCTCTCAAGTCTCCATAACCACTGTCTCTCAGATTCATTTAGTTTTATAGCACCACTCATACCAGTGTAAGGTGTCAGAGCACTTTACACCACACACACATTGCACAGAGACAATGATATGTGTGTAAATCAGTGTATAGGAAATGTTACATCAGACAGTACTACAAGGTGTAGTGTAGGAGTGACGTCATCGATACTGGTAGGCAATATAGTTAAAGTTCTTATTCAGGAAAGGCACAAATTCAGAATTTAAAACGTAACATCATTGTTAGGGGTTCTCTTTCATAATAAGAATTGTTTTCTACCCAAATGAACCCTTTTCACAAAATTAGGATAATGAAATACTGGGCAAAAAAACATATAGCTCTAACCTATACCTTGCATTTTGCAGCACCTCTAGGGTGACAGTTAATGGCTCAATGTTCTATATTAGGATTTTGACTTCTAAACGACAAGTAACAAA
This sequence comes from Calotriton arnoldi, assembly GCA_963921515.1. Classification (NCBI taxonomy): domain Eukaryota; kingdom Metazoa; phylum Chordata; class Amphibia; order Caudata; family Salamandridae; genus Calotriton; species Calotriton arnoldi. The sequence continues at coordinate 136,771 of CAWUFW010008732.1, read as the reverse complement.
AGGAGCTCTCTTACAGAAGCAGTAACCCACTGACCTATTTACATTATATGCACTTCGTTATCTGCCTGGTACACATTCTTAGCAGCAGGCATTTTAACCCTCTGCGCTACCTTAGTATGAGTCAAAACTTCCACTAGACAAACCTCCGGTCTCTTTCCAGAAAGACGATTATTCACTTCTCTTGACATTTTAATTGATTTCTAAAAGTTGCCGGAGGCTAGGAACAAGGCAGCAGGTGCTTTTAAAATGATAATACACATTTTAAAAAATGACGCCCCCGCCAATGCCCGGTGCGGTCCCACCGATCTAGAGCCGGCCCTGGTGCAAGGGCATGTGAGCTGGCATACCCTAGACTAAAGTGCGCAGCAGAGGCAGAGAGGAAACAGCACCAAATCTTAGTAGAAATTGCACTGTTCTGCTCTCTCCTTTTCACACAATGCAGCACAGCAACTTTGATTACTGTACTGTGTTGAGTCAAAAGTTAGTCAATCAGCCCGTAAGTGTCAGTAAACAGTGCATTTGTCTACATTTTTGAGCATCCTCAATTTTATTGAGCTTATGCCAAGTGTGCTTACTTGCTTCTGCCCATTCGCTTCCGCTTTCAACAATTAAAAACAAGCAGATGCAACCAGAACCTGGCAGTGAAATGATATCTCGTCTAATGAATTCTTTTGTGAGCAGAGCTCTCTATGTCTTTGAAACTTTGCTGATGTATCTTTATTAACTTTTTGCTTTTTGCTGATTATTTCTCTTTTCTTCTGCTTTATGGTTTGTGCCTTTGTAAATTAATTTAACATGAAAAGATAAAAATGTAGCTTTTGAAATGTTTCTCATTAAATTATGGAAAAGTATTACAGTAAATAATAAAAAAGAATGCCTCTGGTAGCAGCTTTTGTTTGCTCAATTACTGCTACCGGGAGTGAATTATTGCACAGTTAACTCAGAGGCAACATTATTGCAGTTATAAGACATAAAGCAGACGAGTTGCAAACTTCAAAAACATATCATGAATATGTAAACACAAGCCTAATACTTTGAAAATAAAATTTGGCCACCGAAAGGCACAGTAGGGTGTCATCGTCCTCACCTAGAGCAGGCTAGACTCTTTTCCAAAAAATAGGTGTGTCCAAATGTTGACCCGAGGAAGAGTGACTATTAGTTGACTTTTATTTCCCCAAATTAAGCAGCTTTTTGTTCTTAGCTGAAAACGAAGGGGCTGATTTCGAGTTTGCCGATGAGATGTGATGAATATCCCATTTGTTGTATTACAACTGCATTATATTTTATGAAACTTGTAATACAGCTTAGGAGATATCCAACAAATTTGTCTCAGAGTTACCCATTCTCTAAACTTTAAATCAGACCCTGATGTGTAATATTAGCAGCAAGAGGTGGTAAAGTAGTCTTCTGTCCATGTGCTTGATCTTCGGATCGAATACTTTTCCATATTTAGAAGTTGGCAATGCAAAAATGTATCCATGAACGGTTTCTTTCATATCCTTCACTCTATATCGTGTCGCCCTGCAAAATATATAGAACTGGTTTACCCTCAACCACACAAACAATGTGCAGTGTCAAATGTGAATTCCATTACCCCCAGGTCCCTTATGTCCTCGTCCCATTCATTACAAAGTGGAGATAACCATCTCCCGACAGAAAAAAACAAGAGGAATGCTGGGACCCTAATACTGCCCCTCCCCCTGGGAGTACATAAGCAGTACTTACCCAGCATCCCGTCTGTTCTTTTTTTCTGTCTGTCGACAGAATGGACGTGGATGTGCTGGTGCTGCTCCTGCTGGACTGGAGTGGCAGTCTTCTCTCCTCCCCCCGCCCGGCTGCCTGGCTGTGCGGGCGTGGGGTTTCCTGGTCTGTCTCCTGGCCTGCCGGGCTTGCTGAGAGTCAGTCGGTGTTCTCTGCTGGAATCCTGCCTGTCGCCCGGCCCTTTGCGGCTGGGGCGTGGTGTCCCGGTTCCTTCCGGGTCGCGGGCGCGTCTTCCTGAGCTTGGCCGGGTGAGGCGCGCCGCGCTTGCAGTGTTCCTGCTGTTTCCTCGGTTGCGGTGGGGGCCTTGTTGCTGGTGACGGCCCCCGCTCCGGGTGAGTTCCGCTTGGCGGCTTTGTTTTTTCTTCCCCTGCAGTTCGTTTGTGTTTCTGCCTGCTCCTCCGCTGTTGGGACGCCGCTGGATTCCTCCTTTGCGAGGGTTGCGGGATGTACAGTGCCTTGCTGCTATACCGCCCTGGGTGCTCCTCCTCTCCTTTGCTCTCCCGAGTTGAGCAAGGTCGGGCCTGGTTGGCAGCTGGTAGGGGGGCTGCCTGGGTCTGCCAGGCACTGTGCGCTTCAGTCTGGCTCTCGACCTCCCCCTCCGCCTGCTGTGCGCGGATGGTGTCGGGGGGGTTTGTGCCTTGCGTCACTGCTGGCTTGTGTGTGGTGTGTTCTCTGGGAACCCCGCATTTCTTCTCCACGAACACCTTGCTGGGGCTCGCTGTCTGGCATGGTCTTGGACGCGGCTTCCTTTTAGTGTGTTCCGGGGGCTGTGCGCTGTGATGGGGTCCTTGTGCTGTGTGCTCTGCTGCTCTGGTGTTTGCCTTCCATAGGCGGCTGTGGCTCGTGAGGGTGCCGGGGTTTGTCCCGGGGCCTCATGCCTGCTGGCTTGCGATCTGCCCCCTGCTGCTTGCTCTGTGGGTCGGGGTCGCCACTCGCATTCTTGGCTGCCGCCTGTTGGTGTGCCTGTTGGTATGCGCCTCCCCGGTTCCGGTCTCCTCCGCGGCTCCCGCCCCAGACTGGTGGTGGGGCTGTGTTCCTGCTCCTCTGGCAGCTGCATGGGGGGTCCTGGGGGCTCCTGTTTGCCCTCCCCTGAGTTCCTGTTGGCATTCCGGGGTCTGCCCCGCTTTTCTTTGCTGTCCCTGTGCGCCCCTGCTCCTCGGGGTGTTGCTGGTGCGGGTGCTGTGGCCTGGCCTTGGGCATGCTGGGTCCCTCCGTCTGCCCGCCCTTTTTCGGGCAGCCTTGCCCCTGCTGCGGGCGGCCTGTTCACTTGTGACGTGGGCTCAGCTTGGGTGTACTGTGTGTTCGCCTTCGCTTCCTGGCTGCCGCGTGGCTGGTCGGGTTCGGTGCACGTGGGGGCTCCCGGTTCCTGTTTGGCTTTGCTGCCTCTTTTGAGGGTTGCTCCTTCTTTCCGGTGGAGTGGGGTGTTCTCTTCCTCCCCTCCGGTGGGCTGCGCCTGGTTCCTCTCTGGGCTTCCTGGTGTCGTGCCTGGTGCTCTCTACGGCTCTCTGCCCCCGCTGCCTGCGGGCCCGGTTTGCGCTTTTTTTGCCTGCCTCCGTCCCGTTCTATGTGTTTGCCTCTCTGTGTTTCCGGGGTTGGCTTGCACTGGGCTGTTTCTTTCCCTCGTGCTGCCTCCTTTGCGGCTGTTCTGTTCTCCTTTGCTCCGGCCTGGGGCTCCGGGTGTTTGCCCCGGGGCCTTCTGTGTGCTTGGGTTGCTTCGGGGGCTGGCTGGCTGGCTGGTGCTGTCTCCGGCTGCTTGCCTCTTCCTTGCTGGGTGCTGCTGTCTTTGCTTGCTCCTGGCTCTGGCGCTCCCTGTTCCTGGCTTCTGGGGTTTCCTTGGTGTTGTCCTGGTGTTCCCCTGCTTCGGCTGCGCCACTGCTTTGTTTCCTGTGCTTGGCTTTGGCTTGCTTCGGCAGGTCCTGGCCGCCCCTCCTGGTTCCACTGACGATCCTGCTCTCGTCTGGTCTCTGTGGTTCCGCTTGGTCGGGTCTGGTTTGTTCCTGGTTGGGGCCGCCTGGGGTTGCCTGGTGCTGTTGGATTCTCAGGCTGGTTTGGTTGGGCTCCTGCTCTTCCTTTCCTTTGCGTCCCCCCTGGGTGTGTTTCCGGTGGCGGTTCGTCCTTTGGTCCTTGGGGTTCGTGCCGCTGCTGTTTGGGCCTGGCTGTCTTTCGCTGCTGCCGTGTCCTTGGCGAGGCACCTGTTTTCCCCTCTTCTGTTCTGCGGTTCTCCTGGTTGGGGGTCCGTCTTGGCTCCGGGTGCGTTTGCTCCCTGGAGGGTGCTGGTCTCGTCTGGTTCCTGTCGTGGGTGCCTGGCTGGGGGCCTGCTGGGGCTTTCCGGCTCCTGCAGGTTTTGGGCGCCTGTTGGTCGCCTTTTTCGGCCCTGCGTCCTTGCCTGTGCTCTCTCTGGGTGTCCTGGCGGGGCGCTCTGCTCGTTTCGCACTGTGTCCTGGTGGTCCTTCTAGGCCTGCTTCTGCCGGCGGTTCTCTTCCCCGGCTTGGTTCACCTCTGGTTGGGTGTCCGTGTTTCTGCCTGGTCCTGGGGTTTCCGTTGGGTGCTGTTGGGCTCCGGGTTTCCCGGTGCTCCTTCTTCCTTGGCCCTTTCCCCTTTTTTCCCTGGGCTGCGGTTCCCTTGTTCGGGCCTGTGTGGGGTCATGGGGTTCGGTGCTTCTGGGTTGGCGTGTCCGGGGTTGCCTCCTGTTGCTCCGGGTCTGCCGGCTTCCTGGTGGTTTGGCGTGGCCTCTGGCTGTGCCTCCTGGGCTTGCTGGCTGTGCTGTCGCTTCTCGGCCGGCTCTGGGGTTTGTTTTGCTGGGCGTTCCTGGTTCTTTCCTGGTTCCGGTATCCCGGCTCGCGCCTGTCTTCCCTTGCTTCCCCGGGCTCTGCTCCCGGTGTGTCTGTCTGTTTGGGTGCGCCCCCCCCTTCTCTGGTTGGGATGCGGTTCTGTGGTGTTCCTCTTGCCTCTGTGGGGTCCGCCCTCCTGGCTGCTGGTTGTCCGGGGTCTGCTGCTGCTTGGCCCTCTGCCTTCTCTGCTTCCTCCAGTTTCCGCTTTGGCGGTTTCCTCTGTTTGTTTCTCTTCCGGCCTTCTGTGTGGTCCGACGGTTGTGTGCTGGGGGTCTCTGTCGGCCTCACTGCCATTTGCTTTGGCCTGGGCACTGCGTGGGCTCCTTCCGGGGGCTGGTTGGGCCTGCGGGTCCTCCTGCCTTGACGGGTTGCTTGGCTCCGGTCCTGGCTTCCTGGTTCCTTTTGCGTTTGTTGCCCTGGCTTTCGCTGTTTTCTTGGCTCCTCTCCGGCGTTGGCTGGGGTCGGGCTTGGTCAGTTTTCTGGTCTGGGTGCTGTGCACCCTGGGGCCTTTTCCGCTGCTCCTGCCCTTGCTGCTTGCTTGCCCTGGGTGTTGGGTGCCTGTGCGGTCCTCCGCCCTGTTGGTACCTGGTTGTTTCCTGGTTTAGGGGCTGCTGGGGGTTCCTGGTTGCCCTGGGCTTGCGCCCTGCCCTGTTTTCCCTCCCTTTGGGGTTGGGGTTTTTTGGGGTTGGGGCCGGTGGCCCTGTCCCCGCCCTTGCTGGGCCTGTTCGGTTCCGGCTTGTTGGTTTCCGGTCTTTGGTTGGTCTCTCTGTTGTTTGGTCAGCTGTCGGCTGGTTCTTTCTGGGTCCTCTCTGGTCGGTAGTCTTCTCGGTTGGCCTCCTTTACCCCGGCTGTTCTGGGTTTTGTGGCCGTCCTGGTTCGGTTTGCGGCCTCCTTTCCTGTGGGACTTTTTGCCTCCTGGGGTTTTGGGTCTCTGTCTCCTTCCCTGTCCTTTTCAGGTTGGTTGGGGTCTGGCTCCTGTTCTGCTCCTGAACTCTTGCTGCGTCCTCCCTCTGGGCTGGGTGCCTGGTGGGTGTCGTTTGGTGGCCCTGGTGGTGCTGCCTTTTCTTTCCTAGGTCCTGGGCCTCCTCTGCGGGGTTTGGTTGGCTTTCTCCTCTCAGCTCTCTGGGGGCCGGATCGTTCGGTTTGGTGGGGTGGGCCGTTTTTCTGGCCTGTGCTTCCCTCCTTCCTTGTTGGTCTGGGTGCTTGTGCCTGCGCCCTGTTGGCCGCCTTTGGCTTCTTTCTTTGGCCTTCTCCGGTGCGGTCGGGGTTTGCTCGGTGTCTGTGCGGCTGCCGGGTCCTGTGTGCCTTCCTGGTGGTGCTGGGCTGGGGTGTCTTGTCCGGTGGGTACCGTGGCCGTGTCCTTGGGTCTTTTGTCCTGGTTGCCCTGTCTCCGGTTTCTCTGGTTGGCGGCCTCCTTGTTGTGGCCCTGGCCCTCTGTTTTGGCTCCGGTCCTTGTTTGGTCCCTGCTGTCCTGTTCTGGGTTGCTGGCCGGTTGCTTCCTGCGGTTTCCCCTTCCCTCCTTCTCGGTGCTCCCTTGGGTTCCTGCGTTTGATGTGGTTTCCTGGGTGCGTTTGTGGGTTCGGAAGGCCGGTTTCTGCTTTGGTATTCTCCACTTTGTAATGAATGGGACGAGGACATAAGGGACCTGGGGGTAATGCTCTATTACTTACCGGTAATCTTCATTACTCCGGGTCCCGTTGTCCTCGTCCCATTCATACACCCCTCCCTCCCGGACGGCTGGCCTTCCTGTATGGGCTTGGTTGTACAGACGGAATGCTGGGTAAGTACTGCTTATGTACTCCCAGGGGGAGGGGCAGTATTAGGGTCCCAGCATTCCTCTTGTTTTTTTCTGTCGGGAGATGGTTATCTCCACTTTGTAATGAATGGGACGAGGACAACGGGACCCGGAGTAATGAAGATTACCGGTAAGTAATAGAGCATTACTCATTACTCATTAACAAGGAGAAGGCGGATTGATAGCTTGGAGTTCAATTGGTGTACAGTGACGTTCTAGTGTCTTTAGGACACATAGACGGGTATTTTATTCTGCACTGAATGCCAAAGTTGCCTCTGCCCTCTACACAGTCTATTTTCAACTTCAGTCCCCCAATTTTTCCATGTTTTGTTCTCTCCACTAACTTTAATTTCTTTTTTAATGTTTCCTCATTGAAATCATCATAGTAAATAATTTACTTTGGAATAAAATCGTGGTATTTTTGCATCCCAGCGTAGCATCTGTCTCTACTCTAAGTCACAAAAACACACATTGTGAATTCAGGTGTGTTTTATTGTATTGAATGCTATATTTTAAGCATATATCATGTCCATTCAACTGAAAAATGGAGGAGACCTGAGTAAGGCCACAAAGAGAAGGGTTATTTTAGTGCCTAGCATCCTGGAACAGCTTCAGAAAAATCTCAGCAAGCCAAGGCACAGGTGGAAATAGCCAATCTATAACAGTGCACTCCACTAACCTTTGCTCAGGAGGTGGCATAAGGTGGTTGCAACAGAATTAGACTTTATAATTCAGAACAACCGTGCTGGGGCACCAACCTTTTTAAAGCAGATCTTAAAAAAGCTACTACTCTGCCATCAGGGTGAGACTGGAATTTCCAACAGCTACCACAAGTCTGTGGAATCTAACATTCATTGAAGAGGACAGCTCTGTCCAGAACTACAGAGTAAGATATTAGTCACATTTGTGTGTTGTACATCACACTCTCTGAACTTGCCTATGTCGGCATTATTGTGACCGAGGATGTGTTTTCCAACAAGTGAAAAATATGTTAACTTATTCTCCCACTAACATCTGTTTCTATTTACCACTTCGGTGCGCGAGAGAACAAACAGACAGCATTCTTAGCCACCTGAAGATTCCCTAAAATTTGAAAACACGACCACATAAATTGGAAGAAACCGCACATTACACCAAGGTTATCTTCAATTGAGGTTCTGGAGAATCACCCATTCGCAGGACTTCTACACTGATGTGCCTCATATCTCTTTTCCTTGGCATTTGCATGCCAATCATAGGAGATACTATCCCCACCAAATATGTTATGCTTCTTTTTTTTTAAATACACTATTTGAATTTCAAAAGGCAATAGGCCGTCAGTGAGAGTGTGCATAAAGCCAGCTGTGCAATCCCTCTGGAATCTATCAGAATTGTAGTCCAGGTGTGAAAGCAGCTCAATGTGCTTAGCTATCTTTTAGAAGAGGAAGGCAAAAAAATTAGAATCTGCAGCGAGACAGAAAATGTTCTATGAACAGTGGTTGTTTTGTTCACCTAACACACTCTCAAATAATTTCCCTGAGTGGAAAAGCATTATCACACTTTTGGGCTCACATGATTAATAGTATTATATGTTTGAAGCACACTTTTGGGTTCACTTAAATATAGTTTGTTCCACTCGAGTTTGTACTACATTGTAAAACATACATATTGTGTTCCAAAACGTGATCTCATGAAATTTAGGTGAATGTCTCAAAACGATACATACTTTGACTTGCACTGTTTATTTATAGCATGCTTTGAATTCCCGTAAAGTTTGTACTACACAATTAAAGCCAGTTATAGCCTGAGACAGCTTTCAAGGGTGTGCAGCCCTCCAGTAAATTGGGGCAATAACAATGACTTCAGTCTGTGATAATATGAGTGTTAGATTTGGGGGTCTCTAGTTGGCAATGGTTTGCACCTTTGTCCAAATAGGGACCCTTGCGTCTAGTCAGGGTAAGGGGCTACACTCCTAAAATAACCCCTGCTCACCCCCTTGGTAGCTTGGCACGAGCAGGCAGGCTTATCTCAGAGGCATTTGTGAACACATACAGTAATACAGTGAAAACACTACAAATGGACACCACACCAGTTTAGAAAAATAAGTAATCTTTATCTAGACTTAACACAAGACCAATGACAAAAATCCACAATACAATATTCAAAAATTATGGCTTTTAAATGGTTGAAATAGCTTAGTTCAATGTAGATGGTAAATGCGACACTTTACTCTCAAAGTACCTTGGATGCGAAACGCAAAACAAACAAAAGGGTCGCAGGGAAGGTGATGCGCCGTTCCTTACACTCAGGGGAGTGGATGTGTCTTCCTTACTGCAGCGCAGGGGAGTGATGCGTCGCTTCCTTACTGTGTGGGGAGTTGATGCGTCGGTTTGTTACTGCGATCCGGTGCGATGCGACAAGATGGCGCCTCGATGCAATGACGATCCGGTGCGATGCGACAAAATGGCGTCTTGGTTACGGTGCGACAACGTAGATGCGATGCGTGCATGCCCGACGGCCGTGCGGTGACTCGGTGAACTTCTGAGCTGCGACAGGCCCTGCGACACACTTCTCCGATGATGCGACGGCGACGTCTGCAGCGGCGGCACGCTTCTCCGGTGATGCGACGCGCCTCAGTGATGCGATGGCGAGCAGCTGCGGCAGCGGCACGCTTACTCGGCGATGCGATGGCAACTGCTGCTGCGGGGACACGCTTCTCCTTCGTTGAGTCGCGCTTCCAGCTCCCAGCGACACGCAGTCTTCAAAAGGGCCCAACACAACAGCAGGCACCTCTTGGCAGGTAGAATTCCCAGCAAGGGAATTCAGGGGAGCTGGTTGGTGAAGTCTTGTATCCCTGAGACTTCAGGCAGGAGGCAAGCTCAACATTGGCGTAACGAAACTTGAGGGGGCCTCCCTGCAAGGCACGTGGGGGGGCCCCCTCTGGGCTCAATCAGGAGCTCTGCAGCCAGAGTGCTGTGCTGAGGGGGCCCCCTGGAGCTTGGGGGCCCCCCCGCACCGCGGGGGCTGCGGGGGCCTGTGTTACGCCCCTGAAGCTCAATCCTCAAGCCCTTGGAGATCTTCTTCAAGATGATGAAAGTACACACAAAGTTCCTTTCTCCTTTCCTTGGCAATAAAGTAACCACTGCAGGCCAACCCCCAAACAGCACACAGCACAGGGGCAGTCTCCTCCTTCAGATTCCTGGTTCTTTTCCTTGGCAAAGGTTCGTCTTGGTTCCCAGAAGTGATCTAAAGTCTTGGGGTCTGGGCCCCAATATTTATACTCAAAAAGTCTTTGTTCTCTGAAGGCAGAGAGTGTCTGTACCTAGTCAAAACCAGTTCTGTCCACACTGGTGCAGCTTCCTGGCAGGAGGTGGAGACAGCATTGTTGAAAGTAGACCTGGCCCAGGTAGCTGAAAGGAAATCTCCTCCCCCTACTCTCTATTCAGCCAAGGTCCTATTCAGCCCAGCCCTGACCCATCAGACTGCTGGAGCCCAAGCCCTCCTGTCACTCACAAACCAGACAGGCAATACACAACCTAGCAGAGGCAGGCTGGATGGTTAGGCAAGAAAATACCTACTTTCTAAAAGTAGTATTTTCAAACACCGAATGTAAAAATCACCCACACTAAAAGATGTATTTTAACATTCTGAGTTCAGGCATACCAAACTCGAATTCCTACCTTGTTCCCCTTCGTCAGTTAGGATTATAAGATGTTATAATCAAACTGCCCAGTCTGGCCCTATGGGAGCAGGTAGCCTTGCAATAGTGAAAAATTAAATTGGCTGTAATTCACTATCAGGACATGCCACACACATCAGGGCATGTCCTACCTTTCACATACAATGCACCCTGCCCTAGGAGCTACCTTAGGGGTGACTAACATGTAGACTGGCAAGTGGGTGCACTTGCCAAGTCGACATGGCAGTCCCAGACTGCACACAGGCTCTGCAATGGCAGGCCTGAGCCATAGTTTACCAGCTGCTTCTGTGGGTGGCACAACCAGTGCTGCAAGCCCACCAGCAGCATTTGATTTACAGGCCATGGGCACACACGGTGCACTGTACTAGGGTCTGACAAGTAAATCAAATAATCCAATCATGGACTCACTAATCCATAACAACAATTTATAATAGGGAGCACTTGCACTTTGGCACTGAATAGCAGTGGCAAAGTGCCCAAAGCATTTAGACCAGCAAAAACATAGCAAAACACAGGAGGCAACAGCAAAAAATGGAAGGGAGACCCACGCCAATGGTGCCAGGTCTAACAATGAGGAATTAATTGCTGTTCATAATTCACATCACATTGGGTGCCAGGGTTAGAAGAACTCTAAAACAGCTGATTACAATTAATTATTAAGCACCATGGAGCACGCTGTTTCTTAAGTTGCCATGTATAGTTATTTAGTACTAGCAAGGGTTCTGGGCCCATTAAAGATACATGTATTGACTCAACTAATGATGCACCTGATGTAGCTGGCCCCACTCCTTGTAGTGGCCCAAACAGTCCACGTGCAGTAAACTACCACAGAATAAAAGATCTTGAGAATGGATTGAAATTTGTTGCGTGGCATAAACAAAGAGGAATCAGCTGTGAGATAAAGATCATATCAGTCAAAGGCAGTTAAGAAGATCTTGACAACAAAGGATATACAGCTGTGAGGAAACTCGTTGCTTCAGTTGCAATGTTTGCAATAAATGTAATATAGCCTTAGAGCTCGACCTAGCAGGCTCTACTGGCCATTAAAGGCCTGCTTCAGCTTTAAAGGCCCGAGCGGGCTTTCAATGGCCGGTAGAGCCAGCTAGGAGGGCTCTAAGGCTATTAGAACATTCTGCCCCTAGAGGGATGATCTAATTACTAAAAACAAAGTCCTCTCGGAGCCCGAGGGGGTTTAAATCCCCTTGGGCTCCGAGAGGCCTTTGTTCACAGAATCAGCTCTGAACAAAAACAACATTGGAATGTTGCTCTGCGGGCTTCTACCGGCCCGTAGAAGCCTGGAGCACTCCATTGTATTCAATGTAGTGCTCCACATTCCATTGTTCTAATATTAATTTCATTTGTCGCTTTCAGTGAGACCCAACGTGTCAATTTGGTACATTGCACATAATTGGTAGTGAACCTATTAACAATATATATAATGATATATGAATTATGTATTGGGCCAAGGATTGCAGAAGGATTATAAAAGCTAATTTGTAAGGTGCTCATCTTTATGTCATCAAATCATCAAAGACAGGACATCTTTATCTACCAAACCAGAGGATTTCCTTGGTCTTCAAGCAGAAGAAAAAGTAAAACAATGAGAAACTTAATGAAAACACCACGAGCACCTATCTGTCTGCACCATGCACCAACGACTCATATTGAAAAAGCCTACAGAAAGAGTGGTGGGCTTTAATAGGCCTGCACAACTATGGAACCAATTGCCCGATTACCTGCGCAAGGAACCAGCACTCCTCCCCTTCAGAAAACAGATCAAAACGTTCCTGTTCAGGGAGGCCCTGGACACTGTTTAACCTACCTCACTGTGCGGCCATGCACCCTTCTGTGACATCTGGCATCTCTCTCAAAAGCGCTTAGAGACCTGCCGGTGATTAGCGCTATACAAAAATCAGTTAACATAACATAACACAACTAATGTAACTGACAGTTAAATGTATGATGCCTAGTTAAATGTATAGCACCAAAGCATATGCAGCTCGCAAATATCATACTACACTATGCTGATCAATTAAGCAAATTATGAATGTCAATATCCCTGGCCAGTCTTCAACTCTGAAGGTAATTTAAACTGGTAACAGGAGGAAAGAGGGTAAACAAAATAACTCTTTTACTCGACTTCTGTATAAATCAAATTCTTCCAGAAATTTAAACAGGACCTTGAATGAAGTCCTTGAATATTTTCCTTTCTCCAGTATCTCTAGTGTCTGGTCTTCCTTTCTCCAGTATCTTTAGTGTCTGGTCATGTCTATGAACAGAATCGGAAATGTCACTACAGCTATTCCCATTCACGCCCACACCTACCTAAAACTAGAAGGGATGTGAATGTAAAAGAATATGTGACACTAGTTCATGATCTCAAATATGAAATGATCTTGGTCGTGTTTATCCCAGTATACATGAAGGGCTACGTCAAGCACTTTTGTGTAGTTGAATCTGTATTTTCTCCTGACTTTTTAAATTTGTCTTTGAGTAAGGTAGAGTGTTTTAGACTTCCAACTAAAGATGCAGTAGATAACACCCAGAGCCAGTACTATAGAGCAAACCTAAAACTTTCACCAAGCTAAAGATATTTGTTTCTTGTAAAACTCCTGCTTTACCATATACATTAAATGGACAACTTCTAAACAAAATATGCTTTTGGAGAGTACTGAGAGAGTCCATCTATGGTTTTCACTAACGTCTTACAAATACTTTAAACTTTATAAGCCAGCATTAGAAATGTCACTGTTGTCATTGGACCATTTCAATATAAGTTAATAGGTATTCTTCAGTAATTCTGATGCTTGGGTAGTTTGCCAGTTGCCTAATTTTGAGGAATATTCATGACAAAAGGTCATCACTAGGTTTCTGATTTTCCTGGTTTTCCTGAATTCTTGACTTTCATTTTTGAATTGTCACGTTGCTAGGAGGAAAATGTGTAAACTATTCTTCCCTAATTTAGAACCTTCTAATGTAAGGGCATGAGACCGTTCCTACTATTTCTGATCTTGGTTTCCAGCAAAATGTAATAGTAAGAAATCTTATGCTCCATTTTGTCTATCTATTTGGATTAACATGCATACCTTAATGCGCGTGATGAGCTGGGAGATGCAACACATGATCCAGCAGTGCATGCTGGGGCTTCTCGCCAATGACCCAAAGAAAAAGTTGAGCAGACAAATTACGGTGTTGGGACTCATGGTGGAATTGGCTGGCTGAGTGCTAGACCCCCCCCAGACTGCTGGACTGGCAAAGGGACCTGTTGGAGTGGGCCGGGCGGAGAAGGCACGTATAAGATGAACCCGCCGAGACGAGAAAGTGGCTGATGATCTGCTTTACTGGGGCCCCATGCCATGGCACAGCTGTTGCTTGAACCTCTGGAAGCTGAACAGGCTCAGCGGGATGATTAAATGTGCAGTGCGACAAAGTAACTGACCAAGAACAGGAGGAGTGACTATGGACAACGAGTGGCTATCCAGAGGCGAAGGCCTCTGTGGGAGACTGTCAGCATTTTTTTGATATTAGCTGAATAGACAATCCGAAGCTGGGGGCGGGGGGATGGGTGGGAGGTAGTAAGTTAGGCATGCATTTGGCAACAACTATTTTTTGTTGTTGTCATTTTTGGTTTTCTCCCTATTGAAGAAAAAAGTGCTGTCTCTGGTTACTGCAACACGGGCTGAAGCTGATGCCCACCTAATGGGATGAGAATATGTAATGTGCTGGAAGGTAAACTGTTCTTTATACTGTTCTGTGTACAGCCAAGTGTTGGAGTCTACATTTTATATGATGTATGCTGTCTTTCTATTTGAAATTACAATAAAAAAGGTTTTAAAAAAACATGCATACATTCATGATAGCCCACATCCTTGCCAGCCCTTTGTGCGCTCCACACATAGTTGTAAATAAAACCTACTATGTTTATTTAACACATTTTGGGATATGGATCAGTTTTATTTAACAGAGTTATATCAAATAACCTTGATTTTAGTCCTGGTAGACTTTCTATCAGCCTTTTCATTCTACGATACATGAAATGCATGTTCTACTGCTGGAGTGTTTGACTGTATTATTACTTCTGTTGTAAACAAAATGTAGTCTTTGGCACTGTGCTTGCATCTGAATGCTTTACAAATGTAAAGCAGCACTGAGTGCCTAGCAACATCTAATAACTATTGTGCATTCATTTCCCAAACATTCAGAAGAAATTCAGACGTTTAAATAACAGATTACATTTAATGATGTAATGTTATGCATACTGTATATACTGTACATAAGTGAAAGGTTTCAGTGAACAAATTATTTTGCATTTTTCCTGAAATTCTTAAAATTTTAATCAAGATTGCAAGTTGGGGGAAGTTGTTACAGATATAAAGAACAAGTATTTACCATCTGAAATTGGCAGTTTGATTTAATTACATCATTAACTTTCAGTACTTTTATAGGAATGAGCATGAGTTAGTAGAATATATCATGATGGACAACTGGAATATAACAACTTCTTAAAAGTTAAATAGTGCCCTATGTAGAGTGAGAGCAACACCTTACCAAGGGAGGCGCATGCTCAGTTGTAGAAGGTCAGGTGTCAGTCGGAGCATGCTTTGAACTCTGACATGACTGTATCAATAAGGTAATTAAACGTTATATGCGTTTCTCAAGCAGACAACTCTGGAATCTATTAGGGGCAGGGGTGAGAATGTACACCATTTCAGGCTGAAGATGGTTGCAGTCAGATCTCTGACCAGCTTTCTCTCTTGAAGAACAAATGGTTGCCCAATCTTTCAACATCACTTTTCAGAATTGCTATTTGTGTGACATTATTTTTTCTTATGAAAATGTACGACAACTGTTAGGTAAAGTTCCCTCTTCATGGTCAAAAAATGTAATTGACAAAACTCACATTAGTGGGTGCCCTCAAGCAGGGTTTTAGTTTTCATAAATGTTGATTACATTCAGGATTTGTGGAACCAATTCAATTTCTATAGTACAACAGCCAAACTTTTTAGTATCAATAACAACTCTGTATTTGGTAAAGTGTCTTAAGAATAACATTCCTTTTCTCCCGTCTAATGAAAAGTTGCCCCTAAAGTGTTTCAATACTGAACACTTTTCTTCTGTGTGAACAACATATGAGATTTGGAAAAAGAAGTAAGCATGAGTAAAACGCCTAGTGGAGGATGTAGGAGAATTTGAGAATTTAATGGCACTTGATACTGGCTTTACATGACATGCTTTCCTCTAGCTGCTTAGGTTTTCAATAGCGTTTATTTGTTCTTTTTAGGATTATCAGCATTTGGAAATATTACTACTGGAGTTTGTTTTAATGTTTCTCTTTTCTCTTACATACTGCTACTCTTTTTAAAGTTCAGTCAATCCTAAATATTATGGGTGGCTTAAGGTGGTAACTTTCCAGCTGGTGTCTTATGAGTGACATGTCCGTAAGAACCACTGCATTTAATTTTCTGTACATATCAGCAGCTGAGGTGAGCTGAGTATTTGATGGCTGAGCCAATATGAGGACAATCCGAATACAGTGTTGTATGTTGTTTAGAAAGTATTCACACCGCAAATATGACTGCTTTGAATGATGTACCTGCTTTGAGATGTTTTGATGTGTGTTGACATCAGTTGGCTCTGTGTTGGCAGTCAAACATGCAGCTCCTCCAAAGATGGCACAGCTCTCACTCACTTAGCAAAGAGACCAGGGACCACAGCTAACTTCCTGTGCATATTATAAAAGGCAGCAGTGGCGGTTCGCCCTTAGGGGGCACAGGCGAACCACCAACAAATGGCCCAGGGCCACCTCGTCTCCAGTTACCTGCTGACATGATATTACACTTCTACAGGAAAACGAGTGTCGGTTTTCAAATTAAAGTGCAATATCATACCAGCAGCAAAACGGGCTCCAGTGTCCCTTTTTAAACTACGCATGTGTCAGGCAGAGGCTCCTTCAATCCACCTCACACATTCACAGTAGATATCAGACATGAAGCACTTGCCTCGGACAGTGCAGTATGTCTGCTGATGAGGCTTCGGTGGGGTTTGTCACTCTTCATCCCTATACCCTATCAGGTGGCAGGTTAGGACAGAAGGACCTGCCTCCAGCCCTATCCTGGCATCTGATGGGGCAGTAGCTCTTGTTCCAGACCAGAATAAGCAAAAGCTATCATTTATGACAGCTTCCGCTTGTTTATAATGGCGCACAATTAGTGGGAGTCAGAATGCTGGAGCAGAACCACGGTGAGTTCGAATTCAGAGTCCCAAGGTAAAATTGTATTCATGGCTTTTGTGTGAGTGAGCGTGCATGACTGTGATCATCTGTGTGTGTGTGTGTGTTTGTCTTTGCGTGTGCATGATTGTGATTGTTTATGTGTGTATAGTTGTATGTCTATATGCGTGCGTGTATCTGAGTGTGTGCATGATGTATGTCTGCCATGAGCATGATGAATACATCAAAGCAAACACAAGGAGATGATGGACTGAGCGCTGAAACGTTTCAGACACTCACCCCCAGTCACAGATCTGGGTTGAATCCATCATCATTCTTTAGCTCACTTCGCCACCTCAGTTCAGACCCAGCTATATGCAAATCAGTCTTGACCCTGTGCCTCATGGGAACAGTCCAGCCGGAACTGCCAAGCCCGGTCTTCCCTGAACCAGAAACAAGCATCCTGGAACCGGTTTCTGGGTAACACCCTTCATCAGCCAGGCTAGCTTGAATCCAGTGGCAAAGTGAGCAAGGGACCCACGTCTGGGCATACCCTGCCAACTTAGGGCGAACAAAGCAAACACAAGGAGATGATGGACGGAGCGCTGAAACTTTTCAGACACTCACCCCCAGTCACAGATCTGGGTTGAATCCAGCATCATTCTTTAGCTCACTTCGCCACCTCAGTTCAGACCCAGCTATATGCAAATCCGTCTTGACCCTGTGCCTCATGGGAACAGTCCAGCCCGAACTGCCAAGCCCAGTCTTCCCTGAACCAGAAACAAGCATCCTGGGACCGGTTTCTGGGTAACACCCTTCATCAGCCAGGCTAGCTTGAATCCAGTGGCAAAGTGAGCAAGGGGCCTGGCAGTTCGGGCTGGACTGTTCCCATTGGGCGCAGGGTCAAGACTGATTTGCATATGGCTGGGTCCAAACTGGAATGGCATGGTGAGCAAAAAAACAATGGATTTAGGCCCAGATCTCTGTACTGGGGTGAATGTATGACATTGTTCTGCATTCTGTACATCAATTGTTCTTTTTGCATTTGTCACCCCGAGTGGGACGGGTATGGCCAGACGTGAGTCCCGTGCTCTCCATGCCACTGGAGTCAAGCTATCCTGAAACCCCGAAACCGGTCCTAGGATGCTTGATTCCAGTCCAAGGAGGACCTGGCCTGGCAGTTCGGGCTGGACTGTTCCCATTGGGCGCAGGGTCAAGACTGATTTGCATATGGCTGCGTCCAAACTGGAATGGCATGGTGAGCAAAAATACAATGGATTTAGGACCAGATCTCTGTACTGGGGTGAATGTATGACATTGTTCTGCATTCTGTCCATCAATTGTTCTTTTTGCATGATGAATACATGCCAGCATTTCAACTTTTATGAGAGGGAGAAACGTCTGTGGCTCCAAATGCATTAATAGTCTCTTTTTTCTGCAGCCTCGTTCCTGAGTTCAGTTACCATTTTGCAAAGTTTTCTCTTCTAGAGTATGTCCATTTGCAGCTTCAACTGGAATGGAAGGATGGTGGGCATCGGGTGGAGTGGGCATTGCACAATGCTATTCCTTTTTTTCAACATTATGTTCCTCTGTACTACATGGCACAGTCAATGCCAGGTTTTTTGCAGGCTTCCTATAACATGTACACGCAACTAGGGTGGCTTGTTATATTGTGCAGATGCCTGAGAGGTTGGGGTCTTGCCTCGACATTCTTCCATTTTGGGCCAGTCAAGGTAAATTGTGCAGTCCAAATGTTTCCTTTGCAATCTTGTACTTATAGTCCAGTGTATAACATTCAGGATTACAAATACCAGAATACAGAGAACAGTGAAACAAGTCACTGAATGCGTGACTGTTTTATTGGCTTGAAAAACGTTAGCGCTCTGGAATGCACATTTCTTGATTATAAGACTGGCATGGCACGCTGCGCTTTTTTTGTCTGATTTCCGAGCAATATTCCGAGTTATATAGACTCAGAATTTCATCCTCCCAAGGTTCCTCGGAAATGGCAGAAGGGAGATATGAAGGGATCTATCTTTAGCTATCAGTATATAGTTTTCCTTCTATACTTAGCTTCTATTCTGACTGAATAATGTGGGTAAGCGTCA
This sequence comes from Calotriton arnoldi, assembly GCA_963921515.1. Classification (NCBI taxonomy): domain Eukaryota; kingdom Metazoa; phylum Chordata; class Amphibia; order Caudata; family Salamandridae; genus Calotriton; species Calotriton arnoldi. Next base: position 118,389 of record CAWUFW010008732.1, on the reverse strand, counting down.
GAGATGCAGTACATTTAGGAAATCAATTGTGTTTGAGTGTGTTGATATGTGGTCCAGGCTGTAAGGCTGCTTGAAAACAAACTATTAAGTCTGGGATAGCTTTTGGCCTGTTTCTTGTACATTTTCTTGGAATTCTAGGGGAGAGTTTGTTGCCTTACGGCTAGAGCGGTCGACCTCTAAGCGTGGAAACTGGGTTCGATTCTCGGCAACGACACTCAACATCATGTGATTCTGGGCAAATCACTTAATCTCCCCGTGCCTAACAAAAATTAATGTGTCCATCTGTAACGAAACTGGTGCTCATGTAAAGCGCTCTGATACCTGATATCCTCGGGTCTAGTTCGCGCTATATAAAACTCTAAAAACAAATTCTAGTCCGAGCCCCCCCTTTTCAGTTTTAGCTATGCTAGCTCACATGCTACAACTCAGATCTTAAATTGCCCCCCCCAACACCACTTTTCAAATCACTGAAAGGCAGTCCTAGATAAATGCAAAGATTGTCAACATGAATACAGGAATGCGAAACGTGTGTCATGGGTTTGGGCCCAACCACAGTTTTGAAGACTATAATGTCTTCTCTGCAGAGTCAAGACACTGATACATTTTGTTGCCATATACATTTTCTGATCGCATAGAAATATTTTGTATTTGCTTCTGTTGTCCTCTCACTTACTTTTCCAAGAAATAGATAGATAGCTATTCATTTGTTCTATGTCTATTGGGAAAACAACGTTTGTCAATTGCGTAGGAAAGTTAATAAAGCGTAGGCTGACTTTATCCACCATTACTGATTCAAGGATAAAATAAAACACAAAGTTATATTTTGGATGGGGCTGTTCGGTGACAATAGCAAGGCATTTTTACTATGGTATGATACTTTTTTGAACAATCAGTGAAATTGATAGGATCTGAATCTAATAAGTAGCAAACAACGCGTATATTTCAGTGCTTTATATGTATATCAATTGGTAAAGATAAAAAAATGCATCTATCATTGCTTATGAGCGCTAGTAGTTTATGTATCTGGGTCTTTACATAAAAAATAATCTACCATTTAACAATCTGTGTTAATATGTTTTAAAATGTGCAGCACTTATGCGACGAAAAAAAGAATCCACTGAAGCAAAAATATTTCTGCTATTCACACTGTTTTCAAACCATTGTATGAAATCTGTCACATTACACTGTTTCGAACTAAACTAATGTACCTTGGCTGCCATAACTCTGCCTTACTCCAAAGTGCCGTTTATGGCCATTTATGACAACATGGCTAATGCATTGTTCTCTACAGTGGGACCTAAATGGCTTAAATTGCTAATTTCCGAAGTACTTTAATGAATAACTCATAAGAATAGGTATTTCAGATAAGGAGTCGTTTTTATTCGATCTATTCCTTATCAAAACGGGAAGAGCCAAGTTTGTCTCGAATTTTAAAACAAAATGTGTGGAATCTCTGGGAACTATTCTACATCACTAATATAATCAGAAGATATAAGACTGATAAAATAACAGAGTGATGTCTTGTGTCTGTCTTTTCTGTGCAAATTTACTGGCATTGGTTAGAAATGGCTATTTTAAAGCCAACTGGCTCTACAGTGTTAAAATGTGGCTAGACATAGGAAGAATGCACCATAACTTATGCGTTGGTCTGAGATGAACGCAAGCACATTGTCGATGTGTGCATACACTTCTAAGCATCAGCTAGAACAAAAAAAAGTAACGACATGAAAGAGTGCCTGAAAGTCATCCTCCTTTTGACAGCCACAAACATTTTTTACAATTGGGAACCACTCATCTTTTTTTCAGGAATGGGGCATAGGGAATAGGTCATCACACGCACCCCCCATACCCCCCTCTCTTCCCAGATGGCCTGCATACTGTTCCTCCCTCTCAATGAGCTTTTTTCTTAGTGCATGTTGTGTAGTGTCTGTATGCAAAGGGACAACAGTGATATCCTCATTTTCATGTGGAACCCCTAATGAAATAGGGTAATGACCTTCAGTGAATGCACCAGCAAATGACTGACCCTCAAAAAGTGGATGTTATAGCTGGGCATTCAGTCTCCATCTGTAGTAGCAATGTGCATTTTTGCTGGAAGAGATTACAGATTTAAGCCTTTTTTGCATACCAGGCTTTTTTTTAATGTAGGCCTTGAATTGTCTGCCCTAATGGAATATGCAGTGACACAGGGCACTTCCAAAGTTTTGAGTCCTTGATTTTAAGTCTACATATATTTCTAACTTTTTTCCTAAATATATGTTTGAGATTTTAAATTGCTTCCTTTTGCCCTTTGATATTCAGTTGAAAAGGAAAAATATATGTCAGGGAGGGTGGTGCACAAAGATGTCCAACTTTATTTCCGCATTAATTAGTTAACTGATTATTGCCCACCATCTTTGCTAAAGAGCTCCACTATAAATATAACCCGTTTGACCAATTGCTTGACGCAATGTTTAACATTTCCTTTCCCGATTTACTCAGTAGCACTAGAACATCATGAGAGTGTATAAAATGTACAAGATAATCAGATTGTGTTTCCTAGAATTCTCAGTTTTTTTCTGTACTCCACTATCAAGGCCGGACTGGCTGTACCTGGCATCGGGCGTTTCCCCGGGAGGCTGGAATGGTGGTGGACCGGTTTTGTTACTGGGAGCCGCTTTTGGAGCCGTTCAACAGTTTTAAAAAGCATGTGCTGCAGAGTTCCTTGTATAGCCAGTAGTTGTCTGCCAACAATAAAAGTGTCAAGATAACTCTGCTGATTAATGTACCTGCTGGAGAGAGATCGGAGTTTTGTCTAGTAGCAGTTTTGACTCATCTAAAATAGCACAGAGGCCTAATATGTCCGCTGCAAAGGACGTGTGCCATGCAGATCACAGATCAGTATTTTATGTGCATAGCTTAGTGGGTTACTGCTTTTGTCACAGAGACCCTTTTGTTACTGTGCAGTTCATAAGCTACAATCATAATCTAGCAGAGTGAGCTATGTAGTGTCATCAAAGACCTGCATGCAAACTACATTGTACAGGTTAGAAAGTTATATTTTTTCGAGTCATTCATTGTCCTAATGTTGCTAAAAATGGTTTGTTTGGGTAGAAATAATTTACTATTTGTTATCCAACCCTAACCATTGTTCCACATTTTGAATCCTGGGTTTGTGCTTCTTCACACCCAGCACTCTTAAAAAAATGCCTACCAGTATGGATGCAAAAACTGGGGTGGCATGGTGAGCAAAAGAACAATGGATTTAACCCAGATCTCTTAACTGGGAGTGAATGTTTGAATGGTTCCTCATTCCGTCTATTCTTTGTGCGTCTTTTGCTCTCTCTTACCAGAATGGATGTCATGTGAATTCCACACCTCTTATTTCCCTTTGTATTTGTAACATTTTCTATACACTGATTTACACACATATTATTCATTGTCTCTGTATTTGTGTGTGATGTAAAGTGCTCCGACGCCCTAAACTGGTATGAGAGGCACTATAAAAAAAATGAAATGCATGTGATAGAGGGGCTATAGAGTCAGAGTGGCACTGTTGGAGGGTGGTAGTGAGGGAATCTTTGAAGAGCCCCAACAAAGATTGTTATATCCTGGTGCACTACAAGGTCAGAATTTACTATGCTATAAAAGCTAATGCAATTGAATATATGATAAAACTTGTTGTGGAATGCACCATTTTTGGCCAAATTTTCTTGGGGGGCGAACCCCCCAAACCCTCCTTGTAGTGGTAAGACTCATGTGCTGCACTCACTATGCACCGTACAGGGCTGGTCTGACAACATTTACTAGGGCTGCTTTGGGTTCACAGTCCGGTCCTGTCCACTACTATCTGTGTGATGTAATGGGTTGATTAAAAAAAAATGAAATATATCTCTCCAAAAATGTATGGTAGGTCAAAAACTGAATCAGTGAGGCAATGGTGGCCCTCAGTTACTAATATTTCAGGTTTTTGAAACTTTAAGCTCACACGAAAATATTTATATACAGTTGCCAAAATGAATTTTTTTCAAGTCAAACTCTAACAGAGCTCTCATTTTGGAGGAGGGTGATAGTGCAAAATGTTACACAATACCATTGGATCTCCGCATTGAAATCAGCATTATCAAGAACTATACCTTTGTGTAACACATTTCTCCATGACATTCATTCAGTGGGCAGCAGAGAAATGGGCTATGATTATATCATAATTGATAACAACCCATCCAGAACATTGCGTCCACAACCTGAGACTATATTTAGAAATTATTTTGATCAATTAAAAGGAATCCAGAAGATGATTGCAGGAGGGACAGTTTATGCATATAATCCTTCCAAAAATTGGAACTGACCCCCACACATTCTAAGACCAGCCTTAGATATTGCTCTCTTCAGAAAAGAGCTGGAATCACACTACTGCCTATAGTTAGGCTGACATTTAACTCATACAAAACCAGAGAAATTCAGCAGTTATAGTTAGCGGAGCTAACTATAACGTGTGCCCCGCTATGCACTGCTTATGACCTCATATATTACATCACTCATGACATGGTCAGTGACATCACCGATGACATTATCCAGTGACTGTGAGTGTTTTTAAATATATAAACCAAGGTGTATTGGCGAATCTGTGTGTGTATGAGTGCCTATATGGATGATTCAGTGGGTGCGTCACTGACTGTATAAGTGAGTGATTAGGTGCTTCAGTGAATGTTTGGGTGAGTGACTAGGTTGTGTGAATGTCTGTATCAGTCTGTCAGTTGGTGTCTAAGTGGCTGTATGGGTGTGTGAGTGGGTACGTGAGTTTCTGTATGGGTGGGTGATTGGTGTCTGAGTACCTGTATGCATATATGAGTGTATGTGTGGGTGGGTGAGGGGATGTGTGACTGCCTGTATGGATGAGTGAGTGGGTGAGTCAGTGGCTCTATGGGTTAGTGAGTGTGTGTGTGAAGAGCTGTATGGGTGAGTGCGTGTGTGTATGGCTGTGTCAGTGAGTGAGTGCATGTGTCAGTGGTATATGGGTGAGTAATTAGGTATGTGAAAGGCAGTATGGGTGAGTGATGTGGTATGTGAGTGACTGTATGGGTGAGTGAGTGAATGTGAGAGTGGCTGTATAGGGTGAGTGTGTGCTTGTGTCAGTGACTATATAGGTGAGTGAGTATGTGTTAGTATCTGTATGAGTAAGTGAGTGAGTGGATGTGTAACTGAATGGATGAGTAAGTGGCTGTGTGATTGACTGTATGGGCAAATAGGTGTGTGACTAACTCTATGGGTGACTGACTCAGTGTGTGAGTGTCTGTATGAGTGGATATGTCAGTGGCTGTATTAGTGAGTAAGTGGGTGTGTGAGTGCCTGTATGGGTTAGTGAGTGGATGTGTGTGTTGATCTATGAATCAATGAATAACTGTGTAAGTACTAGTATGGGTGTGTGAAGGGGTTTGAGAATGGTAGTGTGAAAGTTGGAGTGGGTGTATGAAAGGTTATATGGGGGTGTGAGTGGGTGTGTCAGAGATTCAGTGGATGATGCCATCAGTGATGTCATTTGAGATGTCATCAGTGGTATCTTCATTGATGTAATATGTGAGGTCATAAGCAGTGCATTGCGGGGTGTGAGTTGTAGTTAGCTCAACTAACTATAACTGCTGAATTTCTCTGGTTTTGTACGAATGAAATGTCAGCCTAACTATAACATCCCTGTAACCTTTGGTTTTTTCAGCAAATGTTTATGTTTTTTTATTAGCAATGGTGTTTGCAGAGTGGTGGGGAAAGGGGAGGGGCCTCTGATCAGTTCTCAGGAATCTCGCTGTGTAGGGCTTACAGAAAGTACCATGATGGCTTCTTGGCCCACAAGGTCCCTTACCATCCAAGAAAAATTAATTCCCCAACCAGTAGTGTGCCAGGAGATGCGTTTGCAGAGTGGTGGAGAAAGGGTGTGTGGCCTCCGAAGACCTCTTAGAAAACTCACTGTGTGGGACTTGCTGGAGGTAACTAGAGGGTTAGTTGGCCCCCAATGACCCTCAATGTCGAAGGGGACTTCATCCCTCAATTAGCAGCGTGCCAGGATGTTTGTTAGCAGAGTGGTGGAGAAATGACGTCCTTGATGATTGCACAGGTAGTGCCTGTGTGATTCCATGAGTGCAATTGCCAAGGACACTCTGCGAATACCGGGTGTTTTTGACAAAGTGTAAAACACATACATAAACATATTTTACATAAAGTTTAGAGTAGCTATTTAGTAAGATACTAATTTAACTTTTCTCTTTGTATTCAATGTCAAAATAACTATATCAAAAATGCATTTTCCTTCTTCACAGCAACACTGGAGGTCGCAATGACATCACTAGTCACAAATACAAATGACAAAATGTAAAACAGATACATAAACATATTTTACACAAAGTTTGAGTCTAGCTGTAAAATAACATAATGGTTTAACTTTATTTTAACAACACTGGAGGTCGCAATGACATCAGTAGTCACAAATACAAATAACAAAGTATAAAACAAATATATAAATATATTTTACACAAAGTTTGAGTCTAGCTGTAAAGTAACATAATGGTTTAACTTTATTTTAACAACACGTTTGACAAAAACAACAATTTCAAAAAATAACTTTCAACATCTGAACTCACGAATAGAACATGACTACCAAACACCCATCAAGCTACCCATTGTTACCCAAACTCATGAGGAATCAAAAACTGCTGCAAAACTAATGCAATGCACAATCTGTGACAAGATCCTCTCTTGAGGCACAAACAAAAAAATATTCATGTGGGATGACGTCCATATTCTATCATCTTGAAACCTAACATAGAAAATGACTCCAACTGGCAATCAAGCAGAAGGAAGCTGGAGGACCATCTACATCAGTGGTAGCAACAACAATCCCCATCCAGAAAGTCCCATCAGAGGTGCGGACTACTACATTAGATGTGGCTCCAGAGTTTTCAAGAATGGCCACGTATTGCATGGACTGTAGTGTTGTTATAACTGCTGGTGAGCAGTGTGTTACAGCTATTCACAATACTGCAAAAAATCATATATTCTAATTCTTTTCCCCTTTTATATTTTTTGCACATTTCTCAGTGCACATTTTTCGAATTCCTCTTGTCCCAGTTACCACTTTTGTTACCATCAAAAAGAACAAAAAAATGGTACAACTTTACAGAACCACAAAAAAAATTCAAAAACAAAACAGAAAATATTGTCACCGGGAAATAAAGGAATGTCATTGGATAATACACTTTACAACTAAAACAATAAGAAGAGCATGCCCATTTATCTATCTTGAACATTCTTTAAGAGGAGTTCATAGTGAGCAGTTTTGCGCAATGCACAATATGTCACAAGACATTGTCAAGGGGCACGAATAAAACATATTCTTGCAGGACTACATCCGTGCTTTCCCATCTAAAAACATACCAAAGCAATAGTGTAAAAGCAGCAAGAAAGCAACGCAAGTCTGAAGGACCCTCAACTTCAATAGCAGCCACAAAAACACCGGGGCAGAGAGTCGCTTCAGAGGTCCAATCGCAACTTCAAGATTTGGCTCCACAGTTTTCCCGGATGGCATTATACTGCATGTATTGTGTAGTTGTAGTAAGTGCTGGAGAGCAGTCCATTAAGGCCATTTGTAATGCTGCAAAGAATCATAAATGTTGATGTTTTTTTCTTTTTGACCCTTCATAGTTTTTCTACATTAGCAGGCCTTTCATTATCTTACAAAATGGGTATCTAATATCCATGTGGTGTTCATTTTACTATCTTCTAATTTATTGTAACACTACTTACATATAACTTGACTTATGGACAAGTCAAAACATTCCTCTCCAAATAAATACTCAGCTAGCTTTTACCAGTTATCATTATTTACTTTTAAACGTTTTGAATACAAGTCAACAGTCTGTGTTTAAATCTTCTAGTGAGTGCATCGACAACACATACAAACATACTCTGGTTTTTTAGACCACACTGTGTTCAATTTTGTAATCTCTTCTTCAAAACTATCAACTGAAATGTATGTGTCCTGTTCTACAACTTCTCCTCCTAACAACTCTTCATGTTCCCTAGAATCCTGCTCAGGACCAAAGAAACAAAACTGCACATCACCACAAACCTTTTCTATGTCTCCCACGGTCCCATGCAAAAGTGCTCCATTCATTTCTCCTAAACGTAAAGCAGGGTTTTTCACATAGTACAGCCTCCTAACTAAAGTTTGCATTGTTGAGTGGAGAACAACTAACATCCTGAAATGATGAAAGGTGCTTTGGCACACTTTGTTTGATAAACAGGCTAGTGAGTGTCCCTGCAATTTTGTATGCTTTCTAACCTTGCAAGGATCCAATCCTTGTAAAGTACCTATTTTCTGTTTTAAACTTCGCCTTGAAAAGATATGTAGAAATGTCCTTGATATATCAATGGATTGCTGTTGAATACTACAAACACTACTACAATTCCATTTCTATATAGGCGCCTGACCCGCCTTCCTTGTACCTGTTCTCCAATAACTTGTTCTACATTTGTAGGTACCATCCCCTCTTTCGTTATAGGAGATTAATCCGAAAGAAAACGGGAGTGCAAACCTATATTTAGCTTCAGTTTTAAAAAAATTAAATACTGCAGAAGAGTTTATTACATAGTCCTGAGTTGGAAATTAAAGAGTGCCATTACTTAAATTGTAAAACCAAAGGGGATGATGGACGGAGTGTTGAACATGGCAAGCACTCACCCCCAGTCAACAGATCTGGGTTTAATCCATCATCATTCTTTAGCTCACTCCGCCACCCCAGTTCAGACATGGCCATATGCAAATCAGTCTGACCCTGTGCCTCATGGGAACAGTCCAGCCCGAACTGCCAAGCCATGTCTTCCCTGGACCGGAAACAAGCATCCTGGGACCGGTTTCTGGCTTACAGCCGTCATCAGCCAGGCTATCTTGAATCCAGTGGCAAAGTGAGCAAGGGACCCACGTCTGGGCATACCCTGCCAACTTAGGGCGAACATAGCAAAACCAAAGGGGATGATGGACGGAGTGTTGAACATTGCAAGCACTCACCCCCAGTCAACAGATCTGGGTTTAATCCATCATCATTCTTTAGCTCACTCCGTCACCCCAGTTCAGACATGGCCATATGCAAATCAGTCTGACCCTGTGCCTCATGGGAACAGTCCAGCCCGAACTGCCAAGCCATGTCTTCCCTGGACCGGAAACAAGCATCCTGGGACCGGTTTCTGGCTTACAGCCGTTATCAGCCAGGCTATCTTGAATCCAGTGGCAAAGTGAGCAAGGGACCCACGTCTGGGCATACCCTGCCAACTTAGGGTGAGCATAGCAAAACCAAAGGGGATGATGGACGGAGTGTTGAACATTGCAAGCACTCACCCCCAGTCAACTGATCTGGGTTTAATCCATCATCATTCTTTAGCTCACTCCGCCACCCCAGTTCAGACATGGCCATATGCAAATCAGTCTGACCCTGTGCCTCATGGGAACAGTCCAGCCCGAACTGCCAAGCCATGTCTTCCCTGGACCGGAAACAAGCATCCTGGGACCGGTTTCTGGCTTACAGCCGTCATCAGCCAGGCTATCTTGAATCCAGTGGCAAAGTGAGCAAGGGACCCACGTCTGGGCATACCCTGCCAACTTTGGGCGAACATAGCAAAACCAAAGGGGATGATGGACGGAGTGTTGAACATTGCAAGCACTCACCCCCAGTCAACAGATCTGGGTTTAATCCATCATCATTCTTTAGCTCACTCCGCCACCCCAGTTCAGACATGGCCATATGCAAATCAGTCTGACCCTGTGCCTCATGGGAACAGTCCAGCCCGAACTGCCAAGCCATGTCTTCCCTGGACCGGAAACAAGCATCCTGGGACCAGTTTCTGGCTTACAGCCGTCATCAGCCAGGCTATCTTGAATCCAGTGGCAAAGTGAGCAAGGGACCCACGTCTGGGCATACCCTGCCAACTTATGGCGAACATAGCAAAACCAAAGGGGATGATGGACGGAGTGTTGAACATTGCAAGCACTCACCCCCAGTCAACAGATCTGGGTTTAATCCATCATCATTCTTTAGCTCACTCCGCCACCCCAGTTCAGACATGGCCATATGCAAATCAGTCTGACCCTGTGCCTCATGGGAACAGTCCAGCCCGAACTGCCAAGCCATGTCTTCCCTGGACCGGAAACAAGCATCCTGGGACCGGTTTCTGGCTTACAGCCGTCATCAGCCAGGCTATCTTGAATCCAGTGGCAAAGTGAGCAAGGGACCCACGTCTGGGCATACCCTGCCAACTTGGGGCGAACATAGCAAAACCAAAGGGGATGATGGACGGAGTGTTGAACATTGCAAGCACTCACCCCCAGTCAACAGATCTGGGTTTAATCCATCATCATTCTTTAGCTCACTCCGCCACCCCAGTTCAGACATGGCCATATGCAAATCAGTCTGACCCTGTGCCTCATGGGAACAGTCCAGCCCGAACTGCCAAGCCATGTCTTCCCTGGACCGGAAACAAGCATCCTGGGACCGGTTTCTGGCTTACAGCCGTCATCAGCCAGGCTATCTTGAATCCAGTGGCAAAGTGAGCAAGGGACCCACGTCTGGGCATACCCAAGTTTTGCTATTACTTAAATTGTGTCATAACTCCTCAACTTTATAAAAATGTTCTGTCTCTTTAACACCCCTCCCCCAATGCACTCTTAGCTCAGTGTACCTAGCAACCCATTGGAACCAGTAGGTCCTAAGTTCACAGCACTTTCTAGAAGGAACATGCTACTTCCAAATGAAATACAGCAGGTGTGGTTTACTTCACAGATTCAAAAACATATCTATGTCTGTATTTTTTTAAACTACAGCCAATAATAGAACTTCTTGCTAAGGCATCCAACACACTACCAATTTTACTCACTTTCATGCTGATAGTATCCAATGAAATATATATATTTTTATTTTTATAAAAACCTCTATTTTAACTGCTTTTCATTTGGAAAACTACCTAATTCAGCTCCAACCTTCTCCTGACTGCTATTGCTCCTTCACTTCAAAATGCTTAGAGTGTGGATTGTGAGCCACAGCTATGTCTATTGGGCTAAAGAGGCTGCAAAAAACAGAGGTATTGGCAGGGACTTGGGTTTGCCAAATGTGGAGATTACTTGGTTTGGCCAGAGAGGGTTAATGTTTCATCAGTTGCTGGCTTTGGTTAAATCCATTGTGGATTGCCGAGCTCCTCACCTCATGATTGTGTACTGTGGTGGCAATGACCTAGGGACATTGACTGGGGTAGGGGACTGGGGTAGGGCTGGAAATCCTTGGGAAAGATACCTTTGCAGAACTGAAATCGCTTTTTCCTCACACTGTCTTGGTGTACTCTAATATATGCCAAAGACAGAAATGGAAGTGGTCAAATCAATTTTGTCCACAGATTGATAAAGCCAGGAAACATGTTAATAAAACTGTTTCTGCATTCCTTAGAGACCACCGCATGGGTTGTGTCTATAACAACAATCTATGTTTAGATATGCATGGAATTTATAGAAATGATGGAGTGCACTTTACAGACGGAGGCAAAGGGTGTTTCTAAGTAGCCTGAAACTCTGCATCCGGTCTTATGTGTAGCTGTCATATACACACAATCAACACAAAGGCTCTTGTCAGAGCCACCTTCGTTCCTGAAATATTGTAAATTTTTTTTAATTGAGATCTTTTTTTTAGTTCTTAGGAATCTTTGCGGCGACGTCGCAATGGCCACGAATATGTCACGACAATGGAAAACAAAAGCAGACATACAATGGCCACCAGCACATCCAAAAATAATAAGTAAAAAAAATCCATCTAAACATTGCGCTACACATATTACTATAAAAATGGTTCTTTAAAAACATGTTTAAACTCATGTTTTGGTACTAAGGGGCCTATTATGATGGCGGCGGGCGGACTTTGTCCGCCCGCCACCGTAACGGTAAATGGGACCGACCGCCAGAGGTGCGGCGGTCCCGCCAGGCCCATTAGGATGCGACCGCCACCCTGGCGGTCGCATCACGCATCTAGTACATTGCTGCGGGCGGTGCTGTCAGCAGCACCCGCCGCAATGTAAAACCTGCATGTAGTGCATTGGCATGCACAACGTGACAGGCACCGCGCGGTGCCTGCCACCTTGTGCGTGGCAATGCCCGGGGGCCCGCAACGGGCCCCCAAAGCCATTCACCGCATTCTTTTCCATGGTGGAGTCTCCGCCATGGAAAGGCATGTCACCGCAGGCATCGTAATATGGATGCACCGCCACCATATTGTGTCGCTTTTCCGCCCGGCCGGCAATCCGACCGGCGGAAAAGCGGCGGACGGTCTTTCCGTCCGCCGCGGTGCCCCTCGCCATACAAATATGGCGGGGGGTGACACAGGGACATTTGGCGGGCGGATCACCACCGCCGGGCACCCGTGATCCTAAGGGGCCCCTAAGTTTCTTTAAAATCCATCTTTAAAATCTATTTTCCGTTTTCGCAGTTATTCGGGGAGTCACGACTACGCCGTTAACCGCAACGATCGCGCCTTTTCCATAAAGTGAAAAACACATTAATGCACGCATATTACAGTAATTTACACACTAGGGGTTTATTACTGTACACTTCAAACTCATGTTTTTCTAGTGTATTTCTGGAACAACCATCTCTAAAACCTATTTTCCGTTTTTGCGGTGAGGCCTGATATTGAGATGACGTTGGTAATCGCAATCCCCATTGATATGGCGCGAAAGCAGAAAGCAAAACCAGGAATGCAATAGCCACCACAATGTTCAAAAATGATAACTATATAATTAATTCTGTCACACTAGATAAATCACTGTCTAAATAACATTTATCAGAATCTCAATATATACAATGTGTATTAATGATTCACTGATATATTTTTTTATTTTTCCACCAATATTTGCGGTGTTGCCACGATACATATGATGTTCCCACGACGGTACACAGGGGACTGCGTTGGCGGTCGTGACATTGTCGCAAATATCACACACAATGAAAAATATAAATTTTGGACACATAACTTGTGTCACTAACACACCCATTTCTCAAACATAGGGTCAGAATATCTCCACCCTGACCCCTAATGTTAGCTTTCACACAAATTTTCAGCACCGGGAACCTTTCCCGAAAGATAAAATGGCGGCCGTAACTTTCTGCTCAGGTTGTGTTCAGGCAATCATAGCACTCCGGATGGTGCGCGCATCCACAAATAATCATGAAATCACCATGAAATATCAACAGCCAGAGATATATATATATATATATATATATATAATTTCGGCTTACATTTCTCAAAGACTACTGGATGGATTTGCACCAAATAACACAACGCACAATCTGCGTAACAACATCTACCTTTCTGGCAAATTTGGTGTAATTTTGTCCAGCGGTTTGGGTGGTAGGTTCGACAGCGCGTTCCTATGGGAGTTAACATTACAAACACACCCTTTTTTCACCCCCCTATTTCTCGGTCCTCACTGCACTGATCACCCCCAAACTTTCCATGACACACTGAACCTACTTTGAAACTTTTTGGGGAAACTTTCATGAAGGTTGGTCAAACAACGCCAAATTTATAGGCAAGTCAAAAATTGCTTCTGCTATAGAAACTAGATCCTAACTATAACTACCTACTGGCCAGTAGGCAATATTATATATATATGTGTATATATGTATGTAAATATATATATATATATATTTTTATATATATATATATATATATATATATATATATATATATATATATATATATATGTGTGTGTTTGTCTTTGTGTTTATATAAGGGTATAGATTAATTAAATGTTTTAATATTTTAAATTTACTAATAAAAATGTATATGAATGAATGAATGAAATAACACTTATAAAGCGCGTAGCTACCCGAAGGCATCCCAGCGCTAAGCGGTTCATAAAGATGAAAGGGACATCTAGGGGAAGAGCCAGGTCTTTAAAAGTTTGCGGAAGGCCAGATGATTGGGTTCCTTCCGCAGGGACAGAGGGAGCGAGTTCCAAAGCCTAGAGGCATTAAAGGAGAATGATCGTCCACCACTTCTGGCCCTTTTAATTCTGGGGACAACTGCTAGAGAAAGGTCGTCTGAGCGCAGATGCCTATTAGCTCGGTAGGGCTGGATCAAAGAAAGATTGATTGGAGGGCCGTTCCCTCCAAGCGTCCTGTGGGCAATACACAGGGCCTTGAAGCGGATTCTCTCCTGAATGGGGAGCCAATGAAGGGACCGCAAAGCGGACCTTGCCGACTGGCGAGACGGGATCCCCATAAGCGTTCTAGCAGCACAGTTCTGCACAATCTGCAACTTTGCAGTTACAGAACTTGGCGCACCTAAATATAGGGCGTTACCGTAGTCCAGCCGTGACAAAACAAGTGCCTGGACCATTAGTTTCCTGGCCCGGAAGGGAAGAAGGGGAGCACCTTACGGAACATTCTAAGAATGCCGTAACACGAAGCTGCAACCTTCCTAGCCTGTGCTTTAAAACTGAGATCCTGATCCAACCAAACTCCCAGACTCTTTATTTCAGTCTTAGGGACAGGAGGTGGACCCATACTAGCTGGCCACATAGTACTAGCTTTGAAATTTATATGGTCTCCAAGAACCATAAGCTCAGTCTTATCACCATTCAATTTCAGATGGGAAAGGTTCATCCACTTGGCGATTTCCTCGAGACAAGGGCGAAGGCCCTTGGACCCCTGGTCTGGACTATTCAAAGCCACAACCAACTGTGTGTCATCAGCATAAGTGACTATGTGGACCCTGAAAGGGAGAACGATATCCGCTAATGGGGCCATATAGACATTAAAAAGCGTAGGGCTCAAGGACGAACCCTGGGGAACTCCACAACGGAGAGGCAGGCTTTTTGAGACTGCCCCACCTTGAAAAACCTGGAAAGATCTTTCCTCCAAAAGGACTGCAACCACAGCAGGGCAGTACCGGTTACCCCAAGACCTCTAAGACGGTGAACCAGGATTTGATGATTAACCGTGTCGAAAGCTGCACTCAGATCCAGGAGGATCACAGCGGCGGATCCTCCTGCGTCAAGGATTTTCCTAGATTCCTCGGCCACGGACAACAGTGCGGCTTCAGTACCTAGGCGCGGTCGAAAGCCTGTCTGAGAGAGGTGAAGGAGTTTATAAGACTCTAGGTGATTAGAGAGGATGGAGTTCACATACTTTTCTGCGATCTTGCTAATCCCTGGGAGAAGCGAGATAGGGCGGTAATTACTCAAGCAGTCTGGGTCCAGATTAGATTTCTTCAGAAGGGATTTGACCATGGCCTTTTTCCACTGATGGGGGACTATACCCCCAGAGAGCGAGGCATTAATCAAATCAATAATAGTTGGCGCAACTATATTGATTGCCTGCTTCAGGATGTGTAGAGGAGCCGGGTCAAATGGGGATCCACTCTTGACCAGTGTTAAAATAGCCTGGAAGGATTCCTGATTAATAGGGGGGAAAACCTCTAGGGAGTGGCCCCGGATATCTTCCAAATTGGAGAATATAGGATCTAACAAGTGTCCTTTGATGTGAGTGGCAGACAGGACCTTCTGAGAGAGCTGGTAAGCAGCAAGGTCCTGGGACAATTCTATTGCAGCTAAGGAGGTAAGGTCGTCGAAATGCAACCTTATATATATCTATATCTTGTATATTATACAAAATACATGTACAAATAAAAATCAATATTAAAATATATGAATTCATTTAGCCAGTAAATAAAATATTTAAAAATTATTTTATTAAGAAAAACCTCAAAAAACACATTTACTAAAAATAGTATAAACATATAAAAATGTAAATGTATATATTTGGAAAAGTGTTGGACTCTGGAAATATTAGCTATACTATTCCCACTCCGTAGGGAAAATGTTGTATTTCACAGGGGTTATATTTATGATTCCCATTCCAATCTTAACAACAGTAGGGACAGTGTTGGACTTTGGAGTGTTTAGATTTACTATTCAAACTGCAGTCAAAAAAACAGTAGGGAAAGTGTTGGACTTCGACAAAGTTAGATTTACAGTTTGCACTCCAGTCTAAAGAATAGTAGGGGAAATGTTGTACTTTGAAGCAGTTAGATTTACTATTCCTACTCCAGTCAACACAACAGGAGGGACAGTGTTGGATTTTGAAGCAGCTACGTTTGCTATTCGCACTTTAGTGGAAGCAACAGTTGGGAAAGCATTGGGCTTCAGAGGGTTTAATAACAAATATCATCCCAGAAACAAAATTTCACAAACACCATTAAATAATTTTAAAAAGTAATAAATATAAAAACATCATACATAATTAATTACTAATTAAAAAATTGCTCCAACTATCAATTGATAAAAATATATATATATTTATTTTTCTTTGCAATCCACTTGCCTAAAAAAATAACTCGGCATTAAAAAATAAATGTACAATAAACGTATTAAATCTAATATACATACCAAGCTAAATAAAAGATTCCAACAATAATACAGTAATTAATAAATTAAATAACAAACATATTTTTATCAAATATTTATTTTAGAAAAATAGTAATTTTAAACACATTTAATTTAATTCAACTTCCCACCCTATCCCCCTTCAAACCCAGCAACCCATAGCTAAAATATAAATTAAATAAATCAGTATTAATATATTTACATAATTAACAATTAAATTATTAATCAACAACTAAACACAAATTACCAATATTTTGTAGTTTTTTACATTTACTACTAATAAATATTTATATATATATATATATATATTTATCCATAACCAATTTACATGAATACTACACAAAATACATGCACAAATAAAAATCAATATTAAACTAAAAGTAAATTAAAATTAACATGTCAATTTTAAATTCAAAATATGATATAACACTTAAAAATGTACATAATTAATTAAAAGATTAATTAACAAAAAACCGAATTAACAATAAGTAAAACATATTTTAATTTAAATAACTTCCCACCCTATTCCCTTACTAATCCAACAACCTGCTATGACAGTATAAATCACTAATAACATTAAACTAAGGTACTAAATCACTTAAAATGACAAATTACTTGTGTTAGAATTGATAACAATTATACTAACAATACTAACACTTGAAAATAATATATTAACTACAAAATATTAAGATAATTAAAAAATATATTTTTCATAGTTAAATTACTAGAAATGGTATTATTTACCAAATAAAATGATATTCTCACTAACGATATTCTATACCACAATATGTGTGCATCACAATATTTTTTTCTGATATATAAGTTTTCCAATATTTTGAACTCAATATTTTGTCCAAACACCATATAAAGATTATTGCTATCCACCTTAAAACAGTAATATATATATATATATATATATGCTGCTTATTTCATTATCCAAAATGTCATTGGACAGCTCAGCAAGATGAAATGACAAGCTGCACACTTGTAGCCTAGGCTAGTGTGCAAAGTTCTATAAATACATTTAAAAATAGAGGTCATTGATGTTCTTAACCCAGCTCACCTGAAATTAGGGACTCAGACAAACAGCATTGCAGACATGTGGGTTGTGGAGGGTCATACAATCTGACGCTGTAGTGTACCGACAGCCCAGTTACGATATGGCGGTCATAAACATCCAGGAAAAGGGCCGCAGCACAAGCCGCAATGGAAAAAAGGGATGTTTTTGAACATTCATGTATCGTGTGCCAGTCACCATGTGGTGTATGGCACACGGTGCATGGATGTTTGGGGGGCACCACATGTGCCCCCCAGGCCCCAAAGTGGAGGCCCACAGGGGACGGGAGCCCTGCTAGGGGCACCCAAAGTCCCTTTCCATCCGCCTTTACATGAGGGTCAGACCACCATGTAAAGGCAGAGGGAAATGGACATCTTAATTCCTATGGCAGTGCCTGCACAGCCACCACCCCCATTGTAGGGATTACAGTCCGACCGTCACCCCGACGGGCTCCTTGAGCCTGTCGGAGGCGAAAGTGTTTCCCCCCGCCAGAATTGCTCTGACCGCCGGCATTGTAATCCAGCGGTCAGACCGATACTCTGGGCCCAAAGTTACGAGAGAAAATCAATAATACAACGTAAAGAGGATGAAGAGGGCAGATTGAAAGCCCATGTAGGTATGCATTTAAGCCCATGTTGGTTTGCATTATTAGTGTATATATCTTTATTAAAAAGAAAAGGCTTTGGCCAACACCAGATCTAAAAATTGAGAATGATTGCACATCCACAAATAAAGGGATCCAAGTGACGAAACAATAGTGAAAAGAACGATATCGGATATCTGCGATGTAGTCTCAGAGGTTACAATCCTGAACCATCCAGTTATTACATTCTCTCAATATCTGCACACCTTTTGTGATATATAGATTCAGAAAGGGAAATAAAATATGAAATAGCACACAGTTTCCCATTTCTACCTTAAGGACTGCAAAGCAGAGAGGTCTTGTCATTGATTTATTAGCAAAAGACACGTCAATTGTGTGTCTTTTGCTTTCTCGCCCTAAGTGCGCCGGGTATGCCCAGACGTGGGTCCCTGGCTCACTGTGCCACTGGATTCAAGCTATCCTGGCTGATGAGGGGTGAAACTCCGAAACCGGTCCTAGGATGCTAGTTTCCGGTCCAGGGAGGACCTGGCTTGGCAGTTCGGGCTGGACTGTTCCCATGAGTCACAGGGTCAAGACTGATTTGCATATGGCCAGGTCTAAACTGGGGTGGCATGGTGAGCAAAAGAATGATGGATTTAACCCAGATCTCTTGACTGGGGGTGAATGTTTTGATTTGTTCTGCATTCCGTCCATCAATTGTGTATCTTTTGCTTTCTTGCCCCAAGTGTGCCGGGTATGCCCAGACGTGGGTCCCGGGCTCACTGTGCCACTAGATTCAAGCTATCCTGGCTGATATGGGGTGAAACACCGAAACCGGTTCTAGGATGCTAGTTTTTGGTCCAGGGAGGACCTGGCTTGGCAGTTCGGGCTTGACTGTTCCCATGAGGCATGGGGTCAAGACTGATTTGCATATGGCCAGGTCTAAACTGGGGTGGGATGGTGAGCAAAAGAATGATGGATTTAACCCAGATCTCTTGACTGGGGGTGAATGTTTTGATTTGTTCTGCATTCCGTCCATCAATTGTGTGTCTTTTGCTTTCTCGCCCTAAGTGCGCCGGGTATGCTCAGACGTGGGTCCTGGGCTCACTGTGCCACTGGATTCAAGCTATCCTGGCTGATGAGGGGTGAAACCCCGAAACCGGTCCTAGGATGCTAGTTTCCGGTCCAGGGAGGACCTGGCTTGGCAGTTCGGGCTGGACTGTTCCCATGAGGCACAGGGTCAAGACTGATTTGCATATGGCCAGGTCTAAACTGGGGTGGCATGGTGAGCAAAAGAATGATGGATTTAACCCAGATCTCTTGACTGGGGGTGAATGTTTTGATTTGTTCTGCATTCCATCCATCAATTGTGTATCTTTTGCTTTCTTGCCCCAAGTGTGCCGGGTATGCCCAGACGTGGGTCCCGGGCTCACTGTGTCACTAGATTTAAGCTATCCTGGCTGATGAGGGGTGAAACACCGAAACCGGTTCTAGGATGCTAGTTTCTGGTCCAGGGAGGACCTGGCTTGGAAGTTCGGGCTTGACTGTTCCCATGAGGCATGGGGTCAAGACTGATTTGCATATGGCCAGGTCTAAACTGGGGTGGCATGGTGAGCAAAAGAATGATGGATTTAACCCAGATCTCTTGACTGGGGATGAATGTTTTGACTTGTTCTGCATTCAGTCCATCAATTGTGTGTCTATTGATTTATTAGCAGCACACTAATCCTTGCCCAACAGGCTGAGTGAAGAATAATATATTACTCTGGTTGCAACAGCACAACCAAATGCGCCGGAAATATTAAATGGCACAGAGAGGGCAACACAAAGCAGCAGCAAAAAAACAAAAACAAGAGATCTTTGTCCTGGTCATTAGACATGGTGCTATCTGCTCACTCCATACATATGGAATGCATTTGCATTTACCCCCTCAAGGCTAAGCACAAAATCTTCATAAAACTGTTACAGGCCGCAGACGTTGCTGTTGATAGATCTCTATCCTTCCTCTTTGTTAAAAAATGATATTGCTAAGCAACCTTTAAACAAGGCAATAAATAATGATTAATATTATTCATCGAAATTAATTTGAAACAAAAACTATCAACTTCAAATACTGGAAGATATGATAAAGAAATCCACTCAGAAACTGCCCAGGGCCAAGGGAGAAGAATAACGTCTTTATATATACGTTTTTGAAGGGCAATTGAGCATGGTGATCTAACACTCACTGGAAAATCTAAATTTGTTTAGGAGACATCCAGCTAAAGTATAAAATACTGCTGTTTGAAACTTGGCATGGAACCATCCCTGTGCCATAGAGGAAACTGCAGTGTCTGTTTTAACAGCTGTATATTTGACTCAGGAGGCCCGATTCACAAAGGTAAATTTACACTTTAGTATAGGTTTACGATTTTTTGCTATTCACAAACAGATTTACGAGTGGAATCTTTACGACTGCCGAGTTTCTGCACTCGTGGTGGAGAATCTGCACATAAAAAGATATGGCAGATACTCCTTGTATAATTTGTTTGTGAATATAAAAAAAAAAGGTAAACTAAAGTGTAAATTTACATTTGTGTATCAGTCCCAAAATACACACTTTTCAACAAAAATGAAACAACGCTATGACTGACTATACTCAAATACTGTTGTCATTTATTGGTGAAAATGCAAGTAGGACCACTGGATCACACTTGCTCTTTAAGACTTTCAATTTATATTGGCAATTGATAAGACCAATATCAGAGACGTTGTCAACCCGCCCCCCCCCCACACTTTAGCAGCTACAGCGGGGGTGGAGTTCTTGATGGGCCTCTTCTGTCTGCAGCTTGGCAGACAAAGGCTCATAATTGATGTGAAAGGGTGAGTGAGGGAAAGGGTGGATGGATAGATACAAGGATAAATGAGTGAAGGATGGTTGTATGGATGGATGGATGAGGGAAAGGGTTGGTGGATGGATAATGAGAGAAAGGATAAACGGATAGCTAGATGAGTGAGTGAAATGATGAATGGATGAGTGAAAGGTAAAAGGATGGATGAGTGGATGGATGAATGGGTGGAGTGAAAGGCTGGGAAGATGGAGTGAAAGGGTGGATGGATGAGCAAAAGGATGGATGGATGTAAGATTGAATGAGTGAAAGAATGGCTGGATGAGTGAAAGAGAGAGTAGATGGATGGATGAAATGGTGGACTAATGGAAGAGTGAAAGGTTGAGTGAATGGATGAGTAGGTGGAAGGGTGGATGGATGGGCCGAAGGCTAGATGGATGGAGTTAAAGAGAGTATGGATGGAGTGAAAGGGTGGGTGGATGAGCAAAAATATGATGGATGGATTATTAAAAGAATGGATAAGTTAAAGGGAGGATGGATGGATGGGTGCAAGGTGGATGGATAAGTTAAGGATGGATGACTGAGTGAAAAAATGGATAGATGGATAGGTTTGATGAATAGTTTGAAGATGGGTGGATAGGTTTGGATATGGATGGGCGTACGGATGGACGGACGGACAGAATGGTGAGAGACTGAACAATGGGTGAAAAATTGAATGGATGACAGAATGCACAGGTCGAATGGTGGATATCAGAGGGCGGAAGGATGAATGGATACATACTTGGATGAAGTGAGACATGCAAGCTCTTCTCGGGAGGGTCACAATGACTTGTTTCACTTGCTTGGTGTCATAAGAGCTTTGGTTCAAAGAGGGGGTATTTTAATATTCTGGCTACTCCCTTGACCAATATAGAAAGAGGTAGCTTGCTTCCTTTAAAGGGTTTTATTATGTATGTCAATTCATATGACACCTTTTTCTAGAAATGGATAAGTTTAAAAAACATGAGTCTTATGCAATGATATATCAGTTTATGATGCAGGCATAGGATCTATGGGCAAGAAGGGGACGGCGGAACTCTCACGTTCTCACAGTTTATTGCATAATGAAGTATTTATTTGCCTATGAGCTTATTATGATCAGCCATTACAGATTTTGCCATCCTACCCATGATGTGTACTGCAATGGCTAATTTCCTTGTAGCACAGTTGTTTGCATGCATCAGCACATTCCTGGAATAGTCTCTCTTGTGATCTCTGAGCTGAGGTGGACCATCTCCAATTTATAAATAAATGAAAAACATGACTCTTTCAACTATAACTTGAGCTCAAATTAAAATGGGTTTTTGTCCTCATCTGGAGTGCCTTGACATGTTTAAAAGAAAATGTTGCACTTTAAATACTTGTTTAACATACCACAACATAGTGTCATCATTAAACCTTCGGACAAAGAGAAGATGATTAGTAATGCTAATGAACTAAGGTGCTGCATTACCTGCCACTACATCTTCTAGAGTTAATAAGGTACATGTATTTACAGGTTGACACAATGTCATGACTTTGTAGCAAGTGACACCACAAAATGCTCCTGTATTTATTTATTTTCACCATTTTATATAGCAATGACACGGCCGAAGGCATCAGAGTGCTTTACTTTAGGGAGAATGGAATCTACATGTGATTGGACTAGTCGACTGGGATGGATTCATATGTTTTTAGGTTAGGGGAGTTGGATATTATCAGATCCAGAATGGCGCCTTTGTGATGTGTTGGTTTATGGCAGTGTTCTTGGAGATCATTGACACTGAGAACAGAGGTGAAAGTGTCCACATAGCTGTTGTCCACCCCTCCCCAGTGGATGTTGAAGTCCCCAAGGAAGATATTGTTGTCTGAGCTGATAAGTTGTGTAGTGAAGAAATCCATGCATTCCTCGATGAAGGTGTTGTTTAGACCCGGTGGGTGGTAAATCACATTCAATCTGAGGTTGGAGGTAGTGGAAGTGGACAGTTCCACTGACATGCATTCGAAAGACTGAAAATGAGTCATTTGGAGGGTTCGGCATCTCAGGGAGTTTCGATGAATGAGTGCAACACCTCCATCATGTCTGTCTTCCCAGTCACAACACAAAATGGAGTAGTTGGGAAGAAGGCGATCTAGAGCGTGGTGATGAGACATTGAGCCACGTTTCTGTGAGGATCATGATGTCAAGATTATGAGTCTTCATCGAGTCTGATATCTCTAGATGGTGTTGGACTGCAGACCGACAATTATGTAGCATGCAGTTAAGGGCGAAGCTGTTGTCTTTATGACTTGGTTGTTCAGGAGGGTATTTGAAATTTGTATCAAGTAAAGAGGGGATTATTGTACCCTGGGATGGTGTGTGTGAGTTTAAGTGCGATCAGAGATGATAGTGGAAAACGGGCAGCCCCCTGCGGGAACCTAGGAGGAGGGGGTAGTGAAATTTGAGGCTGCGTAACCCTTAGGGAGATAGAGTGGGTCTGCGTTATCTAGAAGTAATGGAGTCTAATTGGGTCTGGGTAGGTGGCTGTACTTGGTATGCTGGAAAGATGTGGGGGGAGTGTTCCACAAAGGGTGATGAGGGTAGCAGTGACGAGATGACAGAGAGTCACTTAGATTGAGTAGAGCTGATATGAGGATGTCCATTCTTCGAGAGAGGTTTGAGAACGAGGAAAGGAGCCTGTTGAATAGTGGACAGTTATTTTCAGCAATTGTGGAAGGATTGGGGTGGGCTGTCACGGACGGACTCTGAGGGGATGCGGTGCAGGTAGGGGAGGGTGCTAGTTGTTGGTATCTGATGTTGAGAGATGTTAGGACGGATGGCAGAGAAGGTAGGGAGGAAGGAGGAGATGGAAAGAGGATGGCGCGGCAACCAATTTTGGAGACAATGGTTTGAGAGAGGTTGGAGGGGAACAGTGCAGGGATGATCTGTGGGGGGAAGATCAAGGTCTGGTATTGGTGGTGAGCTATGGATTGTGGGAGGCCTATCGGATTGTAGAAGCCCAGGGTGAGAGGTGCTCTGTGGGTAGACCGGCGGTGTGGAGAATGGGTGAGGGGTGTTATGGATGAACAGAGAGGGGAAGTGTGGAGGATTGTCGGAGGGCCTGAGGGTGAGATAAATTAAGTCGATTATGGGCAGGATTGTGTTGTTGGCTTCGAACATGATTTTCGGATTGTTGTAAATGGATATAGAAAGGTTACCCAAGAGGCCAAAGGGGAAAAATCATTTGAGTTTACGTCCAAAAGGGATGCTAGAGAGATATAAGGATGGGAGAAAATTGCATAAGGCCCTGATCCATAAGACAGACTTGTTTTGTTATGTTAAATCGTCTTGATATAGCGCGCAACTCACCCTAGGGCATCTCGGCGCTGTTTGCGGGTCAAAGACAGAAATACGAGCGGGTGTTATTAGAATAGATGCGCTTTCAGTTGTTTCCTGGATTTACAGTAACTGGGACAGGAACGGACGTGGAGAGGAAGCTTGTTCCAGTACATGGGAGCGAGATAGGAGAAAGCCTTACCGCCACTGCTTGTTAAACGGATGCGGGGGGTCCACAGCAGGGCTTTCGAGCTGGATCTTAGATTGCGGCAGAGGGCATACGCTTTTATTCTTTTTTGCAGATGAAGAGGGCCTTTTCCCTTTAAGGCATTAAATGTGAGGCAACAGATTCTGAAATATGTGCGTTTCCTCACCGGCAGCCAGTGTAGTTCTTTCAGCAACGGCGCTGAAGAGGTGCCCGCCGGGCAGTTGAGCACAAGCCTTGCAGCAGTGTTTTGAACAACTTGAAGCTTAGAAATAAGTGTTTTACTGACATCGGCCAGCAGGGCGTTGCCATAGTCCAATCTGCTTATTACTAAGGTCTGAACCAGCGTTCTTCAGGCAGTGGTAGGAAGGTAAGGGAAGATTCTACGCAGAAGGCGAAGATAGTGGTAGCAAGAGCCAGTGGTGGCCAGGATGTGATCTCTCATGGTTAGGGCTTGGTCCAGTTTTATCCCCAGATTTTTTACTGCATGATTGGGTACAGGGGAGGCGCCGAGTCACTGCGGCCACCAGTCATCAGTCCAGATGGCAGGGGCTTTGCCGAACATCATAATCTTGGTCTTATTAGCATTCAGCTGGAGATAGTTCTTATTCATCCAGTCTGAGATGGCTAACATGCCTGAGTAGAACCATTCTTTTTCCGCCTCCAGGTCCTGGCCAGGTGTGAACAACAGCTGAGTATCGTCGGCGTAAGAGATTATAACAAAGCCAAAACGCTCTGCGATCTCCGCTAATGGGGCCATGTAAATATTAAACAAGGTAGGACTCAGACATGAGCCCTGCGGCACGCCCTTATCTAGGATTGTTTTGGGTGAGGAATAAGGACCCATGATGACAGTTTGGTATCTGTCATTCAGAAAATGTTGGACCCATTTTAGTGCCAGACCCTGAATGCCAATTTCTTGTAGCCTCTCTGTCAGCCTCCTATGCGAGATGGTATCAAAGGCTGAGGAGAGGTCCAATAATACAAGTATCATTGGATTTCCTGCGTCCACTCCCAAGCGTAGGGAATCAGTCACTGCCAAAAGCGCTGTCTCTGTGCTATGGCTCGGGCGGAAGCCAAATTGGGAAGGGTCAAGGATCTGGTTATTTTCTAGATAAGAGCTGAGTTGCTTATTGACCAGACTTTCAAGCTGTTTTCCCAAAAGAGGTAGTAAAGATATAGGGCGATAGTTGCCTAGCACTTTATAATCCAGAGAAGGTTTTTTTAGAATGGGACGTACACAGGCCGTCTTCCATTCTGACGGGATGGTACCTGTTTTAATTGAGCGGTTAAAGCGCTCTAAGATTCCTGGGGCACAGAGTGTGGCCTGCAGGGACATTGTTTTAGGTGGACAGGTATCCAACGGCGAACCTGACTTTGCAGATGCCAAGGAGCTATGGATTTCTTCCAGTGAAAAAGGTTCAAAACTCTCTAAAATGTAAGGGGTGTATTTTGGCTGCTTAGGTTTGGGAGTAGGAATTTCTGGGAATTGATTAGGGACGTTATGTAATTTTGAAATAAATGTTGGAGATTTTGTCTTGGAAAAAAGTAGCCAGTGAGTCGCAGAAATACTGGGACTCGGGCAAAGCTTGAGAGCACGCCGAGGGAGTGATAAAGTTATGGACTATGTTGAAAAGGGCTTTGGACAAGTTACCCGCCTGATCGATTTGATTGACGATATAGCTACTCCTAGCTAATTTGATGTTGTGGTGGTAACAGGTCAGCATTTGTCTGTATAAGTCCTTGTCTTGGGGGCATTTGCTCTATCGCCAGCATCGCTCTAAGTTCTTACATTTTACTTTTTCAGTTTTTAACTCTGGGGTATACCAGGGGGCCGAGGGTCGGTGATAGGTGGCCTGGCACGTTTTAAGAGGGACAGCTGAGTCCAATGCCGTAGTAAGGGCAGAGTTAAAAGACTCCAGCAACTGCGAGACCGTTTGATTATTTTGAGGCGGATTCAGATAGAAAACTTCCTGAAAGGATTCTGCAGTAAGTTTATGCCAAGGCCTGTAGGTATCACCTACTTGTCTGCCATTCCTGATGTTAGGACGGGGATATGCTGACTGTACCTCGAAGGGAATTAAATGATGATCTGTCCACGTGAGGGGAATTGGGGCCTCACTACAGTCCACGCAGTCCACGATAGAGAATGGTAGGTCAAGTGTGTGGCCTGCGGTGTGAGTGGGACCTCTAATTCTTTGGGAGAGTCCCAGGGTCTCTAAATTAGTTAGTAATTTCATAACCTCCACGTTGGCGAGGTCTTCCCCATGGAAATTAAAATCACTGAGGAGAAGGAATTTCTTTGAAGCTAGGACATAGGTGGCTATTTTTTTCACCAGCTGTTGGCTGAAATCGGTCTTGGGGCCCGGCGGGCGATATATTAAGGCTCCATTCCAACTATCTGTTGCGGAGACTTTTATTTTAAAAATACCCAGTTCCATAGTATCGGAGAGAAAGGTAGTAATCCAAGTGACATTTATAGTGATTTTAAAAGCTACGGCAATACCCCCACCCATTTTAAAACCTCGATCAAGTTTAATGAGTTTGTAGTTCTCTGGGATTGCTAGGGCAATAGCTGAGAAATTGGAAGGATTTAGCCATGTTTCTGTTAAGAAACATATGTCCGGGGACCGGGAGGTGATTGTATCCCATATTTCCGATGCATGTTTAGGTAAGGACCTTATGTTACAAAGGAAGCTTTTTAGCACATACTCAGTAGTGTTGGGGGTGGGGGGGATTTTCCCGGGACAATGTCCGGAGTCATAGTTACTTTGGAAGCGACAATTATAGCAAGCCACGGGGCCTTCTAGTGAGTGTGGATAGCTATTCGTGCAGAGGAGTTGTACTGGGGAGCTGGTCTTCTGTTGGGCTCGTAATTGGAGTAAGGAGGCTGCTGAATAACAATGGCGCTGTATGGAGTTATTATTTACCTTAGTTGAACCAGGGGTCCTGGCTCCTGGCGACGGCCCGGCGCAGATGGCTTGCCTTAGGCGCGCCTTTGGCGCGCCTGCTGCACATCCGTCGCAGCATTGGTCTTATGACCGGAAATGAGAGCAACAACTAGAGCGCTGAGTGAAGAGGAGGAGGTCGGTTTTGAGGAGTCTTTGCGTTGGCAATGGTATTGGTCCTTGAAGAGGGTTTCTGGGAAGTCCTTCAAGGTTCTGTGTTTCATGCTTTTCATTGCGTTTTTGGAAAGATTCTGGCATATTTGAGCTTGACAGCATTAGAGCCAGATCTGGAAAGGGGCGATTAGGGGGAGCTGGTGGCAAAGGGTGTCGTCGTCATGATGGAGGCTGATGACAGTTGGGAAGTTGTTGGTATGACCTAAGCAACTATTGCTAGGGTAAGGATAGTCGTCCACAGCCTTGCAAAGTGAACTGTGTTCTCAGGGTTCGAAGGAGACCTTATTCTGGAGTCTTTGGATGCAAGGTAGAGGAACTGGGACTGGGATCCCAAAGTCATCGATATGATGAGCTGGTGGGATAGGACAGTTAACTAAGGTTGGATGGGCTTGTTTTGTTGGAGTTCAGGAGCCAGAACAGTTGTAACATTGCAGGAATCCAAACAAAGCATGGCAGGCTTCCATAAGGTTGATGCGGGCAGTGTGCTTTCAGGGGTTCCAACCTGAGAACCGAAATCTTTGGAGTTGGCCTTCTGTGGATTGAGGCTTGCTAGTGGATGGTCCAGCCAAAGCTGAATGAGATCTGGTCCTTCCAAGGGCACCTCCCAGTGCTTTAATGACGGAGCCCCTTCCCCATGGCAGGAGCTGAAACCTACCCCGTGGCAGCACTCTCACCTTGGCATGCAGCAGCACTTCCAGCACTGGGCAGCCGGATGGGAGGACGTACGCCAGGGAGATGGCCTGTTGCATCAGCCAATAATTGAATTTGGGGGCAAGGTGTTGCTGGGATGGGCAGAGCAGGCTGGAGACCTCATGGCCAGCTAGACCAATTATAAGCACGGTGGCGCAATGTTAGGGTCAGGCACGGGCTGCACATCACATCCACTACCTATGTCTGACTGGTTGAGGCTAAGGCTGTAATCCCATGGCCGGCTCACAGCAGCCTCAACTTAATCACATATGCACACAGAGCCCCCCATCACATGAAAAGTGCCAGGCAGTTGCAACAGAAATAGGTGTGTGCAATGGACGGGGGGCCACCTCCAACATTCGCCCCATCCCTCTTGGAGCATCCATGCTTGAAGTAACGATGAGTATTGGTGCTGGCGTTCAGGCACAGTACAGCCAGACCTCATAGGGAGCTTTCTTCTTTGAGTGCAGGGGGGGGTGCAGAAAGTTTACGGAAAGGCAATGTGGGAGTCGGGGTGGCGTCCTTGAAACCGCAGGGTGGGCCATGCATTGAGAACAGCTCTGCTCCTAAATGGGAAGGGGGAGCGAGCCGTGAGTGCCTATGCTTAGGCCATGGCTGCCAAATGCTGTCAATGATTATAGCCCTGTGCGCCCCCACACTCACCGGCAATGCTTTGATCAGGAAGCAGGGAGGGGGAGTCCATAATTTGTGACCACCGCCCGATGGCTAGGAGGAAAGCAGTGTGCGAGCTGCGGCTCAGGCAGACTCCTCCCAGCCGAGCGCAGTCGCTGGCGCCATTTAAGACACTTAATTTGTATACTTCTTCATCTAATTACAAATTCGGGAGTACAAATTATAGAATGCAAGAAAAAGAACCTGGACTATGTCACCTGCCCAGGAATGGATTTGAGAAACTTGATAGCTCTGCCCGGGAAATAATAAGCAGGACCGGCATTGACCGTATCAACTGGCAGTACGGGCATCAGGCAGGAAAGTCACCATTTGGTCGGTGCGGGCATCAGCCACTGTATGCATTGCTGTGTCAGTAATCCATCTGTACATCAAAGATATCTTTATAAGACACGTAGTAAGGGAAAGAATAGGGCTTTTTTTTACCTCGCCTCCCAAATCAAATGACATAGGTAGATCAAATTTCAAGACAAGAAGTGCGCTGGTGTATTTGCTGTCTGAGGACAGCATGCAAAGCTGCACGTATTGTTCAGCACAACTTCAGGACACGGCAGGTCCAAAGCAATTACAACCTCTAATTTGGCAAGTGTGTAGCACTTAGGCTGGTAAACTTTGGCAGATACCAATGGCCCATTTCACAGAAAATGCAAAAAAAACGCGCACAACGGATAAATAGGTTGTGTGGATTTACACATATTCGGAAATAAACAGAACCCCAATGAAAATGCCATGGTATCCTAAATAACCAGGTGTAGCCTACGCCTTGCAAAAGTACCTTTCCAGGCTTGGAAAGACCAGTGTGCATACCTAAAACCTTACAAGTTCGTCTCAAAACTCTATGGAGGGAAACAGCTATGGTGCATCACCTGCCCCTCCTGGAAAGAGATTTGAATACAATCCATAAAAATGGCAGGTTGTCCACAGGGTTAAAGCCAATCTGTGGCTTGCTTAAAATGTCAGTGGATCCCATCTCTATGAATCAAGATCAGGGAATACCAGTCCACAGAAGTGTTTTCTGTGCACCAATGTTCTACTTATGCGCACACAAACTTTGTGATTTGGACCTCAGTGACGATATCTCGAGAAGACTGACCTCAGAGAATTCAGAGGATTTTAAAGAAATTATCATTCAGATAACAGCTCCTGGCACTCCTACCATCTCAAAACATGAAGAAGTGGCCGATATTTTTCTCTGCGAAAGGTGACAATGTTAATGCATTTTGCAGGCAGGAAAGAGCACACATTAAAGAGAACCAGCCACCTGAGCGTCTGTGCTTTGCTAATTTTCAGATTATTTTCAACCCCCTGCCCTGGTTTGCAAAGGGCGTACTGTGTTGAGGACTCAGAAAATCCCATTAGCATCTCTCCTTAGTAACGTTTCTGCATGCGATGTCATGGAATCAGGAGGCGCGCGATTCTGTTCTCCAAACCCCAAAATTGCTGTGGTTTCCAAATTATATCACTGCCTGCTAGACTACATTTGGAGTTAATTATATTCAGGCCCAAACCCAACAGTCTTATTTTCCTGCTTTAACTCCTACTGAGCTGATTACTTTTTTTTATTAACTAGGCAATTATATGCACAGCTGAAATGCAATATGTCTCGAGCTGTGGGGTTTCTGTTGCCGCCTAACTGAAGGGTTTATAAACAAAAATAGCCCTAAGCTCATCACGTCCTGCAAAGTCCAAACCTCTCTGCCCCAGGCACATATAATATCAACATTTTCAGGAGACAATCCTTAATTTGGGGCAATTAGTGAATCCCTTTTACCTGGAAGGGAATGGAGAGGTAACCATGCGCCAAACCAGCAAAATTCTCCTATGCCCATGTTGGCACATGTTAGCAACAAGGACTGGATTTTGATTTTGTTTGGAAGTAAACTCCATAAGTAAGCTGGTGTCACACAAAGGAAGGCCATATGAGCACTCATGCATAGCTGGTAACAGCAAAGAGGTTGCTTTGAAGGACAGCATTTGTGTTACATTGTGCATTGCGGCACAGGATTTTTATTTATCTTTAAACATGCATCTGCCGAAATCTATGCACACCAAATATTGTGAGTGTGTGACAATATAAGGAACTAAACATATGGAGTTTACTAAGCTCCAGTGGCTGTGGCTCAGCATTGAAGCCAAGTGAAGTTAAAAATGGTCTCAATGGAGGGGTGAATTTCACCAGAGACGACCTTGAAATGGAAGATGCCTGCAAACTCTGGTTCTCACAGGATGTTTGTTGGCTGTAAAAAAAAAAGTTAAAGAAATATGTCATTTCATGTAAATACCTAACAACTATATACAGGGCTTGACAGAGCTAACTTAATGTTCCCGACAGTTATCTTAAATGGTTTCAGTCAAATTTTGCAGTGATATGCCGTGTCACTTGTCACAAACACAGTAACATTTGCACTAATTAGCACTCATTGATCCCATTCATCAACAGCTACTTCTGTTGCTTTTTTATTTTTAGGTTTCGCCTGCCTTGTGAAATCTATTGTATTTAATATAAATCTTAAAAGGGGCTTACATCCCGCCCTCTTGCTTTTCATTGGTTCCTGTGCTTGCCACTTTCCTCCATTTCTATTGGCTGTAGCATACTATTTCCTGTTGTTCCTCATGTGTTTCCTCATGTGTTTCTCTTATCAGTATCCTGGGGTCCAAGTACTGTTCCCATCCACTTTTGTGGAACTTTTTTTAATGTTTTGTTTCATTTTTTTAATGTTTTGTCTTTGCTCCCCGCCCATTCCTTTCACTCAACATCAGACGCCCATAACTGCTCTCGTCCACGGGATCATGTGTGAGTGTTTAAACACATTTTTAGATCCTCAGACCTCTGACTTCAAAACAGGGCTGGAATCCTTGTTTCCCTCAGCTTCCAGCTGATTGGGTATATAGTAGATGCATGCGCACTGAGACGCTGCTTTTTGTTTACACTCACGCTCTTCAGCTGAGTGATTAAACACATTGAACACATTTTTAGTCGGGTTCAATTGTGATATGGATGTCTGGGTGCCACGGTTTCATGCAAACTTGGCTGGAAACAGGCTTCAGGTCTTCACATACGGCAGGCTTCAGGTCTTTATAAATGGCATGACTTTCTGAGGGGCATGACTTTGTGCATGTGTATGTGACATCTTTTCTTGACGAAACCGTTTACCAGATGGTAGTGTTTTACTTTATGCGCATGTGTTCTGCGTGTGGTGGGTCATACTCTAGTTGACTATGAAGGCGTGGCCGGTGAGTACTTCTGGCGCAGAAGACTTGAATTCGGCAGACGCCATTTAGGACGGACTCGTTTGGCTGTGGCAAATTTTCCCCAAGGCAGCCTGATTAGCTGTGTTTTGCGTGGGTAGTATGTATGCAGACCGTATTTCAACCCCAATACCGGCTTGTATACCCCTCTAAATCTACGATTGGAAGCGTTTCCACCACCTGGGATCTCTTCAAATCTTGCACCTTTAGGTGAGCACTAATTCATTGCTCTACAACCGGCTGTCTATTGCCCATCACCATGCTGCCCACTAGTTAGCTCAATAGCCTTTTAACAATCAGTTCCAGTATTGCGCGCACAGAGATGTGCACGTTTACCATATTTAAGCTCCAGTACCATAATGGCTTCTGGGTATTCACTGTGCCCTGCTTTTCTTGGCATTGATATTGTGTGGTAGTTGTTCTGCCTAGTAGACCCTGCAATATTTATTTCTGCGGTGCGAAGAAGTTTCCCCGTCTTTCAGTCCTTGTAACTATGTCCTGGCGCGCACTTCTGCGTCCTCACGAAGTTGTTATAGTGCATAGGTTCAGCTAAGTTCTCTCAAAAGTACAGCATTTTCTTTCATGTTTTTTCCCATATTTTACAGTTATCCGCCATTCCTGTCCCAGCGTATGCCATTCTGCCAACCCGCTATTCTCAATTCTGGTAGTTAGAGGTACATGCTATCTATCCTCAAGCTTCATTGCCTCCTGTTCCCCACACGGTTTAGATATTTTCATTAATTTTATCCTCACTTTTATGGCGTTTCTTTAACTTATATTACACAACTGCTCACCAACTTTAAACTTACCCAAAAAAAAAAAAGTATTATTAATCACATTGGCGAAACCTAATGCATTTACCAATGCCTGTTTGTTTTGAAGCTGAAATGTTAATTCCTCCCTCTATGTCTTCCATACTTCCCAGTGACAACAGTGGGGGGGGGGTAGTGTTATGGTCCTCATCACCTGGGGAGCCTGGAGAGTGCAGGAATCATGAAGAATTAAGGGAAAAAACCAAGACGGGCCAGTGGGTATGGGTAGTAACTTGGAAATCCAGAGTTGAGCTCTTGAACACAGGCTGTAAGAAAGCCATGATGACTGCCAACATACTTCTTCATGCAATGATGAATGCCTCACCCCTTGTAAAATGGAAACCAGAGGCAATAAGATCACACATTATGCAATTAAAAGCCAACCTCTCCCAGCACCTTGTATCTCAGCAATTCACTTTCTTGTGACTTCCATTCTGCATCCTAAAGAATTTCCTGTGGTAATGTGTCTGTCCTGGTAATATCGCTGTTTTTAGTTCATAGTTTGTATAGTTGTCATCCTAGGGATTGCAAAAATGTTGTGGTTCACTGTGCATTCAATTAATTCAACCTGCCTACTTTTCCGAAAAATTCTTGTTCACACCTTTGTCCGTCCTAGTGTCACATTTTTCAGAGCAACACAAACTAACTTGCAGGCAGCAACAGAATATCCTCATTGTTTTGGGCTTTGGTGGGCACTGCTGTTTCTAAAGCCTGTCTTCTTGTCACATCTATGCATCCTTACCAGTAAGTATTGCTTTTGAGTCTCTAACCCTAAAAAGCTCCCTCACAGCTTGTATGCCTTCGATTGAAAGAAGAAGAGAGACCCTGAATTGGTAGTTCATGTCTAAACATCATGCAGTTTCACCACTCCAGCCTGTTGAGAAATGTTCTTAGAAAATGATCATCTATCAGAATAGTATTCTGACAAATACAATCACACCCAGATTGTTGTTTTCTCTAGATAATTCATAATACACTTCCCTCATGGTACTTCAATGATTTAATATATTACCAACACATAACGGTCATCATTGATGCAAAAAGAGGGGACTGCTCGTCCTTTCTCAGCATGTATCTCTCATATCCACAAATTCTGGGTTTTACTTTCAAATTTAGTCACAGCACACAGTTGTATTTAAATGAACTCCTGGGCTTGGAACTGTAAATCTCAGTACAGAGTGCACTTAAGCAATTAGTTGTGGTGGTCATTTTGCTTACTTTAATGTATAGCATGCATGTATTTATATGTGTATGTATGTGATAATTCCATGGTGCAAGCCTAGCCAAAAGGCTGCAGAGCATTGTACCGGGTCAAAGACTAGCATAACATCAATGATAATTGGAGGGTTAGCCAGTTTGCGGACAATTGATGCATTGTGATGAAGTGTTTATGAAGTGCTTTTTCCTAGATTGGAGCACCGCTGTTGCAGTCCTGATGGATATTGGGATGTTGTTCCAGATCATGGGTGCATAGGCGGAAAAGACTTCCTGCCTTGTTTATTCTTTTTTTATACTGCTTAGTCTGTAGTCTGATAGGGTCCTCCTTGCTGAGGCTGTGGTGAAAACCACCTGAGATGGTGAGCTTGCCTGTAAAACAAAATGAGGGTCTTGTTTGTGATGATTTTGTAAATAATGCAGCTGGTTCTGAAGATGATGCAGGCTGGCAAGGGGAGCCAATGGAGTTCCATCAGAAAGGGGGTGAAGTGATAATATTTCTTCATGCCCTGCAAGAGATGTGCTGCGGCAAGTAGGATGCCCTTAAGAGGTGTCAATGTGGAGTCTGGGAGGCCATGGAGCTGGGTATTATCACCATCCAGATGTGAGAGTACGAAGTCTTGAGCAGCAGTTTTGAAGTCGCTGGTACCACATACCTCATGCATCAAACTTCAGGCAGAAAGATATATCAGATGATTAAAAGAGCACCACAATATCCCAGCAGGAGGTCCCCGGGCCAGCTCCCTACTAATGCCAGCTCAAGCACTGCGATTGGGCACCGGCTGATCAAACAGCCTGATCGGCTGATCCACCGGACTGTCTGTTACACCATAGATTTTTCCTCATCTCGTCTTTATTCCTGACTGGTTCCTTCCTCATTTAACCTTATTTGCCCCCCAACTCCTTTTACTCCTTTAACCTCATTTTTTCCTACCAACTACTTTTTTCCTTTATCCTCGTTTTTTCCTCCTAAACCTCTTTTTCCCTTTTAATCGCGTTTTCTCCCCTGCTTCCTTCCTCATTAAATGTAAACTTTACTCCCACCTTAACACTCACAGATCGTTTCATTTTTCCCATGCATAACCATTTCTTTCTCTTCCACTCAGTTTTTTCCCACCTTCCGCGTAGCTCTCCCACGCTTTCTGCTGACCCCACCCAGCAGCCCTCACCCTTCCAGGAACGTACTTAATGGAGGCCACAGCGTGAACCTATTGAGCAGGTCTCTGAGCCCGCTTCCCACTGTTGCTGCCAGCTCAAGCACTGTCCTCGGGCACCAGCGCACAGAACAGACTGATCGGGTGATCCATTGCACTGTCTGGTACACCATTGTTTTTGCCTCCTCTTCTCTTTCCTCCTGACTGCTTCATTCCTCATTTGAGATAATTTTTCCCCCTACTGCTTTTCCTCCTTTCACCTCGTTTTCCCCCTTTCTCCTCGTTTTCCCCCTAAACTGCTTTTCCCCCTTTAATCACATTTTCTCCCCTGCTTCCTACCTCATTTAACCTACTTTACTCCCACCTTTACGCTCACAGATCACTTCATTTTTCCCACGCTTAACCATTTATTTCTCTGCCACTCATTTAATTATTGCCTTCTGCACCACTTTCCCCCAGATTCCCTCCTCCCGTTGACTCCGCCCAGGGCTCCTCCCAGGAACCTACATAATGGAGGTCGCAGCACGGCCGCACCTGCGGCGCATGAAAGGCAATTCTGTCTGTGCCCGTCCATGCCTGGACCGTGCCCAGTCCCATGGCCCAGTGGCCCAGTGCCAGGACCCCTGGACATCCGCCCACCACAGCTACACCAGTGCTGAGTTAGCAGCCCTCAACCCTGGACCCTGCAATGGCTACTGAAGCTGCAAATCTCTGTGATCCACAGCAGGACCTTTTTCTGCCATCAATGTTCCCTCTCTTGTGAAATCACACCCCTGCTCATGGGCCCTCGCCCTCCTCCACCAAGATGGGACAACTCACCTGCCTGCTGATCAACACCCGATCTATCCACAAACACGCCATTGAGATTTAGGAGACTATCACCTCCTTCACCGCGACGTTGTCTTCCTTCACCGAGACTTGGCTCAACCGGACATTCCCACCCAACATCGCCACATGTACACCCAATGGATACAAGATAATTCACCAGACCACGGCAACAAACACAAAGGAGTAATAGTCATCATACAGAAAGAATCCCTCCACTGCACGGCCACCACTGACAGCACCACCTCTATCATGGAACATCTCAACTTTCACCTCAACATAGACCGCAAGACAACAATCAGAGGAACCCTCGCTTACAGACCCCCAGGACAACGCCCCACCTTCTGCGAGGTCATCCCGGACTTCATTGCCCATTAACTTGAAGAACTTCATCTTCCTCGGAGACCTCAACTTTCTCCTCAGTGACTACCACCAGCACCTGAGAGATGCGAAAAGGGACACCCTGGCTGCCCACCTTGAAGCCAACTTCAACCACAGCAAAGAACTCTTCAACACTGTCAAGGAGTTCTCCAGCCCCTCAGTAACCAAAAACATCATAGCTTCAACCTAAGATCTCTGCTGCACCCTAGCAGACTTCTCTCACAGCAAAATCACCACCATCTAAAAAACACTTCAACCCCCAACCCCAGCTTCCTTAGCCTCCTTAACCTCACCGACCCCCACACGGACCCAAGATCACAACATGGGACCAACTCACTAAGCAGACCACATCTACCATCATGAGCTCCATCCACTCAGGAGCACCCTAGGACCCTGTCCCCAATGCATATTCAACCTGGGTAACACAACTATCAGCAAAGAACTCACCACCATCCTCAATGCTTCCATCACCTCTGCCACCTTCCCAGAGCAATGGAAACACGCAAAGTCAGACCACTCCTCAACATACCTTCTGCAGACCCAAAAGATCTCAAGAACTATCAGCTCATCTCTCTGCTCCTTTTCCCTGCCAAATTCCTGTAAAGACGATTAACCGCCACCTCACAAACTCCCTAGAGAACAATGACCTCCTAGACCCCTCCCAATCTTGGTTCCGAATGAACCACAGCACAGAAACCTCCTTAATCGCAGCCACTGACGACATCAGGACCATCCTACACATGGGGAGAAACTGTTGCATTGATCCTCCTTCGACACTGTGTCTCACTGCATCCTCTTAAAAAAGTCTCCACCAGATAGGGATTCAAGGGGATGCCCTCAAATGGATCACATCCTTCCTCACAAGAAGAACCCAGAGCATCCACCTTCCACCATACACCTCAGACCTGAACAACATCATCTGCGGCTTCCCGCATGGATCCTCTCTCAACCATACCCTGTTTAACGTCTACATGACCTCGCTGGCAAACACTGTCAGGAATCATGAACTGAGCATCATATGCTGATCAAACCTGCCTCATCCTCTCTCTATCCGCAGACCCCTCCACTAACAAGGCCAATTTCCACCTATGCATGACCAGCGTCGCCCACTGGATGCAAACGACTGCCTTAAACTCAACACCGACAAAACAGAGATACTCATCTTCAGAAACTACACATCCTTGTGGAATGACTCCTGGTGGCCTGCAGAACTAGAACCCTCCCCTACTTCCACAGAACACGCCAGGAACCTCAGCATCATACTAGACAGCAAAATCATCATGAAAAACCACGTCAACACAGTATTCTCAGCCTGGTTCCTCACTCTCCCAATGCTCCAGAAAGTTTTCAAGTGGCTCCCAGCCAGCACCAGACACACCGTCACCAAGGCCCCCATCACCAGCTGTCTGGACTACAGCAACACTCTACGTGGGAATAACCTCACACCTACTAAACAGGCTACAGAACATACAGAACTCAGCCGTCAGACTCGTCCTCGATCTCTCGAGATGAGCCCACAAAACCCCACACCTCAGGAATCTCCACTGGCTCCCCATCCACAAGAGCTGCCAATTCAAGATGCTCCCACATGCTTGCAAGGTTGCAAGGCCCTGCAGAATCAGGTACCAGCCTACATTAATCACCGTCTGAATTTCCACCAGCCCTCCAGAGACCTGCAGTTCACCTCCCTCTCCTTTGCCCACACCCCCCAGCAATCCCCAAAGCAAGAGCGGCGGACACTCTTTCTCCTACCTGGCCACTAAAGCCTGGAATAGCCTCCCACAAAACCTCCGGACCTCCTCTTCCCTGCAGGATTTCAGGAAGGAGTTGAAGACCTGGTTGTTTGACTGATCCAACCCAGCAACAGGAACCCAAAGCACCTGAATACCCTCACGGGTGATAAGCAGTGCTCTACAAGTCTCATTTTATTGATTGACTGAGCAGCTGCAATCATCTCACCCGGACAACAACCTTTTTCGACAACTACATACATTTTTCTTGAGGAAATGTGAATGCTGTCATTTCTTCATTAGTTTGTTCGCAAATTACATCTTGCCATGCCACTCTTCTTAATTTAAACTTCACAAACTCTTCAGGCAATGTTTTCTGGTTGCCAAAGCAGCTCCAAAAGGCAGCATAGTTTCCTCATGTTCACCCACACTGTAACAGTGCAGGTATCCTTTATTCTCATCCTTTGGTCTTTAGGCTTGTTGGCAGAAGCAATTCAGGATAGTCATGTAGCACTCTTGTCCATGCCTTAGGCAAAAGTTTACAGGAATGTTGGCTGAAAAAATACATGTTCCTAGATCTGGTTCCCATGAACTACGCTCAGCCTCCATGCTAAGAGACAAAGGGGGTACTGGTTCATGTGACTTTTTCTCTGCTGTCTGTGTACAGTTGTCCATGCATCCGCCTGACAAGATTACTAGAATCAATATTGCTCTTACGTATGGAAAAATGATGCAACCCATGGCTATTGATGAGATTATATGCACTGTTATATATGATTGTAAGGTAATGGCCTCAGATTTCTCCCATCCAAAACTAGTACAATATCAGTTGCTTCCTCAATATGCCCTCTTTGACTAGACCAGAACTAAAAGCAATTGAATTATCAATATTCATTCACAGGAAGATCCTTCAAGTATTGGGAGTACATTCAAACCATTACATGCATTCCAGCGTTTATCACACATAGGGCTCTCTTTTATTCATCATTAATGTCTACATTCTGCCTGCCTATAGTCCCATTAGGGCCTTGTTTGAGTTATTGGCAATGCCTGTGCGACTCTGAATTTATATTTCTATAAACAATCTATGTTATTACTGTGGTCAAATCACCATGAATGATAATGCTATGACCACAGATATGATGAAACTGAGCGATAAAAATTTGGTCATTGATTCTGCATGGAAAAATCAAGTCTTTGCAGTGCTAGAATTTCCATCACATTTACACTTGATCAACAGAGAAATTAAAAATTAATATGCCTCAAAATTGTGCGCAAACTAAAAAAGTGGTGGTAATTCAACTGAATACAACTGGATTGGGTTCAACTTGATTTCTAGTACAATAGATGCGAGTGAAAACACCACAAACACACAGAAGAGCAAGGACACTACAGCAGCTCACATGGTTGCCCTGCATTATATTTCACTGATCCTGAGATATGAAAAGCAGAAGTAAATAGTGGAACGACAGCATCTGTAACTTGAAAACAGGAGTAGTGGTAGGCTGACAAGGTGTGGTACACTGGAAGGATCCCACTAAGCAGTGTAAATTCTCAAACCAGCATTGGCAAACCCCAGAGGTCTGCCGTAGGCTGACAGCCTTTTCGCTTTGTCAATGCTTCTTTTGTCAAGTTTTCAAAATGTTATTGAAGGGGGAGCTGCTGAGGCCTTGTCAATCTAAAAAAACACTGGCTAAAAGCAGAAAATATGTTTTAGTCTCAAAAAGCACACATTGTCATAGTAGTCCCTTGTCTGTATGGAACGTCTTTGTGTGTCTATGTGCTCCTAGTGAAAGGGCAGAATGCCATCACTGCAGTTCTGTTTGCCAACAGCTGAAATGGGTTGACCCTTTGCCCCAAGCAGTATGCTGCAGTGGGCAGAAGAAAACTGTGGTTGACATAATAACAGGCCAACCAATAAATAGTAAAATTGAAAAGGCTCGGCTAAGCCCACACCTAAAAATATATTTTTGACATAGATAACTTATTAATATTTAACTTGTTTTAAGTAGTACTGAAAGCTGCACCTTTGACATTTTTAAAAGCAATAACAGATGTAACTAATACCCAATTAAATGAGACTCTATGTCCCTACCTTTGTGAGGATAGAAGGCTCAGTTAGCCTTGCCAGGATTCAAACTCATGACCTGAAAATAACCGCTTTGACCAGTGTCAAGTGTTCTCTACTTGAGCTATTCTGGCAATATTGTGAATATCAGCCCTCTATGATGCTGACTCCTTAATACTCGAAAGAAACAATTGATGGACGGAATGCTGGACAATGCAAACATTCACACCCAGTCACAATGATCTGGGTTAAATCCATCATTCTTTTGCTCACCACACCACCCCAGTTTGGACCCAGCCATATACAAATCAGTCTGGACCCTGTTCCTTCTGGGAACAGTCCAGCCCGAACTGCCAAGCCAGATCCTCCCTGGACCGGAAACAAGCATCCTGGGACCGGTTTCAGGGCATCACCCTTCCACAGCCAGGCTAGCTTGAATCCAGTGGTGTAGTGAGCACGGGACCCACGTCTGGGCATACCCTTCCCACTTAGGGCGACATATGCAAAAGAAACAATTGATTGATGGAATGCTGGAAAATGCAAACATTCACCCCCAGTCACAATGATCTGGGTTAAATCCATCATTCTTTTGCTCACCACACCACCCCAGTTTGGACCCAGCCATATACAAATCAGTCTTGACCCTGTTCCTTGTGGGAACAGTCCAGCCCAAACTGCCAAGCCAGGTCCTCCCTGGACCGGAAACAAGCATCCTGGGACCGGTTTCAGGGCATCACCCTTCATCAGCAAGGCTAGCTTGAATCCAGTGGTGTAGTGAGCACGGGACCCACGTCTGGCCATACCCTTCCCACTTAGGGTGACATATGCAAAAGAAACAATTGATGGACGGAAGGCTGGACAATGCATGGTGAGCAAAGAAACGATGGATTTAGGCCCAGATCTTTGTACTGGGGTGAATGTATCACATTGTTCTGCATTCTGTCCATCAATTGTTCTTTTTGTATTTGTCACCCCCGAGTGGGACGGGTATGCCCAGACGTGGGTCCCGTGCTCTCCATGACACTGGAGTCAAGCTATCCTGGCTGATGAGGGGTGAATCCCCGAAACCGGTCCTAGGATGCTTGGTTCCAGTCCAGGGTGGACCTGGCCTGGCAGTTCGGGCTGGACTGTTCCCATTGGGCACAGGGTCAAGACTGATTTGCATATGGCTGGGTTCAAAC
Organism: Calotriton arnoldi; assembly: GCA_963921515.1. Lineage (NCBI taxonomy): Eukaryota > Metazoa > Chordata > Amphibia > Caudata > Salamandridae > Calotriton > Calotriton arnoldi. The sequence continues at coordinate 76,816 of CAWUFW010008732.1, read as the reverse complement.
TGGAATGGCATGGTGAGCAAAAAAACAATGGATTTAGGCCCAGATCTCTGTACTGGGGTGAATGTATGACATTGTTCTGCATTCTGTCCATCAATTGTTCTTTTTGCATTTGACTCCTTAATACTGGCATCAGAACAACCACAACAGCACTTGTGAAGCTGCTAGCTGTCATACAATTTGGTGCCATCAGTTGCTTTCAAAGTATCATTTTATAACCACATGGCAGCCATAAACTTGCACTCTGCTACATATCTGAGCAACAAATGAATGGCATAAAGAGGAAAGTGGGGTATCTTATAAAAATCTCCAAATCTAAGCACATTCTGAATGCAGTGAAATTATGTTTCTTTGTCCTAGACAACTGTCTTAATGTTCTGGGTGCAAATGACTACACTCACATAGTGCTGGTGCCACAAAATGCAGAGAAATGACCTTCTGTAACATGAAAATATAACTTACTCTGAAAATAGTCTTATGATCTGTGACACCAGCATGACCTTCACCAAACTGTGTGCACAATTCTCCTAATCCTCACTTGACTCCCTTGTCCACAGCTACAGTTGCATTTCTCCTGTTAAGAGGAAACAACATCCCCAGCAGTTGTGGCACCTAAATGGAAGCGCACACCAGCACATTATCCCACCCAATACCATCAAATGCTTACTGGTCATCAAAGCTATCACTCTATCACACACCCATGTCATCGCACGTAGGTGTCTAGAGGCATGCATTGCATTGAAATTTGCTTGCAAATGTGCCGCATGTTCACTTGCATTTGCAGAAACTTCATTAACATAAGTTGTTAATACATTCACCATGTATGTAAAGGTGACTCCATACTTGAAGGATTTAACACAGTATCTTAGTATCTTAGGTCTCACCATAAATTTTAAATATGTTGTAGTCGCAGTGGGTGCTTACTGCATGAAGGCTATTAATTCATTGAGTAAATTTGCACAGTAATTATGTTGAGTTAATTGAAATTATGAATGTGGCTTATGATAATTGATTAGACATCCCTGCCTTCATCTACATGCTGAGGCTCATATTAAACTCAGGATCTCTTCTTCGGTACTATCAGTAGACTAGACTCCTATTAAGGGGCGAGGATTCATGTAAGTTGAAGAGGAGAGGATGTGGTGTAACGGCTAGAGTGATCGACCTCAAAGCTGAGGAACCGGGTTCGATTCTTGGCAGGGACGCTCAACATCCTGTGATTCTGGGCAAATTACTTAATCTCCCATGCCTAACAAAACTAATGTGTCTCTCTGTAACGCAACTGGTGCTTATGTAAAGCTCTCTGATACCTTCGGGTCGAGACGCGCTATATAAAACTCCAACAAAAAAAACTTCATTCCATAACAGCAGGACACCACAGCAACTGTCTCTCCACCTCCCCACCCGGCTAACTGTCAATCCTGCATTCTTCCTCCCTTCTAGAATCCTTCTCCTCCCACATTCCAATAGCGACCTCCCATTCCACATAATAACAATAACATTACATCCCAACACATCTTCCTCCTTTGTAATAACAAAGCTATGTTCAAGTTTAACATAGATATAACTTGAAATACATTAATCAGTTATACAAACCATATTTAAAATGAATGTGAAATAATCCTCATCTTTTCTAAAATACAAAGCACATCTACATTTGTGTAAAATTAATGCTTGAACACAAACTATGCATTTCTGCATCAAGATGTAATCACAGAATTTGTTAGGTAGCCTAGTTATCCTTAATGAGGGTTTCTGCCTTTCATTTTCTCCCATTACATCACGTGTGCCATCCATCCATCCATCCCTTCCGCCTTCTCCCCCCGAAAACGAGTTCCAACTATTTTATCCTTGTTCCACCATTTGCCATCCTCCAACTTCACTGTACTTTTTGTTTACTTACAACACTTTTTTGGGTTCAGAAAATTTGGATTCACCCTTTGGTAGGATTCTTGAGCATTTCACTCTCAAATAATCTCCTACCGCCACCTTCAGCTCCTTTTTACCCTTGACCCCATACCTGTGTTGTACTTGAACATACTTGTTTTGCGCTTGCACTACTTTCTTTCCCACATCCTCAATTTTTTCTCTAGATATGGCAAATTCCCCCATCTATTCTCTCAACATTTTGGAAGCTGGCACACATCGCCTCAATAGTATGAAAGGTGAAACTTCTGTGTTGGCATAAGCGGTGGTAGGTACCGGCCACAACAATTTCCTCAATTTCAATTTACAATTCAACCCACTGGTCTTAGCCAGTTGCACATTCTCCTTAATGACTCTGTTGAATCTCTCAATGAGACCCTTACTCCGTGGGCGTATAAAGAAGTCTTGGTATGTCTAATACAACAGATCTTCAAAAATTCCTCAAATTGTGCAGATGTAAATTAGCACCCATTATCCATCAGAACTTCATCAGGAATCCCTTCTTTGGCAAAGGACTCCAAAAACTCTATTATACACAAAGGATTCTGAACTTAACTTCATGCCAATTACTGTAATAATCAATGACAACAATGCCATATTCAGTAGTTCCTCTAGATAACACCGTTGGGACAATAATGTCAATGGCTAATTTGCTCCATGTCTTCCTTGGAACCTTGACTGTCTCCACCGGACTTGGAACTGTCACCTGGGACTTATCACTGATATTGCAACTCATACAATCCCTTACAAAATGCTCCACACTTATATCTAATCGTGGCCACCAAAAATTCTCTCTTATTCTTCTCTTCATGGCTTCCATGCCTATATGACCTTCATGAGCTAATGCAAGCACCTTATTCCTCATACCCCCTGATACTACCTGCAAATTTAAATGGAATAAAAGACCATTAAGAATCAACAACTCCTCAAAAACATATTTGCTTCATCTCAGAATCCTTTTTGGGGCTCCACCTTGACCATCCTTGACTTATCCCACTCATTACTTCCTTAATTTCTTGATCCAACTCAAATGCATCCATCCACTCATGCTTTGCTATGGCACCTTCCGAATGATTTTCAACCATGCACACAAATTTGGTGTCATCTTCCTTTAATTCATCACCTTCCTCATTTTGCTTGATACCTGGCAACCTAGATAAACAATCCGCGAGCAATTTTGTTTTCCTGGGACATACTTGACCTTAAAGTTGTGCTCTTGAAGCCATTATTGCCACTTGGCAATTCTTGGTGAGGCCTGATTTCCCTCTTTGGTGGTAAAAAACTGCACCAAGGGTTTGTGATCCAGATGTACAATAAAATGTGAACCACGCAAAAATGGTTTAAAATGGACTATGTCCCACACACATGTTAGAGCCCCTCATTCTTTCACAGAATAGGTTGCTTCAGCTCCTCTCAAACTCCTGGATGCCAATGCAACCACTTCATCCTTTCGGTCCCTATGTTGCATGAGCACTGCTTCTAACCCTCTCTGACTGGCATCAGTCATGATTATAGCTTGATCCCTGGTATCAAAAGGCTTTAATAGAATGACATGAGCAATTTCCACCTAAATTCGATTGAACTCCTTCTTACATTCACTACTCCATATAAACTTCGAATTCTTTTTCAAAAGACCCCTCATGCTGTACGTCTTCTCTGCACATTTGGGCACAAATCTAGTGTAAAATTCAGTTAAACCCATGAATGATCATAACTGGTCCTTATTCTCAGGCGGACAAAAATCTTCGATGGCCTTGACTAAACTAGTTTTTGGGTCATTTCCTTTGCCCGATAATTTGTACCCTAAATATTCTATGATGGGGGTGCTCAGTTTACACTTCTCAGGTCAAAGTGTTACTCCCTTACTCTTTAATATAGACGGTACTTGATGTAGCCTTTCATCATGCTGCATTTGGTTCTCCCATAAACCAGTACATCATCCTGCAAAGCTTCCACACCAACCATGCCGTTGAACAAACTTTCTACTGTTCTTTGAAATACAGCAGATGCTGACACTAGTCCAAAGGACATATGTTTAAACTGATATAAACCCTCTGGAGTGATGGACGCTCTATAATGTCTGGAATATGGATGTAAATTAATCTGGCGCAAATACCCCATCGCTCAACTATGGGACACCATTCTTACTGTTCTGACACGGCCAGATGGGGCAGAGGAGACCAACTCCTCACAAGAGACTGATAGGCAGGACCCGGTTGCGAGACCCCGGGTACACGAATCCCCTGACCTGAGTGATAATGAGATCAGGGATGAGAATGATGGACATGCCTAAGACATATATATGAGTTAGGGTAAGAGAGCCGAAATTATTCATCTCTTTGCATATCAGGGGGCGGAATAGTACAAGTGCAGTGGGATGACTGGGTTGTTGAAGTATCTCCAATATATATTTTGGCTGAAGCGTGACGTTAAGACAATAGTTTTTGTTTGTTTGGAATGAGAAAAAATTGTATCTGATTTGCCTCACTTTGTCACTGAATGGGATGGCCAAGTGTAATTATGGATATGTACAACATCTTGTATCCACCTGTACACTGGGGTAAATATATTTACGGTCCGCTGATACATAAGAAATGCACTAAGACGAACATTTATGGCCAGTGGCCTGTGCATAGCTTTGTAGCTTCCTATAGGGAACAAAAGACCTGATAATAACAACTGTACCTTTTATTACATCTGTACTGGCCATCCGTTCCGTATTCGGTCCTGGCCCCTTACCCTCCCTTCCCCTTTGTTTCCTTTCCCCGAATGTAACATGTATGTTTGACAAAAATGCAAATAAAGATATTTAAAAATAAAAAATGGATGTAAATTAATCTGGTGATATGCAGACGTCATACAAGCTAACTAAACATCTTACCCCCTTAAGTGTGGACAGCATCTCTGTGATATTTGGCAAAGGGTAACGATCAACCCATATCTGATCGTAAATAACTCAGATCTACACACATTTGAATAGAACCATTAGCCTTGCGAGCCAAAATAACAGGTGCAACCCAATCAGAAGATTCAATGGGTTTTATCACACCATTCATGCATAACTTCTCTGCCTCCTTCTTCAATTCCGTTCACAAGGCTAAAGGCACTGTACTTATATACAACAGGTTGGGCTCCTTCATTAACTCATTTTGTGCATGAACCCTTTAAACAAGCCTAACTCTTTTTTGACTACCTCAGGATAAGACTCTTCCCATGTATTTTTATTTATTGCTAACACTTGCTCATAATCTTTCTTTAAGATTACTTGATCAGGATTATTGGCATCCAACAGAATGCCCACATTTCCTTGGTAATACCATCCCAAGATACATGCATCATCCTTTGCTACATATACAATCCCCTCCCTGCGACTTGTTGTTTCTAAAGCTTGATTCTGCTTCAAACTCTCCCAACACTTCAATGGCTATACCCCCATAACCAACTGGATGAATAGTAGAACTCCTTACTTGAAATCCTTGACCACAGACTATTTCCTTCCATTTCCTTTCACTCAGTAATGTGAATGGAGTCCCCTAGTCTGCCATAACCCTGACCTTTAACCCATTTATGGACAACATTCAAAAAGGTCTTCTTGTTGCTTGTAATGTCACTCCCCATAAATCCTCCTTATGCTGGCTCAAACTTGCATCAGTAATCGTAAATACTTCATCTTCCTTGCTATAAGATGAATCCCCCTCAATGAGTTTGTTTGGTTCAATTCTATGTATTTTGCTTGAAGATGCCTTGTCTGCAGACCTCCACAACCTTGCAAAATGCCCTTTTTTCATGTATTTAGCACATGATCTATCTATGGCTGGACAGACTTTTGCATTACCAAGGTGAGAAGTCCTTCCATATCTGTAACATTCTAATCGCTTAACTATCGGATCCTTGACAACATTTTCTCTTTTGTTTGACTTATCTGGTTCATCTCTCTTTTTGCTTTTATATATTTACTTTTAACAGATAAAATACCTTGTGATTGCGACTGTAACTTAACATCAGATATTGATATCTGTTCCATATATGACGTTGTACTTTCAATCCTGGTCGCAATTTCTATCGCTTTCTGTAGCATTAAATTAGTAGTGAATAATAGGGCTTCTTGCACCTTTTTGTTATTTGTTTTTTCCACTAACTGGTCTTTAATTATTTCGTCTTCAAAAGCTTTGTACTCACAAGACTCAGCTAGGATCCTTAAGGCACCTACATAACTCGATGCAGATTCACCCGAACTTGTACTCTTTTGTAAGATGTCTTTCCATTATGACATTCTTGCATGCCTTGAATCTCACATCCAGAGATTTGGTGGCAGAAGCATATTCATCCTCTGAGCCATCTCCTTCACTATCCACTACAATACCATGTCTTTGGAAATGTGCTTTGGTATTTTGTGACCCTCAGTACCCAAAAAGTGTTTTAAAATAGCACATTTCTCTTTATGAGTAAATAACTTTCCCTCAGGAGCATCTAGATACGCTTCAAACCCTTCTTTCCACTTCTCCCAATCAGCTTCAGGCGATGATGGATTTGTTAAAAATGCAGGAGCCTGAGCAATAGACTGTTGCATTGTGGGATGCAGCTACACACTAACCTTGGAGAAATTTTACCAATTGCCACCGTACAAGATGTGCAGCGAAAGGTGTGCATATGACCAATAGAAATGCACCTATAGTACTATATACTTAGGGATTGGGTGATCTATTTGGAAATTGGCGCACACAAGAAAGTCACACACTATCTAAATTGATCTGGCCTCTCAACCGCAGTGCTTTAAAAAGGGGTAGGGGGATTCACCCCACTCCCCCAAAATCAATCAAAAGATCTAAGAAATAGTCATACAGCCTTAAGCACACGCCAACAGTTTCAAATGATGGTACAATATATAATCATCAACAACAGTTTTATTTTGATGGTTTTATATTTCGGCCCACTGGCCCCTTCTTTTTAGCTAACACGTGTTTCATCGTCAAAGGGCGTGACCCTACGACTTCATGAGGGCTAAAAAACAGAAAATATTTCCAATTGTAATGCTACATGTTATTCCAATTTAGTTAAGCACCCATTCTCTCCCTTCTTTCCACTTCTCCCAATCGGCTTCAGGCGATGATGGATTTGTTAGAAATGCAGGAGGCTGTGCAATAGACTGTTGCATTGTGGGATGCAGCTTTTCACTAACCTTGGAGAAAATTTACCAATTGGCACTGTACAAGGTGTGCAGCAAAAGGTGTGCGTATGACCAATAGAAACGCACCTATAATACTATATACTATACTATATAGGGATGGGTGATTTATTAGGAAATTGGCGAACACAATAAAGTCACACACTATCTAAATCGGTCTGGCCTCTCACCCGCGGTGCTTTAAAAAGGGGGGGAGATTCATCCACGCCCCCAAAATCAATCAAATGATCGAAGAAATAGTCATACAGCGTTAAGCACAAGCCAACAGTTTCAAATGATGGTACAATATATAATCATCAACAACAGTATTATTCTGATGGTTTCATTTTTCGGCCCACTGGCCCCTTCTTTTTAGCCAACATATATTTCATCGTCAAAGGGCGTGACCCTATGACTTCATGAGGGCTAAAAAACAGAAAACAATTCCAATTGTAATGCTACATGTTATTCCAATTTAGTTAAGCACCAATTCTCTGGTGACATATGTTTCTTGAGATCATATTACAATGCAAATTGTGACATATCAGTGGAAATCCATGCACATTGTTTCGCAAAATCCCTTTAGTTGCCTTAATTAACACATTGCTATAATACCCCATGATTGTCCAATATATCACATCAGTATCGAAGACGTAATTTTTCCATTCACAAGTCAAACAATAAAACCAGTGCGAAGTCAACTTCAGCATAGGACATCATGTGCAATTTAACTATCCACCATAGTTGTGGGGCGAAGTAATAATCATATTCATATCAAATATCCCCACCATTCAAACCTTGTGAAGCATGGCCATGAAACCTAAAAAGTGCACTCCCAGTACTGCGACATGCAAAATACACCCCCATAGTGTCAAAACCAAATCCACAAAAAGGACCTGTCCAGGCAAAAGTGTATATCCTATGTCTCTCCTGTAGAGAGAATATAAAACGTCACCATATAACTTCAGTGCGGCTATCACATCTCTAACATTACCACCCAGTCACCTGCCTACCTTCACTTCCGGTTGTACTTCTGACCCAGAGTATTAATGAAAATATCCACAGTTGTCACCTGAATAAATATAAATATCCCCATTAGGTATCACATTGAATAGCCATTGCCATTATATCCATACATTTAATACCTGGAAAGCAGTGTCTCTCACCGATTCTTTATGCGATTTCAACCGACCTAATATGTAGTTTGTTCCACCTTAGTATTATCTCTCCAATGCCAATATCCCATTAGTAATGGGAAACTCCTCCCTACAAAGTAAAAGTAAATAGCCATTTAAATCGCTGATAACTTCCAAACAAAGTGCATCCCTGACCATATCCGTTACATCACCCAATGTCGAAACCTACCGTATTGGTGTTGAATGCTTCTATGACAATTCCGCAAGCGAGTACACTCCAGCCTTGGCGTTCCATCCGGGCGCCATTGCTAATAAAATTTAAAACCAAGGGCAGCAATGATGGACTGTGGATGTGTGCAGATTATATTAGTGACATCCACCCCGCTTCTTTAATACGGCCGCCACCTTAGCCAAGACTGCACTGTGGTGAATAATCCAATTTCGCCTACATTTTTTACATCATAAAATCGTTAATGCCTATGATAGCCGTGTCCCCAAGGTCAAATATCCAGCACGTTTTAGAACTGGCAGTATTATTCTGATCTGTCTCCCTGTCTCCTGCACAGAGGAGAAAGCACCTTCACCTTATTATTGTGCAAACTCATCTCCTGGTGATGCTATCATGATTAAAGGGGGGACATCACCCCAAGCAGGCCTGTACCAATGTTAATAGTCCCCAAAGATTGCACCTATCCTGTCTATAATTAATATAATGCCACACTTCTCAATCAATCAATGATCAAAATGCAATTTGTATATGGGAAAAGGAACTATAATGAAATTCAATCGGGGAAGATTTGGTATAATGAAAACTATCACTGAGAAATGAACTGCGCTTGTCACATCAAACATCTGTATAATTTTCCATTAGTCCCCCAAAAAATACTGTAGTTTGTGGTCAGCGTTCAGACCGTCTTGGATGGCTCTCAAGCGCATAATCCTCATTGCCTCCCTTCTTCTGAGATTTAACTCTCTATTTCCCCCTTGGGGTCTCTTAACACTTGATCAATTCCATACATCTAAAACCTATGTTGTCCTTGTGCAGTAAATCCGTGGCATGAACCGCTATGGCATATCTCTCATCTCCTTGTTTCAGTGCTCTCAAGTGTTCACTAACCCTCTCTTTTAATGCTCTTATGGTACTTCCTATGTAAATGTGATTACATTTGGACACAATGATGTACTACAAACTTTGTATTGCAATTAATGTAAGAACAATTTCATAGCTTTTCATTTTCTTCCTCCCAAACATCTTTGTCTTGTCACATGTCCATTTACACATCCCACAATGGCCACATTTAAAGAAACCTAGAGTAAGATGTCCCATCCAGTGATAATGTGGTTTTGTTGTGGGATACCTCGGCTCAGTTAAGCTTGCAAAGATCTACTCCTACAAAAATAGATGTGAGGTCTCACTGAAGTGAACTCATCCAGTGCCCTATCAGCACATAAGATGTGCCAATGTTTTTGCATGCTTTTGCGTAAAAGATCTGACATCCAGGTGAAGTCCGTAATCAATCTGACCTATTCTGGTTTGTCTTTCATTTGTGTCAACTTCCCTAGTGTGTCACTTCTATTAACCTTTAGAAACTTATTCCATGCTGCTCTTATGGTCTGTGTTCAATATTCTATTTGTGTGAAACGCACCTCCATATCACATATACATTCCTGAAAGTCCAATTCATAACTACAGTTGCATCTTGAACACATCACCTCTCCATAAGGGATTGCTCTGATTTGGTGATTAGGGTGCACACTGAATGCATGTAAAATAGAATTACATGATGTTGGTTTGCGATGTAATCTGCTCTGTATGGTCTTGTCATGAATAAACAACTATAGTACTGTGACACAGCTCATTATGCAGCAGAAAGGTGTGCGTATCACCAATGGATTAATGCCCTATACAAATAATGCCACATAAGGTGTGTGTATCACTGGTTGAACCACACGAATTTCCAACTGACAAAAGTACTATAAAGGTGTGCAAACTACTGTTAGGAACGCACCAATATCACATTTCTCTGTGACTTGTATGGTAGTAATGGTGTGCTTATCACTGCTTGATACACACAGTTCTTAATCTTAAATGAGCTCTTGGAACCTATTAGATTCACTGTAGAAAGTAATGCAGCAAAAGGTGGGTTGGATTTGGCCCTTTTTGCAGGATTATCCCCATACTTTTTGCTTCTTCCTCCTATTTTATCCTGACTTGTTGTTGTTGGTTTTAGGACTCTGGGCACTTTACCACTGCTGATCAGAGCTAAAGTGCATATGCTCTCTGTGTAAATAGTGAACATGATTGGATATCCATGATTGACCTATTTGATTTACTGATAAGCCCCTAGTAAAGTGCACTGAGTGTGCCAGGGCCTGTAAATCAAATGCTACTAGTGGGCCTGCAGCCCTGATTGTGCCACCCACATGAGTAGCCCTGAAAAGGTATCTCAGGCCTGCCACTGCAGTGTCTGTGTGCAGTTTGTTAACTGCCATGTCGACTTAGCAAGTGCACCCACTTGCCAGGCCCTAACCTTCCCTTTTCTTACATGTAAGGCACCCCTATGATAGGCCCAAGGTACCCCCCTTGGCAGGGCGCAGTGTATGTGAAAGGTAGGACATGTACTGGTGTGTGTGACATGTCCTGATAGTGAAATACTGCCTATTTCATTTTTCACTATTGAAAGGCTATCTTGCCCCATAGGATAGAATGGGAAATGCTTTGTACCATCTTACAAGTATAACTTCCCATTGGGACATGATAGAGAAATAAAGTTTAGGCTCTCTGAGCTCAGAATTTAATAACACATATTTTAGTAAAGATGGTTTTTAAATTGTGTGTTTGAAAATGCCACTTTTAGAAAGTAGGCATTTTCTTGTTTAACCATTCTGTGTGCCTCTGCCTGTTTGTGTATTGACTGTCTGGTTTTGGAGTGACAGGGGCTGGGGATGTGCATTCACTGTAGACAACCACTGGGGGGGGGTGAGGTGTGCCTGGCCCTCCCTGGATGACTCAGAGCTAGGCTGAATAGACCCTGGCTGGATTTAGAGTAGTGGGAGGAGGTTTCCTTGCACCTGAATAGGGCCTGTCTCCCTTGCACAATGATGTCTCCACCCCCTGTGGTCATGCTGCTCCAGTGAGGACAGAAATGGTTTGGACTGGGCTCAGAGACCCTTGCACAAAGAGAGCAAAGACATTTTGGGGTATAAGTATTAGACCTAAAACCCCTGAATTTTAGACTACATCTGGAATCAAGAGGAACCTTTGCCAAGGAAAAGAGCTGAAGACACTGGAGTACTGCCCCTTTGATGTGTGCTGTCTGGAGTTGGTCAGCAGTAGCTGTTTCTGACAAGGAAAGGACAAGGACTTTGCAGTTTGCTGTGTCCTCCCTGCTTGAGGAAGATCTCCAAGGGCTTGAGTAGAGCTTGCCTTCTGTTCTGAAGTCTTAGGGACACAAAGACTTCACCCCCAGCTCCCCTGAACTTTCTTGCTGGGACTTCTGACCTGCCAAGAGGTGCCTGTGACTGTGTTGAGCCTCTGGAGGTTGTTCCTGCTGTTAGGAGCTAGAAAGGCAACGCAACTGCAAGAAAATCGACGCATCGCTCTTCTTGCGGCTGTTTTTCCAACTCAGCACTGCTGTGAAAGAAGAATCTCCACGCATCGCTGTGCCGCTGCCGAAACTGACACAGCGCCTGTCGCCACTGCAAGAACAGACGCATCGCTGCTGAAGAAACCAACGCAGTGCCGCTCGATGCCGCCGCATCGATCACCGATGCATCCTGGATTTCCACGCATCGTACCTGTACGGCAAGTTTTCCCAAAGCATCACCCGCAGACCAGAACCATCTCAGAATCGACGCCTCACTTCCCCCTACAGTCCGGATTCGACGCAGAACTTCTCCTGCGTGCAGCAGAACTGTTGCATTGCCTCCCCATGGTCTCAGGAAATGACGAATCTCTTTGTTTTTTGACGCTTCCCATCTCTGCGGCTGTTTGGCCTTGTGAATTTTGTCACAACTACTGGTACATTGAGAGAAATCACGCATCCATAGTTTTCCATGGGCCACGTTGTTTGAAACCTTTTTAAAGTCAAATTCTTATTACATGTATGTTGGATTTTTGTTGTTTTGGTCTTGTTGAGTTTAGATAAAGATACTTTATTTTTCTAAACTGGTGTGGTGTCCATTTGTGGTGTTATCACTGTATTACTGTGTGTTTTGAGTACAAATACTATACACATTGCCTTTGGGATAAGTCTGTCTGCTCGTACCAAGGTACCCAGGGGGAGAGCAGGGGTTATCTAAAGTGTGTATCCCCCTTACCCTGACTAGAAGGGTCCCTATTTGGACAAACGTACCTACCTCTGCCAACTAGAGACCTCCATTTTTAACAAGATGTGTGTGTCACCATTAGAAACGCACCAAAAATGTATCACTTTGTTGTGGTGTGTGCATCACCGCTTAATGCGCTCTTGGAACCTCTTTGATTCACTGTAGAAACAATGCAGCATAAGGTGTGCATGTCACCATTAGAAACCTACCAATAATGTATCACTTGGTTGTGGTGTGTGCATCGCCGCTTGATGCCCACTGAAAAATTGTGGTCGAAAGATGCACGAAAGCGCTAGTACGGCCTGATCCAAAATGGCCTCAAGGCTGCATGGGGCGTTGAACACACAGGCAAGACAACACAGATGCGCATCATAGACAAGACAACATTCTCGTACTGGAATACTCCAAGAGAGAGCATCCGTCCCACTCATGTCCACGGACAGTCAAGGCTCACGTTGAGGCTCACGCGGCAGCTATGGCTCGCGCCTCAGATGCTGGATGCAGTAATAGAAAACAGTACCTTATTTTGTGGAAGCGACAGGCCTCGATCAATCAATCATCTGCCTCTTCATGTAGGCACCACCTGGACTGTTCAGCAGTCCTGAAATCTCCATTGCTGAGGTGAAATGGATAATTTGACTTTCCTCATCAAACACGGTTCCAGGATCACTCGTGGGATGTCCTGCTTTTAATTAGCCAACTCGTCTCCAATATAAAGAAGCGAGGCTTCATGTAAGTTGAAGTAAGTTTATTCTATAACATCAGGACACTACAGCAACTCTCTCTCCGCCTCCACCACCCGGCTAACTGTCACCCCACATTCTTCATCCCTTCTAGAATCCTTCTTCTCCCACATTCCAATAGCGAGCTCCCATTCCACATAATAAAATAACATTACATCCCAACAACTCCCAACCCATAAAGAAAAGAAGACCTTCCTTTAGGTGCAACAAATGTGGTTCTGTCCTGTAACAATAAGCCCAATACAAATGATCCAGTCTCAAGAAAAGAGGAAACCTTCTTCATCTCTTTCTGCTGTGAAATTTGCTACGCCAACCCCACTCTTGTGTGCTTTCCTATGCAGACTATTTCTTCTGTGTTTCAGATGTGCACCAATTCTAGAAGCCAAACATTTGACTGCATCTTTATGTTGTTTAGACCCTTTGCTGGGTGTCTCATTGGCAAAGTTCAGTTGGAGTTTTCCAGCCATTAACTGCCTTTAGACAACTGAGAGGTGCAGTAACATGTACAAAGAGTAACGATCAACTTATGTCTCTATATTTGAAAGTGCAAAGCATACAATAAATAGTGATGATACCAACAGACACATTCTCTAAGTACATACATGCATTTTTTTTAACCTTGGCCGAAAAAATTGAGAGATCCGTTTTCAAGAACCGTGCAAAATCACATACCTCTTCATTGTTAATGTAAATATATCCATTATTGTACCTTGATTAGCCGTCAGCATCATGGTTTTGTTAGCTTTGCAGGAATGACACCATGGCACCATTTTTGGTCATCAGATGCCATGAGAGATGCTTCAAGATTATTTGCTTAAGTTTAGTTTAATCTTTCACTAATTCGTCATCCCTCTGACACAAAGACAGCTCCTGCACTGTGAGAACTGAAGATCCACACCCTTGCAGCAGTCCAGCAACGTAATTGGTCACCGCTTATCTCCATGTCTAGTAAGACATAGTAGGAATCCTCAACACATTGAGTGAAAAAAGCAGGCCTTTTATGTTCAGGGTGTGGGTGTGTGTTTGCCCAATGAAATTCTAAAAAAAAATGCTGCATTGCAGAAAATGATTTGATCTCTGGTGTTTTTGAAGCCCTGCTTTGAAAGAGTATATTTTAGCACTTTAACACTTCTGAAGCACACGCTTGCAGTAACCACTTCTACTGTTGACTTGTTGTTTGACTGACTACGTACAGTAAAGCCCATACAAAAGTTTCAAGGGACAGATTCATATCATGGGGCATACTGGCTTGCTTTATTTGGTGGATTATTTTCTTATATGGGTAATGTTGCAATGACAATATAAAACCCAGTCTTACTTTATCTAAACACTGTATGCTTTTTCATGCAATAATTGGCAACCCTATTTGTTCCACAACATCATTTTTTTTTTACCTTTATATTGGAGGAGGTGAGGTCACAAATCTCCACATGTCTTACCTATGGAAGTGTGCTGCCCACGGAGGGAAACATACTAAAGCATACAAAAAATGGATGGAATGCTTGAATTAATCTTAGCCACTGGTAACTACTCAGGGCCACATCCCAGTCCATCGTTATTTTGCACACCATGCCACCTCAGTTTGAACCCAGCCATATACAAATCAGTCTTGACCCTCCTCTCCTCCAATGGGAACAGTCCAGCCTGAACTGCCATGCCAGGTCCTCCCTGAACCAGAACACAAGCAACCCAGGACTGGTTTTACCCTAGTTAGGGCTCATAATCCAGGAATAGATTGATTCCAGTGACACAGTGTGCACGGGTTACACATCTGAGCATATCCATCCTACTCTGGCCGACATACTAAAATATACTTGGGCCGCATCCCTGTCCAATGTTATTTTGCACAGAATGCCACCTCAGTTCGGACCCAGCCATATGCAAATGAGTCTTGAACCTGCTCTAGTGGGAACAGTACAGTCCAAACTGTAGCCGGAAAAACATGGATGTAACAAGAATACACCTCTTGTGTGTAGGTCACCTCTGGTATGGCAACATCTGATCAGAACTACTCTAAAATAAGGGCCATAAATGTCTAGTGGACCCACAAGGGTTACCATGTACTAAAGAGTGTGCGAGGCTTAAATCTCTGCATGGAAGAGCCAGAAGGCCCTGTGTGCTGGCATTGAAGAGACACTCTCATGTGAGGCTTCTGATTTTCCACCCTTTCAAAAAACTCTTTTATCTTAATTAGGTGATTACAAATGGTATTCAGATATTTTCGTTTGCTATAGTTGTCTAGTGCTTAGGCTCATTCCTTGTACTTTTAATTGCGATGTTTCATTATTAATACATTTTGTTTCTGTTACAATTGCAAACATTTTAACTAACAGGTGTTCACTGCGTTAGTATTTTTAGGCTGGGAACTAATAGGCATTGACTCTCTGAAATCAACCTATATGGTCTTCGGGGCTGGATTGGATGTTGGCTAGGGTGTATGGATGATATTGTGCATTTTGGTCCTTTCAGTAGGTGCATGATGGCCAGACAATTTCATGAGGAATATGGGGTACCTGTTTATGTATACTATCCGTGGTGCTCAATTACATACATTAATACTAGGAATTTTCTTAAAAGTGCTAATAATTGTTTTCGATCCACACTTTAAGCAGTTCAATTTCCAAAAACCTCAGAATAACAATCTTTAGCGAAGCTGTAAATAATGACCCTTATAAAGTCACACTTGAATGTTTTATATAGATTTCTATAATTTTTAATAACTTGCATATGAGCCACTGACATCTCTTATTCGGAATTTCAGTGCATTTCGGAATGCTTCTTGTCTATAAGTCCTGCTTCACCAGGAAACCGTACCCTATTAATAATAATAATCCACTCGTAATAAAAGGAAGAAAAGTACTAACGAAATAATGTCTCCTGTGTATAGATGTGGAAATGGTGATAGAATCTGCCTTCCAAACTAGTACCAGTAGAAACGTATATGGTCACCAGTGAAAATGTCCTTAAATATCTCTGCATAATACCAATGCTGCATTATTTAACTGACCAATTCATACCTAATGAATTTATCAACATATATGGCTGGCCTCCTACTTGTACACCATCTTTAGGATATGAAATATGCATTTTTGTGAAGTCTGACTTTTATTTCAAGTATGTTTACACCAAACTTAGTCCATTGACATTAGATGTACGTTCCTTTCCATAATATAAATATCTTGCATTGGTGTTCTAGTTGTCAGCCATCATAGGAGTATGGAATTCTCATCCTCATAAGGCAGATCCTCTAATAAAAGTGTATGAATCATGTCCTGAATCAGTGCATCATCTGTTTTCAAGAGAACGGTCCACTTACAACAAAATACAGTACCATTTAATATTATTAAAATATTGCGTGTTGACATTCCGTTGGTTTAACAATTAGGTTAATAGAGTTATCATCCCGTAAAATCAATCTTCCATTGTACATTCGTACTTATATAAGATAATCAACGTTACCTCACATAACAAATTGAGGTAATATTCTTTCCTACTTTCCAGTAGTGCCATTATATCTCTCACATTTTCTACAAATATATCAGGTCTTGCAAAGTGATGGTATGGTTCTGAGTCATAAATCATTGGTGACAATCTTGACATTACCAAACATATTCACTAGTTAAAAGTGAAGTACTAGTGCTAAAAGATACCACGTATATGTCTAATAGTAACCGTGCAATAACATTTGTACGTCCAAAATCTCTAAATGGTACAACAAAACTTAACGAAAAGAATGAGCATCCAAGCGACCTGAAATCGGAATACTATATAATGAATGAGATACACTCAAAGGCCTTTACCGAGAATCTGGAACACTAACTATTAAAAAACCTTTCAGAAATGATAGTCACAAACTTTATGGAATTAATAAGAAATCACACTGATCTAATATAGACATCACATACTCAATCATTGCCCCCAACAGCAAATAAAACATTCCACCTATTCATACGAATGCCAGTATTATAGCGATTTGTAATATATATAAAAACATGTGCTTAGAAAGCACACCACGTCTTCTTGGTGATGTCACTCTATTAGTTAATATTTTCCTGATTATCATCATTAAATGGGTTTGGTTATACCCAGAACCACTTTACTTGTTTGGCAATAGAGGAGCAATTTTGAAGTAGAGTTGACCAAAGGAAAGACAAATCATGCAACATTCTATGTTATTGTAGGCAAAATATTTGCTATATTTTGTGGCATTACTTTAGATAATGTGATAACTAAACTAAGAGAGAGAGATGCCAGAGTCCTGACGTAAGCTATCACTGAGTGCCAGCATAGTTAGAAAAATATGACCCAAAGAGATAAGTTGGTTTCTGTGAGGCAGCTTAGTACAAGCAGAAAGAATATATGTGAGCTGCACATGCAAAGTAGCAAAATCACATCAAAATTAAGAAGTAAAATCTTGAAAGCTCTAAGCCAAGCTAGGTAAAAAGACAAAAATGTAATGCTACAATTGAAAAAAATATATACAACAAGTTCAGAGGTTATAAAATCCGCCCCATAAGAAGGCACTGGAAAATACGTTTAATGCTATCCTGTGTGGAAATGCAAACATGTGAAATAGTTTCAATTAGCTTCATGCAGTTGTCTGTTTCCAGGCACCTTTTGTGATGGAGTCTTACTGGTCCACATCAGGCGAAAGCTGGTGCTTGATCCAACCGAAAGTTTCTATCTTCGGACTTAGGTTAAATTATATGTCATAGCACACAACTGCTACCAGTTTGTTTTTGTGTAACGCTATCAGGAGCAATTACTGGCAGAATTACATGTTTGGCTTTAGACGTGTGTGGTTCTAGTAATGTCTATGAGGGAAAAGTTGGGTAAGCTCCCTAGGTCCTGACACATAGTGTGCTTGCAGTGACTGTGGTGCTACCCGTAGGCCTGCTCATATTTAAAGGGTATGTGAGTGAGACAGATCACACTTCATGCAGAATTATTTTACTCGAAAAATTCTAAGTTCTTGACTAGGTTTATGAAACATTTCTCTTTAATAAGGCGTTCATCGGCCCTTAAGATGCACAAACAGTAACCAGCTGCCTGGTTTTATTGATTTTTGGAAGGCTGAGGCGTCATCAACTATTAATATTTATTCATGTGTGAGCTAATACAAGGTTTGTAGAGAGAGGCTGGCAAGCTAACATATTTAACCGTGTGCCCACGGTCAGAAACAGAAGAAAGGGTCCCGCTGCTGGATCACATCATGGAAAAAGTGGAGTGAGAACCACCAGCCACCTACTGCGTTCTGTTTAGCAAAAGAAGAGATTGCAATGTAGAGCCGTGAATTACAAATACAGCACGAGGGAGCAGATCATTCTCATGTGAGCATCCTATGACTCATAAACTATATTATCTATCATTATGCATTCATACAGCCCGCAAGATGCACTGGAGAATTCGTCAGCATATAGATTGGTCAAATTACTCTGAGTAGTTGTGCATTTCAGTATCCACAAGATACGTTACTGTTAGTGAAGGAAGTACGTATTACACCATAAAATATGCATGTCAGTGTGACCTGTCAATGTTTTAACATCATAACGATGAACTACACTTCAGGAAAGAAGGTTTTTGTTAGTTAGAGCCAAAGAATGGCTATTAATGTGACTCCATTATCGAAACTGACTTTCGGTGCCTTGAAAATGCCCGCACTGTCAGCTGTACTTATTAATGCGTTAAAATGTATTCCTTAAGGTTCAAGATAGGAAGCTACAAGGGAGGTGTTTAATGCCCTGATGAATACAGAAGATCCTAATGGTCAACCCTTTTCTGTAGAAGCATGTTGATCGCATAGCAGGGTCGATACACATGGTTTGAAGTACTGCATAGGACGGGTTTATTGGGATATATTAAAGACAATTCATTCCCAGGGGCGGCTCCACCAATATGGCGGAGGAGCGTGTCAACCCCCCCCCCCCTCGCTGAAAGCCAGCAGATGCAAAGGACAAAAATAAAATGATAATAAAACATTTTTTATCATTTTATTTTTCGTCCTGCAGGCTGGAATTGCGAGCCGAGGGAGGGGCATCGCCACCTACACTGACGCTGCAGTTGCAGCACCAGGGAGCTGGGGGGAGTGGTGGGCTGTGCCAAGTGTCTCATGATTGTCAATAATTTGATTGATCCTAGTAAGGCCAGACCAACGACTGAAATAAGTTACAACAATAATGTTGCCTTTGTTGCCAGAGTCAGAGTCAGAAAAATCTTTATTCGGCAATGAGCCGTAAAAGAAAAATTCAAGACATTTCATACATAAGATCATAAAGAGAGTTTGATATATACATAAAATAAGCAAGATTAAAATGAATTTGCGTCAGTAATCTCAAGGAGCAAAGTGCATGTGAAAAAAGCATGAAGAAACTGTAAACATGCAACACGGCAGCATGAAATCAAGTAAAGAGTATACGATATATACAATAAAATAAGCAGGATCAAGATTCATTTTGGTCAGTAATCTCAAGGAATGTGTGCGCAAATAGCACGAATGAACTGTAAACGGCTGTTTGTCACTACCAGGACATGCCACACAGTGAAGGCACATGTCCTACCTTTTACCTACACCGCACCCTGCCCATAGGGCTAGTTAGGGCCTACCTTAGGGTGACTGATATGTAGTAAAAGGGGAGTTGCAGACATGGCAACCACTTTATGTGCCACGTCACAGCGGCAGTAAACTGCGCGCACAGGCCCTGCAGTGGCAGAGGCCTGAGACAGGTTTGAAAGGGTACTTCGGTGGGTGGCGCAAGCAGCGCTGCAAGCCCACCAGTAGCATTTAATTTACAGGCCCTGGGTATATGGGATACCACTGTACAAGTGACTTACAGGTAAATTAAATATGCCAAACAGGTGTAGACCAATCTTACTAAGTTTACCATAGAGAGCACATGCACTTCAGCACTGATCAGCAGTGATAAAGTCCCCAGAGTCATAAAACCACCAACAACAGGTCAGAAAAAATACAGGAGGAAGGCAAAAAGTTCTGCGATGACCCTGCAAAGAGGGCCAAGTCCAATAATATGGGTTTTAAAAAGAGGATCTGGGGGCTGAGTACAAAGGACAAAACAGAATAAAATGACATGTGCTCTGTTTCTCAGTATGATTACAATGGCAAGGAGGGAGATCATGCTGCCAAACGCATTGAAATGGAAATGCAAATTTAAAATGGATTATGTTCAGTCTGAAAAAGTAGGATACATCCTATCAGTAGGATTGTTAACTTTGATAGCTGACTAGTGCTTCACAGACGTGTCTCAATAACGTATTCCTAAAAGGACTCCTCTGTGCTCTAGTGCTTTATAAAGAAAAGTTTAGTTGTAACAAGAGCAACTCAAAGATTGCATGTTATATATAGAACAGTATGGTAGGGCTTGATTGAGATCAGATGACATCAGTGGGGGCTGCCTTTGTACGGGGTGGTGAGGCGAGGGGCAGGTGGGGGAGGCATGAAAATAAAATAAAAAATAAACTTACTTTCTTTGCAGCCACCGCCGCCGCCGCACGTCTCTTCTCCGTCCTTGCTCTCTGCCACCGGAAGCTCCCAGGCTCCCGGACTCTTCCAGCCTATTACGACGCTGCATGTCGTGCAGGCCGCTCAGGCATTACCTGGGAGGCTGGACATGTTCTCCACTGGGCTGTACAACACAGCCCAGTGGAGAACATGCCAAGTGCGCATGACTGTTTGGCCGGCCCCAGAGAGCCGGCCAAGCCGTCCTGCACACTTAGGGAGGGAGTGCAAACCATTTCTGCTCCATCTGATGGCGGCGAGCCCAGCCCCGCCCGAACTGGCTGGAGTCCTGCAAAGAAAAAAAAAATGATATTAACTTCTTGTTATTACCATTTTATTTTTATTTTGCACTGCTCAAGGAGCAGTGGGCGACGCTGCGAGCCGCCACTGGATGACATAAAGAAGACTGCGGTGTAGAGGGCAATGGAAGAACAGCCATAGATGGCACATTCTTTTATTACACATTTACCATATACATTTTTACAATTTTAGGCACATGACGATAAAGTGCTTTGCCCAGAATCACACGTTTTTGGCCAAGAGCTGAAGCCATGATTAGAACCTAGGTCTTAAGTTTCCAATACCTTATCTCTTCCAAATGTAAATAATGATGATAACATTAATGAACAGTAATTACTTCATTGACCAGCAACAAATGATCCTTCTCACCTGGTACTTCTAATATAATCAGTAAAGGCACCAGTATTGATTCAAGTTTTTTTCTTTTCCACTCCATTGCAATTTTTAGATTTTTTTTGTTCTGAACAATTTTGCCTACATTATTAAATACCATTTTTTGTAAAAGAAAAAAAAACGGCCTACTTTAAAATGAAAAGGAGCAATAGAAGGCACGTCACCGATTAACTCTGCTACCTGTCAGCATATTAGAAATATTTCCCCTGAAAGAAGTATCAGTGCACACCACTTTAACCTTCACATTGCCTTTTATATGTTATATGTGTCTTCGGCTGGCCCCAGAACTAGTCCCTGGACGATTATTCAGCACACCCTGTCTGGCTCATGAGCTAAAAATGCAGATGAGGACAAAAGCATCGCATTTGCAAGCTTCATTCTTTCTCCTGTTGATGCCTAGAGTCCATTACCTAATTGTCAAACTACACTGAAGGTCAATTACCTAACTCCCAAATGACTCATTAAGAAACTGATCCAGTTGACAAGTGTCCCCTTAGGTCAAATACTTCTTTCTCAAGGGACCTCGAATGTGAATTAAAATATAATTCAATCTCAATTATTCTCAATTTGAGTCAAGTCACATTTACTTTGACACCTGAGTGGATCCCCAATGTGCAGTGTACAGACTAAAGGAACATAAACTAATTTAAAATAAGTTTATATCAAACACATGTACAATGTTGACGAGTTTAAATAAACAACTTGCAGATCAAGAAAACAACCTCAATTTGTATGTACTTAGAAAAAATGTGATTTTTTTTCCCCCTGCTCTTGTTATTTTGGAAGTTCATGCATCTTGTCCGCAAACAGTATGCATCAGGGATCTGTTATGCATCTCTAATGAAGCATAGGTTTCAGAAGAATACAAAGGTCCTGAGCATTGAAGTTAATGTTACTGATATACTGCACTTGAAACGTCAGCTATATCACTTAATAGCTTTAGCATAAAATACCCTAGAGCAATTGTGAGTGAAACAGTGGGCTATATAATCACGTTGTTTCACTAGACCCGCAACTATGTCACATGAGCATACAAGCTGTGAAATTTGGTTTGTGTTCAAGGATGGAAATCTAATATTAATTTGTTTAGGTCTGGCTCGTCAACGCAACTGTACCAGACCATATGTGAGAAAAAAAAGAGCTTTCAGGAGTATTACAGAGTGGGACTGTGGCTCCACCCAGATGTTGTTTTTTTATTTTATTTGGTTCTGGTTGACACAGTTTTGCCTTTTTCGCTGTTACTTTTGTCTGATTTAAAAGCCCTTGAATACTGAAAGGTTTACCTCACCCTGCAGAGATTTCAGACCTATGACCTGCAGTTCACACAGTTGTCAGAAGAAAGCAATTATCTCACTGAGCTTTTTAGCCTGCATTAGGGCACACAAAAGATGTGAAATACAATAATTTTCCTAACTTGCATGGAATTGTTAATGTTGTTCAGGTGCTATTAGTGCCCCTGGGTTTGTCCCTCTTACCCAGTATGTAATCAAATTGTGTTTCTGTGGTACATCGCTGGCGCTCTGCATTTTTTAAAAATAAATAAAGGGCCATATTTATTTTATGATTAGGTATGATGTATTCCAGCATCTTATTCTTTTAAAATTTTTGAAGCAAGCATTTTATTCATGTTTGGCATAATGGACGGCCAACCCTTTTTTCGCTCAAAGTCTTCAGCAGAGTAGAAAGCTTTCTTAAGGCATACTCCGATTTGGGTTAAAGGAACAGCAAGAGCAGAAAGACAAAAAACATTTCTTTAGATTAGTATTTTTCACACATTTATGAAGGATTAGTCTTTCAACACTTTGTGTGTTAACAATAAGTGATTTGCCATGCAGTCCATGTGCATCCCACTATGCAGCGAGTGTGTGCCCCATATTAGAACCCCTCCCAGGCACGCAAGTTCACTCCCCCTTTTCCTTCTCGGCCAGACAGTGCACCCCTCTTTCCCCTCACATCATTCAGAAGGACAACAGTTTATGGTGCATCAAAGGCCGCAGTTTATTATTTCAAAACATGGATCGTACATTTCGCAACTTTCTGGTTGGTCATTCGAAAACCATGTTGTCCTGCTTTACTTCACATTTGTCAGTAACATTGTCCCCTTTTGTTTACATTTCCATTTCTAGCTGACAACCCTAACCTTGCATGGTGGCCCCTTCTGCAGTTATCTCAGTGTTTTGCGGTTCTAGGCTTCCCTTGCTACCGTCCTTGTGGGCGGCCGTCAGACCCGGCCCGGGCTGGAAGTGCCCTACCGCTTGCCCTGAACCCTCACTGACCACTCGCCTGCTCCCCGTGCCCCTGCCTTGTGGTATCCCAAGGACACTGTCTGAGCAGCCCTTCTAGTCTGGCTGTCTTTGTGTACTGTCTCCTGCTCCCCTGTACTGCTGTGAGGCATCCCAAGGACACTGTTTGAGCAGCTCTTCTACCTAAGGTACTCTTTTCTGTGGGTACCTTTCTGTGCTGCCTCTGTTATGCTCTAGCGGTTTCCTGATCGGTGGCAGCTCTCCCTTTTGCCTGCTCATGAGAAACCCAGCTGCTCTAGGACTCCGACTATATTGAGTAGGAACATATCCATGCCCACCCCAATTAAGTGTACCCTAACCTCTGCATGGATACCTGGTGACCTAAGGTTGATCAGCCCATGCTGCACGAAGCCCCACCCATTGGCCCTGCATATTGTTGCCATTGTGATGTTCAGCTTATGCCTAGATTTGTCCACGGCCCCTTGGTCGATAGCCCCCCTCCATACCCGTCGAGCTATTAACTCTGACCATATGTTGTCCGCTGGGTGGACCATCCTGGCCAGTGCTGCCAGCCCTGATGACATTGCCCCCAGCAGCTCCCTCCTTCCAATGCTTGCCAGGCCATTCCCTCCTAGGTGAATGACGACCGCATCCGGCAGCCCTCTTGTACTGCTGGGAGCCGCTGGTCCCACTTCATGTCTGATTGCCCAAGTCATGCCACCTCCGTGTTCTTCAGCCATATCCCTTTAAAGTCTTTGTGCGCTGCTGCCCACCTTTTCACCTGTGCGATGTAGGGGTGCCCCATGATTCACACCTCACGCTGACCCCCAGTGCGCCTGCTGGGAGATAAATAAAACTCAGACACCTGCCAGCGGTATGTACCCCTTGTAAGTGCCTGAGGTCCACCGGCCCAATTTCTTGATCCGTTCGGCACTTAGCCCCAAGAGGGCCACAGTGGTCGCTGTCCTTATGTGGAATGAGTGTGACCCAAACCCCCTGGGTGGGAAACCCACCCTTTCCAGGGCTTTCCGCAGTACTGCCATGAATTGAAACCAGCTGAGGCATGTTCCAACCCTGTGTAAGAATAGCGGTCTGGCTGGGTGCACTACCCTGTCTCATGTACTCCTGCATGAGGCCCGCTGGGCAGCACACCCTGTCCTCAATGCAGTCGATCCGTGTGTGCTTCCCTTTGCCATCCTGGTCTGTCTTTGACCGCCTAAGGTGCACTATCATGTACCCGTCTCCCATATGTAGGTCCTCCGTGCACACACATGCTGACCCCGGGGTCCCTTTGGCAGGAGCCACCAGCTCACTGATTCTGTAGGCTCCGAAAAAGCCTAGGGCAAATGCTGCCCTGAACAACAATCTCTCCTGGTGTGATGTACATATCTCTGCTAACGCGCCCAGCACTGCCCTCAAGACCCTGAAGTCAATGGGCCTCCTCCTGTCTTTCCCCTGGGGCTGCAACCTCCCCCAGCCTTTCATTGCTGACCTTAAGTATAAAGATCCCGCTGGGTCATTCCCCGTTGCCAGTTTGGGGTAGTGTGAAACCGCACTGAGGAGTGTTTGTGCCCAGGACTAGGTCCTCCTGTTCTGGAATGCTCATTTTATAAACACCGCCACATCCGCCTGCATGACCCTGCCTGGGTTCGCTGCGCCAGTCACACACTCTTGAATACCTCCCAACACTTACGGTATATCTTCGCTGTTTTGGGGGACAGTGCGTTTTCCACTAACATCATTAGCTCAGGTCCACGAGGTTCCATAGTTGCCTGGGTACAGGTGTCATGCTCTGCTCTACGTCTGGCGCCAATGCCTTGAAACTGTCTCACTGAAAACGAGAGATCGCATCAGCTATTGAATTTTTCACCGCTGCAATGTGCCGGGCCCTAATCGCTATATTTGCCCTCAGCTGGCAGCCCACTTGGTGTCGCAGCAGTCGCACCACTGCAGGGCATTTTGCTTTTCCCAGGTTTATTGCCTGAACCACCTCATGACTGTCTGACCATAGCGTGATCTGCCTGTTAGTTAGCCTGTCTCCCCATTTGGCGACGGCCACTATGATGAGGAAGAGCTCTAAGAGTGTGATGTTCCCTGTTATCCCTGTGCTTGCCATTCGTCAGGCCAGTGTGCCGCTGTCCAGGCGGTGCCCAGGATCGCCCCGAATCTGTGGCTTCCGTTGAAACCGTGAAGAGTTCCAGCTGTTCGGAAGTCACCCATGGCACTCTCCATATGAGGGCGCCATTGAACCCGGATAGGAATGTGTCCCATTGCTTCAGGTCCTCCTTCACCCCCTGTGTGACACGCACCCTGTGCTGTTTCTTTGTCAGACCCTTTGTCAACCAGGCCAGTCGGCTAGGGAAAGGCTGCCCTGCCGGGATCACTCTGTTAGCAAAGTTGAGCTTCCGGATCAGTTGCTGTAGCTTGCCTAGGGTTGCCTTCCTTTTTAGCAGCAGCTGACTTATCATTTGCCTCATCTCTTCTACCTTTGCACTGGGCAGCCTGCATATCCCCTCTACTGTGTCTAGCTCAATCCCTAGGAAGGATAGCCTTGTTACCGGGCCCTCTGTCTTGTCTGGGACAAATGGGACTCCTAGTTCTTTCACCAAGTCCTCAAACTGGCAGAGCAAACCAGCGCATTTCCCTGTTCCTGGTTTGCCAATAAACAGGAAGTCATTCAGGTAGTGTATTTGCCCCCCAGTCAGGTGGCGTGCCCCCAGCTCCCACTCCAGGAAACTACTGAATGATTCAAAATAGGCGCAAGAGATTGCGCAACCCATAGGCAGGCATCTGTCGTCGTAGCAAGCACCATCTAGCTGGAAACCAAGCAGGTGGTGGCTTTTGGGGAGCACTGGCAGGAGACGGAAGGCATATTATATGTCTGTTTTGGTCAGCAGCACCCCTTTCCTGCCAGTCTAATCAGCTCAACCACCTCATCCAAAGAGGCATAGGACAACAAGCAGCTATTCAGCTCTAGCCCATCATTTATTGAATCCCCTAGTGGGTGTGACCAGTGGTGTATGAGGTGGTATTTCCCCACCTCCTTCTTCGGTACCACCCCCAATGGAGATACTATGACATTTTGTAAAGGAGGGTCGCTGTAGGGGCCTACCCACTCTCCCAAGTTGGACTTCCTTCTTTACCTTCGGCCTGGCCACATCGGGGTTGGTCCTTATGGATCTTAGATTCTGATTGAGGCGTGGGGCTAATGAGCCCTTTTAAGGTATGGAAAAACCTGCACTGAAACCTTTGGCCAGTAGTGGTCTGTCACTCATTTTTGGGTAGCTGCTGAGTAACTGTACTAGTCTTCTGACTTTGATGTGGGTGGGTAATGTTTCCTCTGTTGCCCACTCGCCCCCCATGGGAGACTGTTCCCGCCCTTTGCTACTTCTTGGAGTTGTTGTCTCTGCAGTCCCCTGCATCTTTGGCCTGCTTGCAGTGGATTGCAGGGTGGGTACTGCAGCAGTTGCTACAACTGTGTCTAAATCTACCGGTGCACCCCCATTTACTCTTGTTATTTTCAAACTTCCAGCATGATGTGGTGCGTCCCTTTCTGGCTTTTCCCCCAGGAAGGCCCTTGTTTTTGTGCCCTGCATGTGACCCTTGTATCTACCTTTGAACCCTGAGGGATGAAAATTGTGCTTGTGTGCTCCTAACCCCTCCCTGGCGGCCACCATATGGCTTGTGAGCCCTTCTATGTCCTGGTGGTCCCATTCTATGACCGGCCACATCTGCATCTTTTCTCGGAAGCCTTCATCATAGCGAAGCCATGCTTCCCCTTGATATTTCTGCTGTGCCTTGTGCACCTTATGCTCATGCAGGAACAGTGCCACAGCACTCTGTGGGAATGTTTCCACAAACACGCATGCTAGGGTCCTAAAGGTCCACAGCCAGTTCTCTATTGACCATACTATCCTAGGTTTGCGCCTGTCTCTCCTATCCTCCTCTTTTTTGTCATGCGTTGTTAGCTCCAACCCTGCTTGGCGCACTTCTAGCAATGAGAAAATATCAATGTACTCTTTCCTCCATATCCTTTCTTACACTGTCAGTGGTATAAGGCTGGCTAAGCCTGCTACCCATGCTGTGATTGGTGGGTCCCCTGGGGACAGGCGAATGTACTCATTATCAGGCTTGGGGCCGGCCCCCAGCTCCCCATCCTCAGCTCAAGTTTTGCCCGGCTTAGCGCCCCTTGTCACTTCCGGACCATTCGTGGGGCCTTCCCTATCTCTGTCACACCCACTTTCACTGCTGGGCTCCCCTCATTTCCTCATTGTCTTTTCAGTGCCCGACCTGACCCATCCTTTTTCTGTCCCTTGCCTGCCCTGGGGCCTATGGCTGCCGGGGATAGCCCACGCCCATTTGAGTGTTTGGCTTTGCCCATGGCCACCATGGCATAAATGTTGGGAGGTGTGTGCCATGTTATTGAAAGGGTGAGTGCTCCCATACATCCCCTTGGAACCGGTTCCCCTTTTGACTGTCCACTTGGCTCACCTGCCAGGGGTAGGGGAATCCCCACGGCCCCTGTGCTGGGGAGTTCATGAATTCCCATTTGGGTCCCGTAGTTTGTAATTTTCCCTGATGCCTCCCAGCCCCTGGAGGTGCCCCGCACCCCTGTGCACCTCCTTGCCCCATCACTTAACGCTTGTTGCCCACCATTCTCCGCTGCTGTGTCTTCTGTGCTCTCTCTCCACCTGGGGGCCACCAGTTTGGCTACAGGCCCTACATGTGAGTTTTCACTAGCGTATTCCTCTGGTTCACTGCTTTCCTCCTCCTCAGGCTGCAGTATCGGTGTCAAGACCCTGGTGCGCCCAGCCTGTCACCCCTTTGCTGGTTCTGCCTTGGCCCCCTTGCCTGTAGCTGGTGCCTGCTGTCCCTTTGCCTTTGTCCCATTGACACCCAACTTGGAGGGGGCTGTTGTTTTGGCTGCAGGCCCCTTCCTGCTGGGCCTCAGAGGCTCTGTTATTTCCTTGGTGGCCTCTATGGGCCTCTTTGCTGGCCTCTCCTCCATTCCACCAGCCATCTGTTGCTCCACCCATTTCTTTCTCCACCTCCCAGCCAGTGCCCTTGCTTTCTCCAGCAGGGCCTCCAGGTTTTCATCCAGCTCTGGGCCGGAATCTCTCTGAGGTGCTCTGTGCCCCTTCTGCACTGCTCCACCATTCTCCTGGTGGGCCACTTCCTCCCAGAAGCGTGCCGGCCGCCTTCTGTGCCTGCTAGACATTTCCGGATTTTCTTCTGGCTCTCCTTCCCAGCTGCTGGCCTCGCTTCTGAGACCTCGGTTCCCTTTGCATTGTTGCCCCGCCCCCTGCCTCTCCGGAGGCTCAGAGCCCTCCGTTTGCCTTTGGATCAAGGTCTCCTATCTCCGGCTCTACCCGCTTAGAGCCGCTAGCCTCCCTCCTTGTCTCAGCCCGCCCATTGTCTCTTTGGTGCATCTCCGTTTGCCTTCCAGCTGCTGCACTAAAAGGGTCACCTCCGCACTGGGATTCCCAGTGCCCCAGTCACCGCTCTGTGTGCCGCAGGTTGCAGCGGGGGAGAAAACCCTTCCTCTCGACATCCCGCCACCTCACCACGTTGTCGGGCTGCTCACCACGGGGCATACCCCTCCTCCCTGTCCTCAACCAAGACCAGTCTCACCGCTCCCTGCAAGACTCACCGGTGCTTCTCCGATCCAGGCACGGCCAAGCTGGCTGGTACCACCCTTGCTGGCTGGCTGGAGGCTGCTTGGACAGTTCCGCTCTGCCTTCCTCCCTTACACAGCAATGCTGACCTTCTGATGCAAGAGGTGAGCACGCCACCAGGCGATGTCGATGCGAGGCGGCTGCCATCCACAGCGGGGTCCTTTTCAAGGCGAGGTCAGTTTCCAAGGTGAGGTCTGTTGTGAACAAAGGGGGCCTCATGCCCCCCCTTTTGACTTTTCCTTTCTCGCCCCACCCTTGCTCTCCTATTGGGCGGATCACGTGCTTGAATCCCGCACCCAATCGCAGCGCTACACTTTTCGCGGGCTCTCTGCCTCGCAACCTTTGTGCGTGTTCCTGCCGCCGGGAGGGGTTCCCTGTGGTCCCCTAACCCATCTGGTTTTGCCTCCCTGGCCCATGCCTCAAACATTAGTTCGTGCACACTAGAGTCAAAGTTAATGTCGGAAGCAGTGATTTTGATTTGAAGCTGTCCTGTCTCTGGCATCAAAAGCATTGTGCCTGCCTGTTTTTTACTGATGTTGCTCTATAACGGGTTAATTCAATGATCCGGTACTCATTTACTCATGAGTCACAAATCTATATTTCCAAGCCTTAACCAACAAGCTCTTTTGGTTCTGAATCACAAACATTAGTAATGTTAACATTTGGGCATGCTTGTATGTTCATTATTACTCATGCAAATGTCATAAGCGTTACGTTAACACTAAATGACACATTGATATCATATCTTCACAGTCTTAGTTAATTTTAAAGTGAAATTAGAGTAGAAGTGCAACCTTTTACCTTGGATAAATAATTTCAAGAACCTATAAAGCATAGTTTGTGTTATTGCTCAAAATGAGGTCTGGTTTTTATGTACCTCCCCCTTTATAAGAATAGAATACATTAAGGTGCTAGTAGTTCAGGTTACAATATATTTAGGAAAGGTGCACAAAAAATAATGCATCTCAACTTGATACGTTCTCTACTGCTTTCTGAGAGAATGTTCCCTGATTGGGGCCTTTTTGCACACAGAGGACCAGACTTGCAGCCATACATGCTGCCAGTTCAGTTACAAATGTTTTTACAAATAGCATGCAATCTCAAGACATAGCTTTCTTTGGTCACTTCTTTCTTCGCCGTTAATCCTGCCTCCACCTTTTATGTTTATGAGTCCCGACCTTACGTTTGTCTCTTGACTATACATGTCAATATTAACTAAGCAGAATAACTGCAGATTGATCACACTACAGAAGAGCAAACCTCTTTGTCAATATTCTAAAACTACAAGTTATTATTAGTATTTCCAAATCAAGATTTGATGTTCCTACCAAAATCGATATGGATTATTCTGTTCATTGTAGTCCTATAGCTATCATTGGGAAGATGAAGAACAATTTCGAGAACAGAGATGCAGTGGGCAGCAGAGCCAGGGATGACTGGATACCTCACTTCAGTCATGAGACTGTGTAAGATTTCTTTCTGATGACTTGATGATCCTCAAATCTCCCAGACAGTCATAGAATTCCAGGATAGCTCATTAAGCAAGGGGGTAAAGGTGCACAACATCAGAGCCCTGCACCAGCTGTGAAAGAGAGGATAATGAAATCAGTGGCATTATCATCAAATTCATGAACATTAAGAGTTGCAAAATATTATTCGTGTAGCACACACCACAAACGTATTTGTTTTGACAGTTGGAGCATTTGTATTATTAATAAACTCAATGGTGTTCAGGGATGGGGGTTGATTAATTTTGAGTTTCATGCTTTTTGTAACATGGTTGATATGTCCCTTTCCTCTCAACTCACCCTTGTATAGAGATGCTAACTATTTCAGAATTTGTGTCCACTGCCAACCCCCTTCCTAACATAACAAATGTCTCCATGGATTTTAGTGACATCAGTCTTCTTGAAATGCTTGAACCAGCCACCAAACAATGTTCAACCATAGATTATTGTGGCCTCATCTTCCAGCAATGGTTCACCTTCACTGAATTGAGAACCATCACCTGCCCAATAACAGTTCACCTCCATTGACTTTAGTGGCAATACCTTCTAATGGGCCATTATAGCTCTTCCAACAATGGTTCTCTATCAGGCTCTCAATGAGATGAACCTTGTGTATCAACTTATCAACAATGGCTCAGCTCCACTAGCATCAATGGCATGTCTCTCCATCAACCCCATATCACAGACCCAGCAATCAAGATGTAGTTGCATCACATTCTCCACTTTCCTCCTCTTTATTATCACTCATCCTCTTTCTTTTCCTTCTCTTCTCTGACATATTCCCAATTCCGTCCATAAACCTCTCATGTTTTCCCTGTGTTTAGCTCTCCCTCTCATCCCACACTTTCCCTCTTCTTCCCTATTTTTAATTTGCCTTACTCATGTGCTTCTCCAGCGCGACTCTTCTTCTCTTTATTTTTTTCTTCCCCAGTCTGTATTTCTCTACGTTTCATCTCCGTTCTGCTCACTATGTTATTGCCACTCTGTTTACCCTGTTGCACTTTGAGCATTTTATTGATTAATTTCAGTGTTCTGCCTTTCTTGTACTGTAACTATCCCATCTATTTATTTTTAAATTATGACCTTTTCTAGCAAGAGAGTAAGCATGTAAGAAATGTTAAATTATTCGTCCTCATCTAAAACAGGTTATATTGGTTTCCTTTGCACATGCCGTTTTTTGCTCTTCTTTTGTGTGTTTTCACACTTTCTAATTTCTCATGAATTTTAATATTGATAGTTCTCCCGGTGTTTCTTCCTCCTTTTTTTGTTCTCGCTCTCTTTCCCTTTTTACCAGACACTTTCGCGCGAGTAGTTGTGTTGTAACTTACTTGGTTTGGCCCTTTCCCCTGCCCCTTTCCTGCCCTTGGAACGTTCTTACTGTTTGTGAACCAACATTCTACAGCTGCCTTCAGCTGACTGGAACCTGTTGGTGGTGGTAGACAGAATAAAGATTTTTTAGCACTTACCTGGTGTTATGTTTTTTTAACACTGGCGACGACTTGCTGCGAGGGGCAGCCACATCACCACGCTACAGCAGTACTCCAGGACAGCTGTAACCTTAAGAGGATCCTCTTATTTCCTCTTCTGCTTTAAGGTACTGTTAATTTACATAAGGGTTTTTCTTCCTTCTTCAAGTTGAGGGTACAACCTTGCCCTTGTTATCGCATTCGCAACCTCAGAGGGTCACTATCCCTTGCGCCTCTGCCAAGTCCTTGTTGGTCTTTAATTTTTTTATTCCTCTGCGGTGTTGTCCCGGAGCCGGATTGTTCCACAGGGCTGCACGTTTTGTAAACTTCGTCGTTCCTCAGAGGCAGAAGTGAGGAGTGTTCCTGCTCTGAGTAACTCAGGGAGCATTTCCTTTTTGCCAAGTCCCAAGAGGTATTCCCGTGCCTGAGACGTGGTGAGCTTCGCCTTCTCATCGTGTCCTGTTTGGTGCTCGTGGCAGGCTGACGCTGCACAGTGTGAGGCGGGTGCGCAGCAGTGACGAGCTGCAGCTCTGCCTTCATTAAGCTGACCTCCGCCCTGTTTCCTCAGAATCGGTTTGGCTGGATCTTCGATGTTGTTCGCCTACTTCCCAGAGGCGGGAACACGACAGAGCCGTCCCACGGCTCTGCCTTCTTCATGCTGATACATTAAGCTTGGATTTTTTCCGCCATTTTTCGCTGACAAGCACAGCTGCTCGTCAGTTTCCTTATTTCTTCGCTGACGGGCACAGCTTATTACAATTTTCGCTGCTTCAGTTGCTCTTTAGTTACCTTATTCCTTTCGCTGGCGGACACAGCAGGCTCGCCAGTCATTTGTTTTTTTTCGCTGACGGGCACAGCTTAACACTATCTTTGCTGCTTCCAGTTGCTCCTTAGTCATTTCACCCTTTTCGCTGACGGGCACAGCAAGCTTGCCAGTCACTATTTTTCTCGGTAAAGTGTATATCACAGAAAAGGGATCCAACCTTTTAAGTTGGAAACACCAAAAGGAATTGGGCATGAAACTTGACCCCAATAGTCCAGACCAAGTACTTTTGGTCGATCGCTCTGTATGTGGGCAAAATACTTGCGAAGAATTCCCTGAAGTTTTCACTAACAAATTAGGTCTCCTAAGAGATTTCCAACATCACATAAAACTAAAAGACAAGGCTAAAGCCATTGTTCATAAAGTCAGGCCAGTTCCCCATTTAATGCAGGCTTCTCTTCAAAAAGAGTTAGACCGTCTATTGGAGTTGGGTGTCATCGAACCCATAGAGAGCTCTTAATGGTTTGCTCCCATTGTCATTATGTTCAAATCAGCTAGCAAGGATGTCAGGCTTTGCATTGACCTCAGAGACTTAAACAAGAATATCTGGGTAGACAGACACCCACTACTGAGGATACATGAGGTCTTAACTCTTATCAAGGATGCCAGTTTCTTTAGCGTCCTTGACCTATCCTCGGCATACCACCAGGTGGAACTGCATCCTGAGTGTCGTCACCTTACCTCATTCATCACTCCCCTTGGAGCATTCCAGTATTTTCGCATGCCTTTTGGATTGGCCTCAGCTGCAGCTGCATTCCAAAGAATCATGCAGCATGTTCTCAAAGACGTTCCCGGCACTTTGTGCTTCCAAGATGACATTCTCATACATGGGAAAGACATAAAAGAGCATGATGATATGTTGAGACAAGTCCTGCACAAGTTGAGTAAAGCTGGCCTAACACTAAAGAAAGAGAAATGTCAAATTGGAGTAAACTCTGTGGAATTTTTAGGCCATACTATTTCCCGAGATGGCATCAAGCCCAAAATGAATTTAGTCAATGCCATTCTTCATGCTCTTGCTCCTACCAATGTAGAAGAACTGAAGTCCTTTTTAGGCCTATCAGAATACTACTCAAAATGTATACAAAGCTATGCCAGCCGAGTAGAACCTTTACGCAATTTACTCAGAGCAAAAAAAACCTTCGTATGGGACGAAGACTGCCAAACTGCATTCATGGAAATCAAGTCATGTATCACCAATGTGCCTTTCTTAGGCAGATTTTATCCTACGAAAACTACCTATTTGTCCACGGATGCCAGCAATAAAGAATTGGGAGCCAGCCTCACCCAGAGGGTAGGGGACATAGAGCAAGTTGTTGCTTTTGCTTTAAGGACATTAAAAGGAGCTGAACAACACTACTCTGTAGTAGAAAAAGAGGCTCTGGCGTGTTTCTGGGCCATTAGACATTTTAATTTTTTTTTGTGGGTTATACCTTTTACTGTCAAGACCGACCACAAACCCCTCACCTCTGTGTTCACAACCAAGGGTTCTATCAGGACCACACCTAGGATAACAAAATGGATTTTGCGGTTAGAAGGCTACAATTTCAAAGTAGAATATATGCCTGGTAAACACAACGTGGTAGCTGATTTCTTGTCTCGTGCTCCTCTTAATGCAAGTACGGACACACAAGAGGAGGAAGATGGGGACGTGATTTTGGAAGTAGCAGTTTTGGACAAGAGGATTTGGGAGGACTGCAATGTGCTTGACGAAACAGTAGCTCCTTTAAAAGAATACATTAGGGGTGGATGGCCTGACAACAAGAGTGCCTTACCGGAAGCTCTCAAGAAATATTGGGAAGTGAGGTTTGAATTGTGTATAATTGATTATGCTATTTATCGTGGAGAAAAGGTAGTACCTCCCATGGGAGACAGAAGCAAAATTGTGAATTTAGCACACATGGGACACTTAAGTCGTAGCCTAACAAAAGGCAAGGTACATGAGGAGTACTGGTAGCCACGGATGGATGCCATGGTGGAAGAATTAGTCAAAAACTGTATTGAGTGTGCCAAAAGTGATAAAACGCTTACAGTAAGGAAACCCCCTTTGTCCCCTGTTCAAGTCCCTACTCTATCATGGACAAAACTTGCTTTAGACATTATTGGCCCATTAAACCTCAAACATCTAAATGAACGATTCATTTTGGTTCTCATAGACTACCACATTCGGTGGGTGATTACGAACTGTGTAAACCAAATTGACACCAAGTCTCTCATTCAATTTCTGAAAGATACTTTTTATGAAGAAGGCATACCAGATACCATAGCAACAGACAATGGGGTCCAATTTACATCCAATCTTATGAAGGATTTCCTCTCAGACTTACGCATTTCTCACAAGAAAACTGCATTGTATTCCCCAGGGCTAATGGGTTAGTAGAACGTATGAACAGAGTTATTATAGAATGTCTTCAAAGAGCAGAAATCACTAATGTATCAGCAAAATTAGCCTTGCAAGAAATGATATGGGCGTACAGAAGCGCACCAAATAGTGTCATAGGGGTGTCTCCGTTTATCTCTTTAAAAGGGAGGAAGCCTAAAACCAACCTCACTGCTGGATGGTTACGTAAAGACAGCCCATGTGCTGTAGACAGATCCGAAATTGCCAGAAGAATTGAAATACAACAAAACAAATACAAAACAAGATATGACTACACTAAGAATGTTAAAACATATTTGCTTAATCCAGGTGAATGGGTATGCATCGACCTTCCCAAAGCTAGAAGAAAGAGCTATTCCCGTTTTTCTGAACCTCTTAAGATAACAAGAGTAGGAAGAAATGTAGTCCAGTTGAAAAATGGACAAACTTGGGGAATGGACAAGGTGGTAAAATGTAAGTCTCCCCAAATTGTTCAGGAGGAAGCTGGTCTTATGGCAAAACGTTCCATTTCTCTTCGCAGGTCATCTAGGAACAGTGGTTGTCCAGTTTGGCACAAAGACTTTGTGGTTGGTTAATTTCTCCTGACCATGTGTTGGTATATACAATTGCTTACTGTTGTTTTAGCTCTTTCCTGTAATGTTCTTTTTTCCTTGTTATATTTTCTTCTACCTTCCCTGTCCTCCTCTCTCACTCTTCTTTTCTTCTTTGTTCCCTCCTGCCTTGGGAGGTGTGTTGTAACTCACTTGGTTTAGCCCTTTCCCTCACCCCAGCCCCTTTCCTGCCCTTGGAACGTTCTTACTGTTTGTGAACCAACATTCCACAGCTGCCTTCAGCTGACTGGAACCTGTTGGTGGTGGTAGGCAGAATAAAGATTATTCAGCACTTACCTGGTGTTATGTCTTTTTAACAAGTTGCTATTAAACTTCACCACTCGATCAAAGTGCCCAAAGTTCCTCGATTGTACATTGATTTCTTCTATTAACTCTTTCAAATCAAAATAAAAAATACCAAAAGACCAATGAAATTGAAACATTTTTCAAAAAGATCATTTGACGTACGCTATATTTCTTTTCGGTGGAGGTGAAATTAATAAAGTCTCCCGTGTGTAACAAAAGCAAGGCCTGCCTTTCCATTTCTTTGATGTGAACACAATATATGAGCACAATGCCTTTTTCTTATATGGCAATACATTTTTAAAAATTATGTTTGCAACACGTGTATATATTAGCAGAGAGGGAGGAAATTCACTGTATATGCAAATGCTGCACGTAGGTCCTTTTATCAGGAAAATCATTTTTAGGCAGTAGGTAAAGCTGCAAAACTTAATTTAGGAAGCAAGCTGCGTTTCCTTTACTAATATCATATTTATTATTAAGGTTCTCAATTTTTAAAAAAGCAGACACAGAAAACAGCCAGCCCTTTAACAGAAAACTTGTTTAACCCTGAAAAGAAATCTAGATCATTCACAACCTATGGGGCCCACACTTTTGGCCAAACGAACTGGGCCAACCTCCCTCCGCATCTGCCTCGGCTAAAAGCCTCGGGGTAACAATAAATAACGACCTCACCATGAAGTCCCAGATTGGGTCAGTGATATCCACATGTTTTTTCCAGCTGAGGAAAATAAGAAAGATCAGAAGATTTCTCACCCAGGATGCTCTGACCCAGGTGGTCCTCGCCATGGTTATGTCCCATGTTGACTACGCCAACTCGCTATATTTTGGCATCCCACTCTACCTAACCAAACGCTTGCAACTGGTACAGAACCAAGCAGCAAGACTGATTTTTCAGCAGCCTAGCCACCATCATGTCACCCCCCTCATGAGGAAGCTGCACTGGCTCCCTATCTCACAGCGGTGCGCCTTCTTGTTATGCTGTCTCATTTTTAAATCCCTTAATGGAAGGAGCCCGAAATTCTTGGACAACCTTATTCAGAGACACATACCCACGCGCAATTTGCGCTCGGCCCACAAGCACCTTCTGTCAGCTCCCGACTTCAAACTAAAGCTCATGGGCGGTGCTAGGTTTGCCGTTCTAGCTCCCAGACTCTGGAACTCTCTCCCCTCCGAAATCCGATCATGTAACAACCTCCTAAGCTTCAGGAGGCTTCTTAAGACCTGACTATTCAGACAAGCTTATGAGTAACTCCTTAGGGTCAGGTACCTCTCAGAGTAGCGCCATGAAACCAGCCCGGTGTGCGTGCGCTTTACAAAAAAAAATTTAACGTAACAATTAACAGATCTTGTACTTGAATATTTTCCAAACTAGTTTGGAGGTTTTACCATCTCAAAGACATGTATTTGTATCAGAGGTGTGGGTGTAGACCCAGGGAGGTGAGAATATACTCAGGAGAGCCCAAGTACAGAAAGAGGGCTGAGATTACTCAGATCCACATCAACAATACTTGATTATGTACATCTTCAAGGCACATAGATGTAGAATTAAGTAGCGTAAATCTATTCTTACCTATATACACTTACCTTCACAATACTTCTGTATGTATATATGTGTGTGGTATAAGCTACTGCTGTATTCTTGATACAATATTTTGCCAGGACAATATGTTGTCCCTTGATATTTTGACACACGTCCAAAATAAATGGCAGAGCGATCTAGTGAAAGCATGGTTTAACACAACTTGTTAAATGGATAACAAATCATTCTGTCAGAGGGAAACTGCCATGCCCCACCCCAGTGCCACTTAAGAGAACTAAGTGGAAAGGGGTGAGTGGCATGTCGAATATTAGTGAGGTAATGAGGGTTAGGCAAGTCAGTCAATTGCTTTCACTGTAACTTTTGTCACATTCTAATTCCTGTGTGCCTACACAGAGGGGACCAGCTGGCCTAAGTGGGGTCTTGCAGTTAGGTACCAGTGTCCATTCAATTTGTGTCTTATCCCCGGATGATTTTTTTTATTTGGCCAAGGAGGCCGTTTAAAATTGTAAAATTTCAGTTCTCTTTAAATATGTTCTGGTCATGTTATTCTAAGGCATATCCTCTGACATATTGCATATCTTGAGTGTCCTGGATAATAACTCTAAAAAATAATTTAAAAGATAACAATGTATCTAAAAGCATAAATACAAGCCACATAGATAGTCTTCCGCAGAATGCACTCAAGGAGGTTTCACACAGCTCAACCTAGGACCGGCCAGGTAATAGCCTCCAACTCTTAGAACAGTCACATCGATGGAGTAACAACAGTTGGGGACTTCCTTGCAAGGAAATGGTAGCAAGTGCAGCTCACAGTAGAGAAAGTCGAACAATACTCAAAGAGAATAGCCCAGCGAATAGTCATTCCACCACTCAAACACTAATTATAAGTTATGCACTAAACTCTGATCCCTATGCAAACATGAGTTTGTAATGCAGTAATTACCAGAACACCTGTATGTTTTGCTCTGGCAAATCTGCTGAAATTACATGGGGAATATGTGCCGGAAACTCTGATAAGTGCAGATTTGTGTACAATGAACATCAATACTGTATGTAATTCCTCATCTTTCAGATGAATCTCGGAATATGAAGTATTTACTAGAGCCATTAAATACCACACACTGAGCTATAAGTATTTACCGTGTTTGGTAAATTCCTTACCATTTAGCCTCTGTATTACTCAGGGCTTTAAGTCTTTGGTGTTGAGTGTACAGTTTTTCATGTGTTTTGCTATGTATCAAAGTGATCTGGAGTTGCTACAAGAAAACAATATGGTCCTATACAAAACGCAAAAATAATTGAACTTTTGCGACATTATCCAGAAGCATGTGCATTTACACAGCAAACAAAGCTGCAGTGCTTAAGGTGATCTGAAATTTGCAGGCGAGGACAGCAAAAAAACTATTGTTTGAATTATATGCCTGCAACATTTTTACTTTTTCAAATATAGAGTAGCAAATAAATGTTTGGTCACCTTACACCCATAACAATCCTGTCTGGGGCCCTTTATTTAGAGTTTTTACCCCAAAATCAAGTCGCAAACTAGAGGTGCCTGTATGGAGGAATGTTCTGAAAGCTAAAAACAGCTCTAGAAAATGTTTTTCAATAGCAGACGCAAATTCTGAGTGATGAACGAGGATGCCCGTGCCACTGTTTTTTGCTCTCACAGCGATGTTTTAATATGGGATCTGTTGAGAATCCCTTAGCCCAGTGAGCTGTTAAAATCACTACTGGTCAGCCTATCTGGGGTCCCCATATATCTAAAATGGCCAATCCAGCCCTGTTGACTGAGAAACGGCCACTTGATTCAGTAATGTCTCAAAGATGCTCAATTTCTGTTCTTTATGAGACACCTCAATATGACCTGCTGAGTACAGTCGTGCTCGAGCGTGTCTGAAATCAAACCTTTTAAAGTCATTGAAGTATAAAAAATGAGAAAAATAATTTCAATATATAGCAGCCACTATTTTGAGTATGTACAGGTGTAATAATTCCAAAACAGAATGTAGCATTAGTTTGCGTACCTTATCAAATTTGCTATGTATGTAGCAGTGTCTTTACTGATGCTTTAAAGCCTTCTTTAAAGAACCTGAATAGTGTCCTCTCATAAAATTACATTAGCCTGATCTTCTATCTACACTCTTGATGTGTCCAGGGAGAACCCGTACCAGTCACGAGATCAAATCAAACCATGTTTGTGAATGTATTCGAAACTTTGTAGTGAAATTCCAGAAGCAGCTTTGGTGGACCTCCAGATTTAGACAATTCAAATTCAAAATAAGGATCCAATGCTTCCTTAAAGTATCTCCTCTATTTCTCTACATGTAATCAGAATTGTAAATTGATTTAATGGATAATACATTTGGAGCTGAATGTATTGTATAGTCTTTCCTAACCATTATTTTATATTGTACCAAAATGGGAATCTCAATGTCATTCAAGCATATCCATGCCCTTTGTCAGAAAAATACTTCCGAATAGAATATAAATCATCTCCACCATAGCATCCATGAGGTTCCTATATTAGAATCACTTGAGTTACTGCTTCCACTCAATGGTGTGGGGGTTTAAATTGAAGAATACCAAGATGTCTCCTACCAGTTATTGCTGAAATTGGCAGCATCTGCTCCATCTCAGTGGTGCTTCAAAACATTTTGTAGTAGGGAGTACCCTGACCCTCATCAACAACAAATTCTTTCATCCCTGTTTTTTATGGTTGCCTTTTGTCTTTCTGTTAATGACCTCTAGTGCAAAACATACACTTATGTTCCATAATATATATAATGAAGCCAGCATTTCATAATCTATAAAAAATCACACTTTTAGTAAATGAATCCACATGAAATTGTTACTGCTCGAATTACATTCTTGAAACCCCTAAGGAAAAAAAACAATAATTACTGATTTTTGCACCTTTTCAATTTTTCTATCTTGAGCCATAATGAGATAGGATTATGCGCACAATTAAAAAAGAAAATATATTTTATACAAAAAATACATTTTATAAAAATGCAAAAGATAGTTCTGAAAAAAAAACTAAAATACGTTCTATTAGTACCGTATTTGGAAAAGTAGTTTCTCTAAATTCCAGCTCGCATTCTCTCCCCTTCATTTCTCCTCTGCCCCTCACTGCTGTTCCACTGCTCCTTTCATCTATTGAGTCTGATTTCATTATCATCCTCCTTTACTCCCACTTTTCGCCATCTTCTGTCTCGCTTTTCTTTCTGTCTCTCTTTTCCTTTAGTATTACCTTTGCACCCCTCGTCTTTTGTCGCACAGTTCTCTTCTGCTATGGTATTTCCCAGGAAAATGTTTACTGCTAGAAAATATGGCTTCTCTTCCTCCCTTGTACTTGTTATAACTAACTGGTTACAAGGATTCTTTGTAACTAGATTACCCATCTGTCAAGTTGTATCTTGTGCAGGGTGCTAAAATCTTCCTGGTAGAGTTGTGCTTAATAAAGTAGCAAAGTAAATAAATGCAATACAAACATTTCAATAAGCACATGAGCCACGCAAATATATATTTTTGTTTCTTGATATTGCACCTCATTTACTAACAGTCATACTCAGAGGGGCATATTTACAAAAGAAACTGTTGGAGCGCAGTGCTACGGCAAATTTGGCAACGGCGCGATTCGACATTTTTTAAACGCAAGGATGCACCATATTCACAAGAATATGGCGTACCCCTGTGTTTCCCCTAGCGCTGGTGCAAAAAAGCTGCCCAGCGTCAGTGCAGACACCCTGTCGCCATGTTGCAAGGGAGCCTGCGCTGCAGGGATGATTGTTTATGTGCAGGAAGGGACACCTTCCTGCACATAAACAATCAATAATGGGAATTTGCTCTTTCTATGTGTGCTGCAGAATGACGCACACATAGAAAGAGCAAAAAACGAGGAGAAATTAATAATTTCTCCTCGTAGTGCCATGCTAAGACTAGGAATTCCCTGACGTTAGTTTTTGATGCT
The DNA here is from genome assembly GCA_963921515.1 of Calotriton arnoldi. Taxonomy (NCBI): domain Eukaryota; kingdom Metazoa; phylum Chordata; class Amphibia; order Caudata; family Salamandridae; genus Calotriton; species Calotriton arnoldi. Next base: position 34,814 of record CAWUFW010008732.1, on the reverse strand, counting down.
GCCTCAGCCTTGTAAATTTGGGGCAGCATCAAAAAGCAATGGGTGTTGCAGTGGAATGCCCACTGTAACACCCATTGCCCGCCCTTTGCCACAGAGGACTGCGAAAGAAAGGGGGCATACTTACATAGTGGCATTATGCCACGTGAGGTGGCTTAACGCCAACTTGTAAATATGGGAAATGGCACTACGCCACCGGAGCGTCAAAAAAAGTGACCCCCCCGGTGGCGTATGGAACTTGTAAATATGCCCCAGAATTTTACTATCAGTCTTCATTTACGCCTTTTCTTTTCTGACTTTGTTGTTCACATGGATAAATCGGTTACTTTATCTGCTACAGAGATCTGCATTGTAAGTTTGATCCAGAGTGCTCAGCTTTTCATTCTTTTGAAGAGGCTACAATGATTATTTTTTATTGCTAGCACCATTTATTCAAATCGCCCTGTGACATTCCTTAAACCCCATACCTCCAGGCTCCAACGCATAGACTCTGCAGTAGTCACTTAAACCACAGAGGTATCCTGTAGGTTTTTATTGATGGGCGAAGTGATGGGCTAGCTTGACCTAAGAGCAGCGTGCACTATGTAATGACATTTCTTAGCACAGAGACTTAATGGAAGAGCGCAGAAAGAAGGGTGAGAGAATCCGTCCAAAATAACCGATGTCTTAAAACTGAGGATTATAAAATGTTAGCCGCACGGAATGTTAGCAGCTGTGACAGTAGGCCATGCATTAGCACTGACATGACATTAGCTCAGCATACAGAATAAGATAATAAATGGTCTATTTAGTATTCACTGTAACAATTGTTTGACAAAATGACTCAAAATTTCAAGCTCCGAACATATTAAAAATGCAGGCTGGGAATAGGCGGCACTCTCATTCTCACATTTGCTATGTGTGTTTTTATATTAAATACAGTGTATTCCAATGTTTAAGAAAAGTTATTTTCAGGTATCGCTTAGCAGACAGCAAATGCATTATCTGTTGCAAGATGTAGTGTTAGCGTACAGTATGCTTAGAGCCCAACCATCGTTTACCATTGGTTGGCTTCATTGTTACTCTCATTTGCGTGCATCTTATTTGTTAGCGTGTGTGGGCTTTTCTTCCACTTCTTGTGTTTGTCCCTCTCCCGGCGCATGGACACATCACGGTGTCCTTTCACTGCTTTGTTTTTTAAGTGCTATTTTTTTCTTTTTAATTAAGCACTCTACAAGAGTTAAATTGCTTTCCAGCAGTCTCACTGGTGTTCTTTTCTTCCCCATCTCTGCACTTTTCTCTCTGATCCGTGTACTTTCTCCCATCCTCCTCCATGATGAGCGTGCCCTTATGTGTTCCTCTCACCCACTTTGCTTTCCCACCCTTGTGCTTTACCCCCTCCCAGCTCCAAATGCTCTTTGCCTGTCTGTCTTTCTCTCCTGCCCAACATGCTGCTCTCCCTCTCACCCATATGCCCACCTCAGGCAACTTCAAGTTGCTTCCTCCTACCTGCACCCTCTGTGTTTCTTCCAGACCTGTGTTATTTCTGTGCCCGCCGATGGTGTTGTTTCTCATATCCGCGTTGCCACATGTTGCTTTCACACCTTCCACCCATGTTGCTTCCTCCACTCATTTAAAAACAAATCTTTTTGCATCAAAGTTGGATTAGCAAATAAAAACGGATTGTATCATTTTGTAGGAACCCGCATGGGTGGTACATGTGCCTATAGAATGACACAAAATATATTTTTTTAATTTAGCCATGCTGCAGAAAATCAGACATGCTGTATAGCATAGCTAAAAACCATAGACAAAGCCAATAGACTCCAAAGGCAAAATCCATTGACTGTGCCAATGCTTGTTTGCGATGGACAGAATTGTTTTTTAAGGAAAAGTTGCTGAATTCTTAAATCTGCCTTCCAACAAAGAGCTGGAAGGAAAAGGTGGAACTGAACATGCCCTGGAAGCGATTAATGTAGAGAACCAGTCATCACAGAGCAAAGACGACAGCAAGGGGACAACATAGTTTGTAGTGTCGAATCTTGGGCCTCTTCTATGAGTGCTCCCGATGGGGTTCTAGCTGACTATTTAAATATTTACACTGTGTGGTAGGTATTTATTGGTTCTAGTAAATATATCTAGTTCAGAGTTTTTACTTGAAAATGGAGCATAATATGTGAACTTTGGTGCCTACCTCATTGAATTCCGCATGTTTCAGCATTTATTGGGCATTTTCCCTGTAATTTTCAGCAGCTTGGAATTGCCAAAATTGGCTTTCAGAAAATTGCAGTGTGTTAGAAATGGGGGTCTCTAGTTGGCAGAGGTAGGTACCTTTGTCCAAAAAGGGACCCTTGCTTCTAGTCAGGGTAAGGGGAATACACACTTTAGATGACCCCTGCTCACCCCCTGGGTAGCTTGGCACGAGCAGACAGACTTATCCCAAAGGCAATGTGTAAAGTATTTGTACTCAAAACACACAGTAATACAGTGATATCACCACAAATATACACTACACCAGATTAGAAAAATAAAGGATCTTTATCTAAACTCAACAAGACCAAAACGTCAAAAATCCAACATACATGTAATAAGAATCTGACTTTAAAAAGGTTTCAAACAACTTGGGCATAGAAAACTATGGATGCGTGATTTCTCTCAAAGTGCCTGTGGTTGCAACAAAATTCACAAGGCCAAACAGCCACAGAGATGGGAAGCGTCGAAAAACAAAGAGATGCGTCAGTTCCTGAGGCCATGGGGAGGCGATGCGACAGTCCTGCTGCACGCAGGAGTAGTGATGCGTCGAATCCAGTCTGCAGGGGGATAGTAATGCGTCGCTTCTGAGACGGTTCTGGTCCGCGGCTGATGCGTCTGGAAAACTTGCCAAACAGGTACGATACGTGGAAATCCGGGATGTGCCGGCGATCGATGCGGCGGCGTCGATCGGCGCTGTGTCGGTTTCTTCAGCCGCGATCCCTTGAAGCGCTGGTTCTTGCAGCGGCGACAGGCGCTGCGTCGGTTTCGGATTCTAATCGCACAGCGGTGCTGTGTCGGAAAAACAGTCACAAGAAGAGCGATGCGTCGATTTTCGTAGTTGTTCAGGTTTCGTCCAGCTCCCAGCAGCAAGCCCAATCTCCAGAGGTCCAGAACTGGAACAGGCACCTCCTGGCAGGTCAGAACTCTCAGCAGCAGAGTTCAGGGGAGCTGGGGGTGAAGTCTTTGTGCCCCTGAGACTTCAGAACAGGAGGCCAGCACACACAGGCCCTTGGAGATCTTCTTCAAGCAGTTTCAAAGCAAAGTTCCAGTTTTTGTCCTTTCCTTGGCAGAAATAGCACCTGTAGGCCAACCCCACATAGCACACAGCAAAGGGGCAGTACTCCTCACAGCTCTTCAGCTCTTCTCCTTGGCAAACGTTCCTCTTCATTCCAGAAGTAGTCTAAAGTTCTGGTGTTTTATGTCTAATACTTATACCCCAAAAAGTCTTTGTTCTCTTTGTGCAAGGGTCTCTGAGCCCAGTCCAAACCAAACCAGTTCTGTCCTCACTGGTGCAGTATGAATACAGGGGGTGAAGACAGCATTGTGCAAGGGAGACAGGCCCTATTCAGGTGCAAGGAAATCTCCTCCCACTACTCTAAATTTAGCCAAGGCATTTTCAGCCCAGCTCTGAGTCATCCAGGAAGGGCCAGGCACACCTCAACCCCCCCCCCCCAAGTGGCTGTCTACAGTGAATGCACACACCCAGCCCCTGCCACTCCAAAAACAGAAAGTCAATACACAAATGGGCAGAGGCACACAGAATGGTTAAACAAGAAAATGCCTACTTTCTAAAAGTGGCATTTTCAAACACACAATTTAAAAACCATCTTTACTAAAAGATGTGATATTAAATTCTGAGTTAAAAGAGCCTAAAATGTATTTCTCCATCTTGTCCCAATGGGAAGTTATGCTTGTAAGATATTACAAAGCATGCCCCATTCTATCCTATGGGGCAAGATAGCCTTTCAATAGTGAGAAACGAAATTGGCAGTATTTCACTATCATGACATGTCACACACACCAGTACATGTCCTACCTTTCACATACACTGCACCCTTCACAGGGGGGTACCTTGGGCCTACCATAGGGGTGCCTTACATGTACGAAAAGGGAAGGTTAGGGCCTGGCAAGTAGTTGCAGTTGCCAAGTCAACATGGCAGTTTACAAACTGCGTACAGACACTGCAGTGGCAGGTCTGAGATACCTTTTCAGGGCTACTCATGTAGGTGGCACAATCAGTGCTGCAGGGCCACTAGTAGCATTTGATTTACAGGCCCTGGCATATTTAGTGCACTTTACTAGGGGCTTACCAGTAATTCAAATATGCCAATCAGGGAGAACCAATTGTAACAGCAATTTATACAGGGAGCACTTGCACTTTGACACTGATCAGCAGTGGCAAAGTGCCCAAAGCATCTAAGCCAGCAAAAACGAAATCCAGCACAGCATCAAAAATACAGGAGGTAGAGGCAAAAAGTCAGGGGACACCATGCCAAAGATGCCAAGTCTAACACAGGTTATGATATTTACCTCCCACGGTAATTACATCAGACTTCTGATCTCTAAACGAAAACACCAGCTTTCACAGAGATCGGTGTTTTGTCTCTCAATCCTAATCACGGCCTTGGTGTTCTTAGTTTCACATTTTGCTTCATTTGTGTAGTGTGGTCGGCAAACTTTGGGTGTGGTTTTGCAGTGGCCATGCCTGGGACATCACAGCAACAAGCTTTTTTCTATCTTTAGTGTTAGCTACCCATTGCTAATCAGCAATAAATGGATTGCCAGAGCTCATTAGGATTTCAGCTATGTAATTATTCGTATGAGATCTACTTCTCTGAAAATATCCAGGTAATTAAAAAAAAGTTTTTTTATCTTTTACACTAGCGTTTTTTCCAGTCAACACCCTGGGAGTCACTTTAGAAAGTACCACAAAAGATGTGGAAATCTCACATTTTGCAGATGCTTCCACTGAAGAAAATACCCCACACTTTTCTGAAATTCCAATGAAAAATACATTCGGCAGTCAACACCAATTTCTGTGAAGTTGAAACACTTTCATATTCAAGTGTCACTAACAATTTCCATTAAGTTTTGCATTGTTGGACCTGGCCCTTTTTGCAGGGTCATCCCGGAACTTTTTGCCTTCCTCCTGTATTTTTTATGACCTGTTTTTGTTGGTTTTAGGACTCTGGGCACTTTACCACTGCTGATCAATGCTAAAGTGCATGAGCTCTTTCTTGTAAACTTGGTAAGATTGGTCTACACCTGTTTGGCATATTTAATTTACCTGTAAGTCACTTGTACAGTGGTATCCCATATACCCAGGGCCTGTAAATTAAATGCTACTAGTGGGCCTGCAGTGCTGCTTGCGCCACCCACCAAAGTAGCCTTTCAAACCTGTCTCAGGCCTCTGCTGCTGCAGTTCCTGCGCGTGCAGTTAACTGCCGCCGTGATGTGGCATTTAAAGTGGTTGCCATGTCAGAAACTCCCCTTTTACTACATATAAGTCATCCTTAAGGTAGGCCCTAGCTAACCCTATGGGCAGGGTGCTGTGTAGGTAAACGGTAGGACATGTGCCTTAACTGTGTGGCATGTCCTGGTAGTGACAAACAGTCTATTTGGTTTCTCACTGCTGTGAGGCTGCCCTCCCATAGGTTTGCATTGGGAATTCCCTGATATGTGCTTCAGTAGTAGTTTCTAATATGAAAGGGATAGCGTGGGTATGTTTGGAATAGTTGTGATCAATCCTGCTTATTGCTGTAAGCGGATTTGATATTACTATTTTAGAAATGCCACTTTTAGAAGTGGGCATTTCTGTGTGCTTCTGCCTCTTGGTGCCCTGCCTGGTTGTGTATTCACCGTCTGGTTTAGACTGCCAGGAGAAGGGGATGTGCATTCACTCTAGACAGTCACAAGGGGGGTTGAGGTGTGTCCTACTTTTCCTGGGTGACTCAACGCTGGGCTGAATAGACCCTGGTCTGCATTTAGAGTGGTGGGAGGAGTTGCACCTGCAAATGAATAGGGCTGTGCCTAACTTTCACTATGCTATTAGTGCTATTAGTGCCATTTAGTGTGTCTGGAGCCAGGGCTTGGGATTGAATGGGGTTGTTGTTCACTTCTGATAGTTGTTTGAAGTGCCCCCAGAACTAAGACTTTTGGACTGTTAGTACAGGGGCTGTGACCCCATGAAAACAAACACTGCATGGACTTGTAACCAGATGCTGCTGGCTCTACAGACTGCATCTTGCCAGGGGATTGCCAGGAGGAACTGCCATTGGACTTGATTGCTTGGAGTACTGGGCTGAGAGAAGGACTGCCACTCTTGCTACAGAAACCCTTGTTCTGGCCTGCCTGCGCCCTGTGGTTGGTGCTGCCAGTGTTCTTCCTGGAGGCCCAGCACAGGAGGAGAGCTGGTGGCTGCCCCTGATCCCTGCAACCAGAATGCGTGATGAGAGCTTTTGGTCGACCTGCAGGAAGTGTTTGTAGAACGCAGTATTTTTCCTTCATGTTTGGGGAAGTGCCTAAGGAGTGCACTTATATGCCAACAGCGCATGTAGTGCTGCACTGTCCGAGTTCTGGAGGGATGGGAGGGGAGAGCTAAGGAGGAAGAAGTGTTTTCCCTCTCCCTGCTCATGACTGCCATGAGGTGAGCGTGGAGGTTGCCTGGTAACTCACCGAAGCATAGTACGGCCCGGGAGTCATGGCCGCTGTGGAATCCCAGAAGAGGCGAGAGTCGGGCAGAGGAACTCCGCCAATGCTGTGTGGTGGTGAGCGGGCCGTGTGACTAGACGGTGACCTGAGGAGGAAGTCTACCATGCAGTCATTGACCAAACCGCTGGAGGAAGCCAGAGCCTTGCGGACTCCGGCCATGCAGACATTCCCATGCCCCAGGGGTGAGCGAGTCCCCGCACGGCTCAGCTGCACCAAGGGCGTCAGGCCGCCGAGGTTGGGGGCAGAGTCACCCTACTGCTACCAGCGGGCTGTGCGCTTGTGGCTGGGAAGCCCTTTTGCGAGGGGAGGTCTCCCCGCCAATGTGGGCAGTACAGTTGCCTCCCCTCTTTGTTGCACCAACGTGGGCACCCTCCCTGTAATTTGGAGAGTAGAGGATGAAGCCTGCAAGAAGGCCCCTGCTTATTCTCCGGTTGGCAGTAAACACACTAAGTATTTACTTATTGACTAATTGTGATGTTTTGACAATTGCCTCATGGACAAGCGATTTTTATGATATAGGTGACATCATGATCAGTGCCTAGTGACACAGTGATTTATGTGATTGGGATCTAATGTGTTTTTATGTATAATACAAAGGATAGTTTTATATAACCTTGTGTGGAGTCTCTTTTTGTGGTGTGCCTAGTGTGTCACTGGTGTATTAATGTGTTGCGCAAATGCTTTACACATTGCCTTTGGGATAAGCCTGACTGCTCTGGCAAGCTATCAAGGGGCTGAGCAGGGGTTATCTCCCTTACTCTGACTAGAGTGGTGGGTTCTGCCTGGCTTAGGTGCATACCCTAGCCAACCAGAAACCCCATTTCTAACATGCATGAAATATTGACCCAAATGTGCTGGCAAAATTCCGTAGCACTTCTGGAAATTGCATATCAATCTATCAATCAATCAAAATTTATATAGTACTGCTAATCACCCGATAGGGTATCCAGGTGGTTGCAGGTCCCGGAAGGTTCATTCCAACAGCCAGGACTTGAGGGCCCTTCAGAATTCCAGAAGTGAGGTCATGGTCCAGAGCTGCATGAACGGCAACGTAGGAGAAGGAGCATTCTCCACTTATGCTTCTGTAGATGTGGGGAGTGTGGGCAAGTGAAAGGGAAGTGGAGCGTGATGTTCTTTATGGTTGTTGGAAGTTTAGGCAGTGATTGATATAGATGGGTCCTTGGTTGTGTAGAGCATTGGGTTCGTAGGTAAAAGGTGGGAGACAGACCCTCTGTGTCCTACTGGTGAGGAAGAAGGTGATCCATCTGAGCATATTTTCCAGCAATACCCCAAAACGGAAACCTCTATGTTCTCATCATTGATTGCATTTTACTTATCACAAGCTTACTGATCAGCAATGAAAATGTTACTGACACTGCATATAGTGGACAACTGCTTTCAACTTCTGTGAGGACTCTATGACAAAAAAATGAGTGAAACTCACAATGTACTCTAATAAATATCTAGCTCTGCTTAGTCTGTGTTTCCTTGTGTGCATAGTTTACTATGGTGACACACCCCTTAAAAGAGTCCAAGAAATAAGGGAGGTGCTTGGGGCCAAGTGTAACTCTTGTGCACAGTAGGAGGCAGCCATGCAGAAAATGTCTCCGCTCAGCAGAATGCCCATGCGATATGGGCCTCCATTTTAATTTGCTGCTTTTGACTACTGTATACACGGGCAGATGGGAGCCATCTCGTAGCTTTACTCTGATGCTGATTTCCAATTAATATGCATGGGCTGGGTTTCTATCATTGTGTTTTATAAGTCATTTTCTATTATTTTTAGTGCTATCGTGAATATCAACCCTTGAAGGAGCAATCTCATGATACATTGGCCAGGCAGTATAAAGCATGCACTTTTTGCAAGCACATTTCATTTATTTCCTATCCTTCTTGTGCCCATACAATAGAAATATTTGAAGCAAGTAGGCATCTAAAGCATCAGCCTGTAAATCTGGATTCTTTCTTTGCAGTATATGCACTTTACAGATATTCCATTCACTTGCCCTTTCTTTCAATATCAGTACAATAGCACATTTCTACCAGGTTCCTGCCTAAGGGGTTTTAATGTTGTGTCTACGAAGACATACCTCTTATGGTGGCAACATGACATCACTCCCCCCCGGTTCAATCTTCTGATCATTGCAAGATTGTATCACATTCCTTAGTGGTGATCCAGAAGAAAGCAACGAGCCACTGTCTTTACAAAGAATGATATGTCCTTAATTGTGTTTATTCCAGAGTTTTAGGCAAGCTCAAACATAGGTGTCTTACCTGTACACCTAAAGACTACAGGATATTTTCCAGCAAATCCTGTTTTGTTTGATAATTGCATTGCTTTAAAAAATAATCGTATCATTCTATATAAAGAATTGTTTGTTGCTGCATAATTTTTTGTTGTATTTTGTGCAAACTATTCGGGAGTTTTTTCCTTTTTTTTTTAATTTAATTTTTTTAATCGGGAACATGAAAACAAAAGCTTCTTTAGCAGAGGAAATGTTTTCTTACATTTAGGCTGTTTTATTTAGACCCTTAGAGAAGAATTTATCATATACAGCATCGAGGCTGTGAGTTGAAGTATTCCCTAGGAAAACAACGGATTCTTGTCTGAAAAGTTGTTAGGTGTTCAATTTTCGAAGTCATTAGTGACTGGAATTCTGATAGGTCTTAAATATTATTTAATCTAGCCGTGATGATACAAAAAACATTGAAGGCACAGAGATTTGTCCATCTATGAACATGTGATACAGCACTCAATGCACACTGCAATGCAGACATGAACACTTCCTGTAGGTCACTTTTAATCTGTCTTGTCACCAACTTTGTCCATGAGATAGGGTCACAGTACCTGCTCTTCTGTTTTCAATATGCACCCACTGCAAAGTGGAGCAACAATGTTGGTCTTGCTTGAGACAGCAGGCCACCTTGCTGTGACATAGAGGTTGAGATGCTTACGACAGGACTTAGGACATGTTTTGAAGTTTCACAATGAGAACATTTGCATCTGTGTTTAACCGTGGAAGCTGCGCACATGCTAGACATGAGAAGGACTCCACAGAGTAGTTTAAGCCACCCAGTAGTCTGTGTAATGCCTGTTTTTGTGTGCAAGCTAATTGCTTTATATATCTTGTGTACATTGCAGATGGGTGACAGACACACAAAGGGTGTGGTGGGGTGGCTAACCCATTCAACTATATAAAAACTGGTACTACGAGAAGCAGTCCCCTGGTCCTGAAAGTTTAAGGAATAAATATGCAACTGTGACACTTCATAGAGGGCATAAGTCGTAGTGATCCTAAAATACTTATGGGGTGCACTCTGGAACTGTCCTAAATGTAGTTATGGTGGAGGAAGGGGAGGCATGTTGTTAAAGAAGGAATGAAAGAGGAGTACAGATATGACATTTGCCAGCATAATGATGAGAGAATGTGATATGTTTAAGGAAACTTGCCAGTAAAGCATGCTTGCACTCCATTATAAATTATGGAACGCAATAAAAAGCCCATGAGTAAAAATGGTTGTGAGAAGCTGGCCTGGTATGTGATGACCACTAATGTAAGTGGGCACCTTGCACCAGTCCAGACAACCCTTATGGTGATTTAAGTGGTCTTAGACAACCTTAGAAGCTCTCTAAGTGGTAGATGTGAAGAGTAGCCTTCAGACTTAGTCTTAAGTGAATGTAAAGCAGCTTGTTTGACCAGAATGCAATCTTATAGTATAGATTGAATGAAAAAGAACCACACAAATTATTTATAAAAATATGTATTTATTACATAACACAATCTAGTATGTTACAGTATCTCCTACACGGAGGTAGACACAAAGCACACAATACCTTAGCAAAGAAATCACAGTAAATAGCAATAATACATAGTGGGCCCCAGGGGGACCAAACCATATACTTAGAAAGTGGTATAAGAACCTCGACTCGAGTCAGGACGATGCAGAGAGGATGTAGAATTGCTGGGACCCACAGAACCACCCAAGATAAGTAGTTAGGGACCCCACGGAGAGCGTGTGCAGTGTGTGAACACGACCGCATGCTCCATACAAGTCTATGTGCAAATCGCGGTTGGATTTTTAAAGATTAGGGACCCTTCCCAGTGAACCCTTAAGAAACCCCATGGAAGACAGAAGTTTGGGGAGCTACCCCACCCATGGATACCGTGGTACCCAAGTTACCTATCCCAGGGAAGCAGGGTGCAAAAGTGTGAAGTGGCATCGGGAACCGCCATCGAACCCAATAGAGGACTTCAGGAAAGTGCCGCTGCTGGAAGAGGGGAAAGTGTTCAGAGGAATCCAATTGTGGATTCTTGGAGAGGAGTACCTGAAAGCAGAGGAGACAGAGTCGATGTCACTCGGGAGTGACCAGGAGCCCTGGAAGACAAATGTCCTCCGATGTCGGGTGCTTCAGGAAAGATGACAATGACCTTGACCCTGCAGCTGCGAGGACCAGGAGATGCTGAGGACAACCAGGACCTGGATACAAGCTGTCCCACAAAGAATGTCGAGTGCTGAGGGGTCGGTGTCCAGCGGGAGCACCATCAAGCCTTGGCAAATGTAACCCACGCAGGAAATCAAGAAGGTGCACGGTTGGGACCAGCAAGGTCCAGGAGACTCACCACAAGCATGGGAGTCAGGGCAGGCCCCGAGCAATCAGGGGAGCCCAAAAGAAACAAAAGAAACAAGTGTGACCCTCAAGTGGACCCACAGGCCGTGGGCACTGGAGTCACGAGAGGACCTCAAGCAGCTCACCAAAAGATGCAGGCCACGATGCACACGTTGGGGTGTGGCCAAAGATTCTGGTCACTGGATGTGCTCGAGGTTAGGGCTACTTGGAGCCTGAAGATCTTCTTGCAAAGACAACAATAAGCCTTTGCAACTGCAAAGTGGACGCTGTACTCAGGGGTTCCGGTTATTACAACCCCCACGATGACTACTGGTATCAAACTTGGTGAGAGGGTAGAGCAGGCCTCAGGAGCTGAGGAAAACCACCACCTGTGATGCAGAGCCCACGGAGTCCGGAGGAGCTCAGGATCTGCAGACCGGTCGACTTAGTTGCGGTGCCTGCAAATGCAGGGGAGCCAAGAGAAATTAATTTGGTTGTCATTGATGCTTCACAGGCCTTGGAAGGTTCCTGTATGATGCACAGGCACAGACGATGCAGCAGACTGGCAGGGAGATGAAGTCAGGCCCAAACGAAGTCCAGCGTGCCCAGACAGTAGAAGTGCAATGGTGTCTGATCTGAATCTTATCTCACGGCGAATCTAAAGACCTACACCCAGGTAAGCCCTTAAGTACCCTAGGGAAAGGGTTGGGAAGAATCAGGGGACCCTCCCAGTGGAGGGTCTGGACAGGGGGGAGTTTACTCCCATGTCCTTTGTCCAGTTCCGTGCCAGGGCAGGAGCCAACGGCTCCCAGGACTGGTTTGAACTGGACTATGCACAGGGACACCAAATGTGCCCCTCATGCAGACTTTCTGGCACTGGCAAGCGCACCCACCCAGCCCTAATACACTAAATCCTGGCTGGGAGGTGGTCACACCTCCCTTTGACAGAATGCCTATTGTTCTACCTTCACCTGCTCGAGCTTGGCTCAGCAGCAGGAGGGCAGAAATGTGTCTCTGGTCAGCATTAACCATTTTGTGCTGTCTGGGACTCGAAGGCTGGTACTGGGAACACTGAGAGCCTAACGGAGGGCTATTCCAGTACTTGGAACCATACCTCCCACACCGTTTATGATGTGGGGGCATGATTCCAACATGTTCAATACCAAACATGATAGGATTCGTTGCAGCCATTTTCGAGATGGTCATCGCGCAATTACCCGGTGCCCCTCTATATAGTATATGGCTGCTTCACTGACAACCCGGGAGAATGGACTCTGTAGGCTGCAGGGGTGTCCTGCTCATGCAGGGGCACCATCTCACTTAGAATCAAGCACCCTGCCTTCCGGATTGTAAAGGCCTGCTATAGGGGTGACTTATAGGTTTTAGGTGCAGTGACCCTTAGATATAGTAAACCTATATCTTTAGTAAGTGGTGCATGCACCAACTTACACAGGCTGCAATGGCAGGCCTGTAGTTCCATTTTTAATGGTCTCTCATGGGTGGCATAATATATGCTGCAGCCCATGGGAGACCTCTGGGGTACCTGTGCCCGGGGTACATGGGTACCATGTACTAGGGTCTGACAAGAGTACCCCAGTATCCAATCTGGGGTGTACCTAAGTACATATAACAGTTTTTAGAAGAAAGCAGATAGACTGGGGTCCTGATTAGCAGGATCCCAGTCAGACTAGTCAAAACACCATCACATCAAGCAAAAAGTGGGGGTAACCATAAGAAGCAGATCCTAGTTTCCTACAATGGTGTTAGCACACTATGCCTTTATTTAGTCCTCCTTGTCATAGGTACTTTAGTGGAGATAGCCCTTGAAGGCTGTATGTAAGTGTGGGTACCTCAGGTACCGCTGACTCTCCATTATAACACTCCTTTCGTGCAGTAGTAGCATAAGATCCTGGTTTATCTTGAGCTGATACTGCTCATCTGGTCTCAACATTTGTGTGGCGGCAGGAATTGTTCTTTTGATGAACGCAACAGGAAATACGCAAAATCTCAATACTTCTGATGACAGTATTAGACAAAAACCATATCAAGCATGTAACAGTTGTGATTCAAACAACAATGTGACTTGCCTGTAGGTTAACCGCTGATGTAGCATCACTGCAGGCAGCGTGAGAGGCAGCTTTTCCTGTTTTGGCAAACATGTACTACTTGAACTCGTCACCAATATTTGTAAAAAAAAAAAAATGAAACTTCTGTATTATATTTGTTTTTTTACGTCTGCATCAGTAGAGGTTTCATAGAAGTTTCAAAATGAGGATGTAAAGTTGAGTAAATACTCACATATGCAAAGTTATTTTGCTACAATTTTGGCACCTAATCAAGCAAAAACTGTGTTATATAAGAGACAGGAAAAAATTGTAAAATTCTATGAATGTTTTCTCCAATGCAAGATAATTATAGAACATGAGCTTAACCATAAAGCTGTTGAGCGTAGAACATCAGAGGAGGGAGTGCCATACATCAGGGATACAGTAGGATGGGATAGCTGCATAATCGTTGACTGGTGTTGAGATAGCATGCAGTATTGTTGGGGACAAGGTGCTCCTCTTTTCATTTGCTCCCTGAATTGTAGGAGTGATGAGGCTAGTCAGATCTCGGTAGTGATGCTGTCGCAGAATGTGATTGAGAAGCATGAGAAAGCTTGTCTTTTGGTCTTGTTCTTTCACTTCTTAGTTACTATCCTAGCAATTCCAATGGTGCATGTGTGACACTGGCTACCAGGAGATTTATTGTTTCTGCCAGGTAGGGAGATTTGTTGGAAGTGACTGCCTTGAAGATTAAGCAACTGATTTTGAAAGTGGTGCAGGCTGGCAGATGGAGACAGTTGGGGTCTTTGGCGTGGCTGTGGTGCAGTCAATCATTCTCAGTCTCGTACAGAGTGAGAGTTGGCGTGATGGCTACTCTTCTGGGCATCAAATGGTTATCTGGAATCTTGGCAAGGAAGGTGTTCCCACAATCCAAGTGTGACAGGACCAATGCTTTCATGGCTGTTCTAAAGTTTGTTTCAAGAAGGTAAAACTTGTACCTACGTGGAAATAAGATCTGACCCCTGACTTCCTATGTCTATTTGCCAATATGAGTCTTGAATGTGAGGAAGTTGACACTGTGCAAAGCAATTTATTTCTGGTTGCAAGGATTTGAGGTGTGAATCCTGTATGTTCCGTAGCCAAGAGACAATCTTGTACCTGAACTATGAGATGAACTTGAAGACAGTAGATCCTAGAATTCTAATGCAAGATAATAAATTAAAGAATTAAAAGTTTGTTTTAAAGGATGGTAGCATAGTGGCTTCAGTTTCTGAGATCGCACATTATTGATTTAAGGGTGGAATGTGGAGAGACCATGTGGGGGCATGCGTTACCAGGACAGAGAGGCAATGCAAATGCCCGGTAAAGGACAATTCATGGTATGGATGAGTGCTCAAGCACAGAACTAAGTCAAAATGGACAGCACTTTCACCTCTATAGCATGTTGTCCATTTTGTGGAGTGGGTTTGAAGTAGTCTGTTCCCCCATCTATTCAGTGTTAGCCTTCTGTTGCTGGTCAGCAACAAAAAATGTCAGTGCGGATCCCGCAGATGTTTATTTCTGACCGTAAAGGCGATCACAAAGGAGGCGATGCTCAGCAGGGCGATATCTCTCCTCCTACGACGTTCTCTCAAGGAAAGATTGGCGCTGTTGTCCTGCTAATCAAACACAAAGTATTCTGTGTTCATTTTCCTTTATGTTTGCAATCCGGTTTTCAATGTTTCCTGATTTGTCCCCAGCCTCCTAGTGAATGAATTATTGAAAACCACGTTCATACGCTCCGTTTTAAAAATAACACTAATGACAGAGTGGCAAATGCTACAGTGGTAATTATGCCGCTTCGCTTCCTGCTGGCGCTACAATAAACATTACCATGTGTCAGCATGTGTGTGTGGGGCTATTTATCAGCGGTAATGACTGGGGACATGCATTTCGAGTTATCATCTGCAGCGCCTGCGATCAATGAGAAGACAATGGGGCATATTAGCAAGGGCACTATCGCCGCTTTAGCGGCACTTTTTGCCGCTAAAGCGGCGATATTTATATCGCCCTATCAGCAAACTGTCTCTAACAGCAGTTAGCGACAGTTTGCGGGCATTAGCGCCCGTTTTTTTACCGCTTTGCATGTCAGCGATATTTATCGCTAATGACATGCAAAGTGGGCGTTCCCGACGAACAAACCTGGGAAACACTCGCTAACAGGCCTATCGCCTATTAGCAAGGTGGCCATGGCCCCAGTTAGCGACGTGAAAAGTCGCGCTAACCGGGGTCATCGCCATTTATTTAACACCTGCAATTAGCAGGTGTTAGCCATACCTAACATGGGGGGTGGATTATGCTGATACGGCCACAGGGTCGTATCAGCAAGGTGTTCTCCCTTCTCCATGCAACATCGCTGGTTTTTCAGCGATGTTGGCCCATTTCCCCCGCTATCGCTGGAATATTCATCGCCATAGCGCTAATCGTTGCTAATACAGCGTTAGCGTGGCGATATATTCCAGCGATAAAAAAAATCACGCTAAGCAGGGTTAGCGATGATTATCGCCTCTTCTTGCTAATATGCCCCAATGTCTCTCGGGCAAGTCCATCGGTGGCCCAATATTTCCTCTCCTAAGATATCAGCCACAGACTGATGCCGTGATGATAGGCTCAGTGCAATAATATATATGATAATATATCTCTCTCTCACTGTCCTGTGAAAGAGATCTCATGCCACTGAGTGTGGCCGGTGATATATGATGCCATGGAAGGAAGGGCGCTTGGACGTTGAGCTAGGTGTACCGTCACAGCAGTTCAAAGAAAAGTGGGAGCTGTGTAATCCAATATAACAGGTGGCATCAGTTTATTTTTGCTTGATTTGATACTCGGGTGTCGTTGATTGGATGTATTTCTTCCAGACACTACACATGATTATTCAGATGGACCCTAAGCTTTGATGTATGTTTCCAGCACAGGAGCCTACTCATAAAGGCATTTTGGAATACATAAAGTAGTACACTTTTACATATGCCTAACTGCCTTTGTGAATCGGCCCAAAACATATAAGATAGGCATATGCAGGGACTATTCCTACGCAGTTAGTACAAACAAAAAGGCTTGTGTTCTCTTTGCATTTTTACTAACAGGGAGTTTGACATTTGATTCTGAAAAGGCGTGTAAGAGCATGGAAAAGAGTACTCCTGTGGTACCTACTTCCCATACTCATTTATAGTTTTGTAAATCGGCCCCACAATGTTTAATTTCAGCAATGCATTCTATAAATTCAATTTTCTAAAACAGATGCATGAAATCATATGTGGGTGTGGAAATACGCATCACCTGTTCTCCACCGCCCCCTTCCCACACACTTGTGCCATATATCCTGCTGGACAGTCATGATGCAAAGCAGTCAAACAAAAATTTGCGGCAACATAGGGGTCATAAATGTGACCTCTGTTTTTATTTATAAAACATATCATAGTCACATTTTTATTCACCTGTACACTGACCTGCCAATACCGCATCATTTATAGCCTTAATGTGCAAAAACATTCTAATGGCAAAGATAAATCGAAATGTAGACTACAGCAGAGAAAACAGAAGCCAGTGTGCTTGGAATAAACATATCTATAGTAGAAAATTCAATTTCTTTCCAGAGCAAAGGTGTTCATTATATGTAGGAGGATATAGGAGAATGTAAAGACTTTTAAATCTTACATATGAGGCAGGAAATATAGTCTCACATGATACCTTTTTAAATTACATTCAGTTAATGGGGAATAAGCTCTTGAACCCCCCTTCAGCCTAAAACCAGCGTAGACTAATTAATACCTTGATTGACTTCCCTGCTCTGGTGTTAGAACGTGGACAACGGCCCTCTACTGCAGGGGCACTTGTCAGTTCTACACCTCTCTGATTCAGTTTGATCACTCTGTCTATACTGTCTATACTGTCCTGAGCCAGTGAACCGACTCATGGGGAAACCTTCTCCTCATCTGTGAACCCATCTGTGTAGCACCTAACCTTAACTTGCTCACAGATGCATCCCAGTAGACCGACAGTACCACCATAGCCAACAAAGTGATGTGGCCATTCTACACCTTGGATCCGACTTTTGTCTCCAACCCAAGGGAGACTCAGTCCACAAGGACAACAGCCAACAGAGGCCACTGACAGCTGTTAGCAGGCCCTATTAGCCCTGTTAGCAGGCCCAAGGTGATCTAGGGCTCTCTGACCTCTGATGTTTTTCAGAGTGGAGAGCAGTAGCCCTGGGTGTTTTGTACCCTTTCTCCACTCTCCCTCCAACCAGTTCAGGGGTGGTATACTGAAACTGGTCCTTCAACCCAAGGTCTGTACCCTTACGTTAAACATGTGCCTTGCGAGACAGGACTTCAAGGGGGTAACCACTACCCCCCTCAAGGGTGGCACACTCTGTCTGTGTCATTCATGAGTCTGCCTGGTGCAGGTCCCCAGCCCTTTGTCCTTGTGACAGCTCATGCCCCCCCCCGGTCAGAAGTGATCTCACCAGGGGGAGTCTTGGGGTGCTCTGTTCCCAGAGCTGGCAACCTCTGATACACTGGTCCTCCCACTGTGGACTATTTCCCCCTCCTGCCCCTCCACCTTGGACCTCTGTACCCTCCGCTGTGGAGCGGTACCCCCAGAAAACAGAACTGGTAGGACGCCTGTGGCAGCAGCCCTACCCAGCTCCTCTGACACTGTGGAGCACCCACCAGTGAATGGTGTCTTGGTACAGAACAGGTCCCCCTGCCTGTGCCCCCTTTGGGAGCAACACAAGCACTAGGGATGGAAATAGGGCACCTTGGCTCTCCGTCAACCATACCCTCCACTCATATACCTAGAAGGGACATGAGACCCCTTTCCCCCCACACTATCCTGGGACCTGTCTGGGTCACTGTGTATCTCCCCCCACTGTTTTGAGGGGAACATGAGCTACCCTCTTTAGGTCTGCAATGTCTTCCCAGACACTCTGGTACTCACCCAGAGGTCTGCTTCCTTTTCAAGCTCTCTGGGGTCAGGGGGCCTGCAATCAGCAAGGTTTTGGCATAGCTCTGGAAAACAGTGGCTGAACATGTGCTCCCTGGCGATCAAATTGCACAGGCCCTCATAGGTGTTTACCTCACTACCCTTCAATCAACCATCCAGTGCCTTGCAAAAGTAACTTACAAAATTCCCCCAGGACTGGTGAGACAGTTTCCGCCTGTCCCTGAATCTCTACCTTTACTCTTCTGGGGTACATCCATATTTCTTGACAAGGGTCTTCTTCATGGTGGGATACCTCAGCCTGTCCCCCTTCTCTGGGGCAAGAAAGGTGTCCATCCATCACCAGAAATATGCTTCCAAAGGTCAGCTCCTCAATCCTCCTAAGGGATCCTGTGCACCTTTAGAGCTCCCTCATATGTCTCAAGCCACCTGTCTATGTCACCCCCCTCCTTGAAGTCAGGCACCAAGTCCATGGGTATGTGGATCCTTCCTTCCATACTGGACACTGTAGTTTCACTGCAACCATTCCGGCTGGACTCTACCAGTTGTTTGACCTTCAAATCCTGTTCCTTAATACTTAGTTCACAAGCCAGCAAGATCTTTCTCTCCTCTGAGGCTCTCTCAGCCTCAGCCTTTCTTTGTTCTGCCTCCATGGCAAGTTTTTTCTTGGCTAATGCCCTCTCAGCCTCAGCCCTCCTCTCCTCTGTCAAGGGGTTGTCAGCCTCCGCTCTTCTCTCCTCAGGACACAGTATGTGGGAGGAGACACTGCTTCCTCCATTGGATCTAGCAGGGGACTCTCTCTCTGCGAGCTCCCCCCTCTTCTCTAGAGCATTTGCCATGTCATTTTTCTCCTCATCCTCCTTGGAGCTATCACCCTCATGGGGCCCTCATTCTGTGGTCAGGTAGAACCAGGGCTCTACGTTCTCTAGCCCTGTGTTGAAGCCCTTAACCAGGGTGCTTCGTCATGAGCATACAGGGCTGTATGAAAGTCCCACTAAGTGGAACTCTTCTTCACAGCCAACCCCCTCTCCTTATAGAACTCCTTCAGTTCCTTCACAGTGTTGTCTGCTAGGTGGTGGAGATCCAGGATCATTCTAACAAGGCATCATAGGTGAATAACAAAAAGAGTCCTAAGATGATAAAGGTGAAGCAGGAGTCAAATCTGGAAAAATGAGCAAATGAGAGAGAAAAGGAGAATTTAAAAACTCGAATTGGTCTTTGATATGGATGTTAGTGGACAACAAAACAATATATGGCACTGCAAAAATACAAGTCCTATCCTCACTACTAATCACCAATGTTAGAAATTGGGTCACAGGTTGACTGGGGTGTGTGCCTTGGTCAAGCAGCAATCATAGTCAGTGTAGGGCACAAGCAAACCTCAAATTAACCCCCTGTTAGCCTGGCATAGAGCAGTCAGGCTTGACTTAGAGGCAATGTGTAAAGCATTTGTGCAAGACTTCAAATGGTCAAACACTGAAAACACCACAAAAAAGACCCCCACATCAGTTTAAATAAATAGAGTTTGATTTAATGAATAAAACGAGACCAAAATTACATAAATCCAATCAGTAGAACCAGAATTATGAATTGTTTAAGAATAAACCTCAAAAAATAGCTCCTAAAAGCAGAAAGCACCAACCAGAGATATAGCTGGTCACGCTGGCCCGGGTCCAACTCAAAGGTTCAGGCCGACCGTGATGGAGCGTGGGTCAGGTACACTCTCAGATTAGTCCCACTGAAGGTTTACCTTCTCAAGTTTTGTGTCAAGAGTCCCGTACATGTGGAAGAAAGTCGCTGGGAGCAAGGAGAGTGTCATTGGCAGTTGTCAGCATGGCGCGAGGAGCAGGCAAGGCAACACGTACGGGCGGGCTTGTACTTTGCGTTGGTGGTCCTCCGCAGGTGATCGATGCTTGCAGGGCAAAGAGACAGGCTTGTGGTGACTCGTGCTGATTTTTGGTGTGAGTGGCATGGTTCTGGTGCAAAAAGGCCAATTTGCAGTCACGAAGAGCCCAAAAGCTTGAATTTAAGAGCTTAAGAGTCACACCAAGGGTTTAGTACCTGAGAAGCATTTTCTTGGGGGGGTCAGGAACCCACTAAAGATGGGTCCAGGAGCTGTTGGGGAGCCTTTTATGTTCCTGAGGATCAGATCAGGAAGCCAGCAGACTAGCCCTTTGAGTCACTCTGGGGTCCTGGGTTCAAGATAGGTTCCAGGTCCAGTGCTTCATCTCCAGGCAAGAGGTCAGCAGGCAACAGGTCAGCCCAGCAAAGCAGCAGCTTATTCAAAGTAGCAATCCGGCAGTGTGGCAGTCCTTCCAGCAGCACAGCAGTCCTTCCCCTGGCAGAGTATCCAGAGGCCCAGCAGTGTACTGAATTGGTGGTGTCTGAGACCTTTCCTTTTTGCACTGGTAGCCTGGTTCTGGAAGGTGGGAGAAGGTTCTAGACAGTATCTTTGAAGTGCATGTAATTCCTTGCCTCCTGTGCCCTGGCTCCAAGCTGGCTGAAGTGTCAAAACAGGGTTGTTAAGCCCTTTGTGTGAAGACAGGACAGACTATTCAGGTGTAAGTGAGGCTGGACCCAGCTCCTCCCTCCAATACTGCTAGGGATGGCCCATCCAGTCCCAACTAAGCTCCCATTGTGTTGGCTGTCTAGGAGGAATACGCAAAGCGCAATTGGCAACTAAACCCAGTCATATTAACAGAGACAGGCTGCAGGCACCAAATGGCTAAAACAAGAAAATGTCTACTTTCTAAAAGTGACATTTTCAGAATTGTAATTTAAAATCCAACTTCCCCATAAGTTAGGATTTTAAATTAAGATTCCAAAGATGCCAAATATATGATCCATTTTTCTCTTCCCATTTGGAAATTACACTTACAAAATGTAATAAGGCAAGTCCAATGTTATCCTATGGGAGAGATAGGCCTTGCAGTAGTGAAAAATGAATTTAAGAGTTTTTCACTCCCAGGACACGTAAAAGTTAAAACTACATGTCCAATGTTTTAAATACACCCCACCCTGCCCTTGGGGCTATCCAGGGCCTACCCTAGAGGTGATTTACATGTATAAAAAGGAAGGTTTGGGCCTGGCACAAGGTTTATTTTGCCAGGTCAACATGACAGGTTAAAACTGACTAAACATACAATATTACTGCTATCTCCCAATTTGAGTTGGGATACTTCAGATGATGCAGTAATAGTGCCCTTTTAAATACTCTAATTCATAGTATCAATGGTTCCCTGGTGCAGCATTACCGCACCAATGTACTGCTGAAGTTGTAATGAAATCCAGAAGAATATTATCAGGATTCACACAGTGCATTTTCTTCTTTTGTATGATTCCATAATGCTTAGGGCAGAGTGTAATAGTCCTTTCCATTAGTACATATTGCAGAGGTCTTCAAACTGGGGGTTGGGCCTTCCTAGGGCGGCCCCGATATCATCTCAAAGAGGCCAGTGCTGAATAGTGCTGTATTTTCTGGTGTAGAAAACTGAGTGGTGATGAGCGACTCTGTAATGGTCTATCAGTAACATTTTTGTCACTCATGTCCTGGCTCAGAGTAGTTGTCAAACAGGAGGTCAGGGGTGGCGGTTCAAAATATGCCTCAACGTCCTTCCCTCCAGTTCTGATAAAGGATCACTATGTGGATATGTGGATACTTTTACACTTTAGGGGCACACGACTGCCCATAGCATATTGGCAAACGTATTTGATTGCTTTTATAAGAGGGATAGCTGAATAAAAGTGCAATGTTTGAATTGCTAAGCATGTTTAGAGCTGCCACTTTCCTAGAATAATTGTGAAAAATTATGTTCATCAGTCTGGGAGCCCGAATAAAACTCTTTAACATGAGGGGGCGACGCATTATAAAGATTGTAGACTGATGATTTATTGGCTTCACTGAGCCATGTGAGTAGAGGCACGGGTCTCTCATGTCAGCAGGGCTCTTGTTGATGGACTCATGTGATCCCAGGAATACTTCTGCTTTAATGAGTTTAAATATTCCATTTCTATTTTAGTGGTGGTAATGAAGGGCCCAATTTACTAACCTTTTTACTAGTTGCAAATACTCTGATTCACAAAATGAGATTGTTTGCTACCACTAAAAAGATGTTTTTAAATGTATTAAACCCATGTTAAGAGTTGATAAAGAATTAAAAACTCCTAAATTGGATTTAGGAATAGATGCTGAATCACATTTTAGAAGTGGTTTGTTGTGGTTGTACCTTCCAAAATGTGATTCAGTACCCTATTTATCAATGGATTAAACGTGGATTTCTGGTTGCAAACCATTGATAAGATAGTCAAAGTTGGGGTGGTACTCATTAATAAAAGGAAAGGGGTCCTTTGGACCCTTAAGACATACTTCCCTTTGTGAATTGGGGTGGCAGCATCAGGGAGAGTAGGCAGTGGTCCAACACAGGGCCAGCACTAGGCATGAGCAGTGTGGGCAGTGCCCAGGGACACGCACTCATTGCACCAACATGGAGGCACTGCATCACAGTTAGGCCATGGCTTCCAAAATGTATCTCTCCCCACACTAATCCTCTTGTGCCCCCTTCTAATTTACTTGAGAATGAGATGTACCTTATTGTAGTTGGGCACAGAGTGGGGAGGGGGCCATACCCTGAGCCTTGCAGCAATGGTGTTGCACTGCCAGAACTAGGGGAGGGGGCCGTTTCCCCTCACCCAATTGGAATAAGACACATTCTGCAGGTTTGTCTTACACTCATGTCACCAGTCCCTCTGCATGCACAGATTAGTGAATGGAGGCACAGGGAGAGTTTTATTTGCCCGGGATCAAGCAGTTTGTTCAATTAGTAGACCTAATATTGCATCACACGGCTACTTGCTGCAAAAACTGTACATTTACCACTGTTTTGTATTTTGGTCAATATACCATGTGACTAGGCCTTTCTCTCTGCCCCCATCTAATATCCGGTCAATTAAATTTTTTTAACCACATGCTTACCAGCAGTTTTTATACTGAATCTAAATACTCTCAGTTGTTCCAGAAAGGGAGCAGAGACATATGTTAACAAATATGTTTTCCCGGGAGCACACCGTTTAGCCAGATGGGTGGCTGTAAATTAAAAACATTGTATTCTGGCTCCACATATCCAACTAGTACACCACACCACAACTGGGATAGCAGTGATTTTGATGGCCAAACCAAGTGGATGCTCTTCCCAGGAAAGCGTCACTGTTTTGTGGCCTGTGCCCAGCTTTGGAATACAGAGTTTATTTCCATAATTTTTAGGTGCAGGAGTAAAGCTGAGATTGGATGTCAAGAATCATAATTCCACGGTAAAAACCTACCCACTGGACCAAGTCCTGTGCCAGTGGGTAGTAGTGTTTCAACTCTTAAGACTATTTCATTCCATTTGGATACCAGAGTTGTTCATTTCCTAAACCTGTCTCTCAAACTTTGCAATAGCAAGCAGTCAGGGCTTACTCCTGGTAGTAAAGAGATTAGAACTCAAATACAGTATGAATAGTAATTACACTAAATAAACTCAATCTCCATCCAAGTTATTTTTTAAGAGATGACCTAATTTAGAGAGGGGGATTTAAAATGAAAACCCATAATTGCTCTACATGACTCATAGTCCCCCCTACTTCCCACAAACATCTTCTGAGGACTCTGCCAGTACAGTGTGTCTCTGCATACACAAATTGTCCTCTGAAGTGATAATGTAAATTTGGCCACTCTACCTGAGCCTAAAGAGCTAGACCGTGGCAGTGAGATCCAGAGAGGGT
Organism: Calotriton arnoldi; assembly: GCA_963921515.1. NCBI lineage: Eukaryota > Metazoa > Chordata > Amphibia > Caudata > Salamandridae > Calotriton > Calotriton arnoldi. The sequence goes on along the minus strand of CAWUFW010008732.1, from coordinate 10,700 downwards.
GCCTCTCCCTGTGCGCACAGTGCTCAAGGAAAAGGATTCTCCTCCAAGGCTGTGAAGCCCAGGGTAGTGGGACCAGCCTTCCCTGGGCCTCACAGAGCTAGCAATAAATGGAGAATACGAAGGACACGCTTAGGCAGGGATTGCTCATTTAACAGGCAATCCTTAAAACTCCATACTACACAAGCGATGGGCTGTGAGAATAGAGGTGATACAAAAGAGGATGATGGACGGAATGCTTGAGCCAATCAAACACTCACCCCCAGTCAACTGATCTGGGTTTAATCCATCATCATTCTTTAGCTCACTCCACCACCCCAGTTCAGACATGGCCATATGCAAATCAGTCTGACCCTGTGCCTCATGGGAACAGTCCAGCCCGAACTGCCAAGCCATGTCTTCCCTGGACCGGAAACAAGCATCCTAGGACCGGTTTCTGGCATTTCAGCCGTCATCAGCCAGGTTTGCTTGAATCCAGTGGCAAAGTGAGCAAGGGACCCACGTCTGGGCATACCCCCGCCAACTTAGGGCGACCAAAGCGATACAAAAGAGGATGATGGACGGAATGCTTGAGCCAATCAAACACTCACCCCCAGTCAACTGATCTGGGTTTAATCCATCATCATTCTTTAGCTCACTCCACCACCCCAGTTCAGACATGGCCATATGCAAATCAGTCTGACCCTGTGCCTCATGGGAACAGTCCAGCCCGAACTGCCAAGCCATGTCTTCCCTGGACCGGAAACAAGCATCCTAGGACCGGTTTCTGGCATTTCAGCCGTCATCAGCCAGGTTTGCTTGAATCCAGTGGCAAAGTGAGCAAGGGACCCACGTCTGGGCATACCCCCGCCAACTTAGGGCGACCAAAGCGATACAAAAGAGGATGATGGACGGAATGCTTGAGCCAATCAAACACTCACCCCCAGTCAACTGATCTGGGTTTAATCCATCATCATTCTTTAGCTCACTCCACCACCCCAGTTCAGACATGGCCATATGCAAATCAGTCTGACCCTGTGCCTCATGGGAACAGTCCAGCCCGAACTGCCAAGCCATGTCTTCCCTGGACCGGAAACAAGCATCCTAGGACCGGTTTCTGGCATTTCAGCCGTCATCAGCCAGGCTTGCTTGAATCCAGTGGCAAAGTGAGCAAGGGACCCACGTCTGGGCATACCCCCGCCAACTTAGGGCGACCAAAGCGATACAAAAGAGGATGATGGACGGAATGCTTGAGCCAATCAAACACTCACCCCCAGTCAACTGATCTGGGTTTAATCCATCATCATTCTTTAGCTCACTCCACCACCCCAGTTCAGACATGGCCATATGCAAATCAGTCTGACCCTGTGCCTCATGGGAACAGTCCAGCCCGAACTGCCAAGCCATGTCTTCCCTGGACCGGAAACAAGCATCCTAGGACCGGTTTCTGGCATTTCAGCCGTCATCAGCCAGGCTTGCTTGAATCCAGTGGCAAAGTGAGCAAGGGACCCACGTCTGGGCATACCCCGCCAACTTAGGGCGACCAAAGCGATACAAAAGAGGATGATGGACGGAATGCTTGAGCCAATCAAACACTCACCCCCAGTCAACTGATCTGGGTTTAATCCATCATCATTCTTTAGCTCACTCCACCACCCCAGTTCAGACATGGCCATATGCAAATCAGTCTGACCCTGTGCCTCATGGGAACAGTCCAGCCCGAACTGCCAAGCCATGTCTTCCCTGGACCGGAAACAAGCATCCTAGGACCGGTTTCTGGCATTTCAGCCGTCATCAGCCAGGCTTGCTTGAATCCAGTGGCAAAGTGAGCAAGGGACCCACGTCTGGGCATACCCCCGCCAACTTAGGGCGACCAAAGCGATACAAAAGAGGATGATGGACGGAATGCTTGAGCCAATCAAACACTCACCCCCAGTCAACTGATCTGGGTTTAATCCATCATCATTCTTTAGCTCACTCCACCACCCCAGTTCAGACATGGCCATATGCAAATCAGTCTGACCCTGTGCCTCATGGGAACAGTCCAGCCCGAACTGCCAAGCCATGTCTTCCCTGGACCGGAAACAAGCATCCTAGGACCGGTTTCTGGCATTTCAGCCGTCATCAGCCAGGCTTGCTTGAATCCAGTGGCAAAGTGAGCAAGGGACCCACGTCTGGGCATACCCCCGCCAACTTAGGGCGACCAAAGCGATACAAAAGAGGATGATGGACGGAATGCTTGAGCCAATCAAACACTCACCCCCAGTCAACTGATCTGGGTTTAATCCATCATCATTCTTTAGCTCACTCCACCACCCCAGTTCAGACATGGCCATATGCAAATCAGTCTGACCCTGTGCCTCATGGGAACAGTCCAGCCCGAACTGCCAAGCCATGTCTTCCCTGGACCGGAAACAAGCATCCTAGGACCGGTTTCTGGCATTTCAGCCGTCATCAGCCAGGCTTGCTTGAATCCAGTGGCAAAGTGAGCAAGGGACCCACGTCTGGGCATACCCCCGCCAACTTAGGGCGACCAAAGCGATACAAAAGAGGATGATGGACGGAATGCTTGAGCCAATCAAACACTCACCCCCAGTCAACTGATCTGGGTTTAATCCATCATCATTCTTTAGCTCACTCCACCACCCCAGTTCAGACATGGCCATATGCAAATCAGTCTGACCCTGTGCCTCATGGGAACAGTCCAGCCCGAACTGCCAAGCCATGTCTTCCCTGGACCGGAAACAAGCATCCTAGGACCGGTTTCTGGCATTTCAGCCGTCATCAGCCAGGCTTGCTTGAATCCAGTGGCAAAGTGAGCAAGGGACCCACGTCTGGGCATACCCCCGCCAACTTAGGGCGAACAAAGCGATACAAAAGAGGATGATGGACGGAATGCTTGAGCCAATCAAACACTCACCCCCAGTCAACTGATCTGGGTTTAATCCATCATCATTCTTTAGCTCACTCCACCACCCCAGTTCAGACATGGCCATATGCAAATCAGTCTGACCCTGTGCCTCATGGGAACAGTCCAGCCCGAACTGCCAAGCCATGTCTTCCCTGGACCGGAAACAAGCATCCTAGGACCGGTTTCTGGCATTTCAGCCGTCATCAGCCAGGCTTGCTTGAATCCAGTGGCAAAGTGAGCAAGGGACCCACGTCTGGGCATACCCCCGCCAACTTAGGGCGAACAAAGCGATACAAAAGAGGATGATGGACGGAATGCTTGAGCCAATCAAACACTCACCCCCAGTCAACTGATCTGGGTTTAATCCATCATCATTCTTTAGCTCACTCCACCACCCCAGTTCAGACATGGCCATATGCAAATCAGTCTGACCCTGTGCCTCATGGGAACAGTCCAGCCCGAACTGCCAAGCCATGTCTTCCCTGGACCGGAAACAAGCATCCTAGGACCGGTTTCTGGCATTTCAGCCGTCATCAGCCAGGCTTGCTTGAATCCAGTGGCAAAGTGAGCAAGGGACCCACGTCTGGGCATACCCCCGCCAACTTAGGGCGAACAAAGCGATACAAAAGAGGATGATGGACGGAATGCTTGAGCCAATCAAACACTCACCCCCAGTCAACTGATCTGGGTTTAATCCATCATCATTCTTTAGCTCACTCCACCACCCCAGTTCAGACATGGCCATATGCAAATCAGTCTGACCCTGTGCCTCATGGGAACAGTCCAGCCCGAACTGCCAAGCCATGTCTTCCCTGGACCGGAAACAAGCATCCTAGGACCGGTTTCTGGCATTTCAGCCGTCATCAGCCAGGCTTGCTTGAATCCAGTGGCAAAGTGAGCAAGGGACCCACGTCTGGGCATACCCCCGCCAACTTAGGGCGAACAAAGCGATACAAAAGAGGATGATGGACGGAATGCTTGAGCCAATCAAACACTCACCCCCAGTCAACTGATCTGGGTTTAATCCATCATCATTCTTTAGCTCACTCCACCACCCCAGTTCAGACATGGCCATATGCAAATCAGTCTGACCCTGTGCCTCATGGGAACAGTCCAGCCCGAACTGCCAAGCCATGTCTTCCCTGGACCGGAAACAAGCATCCTAGGACCGGTTTCTGGCATTTCAGCCGTCATCAGCCAGGCTTGCTTGAATCCAGTGGCAAAGTGAGCAAGGGACCCACGTCTGGGCATACCCCCGCCAACTTAGGGCGAACAAAGCGATACAAAAGAGGATGATGGACGGAATGCTTGAGCCAATCAAACACTCACCCCCAGTCAACTGATCTGGGTTTAATCCATCATCATTCTTTAGCTCACTCCACCACCCCAGTTCAGACATGGCCATATGCAAATCAGTCTGACCCTGTGCCTCATGGGAACAGTCCAGCCCGAACTGCCAAGCCATGTCTTCCCTGGACCGGAAACAAGCATCCTAGGACCGGTTTCTGGCATTTCAGCCGTCATCAGCCAGGCTTGCTTGAATCCAGTGGCAAAGTGAGCAAGGGACCCACGTCTGGGCATACCCCCGCCAACTTAGGGCGAACAAAGCGATACAAAAGAGGATGATGGACGGAATGCTTGAGCCAATCAAACACTCACCCCCAGTCAACTGATCTGGGTTTAATCCATCATCATTCTTTAGCTCACTCCACCACCCCAGTTCAGACATGGCCATATGCAAATCAGTCTGACCCTGTGCCTCATGGGAACAGTCCAGCCCGAACTGCCAAGCCATGTCTTCCCTGGACCGGAAACAAGCATCCTAGGACCGGTTTCTGGCATTTCAGCCGTCATCAGCCAGGCTTGCTTGAATCCAGTGGCAAAGTGAGCAAGGGACCCACGTCTGGGCATACCCCCGCCAACTTAGGGCGAACAAAGCGATACAAAAGAGGATGATGGACGGAATGCTTGAGCCAATCAAACACTCACCCCCAGTCAACTGATCTGGGTTTAATCCATCATCATTCTTTAGCTCACTCCACCACCCCAGTTCAGACATGGCCATATGCAAATCAGTCTGACCCTGTGCCTCATGGGAACAGTCCAGCCCGAACTGCCAAGCCATGTCTTCCCTGGACCGGAAACAAGCATCCTAGGACCGGTTTCTGGCATTTCAGCCGTCATCAGCCAGGCTTGCTTGAATCCAGTGGCAAAGTGAGCAAGGGACCCACGTCTGGGCATACCCCCGCCAACTTAGGGCGAACAAAGCGATACAAAAGAGGATGATGGACGGAATGCTTGAGCCAATCAAACACTCACCCCCAGTCAACTGATCTGGGTTTAATCCATCATCATTCTTTAGCTCACTCCACCACCCCAGTTCAGACATGGCCATATGCAAATCAGTCTGACCCTGTGCCTCATGGGAACAGTCCAGCCCGAACTGCCAAGCCATGTCTTCCCTGGACCGGAAACAAGCATCCTAGGACCGGTTTCTGGCATTTCAGCCGTCATCAGCCAGGCTTGCTTGAATCCAGTGGCAAAGTGAGCAAGGGACCCACGTCTGGGCATACCCCCGCCAACTTAGGGCGAACAAAGCGATACAAAAGAGGATGATGGACGGAATGCTTGAGCCAATCAAACACTCACCCCCAGTCAACTGATCTGGGTTTAATCCATCATCATTCTTTAGCTCACTCCACCACCCCAGTTCAGACATGGCCATATGCAAATCAGTCTGACCCTGTGCCTCATGGGAACAGTCCAGCCCGAACTGCCAAGCCATGTCTTCCCTGGACCGGAAACAAGCATCCTAGGACCGGTTTCTGGCATTTCAGCCGTCATCAGCCAGGCTTGCTTGAATCCAGTGGCAAAGTGAGCAAGGGACCCACGTCTGGGCATACCCCCGCCAACTTAGGGCGAACAAAGCGATACAAAAGAGGATGATGGACGGAATGCTTGAGCCAATCAAACACTCACCCCCAGTCAACTGATCTGGGTTTAATCCATCATCATTCTTTAGCTCACTCCACCACCCCAGTTCAGACATGGCCATATGCAAATCAGTCTGACCCTGTGCCTCATGGGAACAGTCCAGCCCGAACTGCCAAGCCATGTCTTCCCTGGACCGGAAACAAGCATCCTAGGACCGGTTTCTGGCATTTCAGCCGTCATCAGCCAGGCTTGCTTGAATCCAGTGGCAAAGTGAGCAAGGGACCCACGTCTGGGCATACCCCCGCCAACTTAGGGCGAACAAAGCGATACAAAAGAGGATGATGGACGGAATGCTTGAGCCAATCAAACACTCACCCCCAGTCAACTGATCTGGGTTTAATCCATCATCATTCTTTAGCTCACTCCACCACCCCAGTTCAGACATGGCCATATGCAAATCAGTCTGACCCTGTGCCTCATGGGAACAGTCCAGCCCGAACTGCCAAGCCATGTCTTCCCTGGACCGGAAACAAGCATCCTAGGACCGGTTTCTGGCATTTCAGCCGTCATCAGCCAGGCTTGCTTGAATCCAGTGGCAAAGTGAGCAAGGGACCCACGTCTGGGCATACCCCCGCCAACTTAGGGCGAACAAAGCGATACAAAAGAGGATGATGGACGGAATGCTTGAGCCAATCAAACACTCACCCCCAGTCAACTGATCTGGGTTTAATCCATCATCATTCTTTAGCTCACTCCACCACCCCAGTTCAGACATGGCCATATGCAAATCAGTCTGACCCTGTGCCTCATGGGAACAGTCCAGCCCGAACTGCCAAGCCATGTCTTCCCTGGACCGGAAACAAGCATCCTAGGACCGGTTTCTGGCATTTCAGCCGTCATCAGCCAGGCTTGCTTGAATCCAGTGGCAAAGTGAGCAAGGGACCCACGTCTGGGCATACCCCCGCCAACTTAGGGCGAACAAAGCGATACAAAAGAGGATGATGGACGGAATGCTTGAGCCAATCAAACACTCACCCCCAGTCAACTGATCTGGGTTTAATCCATCATCATTCTTTAGCTCACTCCACCACCCCAGTTCAGACATGGCCATATGCAAATCAGTCTGACCCTGTGCCTCATGGGAACAGTCCAGCCCGAACTGCCAAGCCATGTCTTCCCTGGACCGGAAACAAGCATCCTAGGACCGGTTTCTGGCATTTCAGCCGTCATCAGCCAGGCTTGCTTGAATCCAGTGGCAAAGTGAGCAAGGGACCCACGTCTGGGCATACCCCCGCCAACTTAGGGCGAACAAAGCGATACAAAAGAGGATGATGGACGGAATGCTTGAGCCAATCAAACACTCACCCCCAGTCAACTGATCTGGGTTTAATCCATCATCATTCTTTAGCTCACTCCACCACCCCAGTTCAGACATGGCCATATGCAAATCAGTCTGACCCTGTGCCTCATGGGAACAGTCCAGCCCGAACTGCCAAGCCATGTCTTCCCTGGACCGGAAACAAGCATCCTAGGACCGGTTTCTGGCATTTCAGCCGTCATCAGCCAGGCTTGCTTGAATCCAGTGGCAAAGTGAGCAAGGGACCCACGTCTGGGCATACCCCCGCCAACTTAGGGCGAACAAAGCGATACAAAAGAGGATGATGGACGGAATGCTTGAGCCAATCAAACACTCACCCCCAGTCAACTGATCTGGGTTTAATCCATCATCATTCTTTAGCTCACTCCACCACCCCAGTTCAGACATGGCCATATGCAAATCAGTCTGACCCTGTGCCTCATGGGAACAGTCCAGCCCGAACTGCCAAGCCATGTCTTCCCTGGACCGGAAACAAGCATCCTAGGACCGGTTTCTGGCATTTCAGCCGTCATCAGCCAGGCTTGCTTGAATCCAGTGGCAAAGTGAGCAAGGGACCCACGTCTGGGCATACCCCCGCCAACTTAGGGCGAACAAAGCGATACAAAAGAGGATGATGGACGGAATGCTTGAGCCAATCAAACACTCACCCCCAGTCAACTGATCTGGGTTTAATCCATCATCATTCTTTAGCTCACTCCACCACCCCAGTTCAGACATGGCCATATGCAAATCAGTCTGACCCTGTGCCTCATGGGAACAGTCCAGCCCGAACTGCCAAGCCATGTCTTCCCTGGACCGGAAACAAGCATCCTAGGACCGGTTTCTGGCATTTCAGCCGTCATCAGCCAGGCTTGCTTGAATCCAGTGGCAAAGTGAGCAAGGGACCCACGTCTGGGCATACCCCCGCCAACTTAGGGCGAACAAAGCGATACAAAAGAGGATGATGGACGGAATGCTTGAGCCAATCAAACACTCACCCCCAGTCAACTGATCTGGGTTTAATCCATCATCATTCTTTAGCTCACTCCACCACCCCAGTTCAGACATGGCCATATGCAAATCAGTCTGACCCTGTGCCTCATGGGAACAGTCCAGCCCGAACTGCCAAGCCATGTCTTCCCTGGACCGGAAACAAGCATCCTAGGACCGGTTTCTGGCATTTCAGCCGTCATCAGCCAGGCTTGCTTGAATCCAGTGGCAAAGTGAGCAAGGGACCCACGTCTGGGCATACCCCCGCCAACTTAGGGCGAACAAAGCGATACAAAGAGGATGATGGACGGAATGCTTGAGCCAATCAAACACTCACCCCCAGTCAACTGATCTGGGTTTAATCCATCATCATTCTTTAGCTCACTCCACCACCCCAGTTCAGACATGGCCATATGCAAATCAGTCTGACCCTGTGCCTCATGGGAACAGTCCAGCCCGAACTGCCAAGCCATGTCTTCCCTGGACCGGAAACAAGCATCCTAGGACCGGTTTCTGGCATTTCAGCCGTCATCAGCCAGGCTTGCTTGAATCCAGTGGCAAAGTGAGCAAGGGACCCACGTCTGGGCATACCCCCGCCAACTTAGGGCGAACAAAGCGATACAAAAGAGGATGATGGACGGAATGCTTGAGCCAATCAAACACTCACCCCCAGTCAACTGATCTGGGTTTAATCCATCATCATTCTTTAGCTCACTCCACCACCCCAGTTCAGACATGGCCATATGCAAATCAGTCTGACCCTGTGCCTCATGGGAACAGTCCAGCCCGAACTGCCAAGCCATGTCTTCCCTGGACCGGAAACAAGCATCCTAGGACCGGTTTCTGGCATTTCAGCCGTCATCAGCCAGGCTTGCTTGAATCCAGTGGCAAAGTGAGCAAGGGACCCACGTCTGGGCATACCCCCGCCAACTTAGGGCGAACAAAGCGATACAAAAGAGGATGATGGACGGAATGCTTGAGCCAATCAAACACTCACCCCCAGTCAACTGATCTGGGTTTAATCCATCATCATTCTTTAGCTCACTCCACCACCCCAGTTCAGACATGGCCATATGCAAATCAGTCTGACCCTGTGCCTCATGGGAACAGTCCAGCCCGAACTGCCAAGCCATGTCTTCCCTGGACCGGAAACAAGCATCCTAGGACCGGTTTCTGGCATTTCAGCCGTCATCAGCCAGGCTTGCTTGAATCCAGTGGCAAAGTGAGCAAGGGACCCACGTCTGGGCATACCCCCGCCAACTTAGGGCGAACAAAGCGATACAAAAGAGGATGATGGACGGAATGCTTGAGCCAATCAAACACTCACCCCCAGTCAACTGATCTGGGTTTAATCCATCATCATTCTTTAGCTCACTCCACCACCCCAGTTCAGACATGGCCATATGCAAATCAGTCTGACCCTGTGCCTCATGGGAACAGTCCAGCCCGAACTGCCAAGCCATGTCTTCCCTGGACCGGAAACAAGCATCCTAGGACCGGTTTCTGGCATTTCAGCCGTCATCAGCCAGGTTTGCTTGAATCCAGTGGCAAAGTGAGCAAGGGACCCACGTCTGGGCATACCCCCGCCAACTTAGGGCGACCAAAGCGATACAAAAGAGGATGATGGACGGAATGCTTGAGCCAATCAAACACTCACCCCCAGTCAACTGATCTGGGTTTAATCCATCATCATTCTTTAGCTCACTCCACCACCCCAGTTCAGACATGGCCATATGCAAATCAGTCTGACCCTGTGCCTCATGGGAACAGTCCAGCCCGAACTGCCAAGCCATGTCTTCCCTGGACCGGAAACAAGCATCCTAGGACCGGTTTCTGGCATTTCAGCCGTCATCAGCCAGGTTTGCTTGAATCCAGTGGCAAAGTGAGCAAGGGACCCACGTCTGGGCATACCCCCGCCAACTTAGGGCGACCAAAGCGATACAAAGAGGATGATGGACGGAATGCTTGAGCCAATCAAACACTCACCCCCAGTCAACTGATCTGGGTTTAATCCATCATCATTCTTTAGCTCACTCCACCACCCCAGTTCAGACATGGCCATATGCAAATCAGTCTGACCCTGTGCCTCATGGGAACAGTCCAGCCCGAACTGCCAAGCCATGTCTTCCCTGGACCGGAAACAAGCATCCTAGGACCGGTTTCTGGCATTTCAGCCGTCATCAGCCAGGTTTGCTTGAATCCAGTGGCAAAGTGAGCAAGGGACCCACGTCTGGGCATACCTCGCCAACTTAGGGCGACCAAAGCGATACAAAAGAGGATGATGGACGGAATGCTTGAGCCAATCAAACACTCACCCCCAGTCAACTGATCTGGGTTTAATCCATCATCATTCTTTAGCTCACTCCACCACCCCAGTTCAGACATGGCCATATGCAAATCAGTCTGACCCTGTGCCTCATGGGAACAGTCCAGCCTCGAACTGCCAAGCCATGTCTTCCCTGGACCGGAAACAAGCATCCTAGGACCGGTTTCTGGCATTTCAGCCGTCATCAGCCAGGTTTGCTTGAATCC